>CP092870.1:65498199-66247123 GCA_030710605.1 Cordylochernes scorpioides | reverse complement strand
AAAATTGGCGGTGTTTGTTGCTTACCAACACACTCTTATAGTTTTAGAGTAAGATCATAAAGACTACCAAACCACACTCTTATAGTTTTAGAGTAACATCAAAGAATGTCCAAATTTTTGCGTTTGATCTGCGTTTGTTCTGTAAGGTAACCAATATTTTATAGTTAAATATTGTTGCATAATATGTATAGCCCCTCTCCATTTGTTGGAAAGAGATTAATGTTTAAAATTAACATTTTATTAAATTTTTTAATATTATATAAGTTTTAAAATATGTTTATCATTTCTCACATTTTTTGTTTTTTTTTCAAAAATTTATAGATGATTGATATAAAATTCTTTTGTATTTTCACTTCTTTAATATTGTACATTGCCTAAAATTCGCTAAGGGAAAAGTGAGTTGGCGACCTTACAGACAGATACTTTTGCAAGTATACTCCCTAACTTCTGGAGCTGAATTGAGACCAAAATATTAATTGGAAAAATATTTCCGATCTCAAAGAAATATCTATATTTTTATTTGTTTCTTTTGTGATTTATAAACCATTTTTTATCCACAAAATTATTAGAATGTATTAACTGATTTAATATTTATTATAAACGAACTATTTTCTTTGAATATTCATTATTTAACGATTGATTTTTATAAATTTATAATTTTTCCTATTTAACCTCACACCTGAACTTCATACCATTTTGAAGATAGGCGTCACGACAACCAAATTAACAATGACCTTTTGACAGTTACTATATATCTAATTTAAAATATAATAAATGTTTTCAAAATATTATGTGTTCAAAATATTTTCAAACGCATGTAACAATATTTATATTATATACGTTTATAAATCAATATATAGGTTGATTGGATGTTTTCTAGAATCGTTTTAAACAAATTTTGGTTAGGCGAACTTTTACTCGGATAAATATTTTGTAGGCAGGAACAAAACTCTACCAGCTAAACATTCACTCGAGCAGAAGACAAACGAAACCAGGTCCCCTCTATATATAATTTATTTTTTTGGCCTTTTGGCTAAAATCATGTAGTATATCTCTAGATATTTTTATTCATATATATCTTTTCTTAAATCTATTCAGTAGAGATAGTAGATATGTTTGCTCGAAAAATATATCTTTTATATCATATAATTATACTTGCGGATGTACCCGGCTTCGCCCGGGTTTTACCCGAGTAAAGGTTTGTCTAACGAACATTTGTTAAAACATTACTCTATAAACTCATAAAAATAATAATAGATATATTTTGTGATAATTTGAAACTCGCGATAAAGTGCAAATTCTTTCCCGATCCCTTGAAAAATACTCAATAAGTTGAATAAAATCAATATTAATTGGTTCCTTCGGTAATTGGGAGTTGAAAGAATAGTATCTTTCCATGGAATTGTATCATTATTCTTGTCTCAAATAAATTGCCGTGTCTTCCTGAATTTGGGGTCTTTCCTAATTTTCTACATTACAAAATCATCGTTTTATCTAGTGAACATTTTTTCCCCGGTCCCTTGAAAATTACGCGATAAGTTGAATAAAATCAATATAATTCGGTTCCCTCGGTAATTGGAAGTTAAAGGAATAGTATCTTGCCTTGGAATTGTAGCATTATTCTTGTCTCAAAAAATTGTCGTGTCATCCTGAATATTGCCTTTCCCAATTTTCTACATTACAGAATCATCATTTTATCTATTCTCCCAATATATATGTTGTAGATAAATGATAAAATAAACTTTGACTTGTGCGCAAATAATAGGTATAATATCTTACTTTCTATAAATAATCTTTAAGATAATGAACTTAATGAAAATAAATCTTATAGATAAAAAACTTGTTATCCTCGTCGCAATGGGGGCGATGCTTGCGAGTTAAATCTACAAATCTGTAAAATAACTCTAAGAATATTCAAGATATAAAATAAATTATTTTTCAATAACCTTCCCGGAGATATACCTAATAATATCTCAAAATTTCACGGCGATTGGATGTATGCTTTTTGAATCTAAAGAGTACACACAGGCAGACATTCAATTTTTTATTTATATAGATAATGTGACAAATATTATTATCATTATTATCATAATCATCAGTGTGTGTTCAGGAATATTATTATCAATAATGATCGTTAGGCAAACTTTCACTCAGATAAAACCCGGGCGAAGCCGGGTACAACCCCGCAGGTAATATATATTTATCACTAATCATTGTAATTTATCTTCCTTAAAATTAAATAATAGATATTTGATATCGAATTCATTTGTATTTTAATTTCTTTAATATTATACATTGTTTAATATTGATTCTGGAAATCTGTTGCAAGAACACTTCCCAACTCCCTGAGATGAATTTGGAGCAAAAACATTTTGCTGTTGTCTTCAAAAATATATAAAATGCTGCATCATGATCTATACATTCTTTTTATTCTCATAAATATAGCAAAATTCATTAATTGATTTGATAAATAATTAAAATGATCTCCTCCCTTTGATTATGCATTATATTATGAGTGATTTTATTTTACTATTATCTATATCTAAAAATATTTATACAGGTCAGCATTTACATTGATATATAACAAAGTGGTTCCTAAAAATTCAATTTCGAACATACCTTTACATCCATAATTTTCATCAGAATTTTCTCCATCATGGCACTTGCATTCAAATCCTTCAGATTTTTTATTGTTCAATGTACAGAATGCTTTTCTAGAGCTACATAATTGGAGGTTTTCGGTAATCTGACAGGCATCTGAAAAACACCACATTTAATTATTTTAAACTTTAAATAAATTAATGTCAATAAAAGCAAACACCTTCTATTATATAATATTCATAACCATTTTATTCTAAAATTTGGTTTAAGTCTTTATATTATTTGTACAATAGGAATACGTTGAAAAATATATAATTTTTATGATTCAGATATGTTCTCTAGATTAGTATAATGAAAAAGGTGATTCTGTGAAATATTACTTCATAGATTCTAGAAGAAATGTATTTGGTTTACTTACTTGGACATGATTCATATCCTGTTATGACCTTTTTATCCTTGCACACACACTGGAATCCCTCTTTGGTGTCAGGTTTGAAAACACATTTTGCATTCTTTTCTCGACAGATAGAATTGATAGCGTCATTTAGGCATATATCTGAAACATTTTACCAGCCAATTAAAATATGGGAAAATGTAATAAGTGAAAAATGAATATGAATTTCACAAATATCAATAAATATAGAAAGCAATTTTATTCACCAAATTCAATTAATGACCTATAAAATTGAAACAGGAGAAAAATATTATATTTTGTTAATATTTTTGAATTGTGGGAACGAATTTTTAAGAGTTTTTAAATATGTTCTCAGAAATCAAAATAGGCGTTTTTGTTGCTACCAACCACACTCTTATAGTTTTAGAGTAACTTCAACGAATGTCAGAATATTTTGGCGTTTGATCTGCGTTTGTTCCGAAAGGTAACCAATATTTTATAAATAAATATTGTTGCATAATATTTATAGCCCCTCTCCATTTGTTGGAAAGAGATTAATGTTTAAAATTAATATTTTATTAAATATTTTAATATTATATAAGTTATATAAAATATGTTTTCCATTTCTCACATTTTTTTCTGTTTTTTTTTTTCAAAAAATTATAGATGATTGATATAGAATTCCTTTGTATTTTCACTTCTTTAATATTGTACATTGCCTAAATTAAAAGGATTTAAAAGCGCGAATGTTTCTTTTATACATAAAACGAACTTCTACTGCCCTTACTGCGATGAAAAATATATTGGGAGGGCTTGGCTCATCAGTGGTGAACCCTCCCAGCGGTTTCGCCAATTTAATCCACCAGACCGCTTCTCAGAGCTCTAATACTGTATTGGATCATTCTGCTTTTATATGCTACACTGAAGGATGGAATCTTAGAAATAGTTTTCAAGTAAACTATGGACATAAGCTTATAGGACAGTAGAATTACATTCAAATATTTGCTTCGAGCAATGCTCTTCAGCAAACTATAAAGACAAGGCCAGTTAGGAATAAATTAACACAAAGCAATAACGCGCCATCTATTTTCTATTTACTTATTTTCTACATTACAAAATCATCATTTTATCTATTCTCCCAATATATATGTTGTAGATAAATGATAAAACTAACTTTGACTTGTGCGCTATTAATAGATATAAAATCTGCCTTTTGATAAATAATCTTTCAGATAATAAACTTAGTGAGAATAAAACTTATAGATTAAAAAACTTGTTATCCTCGTCGCAATGGGGGCGCTGCTTGCAAGTTAAATCTACAAATCTGCAAATAACTCTGAGAATATTAAAGATATTTGAGAAATTTTTTTTTCAAAAACCTTCCCGGTGATATATTCAATAATATCTCAAAATATCACGGCGATTGGATGCATGCTTTTTGAATCTATAGGGTACACACAGATAGACATTCAATTATATATATATATATATATAGATAATGTGACAAATATTATTATCATTATCAACATAATAATCAGTGTGTTCAGGAATATTATTATCAATAATGTTCGTTAGGCAAACTTTCACTCAGATAAAACCCGGGCGAAGCCGGGTACAACCCCGCAGGTAATGTATATTTATCAATAATCATTGTAATTTATCTTCCTAAAAATTAAATAATAGATATTTGATATCGAATTATTTTGTATTTTAATTTCTTTAATATTATACATTGTTTAAAATTGAACTGGAAATCTGTTGCAAGAACACTTCCCAACTCCCTGAGATGAATTTGGAGCAAAAACATTTTGCTGTTGTCTTCAAAAATATATAAAATGCTGCATCATGATCTATACATTCTTTTTTTCTCATAAATATTGCAAAAAACATTAATTGATTTGATATATAATGAAAAATTATCTCCTCCATTTGATTATGCATTATATTATGAGTGATTTCATTTTACTATTATCTATATCTAAAAATATTTTTACGAGTCATCATTTACATTGATATATAACAAAGTGGTTCCTAAAAATTCAATTTCAAACATACCTTTACATCCATACTTTTCATCAGAATTTTCTCCATCATGGCACTTGCATTCGAATCCTTCAGAATTTTTATTGTTCAATGTACAGAATGCTTTTCGAGAGCTACAAATTTGGAGGTTTTTGGTAATCTGACATGCATCTGAAAAACACCACAATTAATCATTTTAAACTTTAAATATAATAATGTCAATAAAAGCAAACAACTTCTATTATATAATATTCAAAACCCTTTTATTCTAAAATTTGGTTTAGGTCTTTTTATTATTTGTACAATAGAAAAACTTTGAAAAATATATAATTTTTATGATTAAGATATGTTCTCTAGATTATAGTATAATGAAAAAGGTGATTCTGTGAAACAATACTTCATAGATTCTAGAAGAAATGTGTTTGGTTTACTTACTTGGACATGATTCATATCCTGTTATGACCTTTTTATCCTTGCACACACACTGGAATCCCTCTTTGGTGTCAGGTTTGAAAACACATTTTGCATTCTTTTCTCGACAGATAGAATTAGCAGCGTCATTTAGGCATATATCTGAAACATTTTACCAGCAAATTAAAATATGGGAAAATGTAATAAGTGAAAAATGAATATGAATTTCACAAATATCAATAAATATAGAAAGCTATTTTATTCACCAAATTATCTTAATGATCTATGAAATAGAAACAGGAGAAAAAGATTATATTTTGTTAATATTTTTGAATGGTGGGAACGAAGTTTTAAGACTTTTTGAATATGTTCTCAGAAATCAAAATTGGCGGTGTTGTTGCTACCAACCACACTCTTATAGTTTTAGAGTAACATCAAAGAATGTCAGAATATTTTTGCGTTTGATCTGCGTTTGTTCTGTAAGGTAACCAATATTTTATAGTTAAATATTGTTGCATAATATGTATAGCCCCTCTCCATTTGTTGGAAAGAGATTAATGTTTAAAATTAACATTTTATTAAATTTTTTAATATTATATAAGTTTTAAAATATGTTTATCATTTCTCACATTTTTTGTTTTTTTTTTTCAAAAAATTTATAGATGATTGATATAAAATTCTTTTGTATTTTCACTTCTTTAATATTGTACATTGCCTAAAATTCGCTAAGGGAAAAGTGAGTTGGCGACCTTACAGACAAGAACTTTTGCAAGTATACTCCCTAACTTCTGGAGCTGAATTGAGACCAAAATATTAATTGGAAAAATATTTCCGATCTCAAAGAAATATCTATATTTTTATTTGTTTCTTTGTGATTTATAAACCATTTTTATCCACAAAATTATTAGAATGTATTAACTGATTTAATATTTATTATAAACGAACTATTTTCTTTGAATATTCATTATTTAACGATTGATTTTTTATAAATTTATAATTTTTCCTATTTAACCTCACACCTGAACTTCATACCATTTTGAAGATAGGCGTCACGACAACCAAATTAACAATGACCTTTTGACAGTTACTATATATCTAATTTAAAATATAATAAATGTTTTCAAAATATTATGTGTTTCAAAATATTTTCAAACGCATGTAACAATATTTATATTTATATACGTTTATAAATCAATATATAGGTTGATTGGATGTTTTCTAGAATCGTTTTAACAAATTTTGGTTAGGCGAACTTTTACTCGGATAAATATTTTGTAGGCAGGAACAAAACTCTACCAGCTAAACATTCACTCGAGCAGAAGACAAACGAAACCAGGTCCCCTCTATATATAATTTATTTTTTTGGCCTTTTGGCTAAAATCATGTAGTATATCTCTAGATATTTTTATTCATATATATCTTTTCTTAAATCTATTCAGTAGAGATAGTAGATATGTTTGCTCGAAAAATATATCTTTTATATCATATAATTATACTTGCGGATGTACCCGGCTTCGCCCGGGTTTTACCCGAGTAAAGGTTTGTCTAACGAACATTTGTTAAAACATTACTCTATAAACTCATAAAAATAATAATAGATATATTTTGTGATAATTTGAAACTCGCGATAGAGTGCAAATTCTTTCCCGATCCCTTGAAAAATACTCAATAAGTTGAATAAAATCAATATTAATTGGTTCCTTCGGTAATTGGGAGTTGAAGGAATAGTATCTTTCCATGGAATTGTATCATTATTCTTGTCTCAAATAAATTGCCGTGTCTTCCTGAATTTGGTCTTTCCAAATTTTCTACATTACAAAATCATCGTTTTATCTAGTGAACATTTTTTCCCCGGTCCCTTGAAAATTACGCGATAAGTTGAATAAAATCAATATAATTCGGTTCCCTCGGTAATTGGAAGTTAAAGGAATAGTATCTTGCCTTGGAATTGTAGCATTATTCTTGTCTCAAAAAATTGTCGTGTCATCCTGAATATTGTCTTTCCCATTTTCTACATTACAGAATCTTCATTTTATCTATTCTCCCAATATATATGTTGTAGATAAATGATAAAATAAACTTTGACTTGTGCGCAAATAATAGGTATAATATCTTACTTTCTATAAATAATCTTTAAGATAATGAACTTAGTGATAATAAATCTTATAGATAAAAAACTTGTTATCCTCGTCGCAATGGGGGCGATGCTTGCGAGTTAAATCTACAAATCTGTAAAATAACTCTAAGAATATTTAAGATATAAAATAAATTATTTTTCAATAACCTTCCCGGAGATATACCTAATAATATCTCAAAATTTCACGGCGATTGGATGTATGCTTTTTGAATCTAAAGAGTACACACAGGCAGACATTCAATTTTTTATATATATAGATAATGTGACAAATATTATTATCATTATTATCATAATCATCAGTGTGTGTTCAGGAATATTATTATCAATAATGTTCGTTAGGCAAACTTTCACTCAGATAAAACCCGGGCGAAGCCGGGTACAACCCCGCAGGTAATATATATTTATCACTAATCATTGTAATTTATCTTCCTTAAAATTAAATAATAGATATTTGGTATCGAATTCATTTGTATTTTAATTTCTTTAATATTATACATTGTTTAATATTGATTCTGGAAATCTGTTGCAAGAACACTTCCCAACTCCCTGAGATGAATTTGGAGCAAAAACATTTTGCTGTTGTCTTCAAAAATATATAAAATGCTGCATCATGATCTATACATTCTTTTTATTCTCATAAATATAGCAAAATTCATTAATTGATTTGATATATAATTAAAATGATCTCCTCCCTTTGATTATGCATTATATTATGAGTGATTTTATTTTACTATTATCTATATCTAAAAATATTTATACAGGTCAGCATTTACATTGATATATAACAAAGTGGTTCCTAAAAATTCAATTTCGAACATACCTTTACATCCATAATTTTCATCAGAATTTTCTCCATCATGGCACTTGCATTCAAATCCTTCAGATTTTTCATTGTTCAATGTACAGAATGCTTTTCGAGAGCTACACATTTGGAGGTTTGTGGTAATCTGACAGGCATCTGAAAAACACCACAATTAATTATTTTAAACTTTAAATATAATAATGTCAATAAAATCAAACACCTTCTATTATATAATATTCAAAACCCTTTTATTCTAAAATTTGGTTTAGGTCTTTATATTATTTGTACAATAGGAATACTTTGAAAAATATATAATTTTTATGATTAAGATATGTTCTCTAGATTATAGTATAATGAAAAAGATGATTCTGTGAAATATTACTTAATAGATTCTAGAAGAAATGTATTTGGTTTACTTACTTGGACATGATTCATATCCTGTTATGACCTTTTTATCCTTGCACACACACTGAAATCCCTCTTTGGTGTCAGGTTTGAAAACACATTTTGCATTCTTTTCTCGACAGATAGAATTGGTAGCGTCATTTAGGCATATATCTGAAACATTTTACCAGCAAATTAAAATATGGGAAAATGTAATAAGTGAAAAATGAATATGAATTTCACAAATATCAATAAATATAGAAAGCAATTTTATTCACCAAATTCTCTTAATGACCTATGAAATAGAAACAGGAGAAAAATATTATATTTTGTTGAAATTTTTAAATTGTGGGAACGAAGTTTTAAGAGTTTTTGAATATGTTCTCAGAAATCAAAATAGGCGGTGTTGTTGCTACCAACCACACTCTTATAGTTTTAGAGTAACATCAAAGAATGTCAGAATATTTTTGCGTTTGATCTGCGTTTGTTCTGAAAGGTAACCAATATTTTATAGATAAATATTGTTGCATAATATTTATAGCCCTTCTCCATTTGTTGGAAAGAGATTAATGTTTAAATTAATATTTTATTAAATATTTTAATATTATATAAGTTTTAAAATATGTTTATCATTTCTCACATTTTTTGTTTTTTTTTTTTCAAAAAATTTATAGATGATTGATATAAAATTCTTTTGTATTTTCACTTCTTTAATATTGTACATTGCCTAAAATTCGCTAAGGGAAAAGTGAGTTGGCGACCTTACAGACAAAAACTTTTGCAAGTATACTCCCTAACTTCGGGAGCTGAATTGAGACCAAAATATTAATTGGAAAAATATTTCCGATCTCAAAGAAATATCTTTATTTTTATTTGTTTCTTTGTGATTTATAAACCATTTTTATCCTCAAAATTATTAGAATGTATTAACTGATTTAATATATATTATAAACAAACTATTTTCTTTGAATATTCATTATTTAACGATTGATTTTTATAAATTTATAATTTTTCCTATTTAACCTCACACCTGAACTTCATACCATTTTGAAGATATGCGTCACGACAACCAAATTAACAATGACCTTTTGACAGTTACTATATATCTAATTTAAAATATAATAAATGTTTTCAAAATATTATGTGGTTCAAAATATATTCAAACGCATATAACAATATTTATATTTATATACGTTTATAAATCAATATATAGGTTGATTGGATGTTTTCTAGAATCGTTTTAACAAATGTTGGTTAGGCGAACTTTTACTCGGATAAAAATTTAGTAGGCAGGAACAAAATTCTACCAGCGAAACATTCACTCGAGCAGAAGACAAACGAAACCAGGTCACCTCTATATATATATATATTTTTTGGCCTTTTGGTTAATATCATGTTGTATATCTCTAGATATTTTCATTCATATATATATTTTTAAAATATATTCAGTAGAGATATTAGATATGTTTGCTCGAAAAATATATCTTTTATATTATATAATTATACTAGCGGATGTACCCGGCTTCGCCCGGGTTTTACCCGAGTAAAGGTTTGTCTAACGAACATTTGTTAAAACATTACTCTATAAACTCATAAAAATAATAATAGATATATTTTGTGATAATTTGAAACTCGCGATAGAGTGCAAATTCTTTCCCGATCCCTTGAAAAATACTCAATAAGTTGAATAAAATCAATATTAATTGGTTCCTTCGGTAATTGGGAGTTGAAGGAATAGTATCTTTCCATGGAATTGTATCATTATTCTTGTCTCAAATAAATTGCCGTGTCTTCCTGAATTTGGTCTTTCCTAATTTTCTACATTACAAAATCATCGTTTTATCTAGTGAACATTTTTTCCCCGGTCCCTTGAAAATTACGCGATAAGTTGAATAAAATCAATATAATTCGGTTCCCTCGGTAATTGGAAGTTAAAGGAATAGTATCTTGCCTTGGAATTGTAGCATTATTCTTGTCTCAAAAAATTGTCGTGTCATCCTGAATATTGTCTTTCCCAATTTTCTACATTACAGAATCATCATTTTATCTATTCTCCCAATATATATGTTGTAGATAAATGATAAAATAAACTTTGACTTGTGCGCAAATAATAGGTATAATATCTTACTTTCTATAAATAATCTTTAAGATAATGAACTTAGTGATAATAAATCTTATAGATAAAAAACTTGTTATCCTCGTCGCAATGGGGGCGATGCTTGCGAGTTAAATCTACAAATCTGTAAAATAACTCTAAGAATATTCAAGATATAAAATAAATTATTTTTCAATAACCTTCCCGGAGATATACCTAATAATATCTCAAAATTTCACGGCGATTGGATGTATGCTTTTTGAATCTAAAGAGTACACACAGGCAGACATTCAATTTTTTATATATATAGATAATGTGACAAATATTATTATCATTATTATCATAATCATCAGTGTGTGTTCAGGAATATTATTATCAATAATGATCGTTAGGCAAACTTTCACTCAGATAAAACCCGGGCGAAGCCGGGTACAACCCCGCAGGTAATATATATTTATCACTAATCATTGTAATTTATCTTCCTTAAAATTAAATAATAGATATTTGGTATCGAATTCATTTGTATTTTAATTTCTTTAATATTATACATTGTTTAATATTGATTCTTGAAATCTGTTGCAAGAACACTTCCCAACTCCCTGAGATGAATTTGGAGCAAAAACATTTTACTGTTGTCTTCAAAAATATATAAAATGCTGCATCATGATCTATACATTCTTTTTATTCTCATAAATATAGCAAAATTCATTAATTGATTTGATATATAATTAAAATGATCTCCTCCCTTTGATTATGCATTATATTATGAGTGATTTTATTTTACTATTATCTATATCTAAAAATATTTATACAGGTCAGCATTTACATTGATATATAACAAAGTGGTTCCTAAAAATTCAATTTCGAACATACCTTTACATCCATAATTTTCATCAGAATTTTCTCCATCATGGCACTTGCATTCAAATCCTTCAGATTTTTCATTGTTCAATGTACAAAATGCTTTTCGAGAGCTACACATTTGGAGGTTTGTGGTAATCTGACAGGCATCTGAAAAACACCACAATTAATTATTTTAAACTTTAAATATAATAATGTCAATAAAATCAAACACCTTCTATTATATAATATTCAAAACCCTTTTATTCTAAAATTTGGTTTAGGTCTTTATATTATTTGTACAATAGGAATACTTTGAAAAATATATAATTTTTATGATTAAGATATGTTCTCTAGATTATAGTATAATGAAAAAGATGATTCTGTGAAATATTACTTAATAGATTCTAGAAGAAATGTATTTGGTTTACTTACTTGGACATGATTCATATCCTGTTATGACCTTTTTATCCTTGCACACACACTGAAATCCCTCTTTGGTGTCAGGTTTGAAAACACATTTTGCATTCTTTTCTCGACAGATAGAATTGGTAGCGTCATTTAGGCATATATCTGAAACATTTTACCAGCAAATTAAAATATGGGAAAATGTAATAAGTGAAAAATGAATATGAATTTCACAAATATCAATAAATATAGAAAGCAATTTTATTCACCAAATTCTCTTAATGACCTATGAAATAGAAACAGGAGAAAAAGATTATATTTTGTTGAAATTTTTAAATTGTGGGAACGAAGTTTTAAGAGTTTTTGAATATGTTCTCAGAAATCAAAATAAGCGGTGTTGTTGCTACCAACCACACTCTTATAGTTTTAGAGTAACATCAATGAATGTCAGAATATTTTTGCGTTTGATCTGCGTTTGTTCTGAAAGGTAACCAATATTTTATAGATAAATATTGTTGCATAATATTTATAGCCCCTCTCCATTTGTTGGAAAGAGATTAATGTTTAAATTAATATTTTATTAAATATTTTAATATTATATAAGTTTTAAAATATGTTTATCATTTCTCACATTTTTTGTTTTTTTTTTCAAAAAATTTATAGATGATTGATATAAAATTCTTTTGGATTTTCACTTTTTTAATATTGTACATTGCCTAAAATTCGCAAAGGGAAAAGTGAGTTGGCGACCTTACAGACAAAAACTTTTGCAAGTATACTCCCTAACTTCTGGAGCTGAATTGAGACCAAAATATTAATTGGAAAAATATTTCCAATCTCAAAGAAATATCTTTATTTTTATTTGTTTCTTTGTGATTTATAAACCATTTTTATCCTCAAAATTATTAGAATGTATTAACTGATTTAATATATATTATAAACAAACTATTTTCTTTGAATATTCATTATTTAACGATTGATTTTTATAAATTTATAATTTTTTCTATTTAACCTCACACCTGAACTTCATACCATTTTGAAGATATGCGTCACGACAACCAAATTAACAATGACCTTCTGACAGTTACTATATATCTAATTTAAAATATAATAAATGTTTTCAAAATATTATGTGGTTCAAAATATATTCAAACGCATATAAAAATATTTATATTTATATACGTTTATAAATCAATATATAGGTTGATTGGATGTTTTCTAGAATCGTTTTAACAAATGTTGGTTAGGCGAACTTTTACTCGGATAAAAATTTAGTAGGCAGGAACAAAATTCTACCAGCGAAACATTCACTCGAGCAGAAGACAAACGAAACCAGGTCACCTCTTTATATAATTTTTTTTTTGGCCTTTTGGCTAATATCATGTTGTATATCTCTAGATATTTTCATTCATATATATATTTTTAAAATATATTCAGTAGAGATAGTAGATATGTTTGCTCGAAAAATATATCTTTTATATTATATAATTATACTAGCGGATGTACCCGGCTTCGCCCGGGTTTTACCCGAGTAAAGGTTTGTCTAACGAACATTTGTTAAAACATTACTCTATAAACTTATAAAAAAAATAATAGATATATTTTGTGATAATTTTAAACTCGCGATAGAGTGCAAATTCTTTCCCGGTCCCTTGAAAAATACTCGAAAAGTTGAATAAAATCAATATTAATTGGTTCCTTCGGTAATTGAGAGTTAAAGGAATAGTATCTTTCCATGGAATTGTATCATCATTCTTGTCTCAAATAAATTGCCGTGTCTTCCTGAATTTGGTCTTTTCTAATTTTCTACTTTACAAAATCATCATTTTATTTAGTGAACATTTTTTTCTCGGTCCCTTGATAATTACGCGATAAGTTGAATAAAATCAATATAATTCGGTTCCCTCGGTAATTGGAAGTTAAAGGAATAGTATCTTGCCTTGGAATTGTATCATTATTCTTGTCTCAAAAAATTGTCGTTTCATCCTGAATATTGTCTTTCCCAATTTTCTACATTACAGAATCATCATTTTATCTATTCTCCCAATATATATGTTGTAGATAAATGATAAAATAAACTTTGACTTGTGCGCAAATAATAGGTATAATATCCTCCTTTCGATAAATAATCTTTAAGATAATGAACTTAGTGATAATAAAACTTATAGATAAAAAACTTGTTATCCTCGTCGCAATGGGGGCGATGCTTGCGAGTTAAATCTACAAATCTGTAAAATAACTCTAAGAGAATATTCAAGATATAAAATAAATTATTTTTCAAAAACCTTCCCGGAGATATCCCTAATAATATCTTAAAATTTCATGGCGATTGGATGTATGCTTTTTGAATCTATAGAGTACACACAGACAGACATTCAATTTTATATATATATATATAGATAATGTGACAAATATTATTATCATTATTATCATAATAATCAGTGTGTGTTCAGGAATATTATTATCAATAATGTTCGTTAGGCAAACTTTCACTCAGATAAAACCCGGGCGAAGCCGGGTACAACCCCGCAGGTAATATATTTTTATCACTAATCATTGTAATTTATCTTCCTAAAAATTAAATAATAGATCTTTGGTATCGAATTCTTTTGTATTTTAATTTCTTTAATATTATACATTGTTTAAAATTGATTCTGGAAATCTGTTGCAAGATCACTTCCCAACTCCCTGAGATGAATTTGGAGCAAAAACATTTTGCTGTTGTCTTCAAAAATATATAAAATGCTGCATCAATATCTATACATTCTTTTTATTCTCATAAATATAGCAAAATTCATTAATTGATTTTATATATAATTAAAATGATCTCCTCCCTTTGATTATGCATTATATTATGAGTGATTTTATTTTACTATTATCTATATCTAAAAATATTTTTACAGGTCAGCATTTACATTGATATATAACAAAAGGGTTCCGAAAAATTCAATTTCGAACATACCTTTACATCCATACTTTTCATCAGAATTTTCTCCATCATGGCACTTGCATTCAAATCCTTCAGATTTTTTATTGTTCAATGTACAAAATGCTTTTCTAGAGCTACAAATTTGGAGGTTTTTAAAAATCTGACAGGCATCTGAAAAACACCACATTTAATTATTTTAAACTTTAAATATAAAAATGTCAATAAAAGCAAACCCCTTCTATTATATAATACTAGACGAATGGCCCGGGCAACGCCCGGGTTTTACCCGAGTGCGTATATATTTTAAAAACGTTTTAATTCAAATACTATTCGTTACAATTATAAATTGGCGCCATGGATGTCACTCTTGTGAAACGTCCCGTTCCAAACTGTGTGTTTTTAAAATGTTTTAATTAAAATACTATTCGTTACAATTATAAATTGGCGCCGTGGATGTCTCTCTTGTGAAACGTCCCGCCCCAAACTGTGTGTGTCTTTAAAATATAAAAATAAAAATGTAAATTTTCATAAAGATTTCATCATGTCGATTTTTTTTTTTGCATTTCACCTACTAAATCGATAGAGATAATTACATTTGCAACATGAACTTAGGTATATTGACTAAATAGAAAACTGCATAGTAATAAAGATCATTTTTTAAAGGCACCATATCGTTTTTTTTTTCAATAAAATCGAAACAAAAATTAACGATAAATAACGATAATTGCCTTAAAAAGAAATTGCCTTAAAAAAAAGAAACATTCGCGGTGATTTTGTCTTGCATTCGTTTATACAATTATTATATACGAATGACCCGGGCAACGCTCGAGTTTTACCCGATTAAATGCTTTTATTCAAATACTATTCCTTACAATTATAAAATGGCGCTGTGGATGTCATTCTTGTATAATATATAAAAAATTGTAAAAAAAAAAGCAGGCGAGCATTCTATCACTGAACCACCGATGGTTATGAAAAATCCCATCCGTGAGCTTCAGACAGACAGAATAAGGCAAATATATAAGTAGATTCAAAACCATTTTATTCTAAAATTTGGTTTAGGTCTTTATATTATTTGTACAATAGGAATACTTTGAAAAATATATAATTTTTATGATTAAGATATGTTCTCTAGATTATATAGTATAATGAAAAAGGTGATTCTGTGAAATATTACTTCATAGATTCTTGAAGAAATGTATTTGGTTTACTTACTTGGACATGATTCATATCCTGTTATGACCTTTTTATCCTTGCACACACACTGGAATCCCTCTTTGGTGTCAGGTTTGAAAACACATTTTGCATTCTTTTCTCGACAGATGGAATTGGTAGCGTCATTTAGGCATATATCTGAAACATTTTACCAGCAAATTAAAATATGTGAAAATGTATATAAGTGAAAAATGAATATGAATTTCACAAATATCAATAAATATAGAAAGCAATTTTATTCAACAAATTCTCTTAATGACCTATGAAATAGAAACAGGAGAAAAATATTATATTTTGTTAATATTTTTGAATTGTGGGAACAAACTTTTAAGAGTTTTTAAAAATGTTTCCAGAGATCAAAATAGGCGTTTTTGTTGCTACCAACCACACTCTTATAGTTTTAGAGTAATATCAACGAATGTCAGAATATTTTTGCGTTTGATCTGCGTTTGTTCTGAAAGGTAACCAATATTTTATAGATAAATATTGTTGCATAATATTTATAGCCCCTCTCCATTTGTTGGAAAGAGATTAATGTTTAAAATTAATATTTCATTAAATATTTTAAAATTATATAAGTTTTAAAATATGTTTATCATTTCTCACATTTTTTGTTTTTTTTTCAAAAAATTTATAGATGATTGATATAAAATTCTTTTGTATTTTCACTTATTTAATATTGTACATTGCCTAAAATTCGCTAAGGGAAAAATGAGTTGGCGACCTTACAGACAAGAACTTTTGCAAGTATACTCCCTAACTTCTGGAGCTGAATTGAGACCAAAATATTAATTGGAAAAATATTTCCTTTCAAAGAAATATCTATATTTTTATTTGTTTCTTTATGATTTATAAACCATTTTTATCCTCGAAATTATTAGAATGTATTAACTGATTTAATATATATTATAAACGAACTATTTTCTTTGAATATTCATTATTTAACGATTGATTTTTTATAATTTTATATTTTTTTCTATTTAACCTCACACCTGAACTTCATACCATTTTGAAGATAAACGTCACGACAACCAAATTAACAATGACCTTTTGACAGTTACTATATATCTAATTTAAAATATAATAAATGTTTTCAAAATATTATGAGTTTCAAAATATATTCAAACACATATAACAATATTTATATTTATATACTTTTATAAATCAATATATAGGTTGATTGAATGTTTTCTAGAATCGTTTTAACAAATGTTGGTTAGGCGAACTTTTACTCGGATAAAAATTTAGTAGGCAGGAACAAAATTCTACCAGTGAAGCATTCACTCGAGCAGAAGACAAACGAAACCAAGTAACCCCTATATATAATTTTTTTTAGTCCTTTTGGCTAAGATCATGTAGTATATCTCTAGATATTTCTATTCATATATATTTTTAAAAATCTATTCAGTAGAGATAGTAGATATGTTTGCTCGAAACTAAAGGATGTAAACTAGCGGATGTAACCGGCTTCGCCCGGGTTTTACTTGAGTAAAGGTTTGTCTAAGGAACATTTGTTAAAACATTACTCTATTAACTTTTTTTTTCATAAGTTTTATAAGTTATATATTTTGATAATTTAAAACTAGCGATAAAGTGAAAATTTTTTCCCGGTCCCTTGAAAAATACTCGATAATTGAATAAAATCAATATTAATTGGTTTCTTCGGTAATTGGGAGTGAAAGGAATAGTATCTTGCCATGGAATTGTATCATTATTCTTGTCTCAAAGAAATTGCCGTGTTGTGCCTGTGAAATGATAAAACAAACTTTGACTTGTGCGCAAATAATAGGTGTAATATCTTACTTTCGATAAATAATCTTTATGATAATGAACTTAGTGATAATAAAACTTATAGATAAAAACTTGTTATCCTCGTCGCAATGGGGGCGATGCTTGCGAGTTAAATCTACAAATCTGCAAATAACTCTGAGAATATTAAAGATATTTAAGATATTTTTTTTTCAAAAATCTTCCCGGGGATATATCCAATAATATCCCAAAATATCACGGCGATTGGATGCATGCTTTTTGAATCTATAGGATACACACAGATAGACATTCAATTATATATCTATATAGATAATGTGACAAATATTATTATCATTATTATCATAATAATCAGTGTGTTCAGGAATATTATTATCAATAATGTTCTTTAGGCAAACTTTCACTCAGATAAAACCCGGGCGAAGCCGGGTACAACCCCGCTAGTAATATATATTTGTCAATAATCATTGTAATTTATCTTCCTAAAAATTAAATAATAGATCTTTGGTATAAATTATTTTGTGTATTTTAATTTCTTTAATATTATACATTGTTTAAAATTGACTCTGGAAATCTTTTGCAAGAACACTTCCCAACTCCCTGAGATGAATTTGGAGCAAAAACATTTTGCTGTTGTCTTCAAAAATATATAAAATGCTGCATCATGATCTATACATTCTTTTTATTCTCATAAATATAGCAAAATTCATTAATTGATTTGATATATAATGAAAATGATCTACATTTGATTATACATTATATTATGAGTGATTTTATTTTACTATTATCTATATCTTAAAATATTTATACAGGTCAGCATTTACATTGATATATAACAAAGTGGTTCCTAAAAATTCAATTTCGAACATACCTTTACATCCATAATTTTCATCAGAATTTTCTCCATCATGGCACTTGCATTCAAATCCTTCAGATTTTTCATTGTTCAATGTACAGAATGCTTTTCGAGAGCTACACATTTGGAGGTTTGTGGTAATCTGACAGGCATCTGAAAAACACCACAATTAATTATTTTAAACTTTAAATATAATAATGTCAATAAAAGCAAACACCTTCTATTATATAATATTCAAAACCATTTTATTCTAAAATTTGGCTTAGGTCTTTATATTATTTGTACAATAGGAATACTTTGAAAAATATATAATTTTTATGATTAAGATATGTTCTCTAGATTAATATAATGAAAAAGGTGATTCTGTGAAATATTACTTTATAGATTCTAGAAGAAATGTATTTGGTTTACTTACTTGGACATGATTCATATCCTGTTATGACCTTTTTATCCTTGCACACACACTGAAATCCCTCTTTGGTGTCAGGTTTGAAAACACATTTTGCATTCTTTTCTCGACAGATAGAATTGGTAGCGTCATTTAGGCATATATCTGAAACATTTTACCAGCAAATTAAAATATGGGAAAATGTAATAAGTGAAAAATGAATATGAATTTCACAAATATTAAAAAATATAGAAAGCAATTTTATTCACCAAATTCTCTTAATGACCTATGAAATAGAAACAGGAGAAAAAGATTATATTTTGTTGAAATTTTTGAATTGTGGGAACGAAGTTTTAAGAGTTTTTGAATATGTTCTCAGAAATCAAAATAGGCGGTGTTGTTGCTACCAACCACACTCTTATAGTTTTAGAGTAACATCAAAGAATGTCAGAATATTTTAGCGTTTGATCTGCGTTTGTTCTGAAAGGTAACCAATATTTTATAGATAAATTTTGTTGCATAATATTTATAGCCCCTCTCCATTTGTTGGAAAGAGATTAATGTTTAAATAATATTTTATTAAATATTTTAATATTATATAAGTTTTAAAATATATTTATCATTTCTCACATTTTTTTTTTTCAAAAAATTTATAGATGATTGATATAAAATTCTTTTGTATTTTCACTTCTTTAATATTGTACATTGCCTAAAATTCGCTAAGGGAAAAGTGAGTTGGCGACCTTACAGACAAGAACTTTTACAAGTATACTCCCTAACTTCTGGAGCTGAATTGAGACCAAAATATTAATTGGAAACATATTTCCGATCTCAAAGAAATATCTATATTTTTATTTGTTTCTTTGTGATTTATAAACCATTTTATCCTCAAAATTATTAGAATGTATTAACTGATTTAATATATATTATAAACAATTTTCTTTGAATATTCATTATTTAACGATTGATTTTTTATAAATTTATAATTTTTTCTATTTAACCTCACACCTGAACTTCATACCATTTTGAAGATAGGCGTCACGACAACCAAATTAACAATGACCTTTTGACAGTTACTATATATCTAATTTAAAATATAATAAATGTTTTCAAAATATTATGTGTTTCAAAATATATTCAAACGCATATAACAATATTTATATTTATATACGTTTATAAATCAATATATAGGTTGATTGGATGTTTTCTAGAATCGTTTTAACAAATGTTGGTTAGGCGAACTTTTACTCTGATAAAAATTTAGTAGGCAGGAACAAAATTCTACCAGCGAAACATTCACTCGAGCAGAAGACAAACGAAACCAGGTCACCTCTATATATAATTTTTTTTTTTTGGCCTTTTGGCTAATATCATGTTGTATATATCTAGATATTTTCATTCATATATATATTTTTAAAATATATTCAGTAGGGATAGTAGATATGTTTGCTCGAAAAATATATCTTTTATATTATATAATTATACTAGAGGCTGTACCCGGCTTCGCCCGGGTTTTACCCGAGTAAAGGTTTGTCTAACGAACATTTGTTAAAACATTACTCTATAAACTTATAAAAAAAAATAATAGATATATTTTGTGATAATTTGAAACTCGCGATAGAGTGCAAATTCTTTCCCGGTCCCTTGAAAAATACTCGATAATTTGAATAAAATCAGTATTAATTGGTTCCTTCGGTAATTGGGAGTTAAAGGAATAGTATTTTTCCATGGAATTGTATCATTATTCTTGTCTCAAATAAATTGCCGTGTCTTCCTGAATTTGGTCTTTCCTAATTTTCTACATTACAAAATCATCGTTTTATCTAGTGAACATATTTTCCCCGGTCCCTTGAAAATTACGCGATAAGTTGAATAAAATCAATATAATTCGGTTCCCTCGGTAATTGGAAGTTAAAGGAATAGTATCTTGCCTTGGAATTGTATCATTATTTTTGTCTCAAAAAAATTGTCTTGTCATCCTGAATATTGTCTTTCCTAATTTTCTACATTACAAAATCATCATTTTATCTATTCTCCCAATATATATGTTGTAGATAAATAATAAAACAAACTTTGACTTGTGCGCAAATAATAGGTATAATATCTTACTTACGATAAATAATCTTTAAGATAATGAACTTAGTGATAATAAAACTTATAGATAAAAAACTTGTTATCCTCGTCGCAATGGGGGCGATGCTTGCGAGTTAAATCTACAAATCTGTAAAATAACTCTAAGAATATTCAAGATTTAAAATGAATTATTTTTCAAAAACCTTCCCAGAGATATACCTAATAATATCTCAAAATTTCACGGCGATAGGATGTATGCTTTTTGAATATATAGAGAACACACAGACAGACATTCAATTTTATATATATATAGATAATGTGACAAATATTATTATCATTATTATCATAATAATCAGTGTGTGTTCAGGAATATTATTATCAATAATGTTCGTTAGGCAAACTTTCACTCATATAAAACCCGGGCAAAGCTGGGTACAACCCCGCAGGTAATATATATTTATCACTAATCATTGTAATTTATCTTCCTAAAAATTAAATAATAGATCTTTGGTATCGAATTCTTTTGTATTTCAATTTCTTTAATATTATACATTGTTTAAAATTGATTCTGGAAATCTGTTGCAAGAACATTTCCCAACTCCCTGAGATGAATTTGAAGCAAAAACATTTTGCTGTTGTCTTCAAAAATATATAAAATGCTGCATCATGATCTATACATTCTTTTTATTCTCATAAATATAGCAAAATTTATTAATTGATTCTATATATAATTAAAATGATCTCCTCCCTTTGATTATGCATTATATTATGAGTGATTTTATTTTACTATTATCTATATCTGAAAATAATTATACAGGTCAGCATTTACATTGATATATAACAAAGTGGTTCCTAAAAATTCAATTTCGAACATACCTTTACATCCATACTTTCCATCAGAATTTTCTCCATCATGGCACTTGCATTCAAATCCTACAGAATTTGTATTGTTCAATGTACAGAATGCTTTTCTAGAGCTACAAATTTGGAGGTTTTTGGTAATCTGACAGGCATCTGAAAAACACTACATTTAATTATTTTAAACTTTAAATATAATAATGTCAATAAAAGCAAACACCTTCTATCATATAATATTCAAAACCATTTTATTCTAAAATTTGGTTTGGGTCTTTATATTATTTGTACAATAGGAATACTTTGAAAAATATATAATTTTTATGATTAAGATATGTTCTCTAGATTATAGTATAATGAAAAAGGTGATTCTGTGAAATATTACTTTATAGATTCTAGAAGAAATGTATTTGGTTTACTTACTTGGACATGATTCATATCCTGTTATGACCTTTTTATCCTTGCACACACACTGGAATCCCTCTTTGGTGTCAGGTTTGAAAACACATTTTGCATTCTTTTCTCGACAGATAGAATTAGTAGCGTCATTTATGCATATATCTGAAACATTTTACCAGCAAATTAAAATATGGGAAAATGTAATAAGTGAAAAATGAATATGAATTTCACAAATATCAATAAATATAGAAAGCTATTTTATTCACCAAATTTTCTTAATGACCTATGAAATAGAAACAGTAGAAAAAGATTATATTTTGTTAATATTTTTGAATTGTGGGAACGAAGTTTTAAGAGTTTTTTAATATGTTCTCAGAAATCAAAATAGGCGGTGTTGTTGCTACCAACCACACTCTTATAGTTTTAGAGTAACATCAAAGAATGTCAGAATATTTTTGCGTTTGATCTGCGTTTGTTCTGAAAGGTAACCAATATTTTATAGATAAATATTGTTGCATAATATGTATAGCCCCTCTCCATTTGTTGGAAAGAGATTAATGTTTAAAATTAATATTTTATTAAATATTTTATTATTATATAAGTTTTAAAATATGTTTATCATTTCTCACATTTTTTGTTTTTTTTTTCAAAATATTTATAGATGATTGATATAAAATTCTTTTGTATTTTCACTTCTTTAATATTGTACATTGCCTAAAATTCGCTAAGGGAAAAGTGAGTTGGCGACCTTACAGACAAGAACTTTTGCAAGTATACTTCCTAACTTCTGGAGCTGAATTGAGTCCAAAATATTAATTGGAAAAATATTTCCGATCTCAAAGAAATATCTATATTTTTATTTGTTTCTTTGTGATTTATAAACCATTTTTATCCTCAAAATTATTAGAATGTATTAACTGATTTAATATTTATTATAAACGAACTATTTTCTTTGAATATTCATTATTTAACGATTGAAAAAATCGATTTTTATTAAGTCATAAAAACGACGTTACAATTTTAAGAGTTAGTGGGGGAGGGGGTACAATTAAAATGTTGGGTGGAAGGAAGGACAGATGGCACATACACCTCTTTCAAAGATTTTCTTTTTTTTAATCAACTAAAAACATATGTACCCCTCTGAAGAAATTATATTTATTTTTACAATAAAGTTAAATTAGAGACTTTTAAGAAATTATATAAACATATTTACAAGAGAAAAACTAACCTGAGAGCATCTAGCTTCTCTGCCCAAAAAAAAAACAAAACTATTATTTCTTACTAACTAACAAGACATATGCAAATTCTCTATTATTAATTTTTTCACAAAAATTTACATATATATATTTACAAAAATTTGTTTATAATTAAATTCTAAAAAAATACAAACTATTTAAATAATTAAATTTATAAACAACATAGCATTTTATATTTAATGAAATGATGATCAGGTGTAACAAACGGCCCCATGACCATCATTTCCCATGATTAACAACTTGATAGCTATATTTACACAAAATTATAAAGCGATAGAATGAGATAAATAGGAATCTAATTATTGAAAAATTTACAACTGGTGAAAAAACTGTCAGTGTAATCTATTCCATATTTTCCTATCTTTCATCACCTTAAGTTCATCTTCCATTGCCTTAATCCAATTCCTTTTTTCCCGTGATTGTTGTACATCATTAAAGTTTTTAGGAAGTTCTACATTATAGATTTCCTCATGAAAAATACTTTCGTACAAATCATCTTCTAAACAATTTGTTTATATTTTAACTTCATTTTCCTCGCTTATATCTGGTTTTTGTGGTCTAAATGAAAACATTTCAGAATTGAATTCAAGCTTTTGTGTTTCACAATATTTTTGACGTGACAACGTCTTAAATTAGGTTGCGGCTGGGAGTCACTTATGAAAAAGTGTAACGCCCGGTAACGTTACGATGAGTCATCGAACGAGAGTGCTGCGCGCGCAGCTGCGCGCGCAGCGCTAGAGAATTAGGCGCATTGAATCGGCGCATGCTTGTCTCTGTCTTTGTCTTTCTCGAACGTTCTTGGCGTTGGAAAAACAAGAAAGCGTCATAATACAAGTTCACACGTGTGTTTAAAGTATCGTCAGCTGTGTCTGTAGTGAAAATGTGGAGTGCTTAGATTCGTCATTTACAACAACTACAACAATAAAGGTAAATAATTGTACACTGATATTTCATTATCGTAAACTATGATTGATTGATTAATTGTTAGATTGACACAAAAGTTGAGAAACTGAGTTTATAGGTTATGTCATACTATTGATAAATGTTGATAGTGTTAAGTAAATTATTAGTTTAAAATTAATTAATTAATTAATTATTATTTTACAAATTTTAAATAGTTTCAAATTTATTTAGCAAAAATTTGAACCTTCGATCTGAATAAATGTTTTGATTTTCGAATTGATTCTTTAAAATTACAAATATTAAGAAAAAGTGGCAGATATAAGAAAACTTTATTTAAACTGTGTTGAGCAAAAATTTTAACATCTAATTTAAGTAAATGTTTTAATTTTCAACTTCATCATTTACAATTACAAATTTTATTTAATTTCAAATTTATTTAGCAAAAATTTGAACCTTCGATCTGAATAAGTGTTTTGATTTTCAAATACCAACGCGGCTGGTGGAGTGGCGATCTATCGTAAATTATCATCGACATCTACGGCGGAAGTGTTCCAAGTTGCGATTACAGACGTAACTCGTGTCATTAAAACCAAAGGTGACATGTGCATGACTGAAGTTACTTGCTTCGCCGCTAATACTAGCTTCAAGTTTATACTCAGTGCTGTATATATTCATCCAGGAGCTAGTATGCAGGATATTGGAATGTTACTATGGCAAGGACTCGGTCCGTACATTCACAACAGCCAGTACGTGCCACCGTTCGTGCAAGTTGATTCTAGTATACCGATTCTTCTGTGTGGTGATTTTAACAAAAACGTAAAGCCTGACAACTCGTTTCTTAATTTCATGAAAAATACGTATAATCTTGATTGCGTATCAAACGTTTCTAAGTCAACTACGTTAAAAGGAACAACTATCGACTTGACTTTCGCAAGACACATTACAGCAGAAACACTTTCTTTCATTTCATATTTCTCCTATCATCGTCCTATCCTCAACAAAATCACTCAAATAGGAATTAGTTAAGTTTAAGTTTACATGTACAATGTTTTAGTAAACAAAATATATTTCTATAGTTAAAATTTGTGCAATTCTTATTTTCATTCAATTCCTTGTTCCTATTGTGCAATTTAATTATATTCATATCAATAAATATTCTACCGTTGTCACGTAAAATCTTCGCCCGTAAAACCGACTTTACAGGCAACCAATATTTTTTTGTACATCATTTAATGATCTCAATTTTTGATCACTAGAAGGGGGGTAATAGTATACGTCTACTCGTGATCCTGTCTTTCTAGGTATTTCTAGTCTTTTCCATTTAGCTATGTCTATTGGTGTAAGTGTATGTAAATTATGGTTATCACTATCATTATTTTCATAAGGGTAGTTATCATCCTGTGGGTAAAAAAATATTGTACTCTAGAAGCAGTACCAAACAAAGTATCCACACCCTTCTTAGCTTCATCAATAAATACATGAATGGTTTCTATTACTTTTCTATCTGCTGGCAACCAGATTCTATAACCTTTTGTTTTGGTTGCATAACCTACCATTATGCCTGAATTGGCCTTAGGTTGTAACTTATTTATTTTTATTTTAGGGACATGTACATATGCTAATGAGCCAAAAATTTTAAAAGGTCTTACAGATGGTTTATGTCCTGACCATAATTCCATTGGACTTACTCCTTTTGTAAGGGCATGTTCACATCTGTTTTTGGTATATACAAAGGTATTTAGGGCTTCTGCCCAGAATCTGGGTTGTAACCCACTATCTAAAAGCATTGCTCGAACACCTTCAATTGCAGTTCGATTAAACCTTTCAGCTATTCCATTTTGTTCAGGACTATAAGTTGATGTTCTTTCTATTTTAATACCCAAATTTACTAGAAAATTTTCAAATTCTTTGTTACAGAATTCTAATCCGTTATCTGTCCTAATACATTTTAATTTGGCATTTAATGCTCTCTCAGACTCATGCAAGTATTGCTTAAAATAGTTAAAGACTTCTGACTTTTCTTTTAGGAAATAAACATTAACCTTTCTAGAGTAGTCATCTATGATAGAAAGAAAATATCTACTGCCACCAAGTGATCTCACTGGTGCAGGACCCCAGATATCCATATGCACTTTTTCTAAAGGTTTTCTAGTCAGAATTGTATAGCTAAATTTAAATGATGATCTGGTGATCTTAGCTACTTTACATACATCACATGTGGTTGGATTACCCTGAACTTTTTCTAATCCTTTGACTGTATTCTTTTTACTCATAGAATTAAGTATTTCTGAATTAATATGACTTGAGTTATAAGAAATTGAATAATTTTGAGCTTTGGCTCTATTAGGGTATCCATTTACAATATATAATTTATCTACTAGTCTTGCTGTAAATAAATATTCCCCATTATTTTTAAAGATTGTCATTTTACCATTTTTCCATATTATCTTATTTCCTGCTATGTCTATGCATGATCCACTAATGAGATTCCTTCTCATGTTTGGTGCATATAAAACATTAAGTAGAGTTACCTCTACAAAGGTGTTATTAATGTCTCTTAAAACAAAGTTAATATCTCCCTTACCTAAGATTGTTGACTTGCAGTCGACATCTCCAATCAAAGCGTCCATCGGGGGGATATCCTGATAGTTCACAAACCAATCCTTTTCTTTACAAAAATGAGATGTAGCTGCGCTGTCTATCAGCCATTCTCCCCATTCACTAGTTGGATCACTTGCTCTTTCACTAATGTGGTGGAAGCTTAGAATTTCTGAATGAAATGCAGAAGATTTTCCCCTGTAGTTCTGATCCTTTCTGTAGTGTTGCCCTTGAGAGTTTTTGTTTCTAAGAAAACAGTCTTTTATAAGATGGCCAGTTTTCCCACAGAAGGAGCAATTCCTTATATCATAGGTTCTTGCTGTTCTTGGATGCACTGTTGGCTCTAGCATGCTTCCACTGCTATACTGTGCTTTTGCAGAAAAATAATTTTTATTTTTATTTCCTTGGTACATCCTGGGAGTTTTTGTTTGATAAGCATTTGCCACAATATCAAGTCCATCATCTTTTTTCTTTTGTTGAACTCTTCCCGATTCAGTTATTAAGTGGCTTCAATGTTTTCAACATTAAAGTGTTTTTCTTCTAGTCTGTATAGAACTTGGACAATGCCATCATAATCTTGAGGCAATTTCCTTATCAACTGAAAACACACAAGTACTTCAGGTAGATCAAAACCTGCTTCTTTAATCAATTGTTTTTTCTCTTGGACTCTTTTAATAAATATTCCAATAGTTTCTTCATCAGGAGCAAATTTCAGTTCATAAAATTCATCAATCAAACCAGCCAGTCTGGCTCTTGAATTTGGCTCAAAATTCTGCTTTAAAATATACCAGGCTTCTTTTCCATCAGTAGCATTAGAAATCAAGGTTTGGTATTTTCTTTCTACTCCTTGGTAAATTGTAGTGAAAGCCCTATCCTTCCTCCATTTAAATTCTCTAATATCTTTGGCTGTTGCCTCAGCTGGAAGATCAGGTTCATCTTCAATGATAAAATCCCAGCTTCCTCTATCAATCAGAAGGACCTTCATATCCACCTTCCATATACTATAGTTGAAAGCATTCAGCTTTGGAAAAGTGAAATTTGTATCATTCATTTCAAACTTTTAATGCGGCCCCAAAAGTTTAGCCAATTCTTTTTTTCTTAAGTTGCTATAGTATTCAGCTAAAATCTTGCTAGTAGGCCCATAACCTTTGTTGGGTGGAAGGAAGGACAGATGGCACACACACCTCTTTCAAAGATTTTCTTTCTTTTTAATCAACTAAAAACATATGTACCCCTCTGAAGAAATTATATTTATTTTTACAATAAAGTTAAATTAGAGACTTTTAAAAAATTATATAAACATATTTACAAGAGAAAAACTAACCTGAGAGCATCTAGCTTCTCTGCCCAAAAAAACAAAACTATTATTTCTTACTAACTAACAAGACATATGCAAATTCTCTATTATTAATTTTTTCACAAAAATTTACATATATATATTTACAAAAATTTGTTTATAATTAAATTCTAAAAAAATACAAACTATTTAAATAATTAAATTTATAAACAACATAGCATTTTATATTTAATGAAATGATGATCAGGTGTAACAAACGGCCCCATGACCATCATTTCCCATGATTAACAACTTGATAGCTATATTTACACAAGATTATAAAGCGATAGAATGAGATAAATAGGAATCTAATTATTGAAAAATTTACAACTGGTGAAAAAACTGTCAGTGTAATCTATTCCATATTTTCCTATCTTTCATCACCTTAAGTTCATCTTCCATTGCCTTAATCCAATTCCTTTTTTCCCGTGATTGTTGTACATCATTAAAGTTTTTAGGAAGTTCTACATTATAGATTTCCTCATGAAAAATACTTTCGTACAAATCATCTTCTAAACAATTTGTTTATATTTTAACTTCATTTTCCTCGCTTATATCTGGTTTTTGTGGTCTAAATGAAAACATTTCAGAATTGAATTCAAGCTTTTGTGTTTCACAATATTTTTGACGTGACAACGTCTTAAATTAGGTTGCGGCTGGGAGTCACTTATGAAAAAGTGTAACGCCCGGTAACGTTACGATGAGTCATCGAACGAGAGTGCTGCGCGCGCAGCTGCGCGCGCAGCGCTAGAGAATTAGGCGCATTGAATCGGCGCATGCTTGTCTCTGTCTTTGTCTTTCTCGAACGTTCTTGGCGTTGGAAAAACAAGAAAGCGTCATAATACAAGTTCACACGTGTGTTTAAAGTATCGTCAGCTGTGTCTGTAGTGAAAATGTGGAGTGCTTAGATTCGTCATTTACAACAACTACAACAATAAAGGTAAATAATTGTACACTGATATTTCATTATCGTAAACTATGATTGATTGATTAATTGTTAGATTGACACAAAAGTTGAGAAACTGAGTTTATAGGTTATGTCATACTATTGATAAATGTTGATAGTGTTAAGTAAATTATTAGTTTAAAATTAATTAATTAATTAATTATTATTTTACAAATTTTAAATAGTTTCAAATTTATTTAGCAAAAATTTGAACCTTCGATCTGAATAAATGTTTTGATTTTCGAATTGATTCTTTAAAATTACAAATATTAAGAAAAAGTGGCAGATATAAGAAAACTTTATTTAAACTGTGTTGAGCAAAAATTTTAACATCTAATTTAAGTAAATGTTTTAATTTTCAACTTCATCATTTACAATTACAAATTTTATTTAATTTCAAATTTATTTAGCAAAAATTTGAACCTTCGATCTGAATAAGTGTTTTGATTTTCAAATACCAACGCGGCTGGTGGAGTGGCGATCTATCGTAAATTATCATCGACATCTACGGCGGAAGTGTTCCAAGTTGCGATTACAGACGTAACTCGTGTCATTAAAACCAAAGGTGACATGTGCATGACTGAAGTTACTTGCTTCGCCGCTAATACTAGCTTCAAGTTTATACTCGGTGCTGTATATATTCATCCAGGAGCTAGTATGCAGGATATTGGAATGTTACTATGGCAAGGACTCGGTCCGTACATTCACAACAGCCAGTACGTGCCACCGTTCGTGCAAGTTGATTCTAGTATACCGATTCTTCTGTGTGGTGATTTTAACAAAAACGTAAAGCCTGACAACTCGTTTCTTAATTTCATGAAAAATACGTATAATCTTGATTGCGTATCAAACGTTTCTAAGTCAACTACGTTAAAAGGAACAACTATCGACTTGACTTTCGCAAGACACATTACAGCAGAAACACTTTCTTTCATTTCATATTTCTCCTATCATCGTCCTATCCTCAACAAAATCACTCAAATAGGAATTAGTTAAGTTTAAGTTTACATGTACAATGTTTTAGTAAACAAAATATATTTCTATAGTTAAAATTTGTGCAATTCTTATTTTCATTCAATTCCTTGTTCCTATTGTGCAATTTAATTATATTCATATCAATAAATATTCTACCGTTGTCACGTAAAATCTTCGCCCGTAAAACCGACTTTACAGGCAACCAATATTTTTTTGTACATCATTTAATGATCTCAATTTTTGATCACTAGAAGGGGGGTAATAGTATACGTCTACTCGTGATCCTGTCTTTCTAGGTATTTCTAGTCTTTTCCATTTAGCTATGTCTATTGGTGTAAGTGTATGTAAATTATGGTTATCACTATCATTATTTTCATAAGGGTAGTTATCATCCTGTGGGTAAAAAACATATTGTACTCTAGAAGCAGTACCAAACAAAGTATCCACACCCTTCTTAGCTTCATCAATAAATACATGAATGGTTTCTATTACTTTTCTATCTGCTGGCAACCAGATTCTATAACCTTTTGTTTTGGTTGCATAACCTACCATTATGCCTGAATTGGCCTTAGGTTGTAACTTATTTATTTTTATTTTAGGGACATGTACATATGCTAATGAGCCAAAAATTTTAAAAGGTCTTACAGATGGTTTATGTCCTGACCATAATTCCATTGGACTTACTCCTTTTGTAAGGGCATGTTCACATCTGTTTTTGGTATATACAAAGGTATTTAGGGCTTCTGCCCAGAATCTGGGTTGTAACCCACTATCTAAAAGCATTGCTCGAACACCTTCAATTGCAGTTCGATTAAACCTTTCAGCTATTCCATTTTGTTCAGGAATATAAGTTGATGTTCTTTCTATTTTAATACCCAAATTTACTAGAAAATTTTCAAATTCTTTGTTACAGAATTCTAATCCGTTATCTGTCCTAATACATTTTAATTTGGCATTTAATGCTCTCTCAGACTCATGCAAGTATTGCTTAAAATAGTTAAAGACTTCTGACTTTTCTTTTAGGAAATAAACATTAACCTTTCTAGAGTAGTCATCTATGATAGAAAGAAAATATCTACTGCCACCAAGTGATCTCACTGGTGCAGGACCCCAGATATCCATATGCACTTTTTCTAAAGGTTTTCTAGTCAGAATTGTATAGCTAAATTTAAATGATGATCTGGTGATCTTAGCTACTTTACATACATCACATGTGGTTGGATTACCCTGAACTTTTTCTAATCCTTTGACTGTATTCTTTTTACTCATAGAATTAAGTATTTCTGAATTAATATGACTTGAGTTATAAGAAATTGAATAATTTTGAGCTTTGGCTCTATTAGGGTATCCATTTACAATATATAATTTATCTACTAGTCTTGCTGTAAATAAATATTCCCCATTATTTTTAAAGATTGTCATTTTACCATTTTTCCATATTATCTTATTTCCTGCTATGTCTATGCATGATCCACTAATGAGATTCCTTCTCATGTTTGGTGCATATAAAACATTAAGTAGAGTTACCTCTACAAAGGTGTTATTAATGTCTCTTAAAACAAAGTTAATATCTCCCTTACCTAAGATTGTTGACTTGCAGTCGACATCTCCAATCAAAGCGTCCATCGGGGGGATATCCTGATAGTTCACAAACCAATCCTTTTCTTTACAAAAATGAGATGTAGCTGCGCTGTCTATCAGCCATTCTCCCCATTCACTAGTTGGATCACTTGCTCTTTCACTAATGTGGTGGAAGCTTAGAATTTCTGAATGAAATGCAGAAGATTTTCCCCTGTAGTTCTGATCCTTTCTGTAGTGTTGCCCTTGAGAGTTTTTGTTTCTAAGAAAACAGTCTTTTATAAGATGGCCAGTTTTCCCACAGAAGGAGCAATTCCTTATATCATAGGTTCTTGCTGTTCTTGGATGCACTGTTGGCTCTAGCATGCTTCCACTGCTATACTGTGCTTTTGCAGAAAAATAATTTTTATTTTTATTTCCTTGGTACATCCTGGGAGTTTTTGTTTGATAAGCATTTGCCACAATATCAAGTCCATCATCTTTTTTCTTTTGTTGAACTCTTCCCGATTCAGTTATTAAGTGGCTTCAATGTTTTCAACATTAAAGTGTTTTTCTTCTAGTCTGTATAGAACTTGGACAATGCCATCATAATCTTGAGGCAATTTCCTTATCAACTGAAAACACACAAGTACTTCAGGTAGATCAAAACCTGCTTCTTTAATCAATTGTTTTTTCTCTTGGACTCTTTTAATAAATATTCCAATAGTTTCTTCATCAGGAGCAAATTTCAGTTCATAAAATTCATCAATCAAACCAGCCAGTCTGGCTCTTGAATTTGGCTCAAAATTCTGCTTTAAAATATACCAGGCTTCTTTTCCATCAGTAGCATTAGAAATCAAGGTTTGGTATTTTCTTTCTACTCCTTGGTAAATTGTAGTGAAAGCCCTATCCTTCCTCCATTTAAATTCTCTAATATCTTTGGCTGTTGCCTCAGCTGGAAGATCAGGTTCATCTTCAATGATAAAATCCCAGCTTCCTCTATCAATCAGAAGGACCTTCATATCCACCTTCCATATACTATAGTTGAAAGCATTCAGCTTTGGAAAAGTGAAATTTGTATCATTCATTTCAAACTTTTAATGCGGCCCCAAAAGTTTAGCCAATTCTTTTTTTCTTAAGTTGCTATAGTATTCAGCTAAAATCTTGCTAGTAGGCCCATAACCTTTGTTGGGTGGAAGGAAGGACAGATGGCACACACACCTCTTTCAAAGATTTTCTTTCTTTTTAATCAACTAAAAACATATGTACCCCTCTGAAGAAATTATATTTATTTTTACAATAAAGTTAAATTAGAGACTTTTAAGAAATTATATAAACATATTTACAAGAGAAAAACTAACCTGAGAGCATCTAGCTTCTCTGCCCAAAAAAACAAAACTATTATTTCTTACTAACTAACAAGACATATGCAAATTCTCTATTATTAATTTTTACACAAAATTTACATATATATATTTACAAAAATTTGTTTTATAATTATTTCTAAAAAAATACAAACTATTTAAATAATTAAATTTATAAACAACATAGCATTTTATATTTAATGAAATGATGATCAGGTGTAACATAAAATCTACATTGATGAAAAATTTATAAATATCGTATTTTGTTCTGTTTAAAATGCGACGTAATTCGATCTTTTCCTTTTCGAGGATGAATTTAGAAGGATTGAACCTGTATAGAGGGTCGATGTTTCGGCATTCTTTAATAGCGTTGTCGATAAATGGTTTCGTCATAGCGCATTCTGTATAGCGATGCTGGACATCTGGGGGTCCGCCGCAGGCGATGCAGGAAGCTTTTCCATTTCTTGTAGGGTAAAGTAGAGCTCTCAGCTTCAAACGCCATGCGATGTCGTCATATATATTAATTCTTTTGTGCCAGCAAGGCGCAGTGTCAAATGTCCATTTGGCCGTTTTTTCTTCAGCGTACTTCAAATTAAAATAGGACGATATGATTATTTGGCATAACGCGCTGCTTCTGAACCGTGAGAAGAGGCGTGATTTGTACGTAATGGGAAGGTGAACGCAGGAGGGATGGTTGTTTGGTTTAAAATTCATAATTTTCGTTTCATTGTAGAACGTAGTGATTCTTTGAAAATCGTTCCGAATGTTTCGCGTGGCGTGGGAAAATAAATCGTTGATATCTCGTATTTCACCGTTTAAATCCAAAAAGTCTTTCAGACGTCTCAGGCCTCGTGCATTGAAGATGGCAGGATTTTGCATATAAAGGCCGTGTAAAAGGCGGCATTTTAAAAGCACGATGTGTAAAAAGTCGTTTTTCGAGAGGCTTTTAAAATCGATATGAAAGTTTGGCGCGATGTTTTTCCAGCTTGATAGAGTCTGCTTTCGTCGTGGCGATAGAAAACTGTGTAAATCGTAGTTAAACAGATTGTAGTAGTTTGTCGAATTTTTGTTTATAAAGAGAAAATCGTTTTCGTTTTTTTTCCCCGTTAATAGACCTTTGTATGCGTTTTAGAATAAAGAGGTCGCGCTGAGTAGCCAAGTGCAGCAGGCCGAGGCCACCCCTCTCGGCGGGCAGGCAATTTATTGTCGATGTCGTCCAAGTTGTTTCCATATAGAGCGCGTCATCTAAATCTTTTTGTAATACGTTTAATACAGAATCGTTTGACAGGATGGCGTTTATCAAATAGGTAAATTTTGGTATGAAGTTCGAATTTAAAAATCGCGTCTTGAGGTGGAGGGGGAGCGTTAAAATGTTTTGTTTAGCAATTACGGCTGAGTGGCGGAAGTAGGAACGAAGATTTTCTGTTTGCATTTTGAGAGGCGTTTTGGAATTTTCAAAATGTATACCGAGGATGTCAATTGCGTCGTTCCGCATTTCTATATCTTCTGTCTTATCAGTCCTGCCGCTCCAATTGCCGCACCACAACCCCTTATTCTTCTTAAAATTAATAGCGATGCCGGATATTTTCTCAAAATTTTTGAAACAAATATAAATACGCTTAAAATCAGTTTCGTCTTTTAAAAGTAAGATAAAGTCGTCGGTATATGCATAAATCCCGGACGTAGAGCTGAGGTTTCGACGAAGATGGTATATGAGAGACGTCGTGGCAAATGAGAAAAGCAGCGCGGACAAGCCGCAGCCCTGTCGCACGCCTCTATTTACGTTGAATTCTGGAGAGCATTCGCCGTTCACGTCGATTTTTATTTTATTACCACTAAAGATGATTTTAACCCATTTCAAGAAAATATCGGGGATATCGAGCCTTTCCAGCGTAGCAATAATAAATGGTCTGTTGATCGAATCGAAAGCTTTTTGTAGATCGATTGTTACGATTGCGAGGGACGTATTAAATAAATTCGATTCGTAAATGTTCTTCTCAATTTCGGGGATGATATCGAAAATAGAGCGGCCCGGGACGGCGTACTTCTGTTCTGCTGGTATCATGCGCGCGGAGTACGGCTTGATTTTTGTAAGTAAGATTTTCGATAGAATCTTATAATCCGTGTTCATAGAGGTGATCGGGCGCCAATCGTTCAGAGTTCGCGCATTAGAAGTTTTAGGTGTTAGAAACATTTTTCCAGCCCTCATGTGGTCAGGTAGGGAGGTTTCTAATTGCGCCTCTTGAAAAATTTCGAGTAGAGAGTCGGCGGCGATGTCGCAAAAATCTTTGTAGAATTCGGCGGGGATGCCATCTTCGCCGGCCATCTTTCTATTTGGTAAAAGCTTGATCGCGTTTAAAATGTCGTTTTTCGTTATAAAATTTTCTTCGTTGAAATGAAATTCGATATCGAGGCGCGGAATAATATTTACGTAATTTCTAATGTCTTCTAAAATAATAGAATCGTCTGCCTTCGTTTTATTTTGATAAAAAGTGAAAATATGGTTTAAGATAGCGTCATTATTGTTGAGGAATTCATTGTTGTCATTGTATATTGCGGTAATTGTAGGTTTGTGGCGTCTAAGTTTCGTAAAAGTATATTTTTGACAAACCTCCGCGGTTTCTAGAATTAGTTTTTTCGTGCATCTCCAATGTGATTTCACGCCAATATTGTTAAAAATCGTAATAAAATTCTCATATTCGAATAAAAATATTTCTTTGAAAATATAAGAGTTAAAAATTTTCGAGTCAATGTTCTTTTTGAAAAATTGCGTATTCCGTATTTGTAATCGTGTGATAATGGCGTTGTGATCAGATAAGTTGTAAGCAATGGTTTCGCATTTGAAAAGATTAGGTGTAAAGTTTGACGAGCAAAATATATAATTGATTCTGGTTTTAAAAGGCGTGTTATGGATGAGGGCTTCATGCGTAAAACCGTCGAGTCCAGGATTAACGTGCTTAAAAATATCGATAAGATTGTTTTTTTTATTAAATTCCGATAAAAAGTTTAATTTTCGACGTGATTCTGTCTTGCCCGGTTTGTCGCGAATGTTAAAATCTCCTAATAAGAACGTCGCTGTATCTCTCGGGTATGCGTTCAAGTAGTTTTGTATCAGTTGTAAATCGTTTAAGGCTTCATCGGGCTCGTGAGCGAGGTGTACATTAATAAAAAGTACGATATTCCTGTTCATTAAAATTTCTATGGCGCATATTTTCCCGTTTTTTAGTATTTTAAAATTTGCGCTCAAAATCGAGCGATGTATTAAGAAAAGTTGTCCGCTGCCGCGAGAAATAGGTTCATTTACGTAGATATCAAAAGCCGTTAAGTCTTGTCGCGTTTTGCATGTTTGAACATTCGTTTCTTGAATTGCATATATTTCCGCTTCGTTTTTCTTTAACCAATCTTTTAAAAATTCTTCTCTTTGCTTGTTCGCGATTCCGCGGGCGTTCAACGTTAGAATTCTCAAAAAAAAAAATATATTTACAGTGTCGCAGGATGGCTTACAAGAGTCCAACATCCCAAAAACGAAAGAATAAAAAGAGATAAAACAGATAAAACAGTTGAATAATAGAATAAGGAAAGTAAAATAGTAAAAATTAGCGTGTTAGTTTTAGAAGGAATGTATTTACAAAAAAATCGAGAGCGAGAAGATAGAAGATAGAAATATAAAGTGTGAAATAAAAAGAAACAAAAACGAAGTAAAAGAGAGAGGTAGTTCAAATAAAAAAGTATGATGAACATAATACTGCGTTAGTCCACTTTCATCGTATTTAAAATTGTTTTAGCCTTCCTGATTCTCTCCCTCAGTCTTTTTCTGTCGTCGCTCTTCATGTTGACAGTATTCTTATCGTCTTCCAAGAAGACTTCGAGATGGATGGATATTTGATGGAGTAGGTCGGGGCGTTTTTCAATCTGCTCCTGGATTTTGATTCTCTTTGCCTGTCCTGTTCTCTTGAAAATTGTGGCGATAGCTTCCTCGAGGTCTGGATTGGGCATGGTTTCGCATTCCACAAGTTGTTTCTGGAGTTGGGACGATGTAACCGACCAGTCTGATTTGCTGGTCGACATATTATCCTCATCTTCACTGGTAGGATTTTCGGTGCTTGGGCCTGGCAACCCCGCTAGGAATTGGGCCGCGTTAAAGGTCTTCTCCTCATTCAACTCTTTTCCCAGGACAGAACTTATATCTTTCCCCATTTCATCGTGAGACGGTGCAGCCGTAAGTCCACTCTGGGGATCAGGCCTTGGTTTTTCCACGAGGTCATTTTTTTCCTTTTGGCAGTTTTCTTCTGAGGAAGCTGTGAGAGGTAGTTTCCTCGATGGTGTCTCGCTTGGTCTTAGGGTCGGTTCGCGAGCTTCTTTTGGTGTCTCAGATGGTAAGACAGGGCTCTTTGATGGATTAAGGGCTTCCGCAAAAGTTCTAGTTACAGTGGCCCTAATATTAGGGTCGAATGGGCATTTATTTTTAACATGCCCGTGTCGTCTGCATCCATTGCATACGACATCTTCACCGATAAATATAGTAAAATTTCTGTCCATATAAGGCACGTTAAGCGTTGCAGGCATAGGGGTTTTCTCCTTATTCTTAAAAACAATTTCCCGCCTTAGCGACGAGAGATGTTTCAGGAGGGGGTTGTCCGTGGGGAATGGGAGGGGTCGGCTGCTTATCATTTGACCGTAAGGTTCCAGAGCTATCTTGAGGTCTTGGTCTTGAATAAAGGCCAGTACGCCCGAAAGGATATATTTCTTTGAGGGTTTGAATAGTGGGCAGGGGAACACAGTAATGTCTTTGACCTTGAATCCGCCATCGATTAGTTTTTGGGCTAGTTCATTATTGGCGACAGACACTATCGCCTGTCCATTCATTTTACCAACAGAATGAATGTTTTTGTATCCGATGATATTTGCTATTCCTATCAGGTGGTCTTCGGCTGTGGCGTTGGGTATAGATTCGAATTGCACTGTGGATTTTATGAGTTTACTTCTACTTTCATAAGTGGCCTTCCTTTCCTCATCGAATTTTTTCCTATCTTCTGGAGAAAAGTGATGTTTAGTTTTTTGCATATTTTCAGATATTGTTGCTTCATTTGGTGAGTGTGTAGAGATTGCCTTCGAGGCTTGCGAAGATGATGGTGATTTTGCTGATTCAAGTCTCAACTTGAGACTTGAAGTTATGTAAAATTGCAAACTAACAGAAAAAAAAATCAAACAGTGGTAATGAAGATGATAAATATACAATATTGATGAGATTTTTATGCTGAGATAAAGAATATGATATTTAAATTTACCAGAGATAAGCGAAAAGCGAACAACAGATACAAAACGCGGAGCTCGCGCGACGCGTGGCCGCAGGTCAACTACTATACCATATTATAAATTTATAATTTTTTCTATTTAACCTCACACCTGAACTTCATACCATTTTGAAGATAGGCGTCACGACAACCAAATTAACAATGACCTTTTGACAGTTACTATATATCTAATTTAAAATATAATAAATGTTTTCAAAATATTATGTGTTTCAAAATATATTCAAACGCATGTAACAATATTTATATTTATATACGTTTATAAATCAATATATAGGTTGATTGGATGTTTTCTAGAATCGTTTTAACAAATTTTGGTTAGGCGAACTTTTACTCGGATAAATATTTAGTAGGCAAGAACAAAACTCTACCAGCTAAACATTCACTCGAGCAGAAGACAAACGAAACCAGGACACCTCTATATATAATTTTTTTTTTTGGCCTTTTGGCTAAGATCATGTAGTATATCTCTAGATATTTTTATTCATATATATTTTTTCTTAAATCTATTCAGTAGAGATAGTAGATATGTTTGCTCGAAAAATATATCTTTTATATCATATAATTATACTAGCGGATGTACCCGGCTTCGCCCGGGTTTTACCCGAGTAAAGGTTTGTCTAACGAACATTTGTTAAAACATTATAAACTCATAAAAAAAATAATAAATATATTTTGTGATAATTTTAAACTCGCGATAGAGTGCAAATTCTTTCCCGGTCCCTTGAAAAATACTCAATAAGTTGAATAAAATCAATATTAATTGGTTCCTTCGGTAATTGGGAGTTGAAGGAATAGTATCTTTCCATGGAATTGTATCATTATTCTTGTCTCAAATAAATTGCCGTGTCTTCCTGAATTTGGTCTTTCCTAATTTTCTACATTACAAAATCATCGTTTTATCTAGTGAACATTTTTTTCCCCGGTCCCTTGAAAATTACGCGATAAGTTGAATAAAATCAATATAATTCGGTTCCCTCGGTAATTGGAAGTTAAAGGAATAGTATCTTGCCTTGGAATTGTATCATTATTCTTGTCTCAAATAATTGTCGTTTCATCCTGAATATTGTCTTTCCCAATTTTCTACATTACAGAATCATCATTTTATCTATTCTCCCAATATATATGTTGTAGATAAATGATAAAATAAACTTTGACTTGTGCGCAAATAATAGGTATAGTATCCTCCTTTCGATAAATAATCTTTAAGATAATGAACTTAGTGATAATAAAACTTATAGATAAAAAACTTGTTATCCTCGTCGCAATGGGGGCGATGCTTGCGAGTTAAATCTACAAATCTGTAAAATAACTCTAAGAATATTCAAGATATAAAATAAATTATTTTTCAATAACCTTCCCGGAGATATACCTAATAATATCTCAAAATTTCACGGCGATTGGATGTATGCTTTTTGAATCTATAGAGTACACACAGACAGACATTCAATTTTTTATATATATAGATAATGTGACAACTATTATTATCATTATTATCATAATCATCAGTGTGTGTTCAGGAATATTATTATCAATAATGTTCGTTAAGCAAACTTTCACTCAGATAAAACCCGGGCGAAGCCGGGTACAACCCCGCAGGTAATATATTTTTATCACTAATCATTGTAATTTATCTTCCTAAAAATTAAATAATAGATCTTTGGTATCGAATTCTTTTGTATTTTAATTTCTTTAATATTATACATTGTTTAAAATTGATTCTGGAAATCTGTTGCAAGAACACTTCCCAACTCCCTGAGATGAATTTGGAGCAAAAACATTTTGCTGTTGTCTTCAAAAATATATAAAATGCTGCATCATGATCTATACATTCTTTTTATTCTCATAAATATAGCAAAATTCATTAATTGATTTGATATATAATTAAAATGATCTCCTCCCTTTGATTATGCATTATATTATGAGTGATTTTATTTTACTATTATCTATATCTAAAAATATTTATACAGGTCATCATTTACATTGATATATAACAAAGTGGTTCCTAGAAATTCAATTTCGAACATACCTTTACATCCATACCTTTCATCAGAATTTTCTCCATCATGGCACTTGCATTCAAATCCTTCAGATTTTTTATTGTTCAATGTACAGAATGCTTTTCTAGAGCTACATAATTGGAGGTTTTTGGTAATCTGACAGGCATCTGAAAACACCACATTTAATTATTTTAAACTTTAAATATAATAATGTCAATAAAAGCAAACACCTTCTATTATATAATATTCATAACCATTTTATTCTAAAATTTGGTTTAAGTCTTTATATTATTTGTACAATAGGAATACGTTGAAAAATATATAATTTTTATAATTAAGATATGTTCTCTAGATTATAGTATAATGAAAAAGGTGATTCTGTGAAATATTACTTCATAGATTCTAGAAGAAATGTATTTGGTTTACTTACTTGGACATGATTCATATCCTGTTATGACCTTTTTATCCTTGCACACACACTGGAATCCCTCTTTGGTGTCAGGTTTGAAAACACATTTTGCATTCTTTTCTCGACAGATAGAATTGATAGCGTCATTTAGGCATATATCTGAAACATTTTACCAGCCAATTAAAATATGGGAAAATGTAATAAGTGAAAGAGGAATATGAATTTCACAAATATCAATAAATATAGAAAGCAATTTTATTCACCAAATTCAATTAATGACCTATGAAATAGAAACAGGAGAAAAATATTATATTTTGTTAATATTTTTGAATTGTGGGAACGAATTTTTAAGAGTTTTTAAATATGTTCTCAGAAATCAAAATAGGCGTTTTTGTTGCTACCAACCACACTCTTATAGTTTTAGAGTAACATCAACGAATGTCAGAATATTTTTGCGTTTGATCTGCGTTTGTTCCGAAAGGTAACCAATATTTTATAGATAAATATTGTTGCATAATATTTATAGCCCCTCTCCATTTGTTGGAAAGAGATTAATGTTTAAAATTAATATTTAATTAAATATTTTAATATTATATAAGTTATATAAAATATGTTTTCCATTTCTCACATTTTTTTCTGGTTTTTTTTTCAAAAAATTATAGATGATTGATATAGAATTCCTTTGTATTTTCACTTCTTTAATATTGTACATTGCCTAAAATTAAAAGGATTTAAAAGCGCGAATGTTTCTTTTATACATAAAACGAACTTCTACTGCCCTTACTGCGATGAAAAATATATTGGGAGGGCTTGGCTCATCAGTGGTGAACCCTCCCAGCGGTTTCGCCAATTTAATCCACCAGACCGCTTCTCAGAGCTCTAATACTGTAGTGGATCATTCTGCCTTTATATGCTACACTGAAGGATGGAATCTTAGAAATGGTTTTAAAGTAAACTATGGACATAAGCTTATAGGACAGTAGAATTACATTCAAATATTTGCTTCGAGCAATGCTCTTCAGCAAACTATAAAGACAAGGCCAGTTAGGAATAAATTAACACAAAGCAATAACGCGCCATCTACATATACATATAAAATAAAAGGATTTAAAAGCGCGAATGTTTCTTTTATACATAAAACAAACTTCTACTGCCCTTACTGCGATGAAAAAATATATTGGGAGGGCTTGGCTCATCAGTGGTGAACCCTCCCAGCGGTTTCGCCAATTTAATCCACCAGACCGCTTCTCAAAGCTCTAATACTGTATTGGATCATTCTGCTTTTATATGCTACACTGAAGGATGGAATCTTAAAAATGGTTTTTCAAGTAAACTATGGACATAAGCTTATAGGACAGTAGAATTACATTCAAATATTTGCTTCGAGCAATGCTCTTCAGCAAACTATAAACACAAGCCCAGTTAGGAATAAATTAACACAAAGAAATAACGCGCCATCTATACATATAAAATAAAAGGACTATAAAATAAAAGGAATAAGGTGGACTCAAAATTCGCTAAGAGAAAAGTGAGGTTGGTGACCCTTTGATACTGTGCCGCATCATCTACTTTGGAAAATATTAGCATTAAATGGTCTGAGCTGTCGATTTATTAAACTAATTAAGAACTATTATACCCAAATGACGGCAACAGTCAGATGGCGGGGTTCCTTCACGGAGGCTATCAAAATACAAGCGGGAGTATTGCAGGGGGAGCCGTTGTCACCTTATTTATTCATTCTCTTCCTAAACGATCTGGTACCCCTGTTCGATGAATCAGAATTGCCGGGCATAAATTTTGAGAATTATGCAACTATACACCTTTTACTGTATGCAGACGACATAGTGATCTTAGGAGAATCGAAAATAAATTTGCAATTGAAGATTAACTTACTTAAAAAGTACTTAGAAGAGAACTGCCTAACGTTAAACCAAAATAAATCTAAAATAATGGTGTTTAGAAACGGTGGAAGAACAGCTCGTTCCGAGACATGGTTTTGGGGTCAGCAACCCCTGACAATAGTAGCTAAGTATACATATCTGGGTTACCCTCTGACTACAAAAATTTCGACCCAATATGCTTCCCAATACTTTAGAAACAAAGCACTGAATGCAATTAATGCACTTGGGAGAATCCTTACAAAGGCGCGAATAAAGTCCTTTACCTCAGTGATGAAACTTCTTGACACTATTGTTCTTCCTACGTTACTATATGCGGCACCCATGTGGGCAATTAACCAGCTGAAGACAGTCAATAATTCCCAAGTTGCATTTCTTCTTCGTCTCTTAGACTTACCAAACTTCACACCAGGATATATCCTCAGAAGAGAATGTGGAAGAATATCAACTGAACTTAATGCTGTAAAACTCACATTTAAGTTTTGGGTCAGGATTTTAAAAATGGAGACGAGCAGATTACCACATGCTTGCTTAAACTATCTCTGGAAAGTCACCGCGAAAAAGGAAATAGAAAACAGTTTACTCAAATTTTAATAAAAATTCTAGACTCTAAGGGATATTCCTTACTTAAGGGCTGCGAAGACTACTTAGCCATACAGAAAGAATTGCCAGGCATAATTAGAACCACCACAGACCAACTAATTCAAAACGATCAGATGAAAATCATTGATTCAACCCACTTTGCTCACTACAAATTTTTGAGTGAATCATTCATGACAGAGGAGTACCTACGATTAAATATCTCGCTTACCAACAAAAGACTAGTTGCACAACATAGAGTTTTATGGCAATTTTTCTGGGAAGAAAGAAAAGACTTCTGGAAAGAAAATGGCCGGAACTGTTTACTTTGTAAGGATCTCATGGATGATAATTTGGTTCACTATTTCTTCCAATGCCCTCTCTTAACTGAAAAACGTACTGGAATTATCCCAAGCCCTAACTCTGGTCAATTTAGATACCATCGCATATGTCAACTTATCTCTTCAGCTCTGAATGATGAATTACTCATTGTTAGATACTTTAAGTTCTGCACAGAAGCTGGGCGCATGAGAAAGAATGCAGGGAAAAGGATATTGGAGGATGACCTATCTGTAAATAGGTAACTGGATGTGAGACAAACTTTATTTTGTTGTAAATGTTTCCTCTTCCCTCTCCTCTTGTTGACGTGTAAATACGGCGAATCCTGTATGGGGCGGAATGCCCTAAATAAAGGCTTTTGTTGTTGTTGTTGGTGGGCGACCTTACAGACAAGAACTTTTGCAAGTATACTCCTTAACTTCAGGAGCTGAATTGAGACCAAAATATTAATTGGAAAAATATTTCCGATCTCAAAAAATATCTATATTTTTATTTGTTTCTTTGTGATTTATAAACCATTTTTATCTTCAAAATTATTAGAATGTATTAATTGATTTAATATATATTATAAATGAACTCTTTTCTTTGAATATTCATTATTTAACGATTGATTTTTATAAATTTATATATTTTTTGTAGTTAACCCCACCCCTGAACTTCACACTATTTTGAAGATAGGCGTCACGACAAACAAATTGACAGTGACCTTCCGACAGTTACTATATATCTAATTTAAAATATAATAAATGTTTTCAAAATATTATGTGTTTCAAAATATATTCTGTGCTGAGAACATGGACGAGAACCTCTACGTATGTTTTCCCACGTGACGCAGCGGAGCGTGACCTTGGCTGCACGGGTGAGTCAGTTGTTATGTTGCTCTCTGTATAGATGGACATCAAAACATGGTGGCAGCGATAGCTGGATAAAATACGAACCCGTATATCGCAAAATATCGATTTTTGCGTACCCTGGAAGATAATTCATCATGGCTCAGATTCAACCTCCAGAAACTTTCGACTTCTCGACTCCCAACGAATGGCCCAAATGGAGGAAGAGATTCGAACGATACCTCGTGGTCAGTGGAATGAAGAAGAAAGAGGAGGTGGACAAGATCGATTTGTTCATGTACTTGATGGGCGACCGCGCGGATGATATATTCAGGACCTTCAAGTTCGAAAAGGAAGAAGAGGCAACGAAAATTGATTCCGTCCTCAAGGCATTCGACAGCCACTTCTGTGTCAGGAAGAATATTATCTACGAACGTGCGAGATTTAATTCAAGAATCCAAGAGGATCGGGAGCCAGTGGACGAATTCATCACTTCATTGTACAAATTGGCTGATAGTTGCGAATTTGAGGGTCTTCATGAGCAGTTGATCCGTGACCGAATAGTGGTTGGAGTGAGGGACAAAGCTTTGTCTGAAAGAATGCAGTTGGACAGCGAACTGACTTTGGAAAAGGCGGTGAAAATGGTTCGACAGCAGGAAGCCGTTCGACAGCAGCAAGTCGACCTGCAGCGTCCCTCAACAAGCCAAAAGGTCAATCAGGTGAAGTTCAACTCGAATAAACAATCACCGAAACAACAACAGCAGCCTTCGAGGAAGAAGGAGAAGTCAGCCAAAACAAGATCACGATGTCCAAAGTGCGGAGGTTTCACCCACAGGGAAGGACAGGCTTGCCGTGCTGAAGGACAAAGATGTAACCTATGTTCAAAAACTGGCCATTTTGCAAATTGCTGCCCAGATAAGCAGGCGAAGACTGCGGAAGTCAAAGCTGTTTCTGAACTTGATGAAGAAATTGGTTTTCTCCTGGAGGTCTCAGCTGTGGAGGATTCATCTAATCTCGATGATGATGAAGGCGAGTGCAGGAGGCGATGGACAGCAGAAATCCAAGTGAACGGGAAAAAGGTGAAGTTCAAGCTCGACTCCCAGGCGGATGTTACATGTGTTTCTCTGTGTCTCTTCAAGAAGATAATGGGACAGCAACGACTAGTGGAAAGTGATATCAACCTTAGAGCTGCTGAATTCTCCGAACTTCAGACTGTGGGTATGTTTATATCAACGCTGCGAAATGGCAATTATGAAATCAAGGAGAAGATTTACGTCATTCGTCGTTTGAGTGAACCTCTTCTGAGTCGCTGGGCATGTGAGCTCTTGAACCTGGCGAGGCGGATTGAAGTGGTTGCGACGAAAATTAACCCGATCAAGGAATTCCCTGAAGTATTTGAAGGACTGGGACAGATCGGAAACCCTTACGAAATCAAATTGAAACCTGGAGCAAAACCATATGCTGTGCATACTCCTCGACGGGTACCAATACCTTTGATGGAAAAGCTCAAAACAAGATTGGAAGAGCTCGAGAAGGCGGGAATCATAGCACAAGTTAACGTTGCGACTGAATGGTGTGCACCGACTGTGATTGCCGGTAAACCGAATGGCGACATACGACTCTGTGTGGATCTCTCAAGGCTGAACGAACATGTACAGCGCGAAGTGCATCCCATGCCAGTGGTGGAGCACATGCTGGGGCAACTGGGGGAAGCAAGATTCTTTTCGAAACTGGACGCGAACAGTGGCTTTCACCAGATTCCGTTGAGCCCGGACTGCCAGCATTTAACGACCTTCATCACTCCTTTTGGGAGATATAAATACTGCAGAATGCCATTTGGAATCTCACTCGCCCCAGAGTATTTTCAGAGAGTTATGTCAATAATCTTGCAAGGCATGGACGGTGTAATGTGTTACCTGGACGATATCCTGATATTTGCCTCCGACTCCAAGACTCACGATCGAATTCTTCGTTTAGTGCTCCGAAAACTGAAAGAGGCGAAAGTTACACTAAACAAGGCCAAGTGTGTCTTCGGCGTGCCAAGAATTAATTTTCTTGGGCACATACTGGATGAAGACGGTATTCGACCAGATCCAGCGAAAATCGAAGCAGTGGCGAGGATGCCTGCTCCGACAGATGTTCATGGCGTAAGAAGATTTCTTGGCATGGTGAACCATCTGGGACGCTTTGTGGAAAATTTATCTGAAATTGTGGCTCCACTGAACCAGTTGTTGGTGAAAGGTCAAGACTTCGTTTGGGATTGCAGCCAGGAGCGAGCATTCCGAAAGTTGAAAGAATTGCTCACGACTCAACCCATCTTGGCAGCATACGACGTCAGGAAACCAACTATGGTGTCATCCGACGCATCTTCATACGGCTTGGGAGCGGTACTGAAGCAAGAAGGTAAGAATGGAATCTGGCGACCTGTTGCTTATTCTTCTAGAACTATGACACCTACCGAAAAACGATATGCTCAGATCGAGAAAGAGGCTCTCGCAATTACATGGGCTTGCGAACGTTTTCAAGATTTCCTGCTTGGAAAGCGTTTCCGAATTGAGACCGACCATAAGCCTCTCATTCCTCTATTTTCGACGAAAGAATTGAGTTCTCTGACCCCAAGACTGCAACGTTTCCGAATGCGTATGATGAGGTTTGGATTCGAAATAGTGCATATCCCTGGAAAGGAGCTGCTCGACGCCGATGCATTATCTAGACAACCACTTCTTACAACCGAGGGAGGTGAAAACGAACGGCAAACCTCAGCGCATATAAATGCAGTTCTCTCGAGTATAACCGACAAAGACGAGATGTTGACGAAGATTTTTGAAGCTCAACAAGAAGATACGACCCTGAAAGCAGTAGTCAACTACCTTGAGAAAGGCTGGCCAGATAAGAAGAAAATGTCACAGGCTCTGCTCTCTTATTGGCATGTCAAGGATGAACTCGGCGTTCAAAATGGACTACTGATGCGTGGCTGTCGTCTTGTTATTCCAGCAAGCATGAAACTGGAGATCCTGGATAAGTTGCACGCTGGGCACTTCGGGATTACAAAAACAAGACTTCGCGCACGTGAGACGGTATGGTGGCCTGGGATTTCGGAAGAGATCGCGGAAACGGTCAGAAAGTGCAGTGTCTGTATCCAGGAAGCCGTCTCAAAACATGAACCTTTGATACCAACCAACTTTCCTACACGACCGTGGCAAAAGATTGGAATGGATTTGATCAAGTTCGAGAATAAGTGGTATCTAGTCGTCATTGACTATTATTCCCGCTTTCCTGAAGTGGTTCAGCTGGATCGGCTCACAGCCAATGTGGTGGTGCGTAGTTGCAAATCCATATTTGCCCGACATGGAGTACCAGAAACTGTTGTAAGCGATAATGGGACGCAATTTGGAGCTGCTCGTGATTTTGCAAATTTCGCAAGGCAGTACGGATTCACACATGTCACTTCAAGTCCTCGATTCCCGCAGAGCAATGGGATAGCAGAAGCAGGTGTGAAAATTGCTAAGTTGATCCTCAAGAAAAATCAAGACCCATCGCTTGGACTCCTGGAGTATCGATCGACCCCTTTGGAGAACGGTTACAGCCCTGCTGAGCTTCTCATGGGACGTAAACTCCGAACGACCTTGCCAATTGCACCAGAGAATCTTAATCCAAAGTTGGTGGACTCTCAGGACCTGAAAAGAAAGGAGGGGAGAAGGAGAAAGGATATGAAATCCAGATATGATCGACGCTGCGGAGCTACGGACATGGAGGAGCTATCCGAAGGTGACACTGTTTGGGTTACAGATATGCGAACCTGGGGGATTGTAAAGAAGAAAGCATCGACACCAAGGTCATATATGGTTGATACTCCAGTTGGGACTTTACGTCGAAACAGGTTCCATCTACGAAAAGGATATGCAGTGCAATATCCAGCCGACCCATCGACGCCGACCTTTTCGGGGGAGGAACTGGTTGAAAATGAAAAGACCCCAGTTGTGGATTATCCCTCTAACGACACAGAAGACGGCCAGATAAGAACCCGGAGTGGACGAATTGTTAAACCTGTGGATCGCCTTCATTATTAATTATATTATGCATTTAAAGTTTGTAATGTATATATATATTTCAAGTCTTAAAAAGGGGGATGTGCTGAGAACATGGACGAGAACCTCTACGTATGTTTTCCCACGTGACGCAGCGGAGCGTGACCTTGGCTGCACAGGTGAGTCAGTTGTTATGTTGCTCTATGTATAGATGGACATCAAAACATATTCAAACGCATATAAAAATATTTATATTTATATACGTTTATAAATCAATATATAGGTTGATTGGATGTTTTCTAGAATCGTTTTAACAAATGTTGGTTAGGGACTCTTTTACTCGGATAAATATTTAGTATGCAGGAACAAAATTCTACCATCTAAACATTTACTCGAGCAGAAGACAAACGAAACTAGGTCACCTCTATATATAATTTTTTTTGGCCTTTTGGCTAAGATCATGTAGTATATCTCTAGATATTTTTATTCATATATATCTTTTTAAAAATCTATTCAGTAGAGATAGTAGATATGTTTGCTCGAAAAATATATCTTATATATTATATAATTATACTAGCGGATGTACCCGGCTTCGCCCGGGTTTTACCCGAGTAAAGGTTTGTCTAACAAACATTTGTTAAAACAATACTCTATAAACATATAAAAAAATAATAGATATATTTTGATAATTTGAAACTCTCGATAGAGTGAAAATATTTTCCCGGTCCCTTGAAAAATACTCCATAAGTTGAATAAAATCGATATTAATTGGTTCCTTCGGTAATTGGAAGTTAAAGGAATAGTATCTTGCCATGGAATTGTGTCATCATTCTTTTCTCAAATAAATTGCCGTGTCTTCCTGGATTTTGTCTTTCCTAATTTTCTAAATTACAAAATCATCATTTTATCTAATGAACATTTTTCCCGATCCCTTAAAAATTACTCGATAAGTTGAATAAAATCAATATTAATCAGTTCCCACGGTAATTGGAAGTTAAATAAATAGTATCTTGCCTTGGAATTGTATCATTATTCTTGTCTCAAAAAATTGCCGTGTCATCCTAAATATTGTCTTTCCTAATTTTCTACATTACAAAATCATCATTTTATCTATTCTCCCAATATATATGTTGTAGATAAATGATGAAACTAACTTTGACTCGTGCGCAATTAATAGGTATAAAATCTTGCTTTCGATAAATAATCTTTAAGATAATAAACTTAGTGATAATAAAACTTATAGATAAAAAAATTTGTTATCCTCGTCGCAATGGGGGCGCTGCTTGCGAGTTAAATCTACAAATCTGCAAATAACTCTAAGAATATTCAAGATATTCAAGAAATTATTTTTCAAAAACCTTTCCCAGGATATACCTAATAATATCCCAAAAAATCACGGCGATTGGATGTATGCTTTTTGAATCTATAGAGTACACACAGACAGACATTCAATTATATATATACTAGCGGATGTAGCCGGAATCGCCCGGGTTTTACCCGAGTAAAGTTTTGCCTAACTAACATTTGTTAAAACAATTCTCTATAAACTTATAAAAAAAATAATAGATATAATTTTATAATTTGAAACTCGTAAATTTGAATCTCTCGAAATGTGACCATTTTTTCCCAGTCCCTGTGTGCCGTGTCATCCTAAATTTTGTCTTTCCTAATTTTCTACATTACAAAATCATCGTTTTATCTAGTGAACATTTTTCCCCGGTCCCTGAAAAATACTCGATAAGTTGAATAAAATCAATATTAATTGGTTTCCTCGGTAATTGGAAGTTAAAAAAATAGTATCTTCGCCTTGAATTGTATCATTATTCTTGTCTCAAATAAATTGCCGTGTCATCCTGAGATAATCTCACTTTTGATAAATAATCTTTAAGAAAATAAACTTAGTGATAATCAAACATATAGATAAAAAAACTTGTTAACATCGTCGCAATGGTGGCGCTGCTTGCGAGTTATATCTACAAATCTGCAAATAAATCTATGGATATTCAAAATATTCAAGAAATTATTTTTCAAAAACCTTCCCGTGGATATACTTAATAATACCCCAAATTTTCAAGGCGATTGGATGTATGGTTTTTGAATATATAGAGTACACACAGACAGACAGGTCATTCAATTTTATATATATATGGATATAGATAATGTGACAAATATTTGAATTTTTATCATAATAATCAGAGTGTTCAAAATGTATTCTCATAAATATAGCAAAATTCATTAATTGATTTGATATACAGGGTGATCCAAAAGTCCCGCACTATTTTAAAAATTAATAACTCCGCGAATATTTGCGCTAGAGCAATGCGGTAAACACCATTGTATTCAGGATGCAATGGGATTTTTTATGGCAAATAAGGAAAAATTCGAAATTGATTTTAGTTACAATTTTATTCGCCAGATGGCGCTCTACCAGAATCAGAGATTCAGCGGCCAAATTGTTTGATAAATTGAAAAATATAACTGATCGACACGTATTTTTTCTTTTTGAATACCAGGAAAGAACCCTAATAATATCAAATAACAAATTAATAAAACACCACTTCGCCAAAAGTATGAAGAATTGGTTAACGATTTTCAAATACAATCAGAGATATGTAAAATAGGTAAATGCAAATTAAAACATGTAGCAAAAATATTTATATTTTATATGGGGTTTTGTGAAATAGATTGAATGTTTTAAAAACACTGCTGATATCAATACACAAATTTTTGAAATGTTAATATAGTACCAAAAATTATGATGGCACTATTAATAGGATTTCTTGCTATAAGAAATGTGTAGTTTCTTGACTGATTGGCGACCCTTGACTATTTAACGGGATATTTGTCATGATCCAACATATGAAATATTTCGGGGAGTGACAAAATATATTTGTCTTACTTTATTCCAAATATCCTATGGGCTTGTCAAATGTTATCATTGTTTATTATACTGTACACAATTTTAAAAAATGTGTCCCCTCAAATAAAAATAATTTTTAAATAGACCTTTTGCGTTGAAAAACGTGGTAGTAAAATCATTTTGTATTATTTTTTTTCACAAAATTTCTAGTTATTGGTGTGCAGAAAATATTCCTTATGCTATTTCTTCTAATGAGCGAAAAGCGAAAACTAAACATAAGGGGGAAAATGGTGTGTACCAGTGTTATTCGAGAAGTTATAACACTCTGGTTTGCACGACATAATATGTGAGCAAATGACATACAAAATATTACTGTTCACAAAAAAAAGGAGTCAAGATGTGAGGACAGCATTTATTATCCCCATATCCCAGCACAAAGAGCTGCAAAATATTGGTAGATAATATAATACATGGCGGCTTATATAACACATGAGGAAACTGCCATCTCTCTTGTATTAGGTCACAATCCTTGCTCAATGTGGCACCCTTCATTCTCAATCACCGCCTGCTGACGATAAATGACAGAATGGACAGCATTAAATAACATATCTGTTGAAAATGATAAAACGTGCCATCTGATAGAAGCCTTCAACATGGCCAATGTGGTAGGCCAGCATCGATAAACACACGATTTAATGTACCCCCATAAACAAAAATCGCAAGGTGTCAAGTCTGGTGATCTTGGAGGCCACTGGTATATAAAGTGGCGAATTATCACACGATTTTCACCGAACGTATCCTTCAGCAATTGTTTGGCACCCCGGGAGATATGAGGAGGTCCTCCATCTTTCATGAATGTTATTTCGCTTAGTGCTTTTGCCCTGCAATATGAGAATACCCTTTTCTCTCAAAAGTTGAACATAACGTTCATCAGTTACAAAAACGGTTTTAAAAGTTCTTCCATTGATTTTTCAAAGAAAAATGGCCCAATAATAAAAGAAGTGAACCCACACAAAACTGTAACTCTAGGCTGGTAAAGTGGCATTTCTGTAAAAATCCTAGGGTTTTCTGTTCCCCAAATGCGGCTGTTTTGAATGTTAAATTCTCCGTTTAGAGAAAAGTGAGCATCATCTGTCCACAGAACATTCGACAGCCAGTTTACATCAATATCAATTTACTGGAAAACACCCATCCAGCGAATTCTTGACGCATCTCAAAATCGCCAACTTTCAGCTCGTGAAATCTTTGAATTTTGTATGGGTACACACAATAGAGACATTAAGTGAAGCGTCTTCGGATATCACAATCATACTCGGCGAATTTAACGCCAAAAGTTCAATTTGGGGATCACCTGTCCAGGATAACAAAAGTCAGCAGGTTGAGGACATGCTAACCGACCTCGACCTTACGCCGTTAAATAACGAAAAGAACACCTATCTATCCAAGTCCACAGGCACAGAATCCGCAATAGACATCACAGCGATAAATTACAACATCGCACCCACAACACAATGGAAAATCCTGAGAGGTGAAATCAGTGACCACAGACCAATTTTAACAACCCTAAACTTCAAAATTGAGAATGTCCATTAGAATAAAAGAACATGGAACTTTAGGAAAGCCGACTTGAAAAAAATTCACAGAAAAGCTTGAAGAACTGTGCAACGAAAAATTGAATTACAGAACGCTTGGCAAAAACTTGGAAAAATTCTCTTCGAACATTTGAAAAGCTGCAAAAGCATCGATACCTAGAGGTAGACGTAAAGACCTGTGGATACCTTACTGGAAGGACCACAACATCGAGGCAATGATTTCAGAGAGAGAGACAATATCAATGAACTTCTTAAAACAAATAAAACAGAAGAAAACAGCAAGGAACTCCTTTAAATTAGTCACAAAATAGAACAAGAAATTTGGATATGCAAACAAGAAAAATGGCAGAATTCTGCGAGAAAATGGATCCAAGAAAGGACAGCTAACACTGGAATATGATTAGAGTGTTAGAGAACAATCAAAACCAACACCAATCCTCCAATACTCTAACCGATATGAATAGTACAGCGAGAACGAGAACAAACAGATGGCTGACATAATTGCTGAATATCTTTCAAGCACTTCCATACTCAACTATACGAATGAAGACAGGACTCTAAAAATAATATAAACCAGTTAGTTAAACAACACAAGCAAGAAACTTCCATCAACAAGATATTTTCTCGAGAGACTTCACACTGAATGAGCTAAACTTATCAAGAAAAAAAATCCAAGAGGTCACCAAGAGATAATCTAATCTTTGGTCAAATGATTAAACACTTTGAAGACAAAGCTAATTATCAACTCCTACGAATACTGAACATTTCATGGCAAACTGGTAAACTACCAAAGAATTGGAAGATATCAATTATAGTGCCAATACTGAAGCCAAACAAAGATGCCAAGGAATACAAGAACTATGGGCCAATTGCTCTCACCAGCATACTTTGTAAAATACCAGAACAAATTATCCACTCTAGGCTCATAGTCTGGCTCACTAACAATAATAAAATAAACCTCTACCAAACTGCCTATAGATCCCAGCACTGTACGACTGATCAACTGTTCTACTTCTGTCAATCAATAATAGATTCTTTCCAGGAAAAACCGCCAAAGAAGACCACGGCTATATTCCTTGATATGATCTCAGCTTTTGATCGAGTGTGGAGGGAGAAATTACGTGAAAAGCTGCACAACATCGGAGTAAGAAAAAAACCTTAATCTGGATTGCAGACTTCTTAAGGGGAAGAAGGCTAAAGGTTCAGGTCAATGGAGAATTTTCCAAGGAAGGAAGAACATGGGCTGGTGTCCCTCAAGGATCTGTGCTCAGTCCTCTACTCTATCTGCTATATATTAACGACATCCATCCTTACCTCACTGAAGACACAAAGGTTGCCTGTTATGCAGATGATATAGCCATATGGCACACAAGTAGCAGCATAGAAAAATCGTAAAAAATACTGAACACATCAATGAGAGGACTGGAGAAGTGGGCAATGGAACTCCAAATGACCATAAACCCAATAAAACCAAACCTATGCGTCTTCTCCACTCACAGGGAAAAAGGCATAAATATAACCACAAAATAAGCATATATAAACAAGCAAATAATTGATAAAATTAGAAATTCATAATACCAAGGTGTGATACTCCAATCCTGGATCTTTCAAGTTGGTTCGAGGACCACGCCATCACCATCTCCTAAGCGGCGAAGTACACGATCTACGTATTCATCGTAGATCGCAAAATGCGTGGTGTCGCTGGAGACCCACTGGCGATTCTCCACCAAACTCTGCAGCACTGGCAGAGGCGCCATATTCATTGTACATATTGTATATAATGCATATTATATTTTTTTAATAGTGCAGACTGTGCATGTATTGACAAGATGTCAACAAAATTATTTTAATTATTATTGATGAGGAATTGGAATTTTCAGAACACATAATTAGCACCTCAAATAGAGCTATCAGTATACTAAACATTCTGAGAAGGCTATGTGGAACAAATTGGGGAGCAAAACCCAGAATTCTCAGAACAACATATACCACCTTAATAAGGCCGATAATGGAATATGAAACACCGGTCTGGGCTCCCTCAAGCTCATCACTAAAAGTAAGACTAGACAGTGTTCAAGCAAAAGCGGCCAAAATAATCACTGGTGCTGTTTCATCCACCAACAATGTGAAAATTCAGAGAGAATGTGTTCTAGACCTACTCGCTCGAAAGCAGAAGACAAAATAAAAACAACTTGGATCGGCACTTCGGAAACGAGGAACCAGAGGACGAGATCGCTCTGACCACTTGTGGTTTGGTAGATCCGCCCTTTTCGGAGAATGAGGTGAAACTGACGGCTTTCAAGTTCGGGAAAAGGAATTCTCCTGGTCCCGAAGGGATCGATAACACGGTCGTGAAAGCCCTGGTAAGGAGGCACCCATGGCTTCTTTCCAGGTTATTCAATAGGTGCCTGGACACTGGTACATTTCCTGAGGCATGGAAGGTTGCCCGAGTAGTGCTTCTCGAAAAGTCTGGTAGAAAGGGTAATTCTCCTAATGATTATCGTATGCTTTCTTTACTAGTGTGTCTAGGTATGGTCCTGGATAGCCTACTAGCTCAGCGACTGAAGCACTGGCTAGAGAGTAATGAGCTCCTTTCCTCTTTCCAACATGGTTTTAGGGAAGGGAAGTCCACAACCACAGCTCTGAACGAGGTGTTAGAGGGAATTGAGATGGGATTAAATAAGGGTGCTTGGGTTCTTTTCGTGGCCCTGGACATTGATGGCGCGTTCAACTCCATGAGCTGGAACAAGCTGATGAGAAATCTGATGGACATGGGTTGTCCTGATAATTTGTGCAGCTTGGTTTGTGACTTCCTGAGGGATACACGGATTAGCCTCAGTTTTGGTGGGCGGAAGTTGGAAAGAAACTGTGCTAGGGGTTGCCCCCAGGGCTCCTGCTGCGGACCTATTCTGTGGAATATCCTGGTAAACACCGTTTTCCAGGAGGAGCTCCCTGAGGGAGCCAGTCTGGTTCTCTATGTTGACGACCAGTTCCTCATCATTGAGGCTGCTTCGAGAGCGAAGGCTGAGAAGTGTGTTGATACTTCTCTCCAAATTCTCTCGATCTGGGCCCATGACTCTGGCCTTAAGTTCAATGTCTCCAAAACTAAAGCCCTCAGCTTTAAGCCTAGGGACATAAGAACAAAAAGGAAAGGGATCAAATGGGAACACAAGCCGGCTATCCGGATGGAAGGACGGAGGGTAGCGTTGGTCAATAGGATGGCCATCCTGGGGGTTGTCATTGATGACAAGATGGGTTGGCAATACCAGACGGAGGAGATGGTGGCGAGAGGCAGGGAGGCGTTGTGCAGGCCTGTCCTGGTTGGCTCTCAACAAGGGGGGGGGGGGAAGGAAAGTACTATTTTTAGGAACCTCTGCCCCTCCTGTGTCGAGCCAATCTTGCTATATGCTTCCGGGGCTTGGTGGCGCCGAAACAGGGATCAGAAGGTGGCAACAACTCTAGAGGGAGTGCAGAGGACAGCGGCACTCAGAATCACAGGGGGATATCGCACTACCAGCAGTGAGGCCTTTTTGGTCCTCGCTGGGCTTATTCCCCTGGGATTGAAACTAGAGGAGGAGACCATCAGACAGAAGATCTGGGAGAACAGGGAAGATGCCCTGGGACTTGAAGCGGGGGCCCTGGAATCGAAGAGGGATCCAAGGAAGCCTCCGCAGTGGTTGCCAAAGTGTAATTGGAGTCCTGGAGGGCCGACAGGGATTGACACGGAGGTTTTCACTGATAGTAGTAAGTCTGGAACCAATACTGGAGCTGGGGTAGTGATATTCACTAATGGAGAGCTGATCTTACAAGAAAGTTTAACACTCAGAGTGGACGAATTGGTCTTTTCAGCCGAGCTGGTTGCGATCAGGGTAGCCCTCAGAGTGTGTGCCGTGAAGAACTTCAGCCCGGACCGCCTCTATTCAGATTGTATGTCGGCCCTCGTCGCCATCAATCTGGAGAAAGGGCAACTCGCGCATCAAATAATCCAGGAGCTGGAGATGATGACGCGGGCTCCGGAGCTCCCTTGGTTTAGGAGACACAGCCTCATCGAAGGTAATGAGTTCGCAGACAGGATTGCTAAGGCAGGATGCTTAAGAGGTAGATCACTGAGGACCCCAGTGACCAAGAAAGAAGTTTATAGGAGGATCAGGGGGCACGTCTAGGACTTATGGTTGGACAGATGGAGGAACAGTGTGAAGGGGATGTCCCACAAACTCATTAGGGTATTTCGGGACATGGGCCCTTCCCCAAGTCTCCACAGATTTAAAATTAAGAGAAACCCTGATTGCGTCTATGGAGAAAGGGATGTGAATGCACGCCACTACGTCTTGGATTGTCCAAGGGTAGTGGGTGTGCAGGAAGAGAGAAGGAGGGCGAGGGGCGCGATCGAGAGTAAGCTGCTGAGAAATCACAGCAAGCTTCTTGAGAAAGCCCACGACGTGGCAGCTGATCTTTTCCTCAGCTGTGAGTGAAAAAAGTCGACCGGGGGCTGCTTCCCCGCGGTCCCTGCTGGACACAGTAGATAGTTTCCTATTTTGCTGTGATTAAAGGCCACCGGTATAGAAATCCTTCCAGACACGTTGTCTGGGAGGTGGTGTTTCCAGGTACAATGTCCAAGCACTAGGTTGGATACCGTTACTTGGCTTATGAGTTGAACAGAATAGCAGCGAAGGGCATGCTTCGCATGTCGGCTTGTGGACCGAAAGGTCTGGGTGGCCATCTGCTTCTAGGGTATACCAACTGTGCTTAGGTTCAGTGCCTTAAATGCTAACATGTAAGGGTATCCATTGAAGGTGAATTTTTGAGGTATTGAGAGTTTTTGGAGATAACCAATTATGTTCCTGCTTACTTTGTCTCTAAGTTCATCTGTGTGACTCAAGTGTTGTATGGCACTTCTACTATCAGTAAGAATCCATATATCGTGATGTTTAATGTTTCTGATGGATTTTAAGACTTCATAGATGGCTATAAGTTCTGATCTGAAGACTGAGCAAAATTCTGGGTTTCTTCTGGTTTTTTTTTCTCATTGCCATTTGTGGTTTTAATGAGAGAGCCATTGCCAGTGTGTCCTAGCTCGTCTCTGCTACCATCGGTATAGATAGTTATTGCATTTTTAGGAATGTTATTAATTATTTCTAATGATAATTGTTTTAAGTATTCTGGATTTTGGTATTGTCTGTTGGTGGGTTCATTTAAAGTGGCATTAAAAATAACATTTTGTTAGTGGTTCGCATGGATAATTTTTTTCTGCTAAATAATATTTTTCCACTTTATATTTTAAAAATCCATTTATTTTGGCCAGGTGGAGAGGGCCTTCTTTTTTGAGTCTTATATTGGGTTCCCAATTAAGTATGTAATTGAAAGTTCTGTGTTTGTTTCCATAACTCTTGATTTTGTTTATATATTTTGGCAGATTGTAGCTTCTTCTATCCTTTAAGGGCATAATGTCTGCCTCGTAAAGTACAATATCATTAGGGCAGGTATTTCGAAGACCTGTAATAATTCTAGCTGCGCTTAGTTGTATCCTTTCCAGTGATTTTAGATTTGTTTCAGATGCTGTACCATAGATTTGATATCCATATTCAAGGATAGGTCTAATTAGAGATGTGTAAGTTAATTTTAGTGTGGTTGCATCGGCTCCCCACTCTCTTCCTGAAATATATTTCAGAATTTTTAGTCGGTCTCTTCCTTTTCTAATAACTTATTCAATATGTTTACTGGAGTTAATTTCTGGATCCAGGGTGTAGCCAAGATATTTAGGATGTTTATTATATTGTAATTGTTGTTCTTTCAGAATAATTTTTGGTCTTATTTTGTATAGTTTCTTATCGGTAGTAAAAAGACAGGTTTCAGATTTTTGGGGGTTGAATTCTAATTTATGTTTATTAGCAAATTTTTCTATGTGGAGAAGAGTCTTGTTCAAATCCCTTTCAGCTTTTTTCCCGTTAGTGTTGCTGCTTCATAGAATAATGTCATCAGGGAAAAGTCCAATATTGGTTTTATGTGAAATTTTTTCTTCTATGCCTGCAATAAATAGGGTGAAGAGAGTTGGGCTAAGGACTGATTCTTGTGGCAATCCTTGGTACAATTTGAAGGTTTTAGATAGAGTTCCATTATATTTGACCCTGATGTATCTATTTTTAAGCAAATAATTTATTCAAGTGATAGCTTTTCCATCAATTTTGAAATGTTTGTATAATTTTGTAATTAACTTGTTTTTCCATACCTTATCAAAAGCTTGTGTAAGGTCTAAAAAGCAGCTATGGTGTGGTCAGTTGGTTTTTTTCTTTGTGCATCTTTTACCTTTTGTGTGAAAAATAAGAGTTGGTCTATTGTCCCATGTCCTTTCCTAAATCCATATGGTTCTTCTGGTAAGAGATTTCTTGTGTCGGGGTGGTAGGTGAGTCGTCTGAGTATAATATTTTCCATTAATTTGCAGCAAATATTTGTTAGGGAGATAGGTCGGTAGTTTTTTGGGTCATCAGCAGATTTGTCAAGTTTTTTAATGGGAATTATTGTTGCATTTTTACAGTCTTGAGGCAATTTTCCAGTTTTCCAGGAGTTATTGAAAATATTAAGAAGTCTTTATTTGCCAAATTTGCCCAAGTTTGATATCATTCGGCCATGGATTCCATCTGGCCCAGAAGTCTTGTTTAGGTCAGTGTTTTCTAATGCATAAGCTTGCTCTTTCATATTGATTTTTTTCATGGAAAATATTATGAGTGCTGGTGACATTTTTACAGTCATGAATAATCTTTCGGGCCTTTTTTCAACCTTGATTTTACTACTTATTTGATATGAATTACCTAAAAGATTGGCAGCAATTTTGTCATTAGTTGCTGGTGTACCATCTGTATTCTTAATCATATTTGTGTTTTCAGTTTGTGGCTGGACTCTGTCAATTTGTTTTGCCTAATTTCAAAGTTTTGTATTTGGGTTTCTTGGGTTCAGGTTTTCACAAGTTTGTTTCCATTTTTCCCTTTTCACATTTACGCATAATCTTTTTTATTTTTGCAAATACAATGTTCAGTACAGTTCTACAATTTTTTTTTGGTTTTGGGTGCACCTTTTGGTAGTTCATTTCTTTTAGTTATAAGTGTTTGAATTTTTTTTGCCTGGTGTGTATAATTTGGAATCCATTTCTTAATATTACCTCTTGGTATTGAAACTTTGGCTGCTTTAATAATGGTGTTTTCGAAAGATATCATATTAGACTTTTTGAAGTTCCAGAATTTTTCTTAATTGAGCTAGTTTTGGTCTTGGTGCTAATTTCTATCAAATTAGGCAAATGATCACTTCCAAAACTTTTTAATATTTGCTATTTGCATTTGTGGAAAATGTCAGGATAGTAAAAACTTATATCAAGGGCTTGTGCAGTATTATAGCTTGTAGGAATGATGGGTATGATTCCCATCATTTAAGCACATGAAGGCATTGTCGTCAAATATGTTTGATAGTATTTTGCCTCTTGGTTTTGGCGTAGAACATCCCCATAGTTGATGTTTGGCATTAAGGTCACCTACAATAATAGTGTTGTCTGTAGGAAATTGAGCCATTGTTCCATCGTCAATAAATGTTTTGTTTGGAGGGTGATACATATTGTATATGTTGATGGTTTAGGTTTGATTGAGGTAGACTTTGATACCTTGGGCTTCGAGGTCTAATGTGTTTGGAATATTAGTACAAATAAAAATAAAATATATTCTTATAGTACAAATTCTTGATTAAAAATGCTAGGCCACGCTCTTTAACAGCATATATAGATGGATTCTCAGACCTTACCTCAAGTAATGGAGGGGCCGGAATTAACATAATACTGCAAGATGGAACAAACATCAAAATCAAAGAAGGAGCAGGACAGATTTCGTCAAACTTCACTTGTGAACTGACAGATATCTGGAAAGCCCTTGATGTATGCCTTAACCAACCATCCCTGCATCAAGCAGAAGGATTTTAATATACAGCGGCTCCTTATCCGCTCTAGAAGCAATTCAGAAGGGCAATACTAAAATCACACAGAAAATACACTCGTTACTTACCCAACTGGAACCATTGGAGAATAACTACATTCTACATTGAATCCCTGCCCATGCTGGGATCAGGGGTAATGAAATGGCATTCGAATTGTCAAAGGAAGCCAGAAAGTTGAGCCAAAGGAAAGAACAAATGTCATTATTTGACGCTGATTCTTTGTCAAAATACAAGATAATTAAACAAAAAATAATAAGAAAAGATCAAAATGCGAAATAAACTCTGAGAGAAAAATGACAAAAACTATAACAAGACTTAGAACAAAACACTATAAAGGAATGGCAATACATCTAGATGGCACAAGAACCTATAGAACATGCAACAACTGTCCTGGTGTGGAACTTACACCTACCCACATATTTTCATAGCCAGCAATGGCCGCAGCCTTGCAGAAATTTGACATAGACCCTGAGCAGCAGCTTTACACACCCAAGATAGTGGACATTGCTGCTGTTGTGATGCATGGAGACATCTGAGGATCTTTATTGGACACGACAACAACAACAGCATTCCAGAGTAAAATAAATTATCAGAGATAGATACATATTTTTCAAATGAATTAAAATAAATATAATCGATACTGAGTGAGAGTTGAATTAAAAATATTAGAAATTTATTATATTCGGAAACAAACCGTATCTAAAATATCAATTTTCTTTTTGCTACATGTTTTAATTTGCATTTACCTATTTTACATATCTCTGATTGTATTTGAAAATCGTTAACCAATTCTTCATACTTTTGGCGAAGTGGTGTTTTATTAATTTGTTATTTGATATTATTAGGGTTCTTTTCTGGTATTCAAAACGGAAAAATACGTGTCGATCAGTTATATTTTTCAATTTATCAAACAATTTGGCCGCTGAATCTCTGATTCTGGTAGAGCGCCATCTGGCGAATAAAATTGCAACTAAAATCAATTTCGAATTTTTCATTATTTGCCATAAAAATTCCCATTGCATCCTGAACACAATGGTGTTTACCGCATTGCTCTAGCGCAAATATTCGCGGAGTTATTAATTTTTCAAATAGTGCGCGACTTTTGGATCACCCTGTATAATGAAAATGATCTCCTCCATTTGATTGTGCATTATATTATGAGTAATTTTTTTTTACTATTATCTATATCTAAAATTATTTATACAAGTCAGAATTAACATTGATATATAACAAAGTGGTTCCTAAAAATTCAATTTCAAACATACCTTTACATCCATACTTTTCATCAGAATTTTCTCCATCATGGCACTTGCATTCGAATCCTTCAGATTTTTTATTGTTCAATGTACAGAATGCTTTTCTAGAGCTACATAATTGGAGGTTTTTGGTAATCTGACAGGCATCTGAAAACACCACATTTAATTATTTTAAACTCTAAATATAATAATGTCAATAAAAGCAAACACCTTCTATTATATAATATTCATAACCATTTTATTCTAAAATTTGGTTTAGGTCTTTATATTCTTTCTACAATAGGAAAACATTGAAAAATATATGTTCTCAAGATATGGTCTCAAGATTAGTATAATGAAAAAGGTGATTCTGTGAAATATACTTTATAGATTCTAGAAGAAATGTATTTGGTTTACTTACTTGGACATGATTCATATCCTGTTATGACCTTTTTATCCTTGCACACACACTGGAATCCCTCTTTGGTGTCAGGTTTGAAAACACATTCTGCATTCTTTTCTCGACAGATAGAATTAGTAGCGTCATTTAGGCATATATCTGAAACATTTATCAGCCAATTAAAATATGGGAAAATGTAATAAGTGAAAATGAATATGAATTTCACAAATATCAATAAATATAGAAAGCAATTTTATTCACCAAATTCTCTTAATGACCTATGAAATAGAAACAGGAGAAAAATATTATATTTTGTTAATATTTTTGAATTGTGGGAACGAACTTTTAAGAGTTTTTAAAAATGTTCTCAGAAATCAAAATAGGCGGTGTTGTTTCTACCAACCACACTCTTATAGTTTTAGAGTAACATCAAAGAATGTCAGAATATTTTTGCGTTTGATCTGCGTTTGTTCTGAAAGGTAACCAATATTTTATAGATAAATATTGTTGCATAATATATAGCCCCTCTCCATTTGTTGGAAAGAGATTAATGTTTAAATTTAATATTCTATTAAATATTTCAATATTATATATAAGTTATAAAATATGTTTTCCATTTTTACATTTTTTTAGTTTTTTTTTTCAAAAAATTTATAGGTGATTGATATAGAATTCTTTTGCATTCTCACTTCTTCAAAATTGTACATTGCCTAAAATTCGCTAAGATAAAAGTGAGGTTGGCGACCTTACAGACAAGGACTTTTGCAAGTATACTCCCTAACTTCTGGAGCTGAATTGAGACCAAAATATTAATTGGAAAAATATTTCCGATCTCAAAAAATTATATATACAGTGGTACCTCGACATACGAGCGCCCCAACATACGAGTGTTTCGAGATACGAGCCGACGAGCAAGTGATTTTTTGCTTTTAGTTACGAGCGAAATTCGAGATATGAGTTCGGTTCGGTAGTAACACGCATTCGCGCCATCACGATCAGTTAGCAGCGTGCTTCCTCTGTGATAAGTTGTGTTTAGTGTTCGCGTTTTGTGTTGCGTTTACATTTACAGTTTTAGTTCATTTATTTTTATAACCATGGATCAGAAGAAAGTTTGTAAAAAGTCAAGTGCTAAGAAAAAGATGATGAGTATTGAATTAAAACGTGAAATTATAGAAAAACATGAGCAAGGTGTTCGAGTTGTTGACTTTTCGAGGCAGTATGGCCGTAGTACGTCCATGATATGTTCTATGCTTAAATGGAAGGAGTCGATAAAGAGTGTAACGCCGGCTAAGGGCCTTACGATGGTTACATTGGTTTTGAGGAGTCAGAGGAGGAGGTTATTTCTACAAGTGAGATAAAGGAGATCTTAGGAATGTGGGAGAGAGTTTCACAGTTCGTGGAAAAAAAACACCCAGAAAAAGTTGCAACAGGTCGTGCATCTGACCTTTTTAATGACACTTGCCTAACTCATTTCCGCAACATTCTGAGAGGGAGGAAGAAACAAACCTCCTTGGACATGTTTTTTCTAAACGGCCTGCAGGTGAAAGCGAGAAAAATGTAGCGAAAAAGGCAAAGACCAGTGAGGATATCTAATTTATTTCTTTACATTCTCTTTTTTGTTTTTGTGCAATAAATATTTGATATTTATATATACGTTTTTATTATTTAAAACCACGTAACAAAAATAACTGGGGTGACATTTTAGAGGTTGGAACGGATTAATGGTAGTTCAATTGTTTTGTATGGGGAAATTTGCTTCGAGATACGAGTGATTCAAGATACGAGCAAGGTTGCGGAACGAATTAAACTCGTATGTCGAGGTACCACTGTATTTTTATTTGTTTCTTTGTGATTTATAAATCAATTTTATCCTCAAAATTATCAGAAGGTATTAACTGATTTAATATATATAATAAATGAACTCTTTTCTTTGAATATTCATTATTTAACGACTGATTTTTATAAATTTATATTTTTTTCTATTTAACCCCACACCTGAACTCCACACCTTTTTCAAGATAGGCGTCACCACAAACAAATTGACAATGACCTTTTGACAGTTCCTATATATCTTATTTAAAATATAATAAATGTTTTCAAAATATTATGTGTTTCAAAATATATTCAAACGCATATAACAATATATTTATATTTATATATGTTCATAAATCAATATATAGGTTGATTGGATGTTTTCTAGAATCGTTTTAACAAATGTTGGTTAGGCGAACTTTTACTCGGATAAAAATTTAGTATGCAGGAACAAAATTCTACCAGCGAAACATTCACTCGAGCAGAAGACAAACGAAACCAGGTCACCTCTATATATATATATATTTTTTTGGCCTTTTGGCTAAGATCATGTAGTATATCTCTAGATATTTTTATTCATATATATATTTTAAAAAATGTATTCAGTAGAGATAGTAGATATGTTTGCTCGAAAAATATATCTTATATTTTATACTAGACGAATGACCCGGCTTCGCCCGTGAATTCCCCCAAGTGAAATTTCCTTCATACTGATAGAACATTACTAATAAATAGTATTAGAGCCATAGAATAGCAACACCGAAGTAATACATAGTTCAAATAGTTGGCAGATTTTCCACCCAACCTCCGAGGTACCCGCCCCAGCGTGTTAACTCTTATATATAGTGGTGCGTCCTCTGTAGGTCTATTACACTCTTTGGGTAAAAAGGGATAGGGATTGTAATTGCTTGAGAAGAGTGACCGTGATTGACCAAGCCTAGCCAGCAGCCTGTAATCTAATGTTTTCAGACCCCAGTCAAACATTCGTAGATGTTTTTCTGAAAAATAATTTTAAAAAAACTAATATTAATATAAATCATAATAATCTGCAACTGTCCTTGAATATTCTAATTCTAGAGATTTTACCTTTGAAGTTTGAAGTCTTATTTTCTGGAGCCAAAACATAAAGATTTCTTCCTGAGCCAACTCTAGAGCAGGCAACATACAATTGCCCATGCGAAAAACAGGGTAGCTCCAAGTCAATGCCAGCAATTTTGAGGGACTGACCTTGAGCCTTGTTAATCGACATGGCAAAAGAAACTCGAATGGGGAACTGCAATCTTTTAAAATGCAAAGGAGAATGTTTATCATCATGATTCAGAGGAAACCGGGGAATAAAAACCTCTTCATTTTGAAAACAACCAGTCAAAATGGTTGCCTCTACCACATGAGGCCACAATCTTTTAACACAGAGACGGGTACCATTGCAAAGGCGGGGTGCATCAATATTTCTCAATAAAATAATGGGAACACCAACTCTAAGTTCTAAGTGATGTGGTGGCATCCGTTAAAACACTGTTGTATATTCCACGCAATCCTCAGCATCAATGGTGGAATCCACAGAAGTATATAAAATGCTCTGCCCTGGTATTTCTTTCAAAAGCTGAGCATTTATGGCATCAACTAAACAATTCCTTGGAGCCAAAATTGCCCGCTCACAAAGCCAAGGATAGTAATTCGCCCTTCCCCGGTTAAACATCTCCCCAATGTTAGGAAAAACACTATTCTTTAGGCCAGAGAGGGAGTCACAACAGTGTTAACCAATTCATTTGAAAAATTAACATTACCATCCGTATCATTAAGTTGGCCACTTCCAAGTTGAAGCAAAAATTGTGAAAATAACAGTGAGTTAGGATCTCCTGAATTGACAGCCCGCATATTTGTTGAAAGAGTATATCTTTAACAAATGACCAAAGTGGGGATGCCTTTAAGCAAGCATGCAACTCATCTGCTATTGTACCTCTAGGGATAATGGGCAATATCTGCCTGAAGTCACTGGCCAACAACAACACTACACCTCCCATTGGTCTCTGATCCTGTCTACAATCTTTAAGTGTTATGTCAACTGCTTCTAAAGCATGCCTGTGTGCCATAGTACATTCATCCCAGACAATAAATTTGCATTGTCTAAGAACTTCGCCCATTGCGGAATCAGCATTCAAATTACAAACTATTACCTCATCCCTGGTCAAATCTAAGGGTAATTTGAAAGTCGAATGAGCAGTTCTGCCACCATGCAACAGAGTGACCGCAATACCAGGAGAAGCTGTAAAAAGAGCAATGTCCCCAGTACTTCGTACATTTGTAAGAAGAAGATGGTCAGAAAAGTTTTCCTGTGCCCCCCGGAGCATCAAGAAAGTACAATCCGCCAGCATTGGAATCAATTTTAGAAAGGATCCTTTCGTAAACCTCCTTTTGTTCAGGGACATTGGCAAGTTTCGGTTCATTCGAAGCCACAAATTGTAGTAACCTGCTGAGATCATACAATATTTCTCTCAAAAGTTCATGACTGGTTCGGTGAGTAACATTGCGCTGTGGGGACCTCATGCCAAACTTTGTCAAATGGAAACCAGTCATTTGCAGAACTTTTTGTTCTAAAAGTATTAAAGCCTGATTTGACATTTCGTATGTCAGCTGTAAAAGACCGTCATTGGCTTGCTGTCTGGCAAGATTCAGAATATCTGCAGACATTGGTTCTTTAAATTGTGCCTAGATATCTTGAGGGTTGGTAGGGTGGCAGCAGGTAAGAATAATAGAGAAAATTCCCAGATTTTTAAAGGAGAACACTTAGCACTGCTTCCTGAATACAATGATGCCATTGCTGGTCATTCTCAAGCAATCCCAAATGCAGACATGCCTCTTTATATGTTTGACAGAGCACACCATTGATTGTTCTGAGGGCTGCAAAAGAAGTCGGACCACGAACACTATGAAGCAGCAGGCGAAGATAAAAACATTCCTTAAAAAATTTGGATGAACGGTGTAGACTCTGCCAATAGCATCAGAAGCAAAAGCAACTTGGTCAGCAATGCGACTGCCTTGTTTTCGAGGCTGCCATGATTTAGAAGCAGACCAAATATAGTAAACAGGAACTTCAACATAGAGAAGTGTTTTTGCAAAGTTATCCCGGTGGCAAAGGGCAATAAATTCTGTCAACGTGGTGTTAGGTGGACGGTGAGCCTGTAGTGCAGCATTAGCAGAGGTAAAATTACACGCTGCCCATTTTCCAAGTGTACAGAGAGATGTTGAACCATTGGATGGCGTCTGTGAATAGGGAATCTCCGAATGCGCCAAACAGCTTCATTGCTACTAATATATCGACCATGTTGGTACTCTAGCACTTCATTGGACTCTGTTTGAGCACCAGTAACTGCAAAAATTGATTGGTCTGAACCCTTGTATATGTATTTGCAGATATATTTTATAGCATAGATTGAAGCACATGACTCCACATTGATGTGAGCATCAAATAGTCTGCATAGAAGAGGCGAATATGGCACAACATACCTATTATCAATGGTAACATTAGTCATGCGCACAACCTGAACACCATTCTCAATGGTGAAAACTCTCACTCTTTTAATAAAAGAAAAGCCACCTTCCTCGGGCCTGCGACGTCTGTACAATGGGTAGCCATCCCTATCTGTCTGCGTTTCAGCCAAGAGTAGTCGTGGATATTTCTTTTGGCATCTACCCCGTTCCATGCAGCCAGGATTAGGATACCCATGTCCACATGGCCCATGAATCATATTTTTGGTTACAGTCCGAAACAGTGAAGCATCAACCTCCTCATTGGGGATTTCAGCACAAATGATCGAATCAATCTGGCTTGGGCGAATCTTTTCTTTAAGCCACAATAAAATATGCGCATGTGGTAGCCCTCGCTTTCGCCATTCAATGGTATAACACCAACATTGGGGCTTGCCAAAAACATCACCCTTGGTGATCAAATCTATAAGCTTGGTAACTTTCAATTGAAAAATGCAAGCAACCAAGTCATGCCGAACAAATGCACCTTGGGTGGGGAATTGCATTAGTTTTATCTCAGACACTCAGGATTGCATGTAAATGTAATAAAAGGTCTGGGCGACCATATTTACGGACGTAAGCCATGCAATCCTGGGCATACTCATGCATGTGCCTTAGACTGTCCACAAAGGAAGAAGGAAGAATAACTTGTCTTCCAATAAGGGCATGACTCCTGTCAGTGAGAATAGCATCTAACAGATTGATGTATTCGGTTGCACGAAGTTGAGCTTGATGCGCTGAGATGTAATGCAGCCTTTCAGATTCCACCTTGGCATAAATGTCAACCAGAATTTGATGGGTCAAATCTCCAAAGGCCAGTAAACCAATTTGTTATGCCAGGATTACGGTTACGAATCATTAGCAGTGAAGCATAAAAATCCACGCAAGAAACCGTCTTGTGCGCCGAAGGAACCCCATCAATCAGCTGAGGGATATGGAAATGATAACCATCTTGACCCTTCCAAAAAACCAATGGGTATTGCAGGGCGTCATAAGACCTGTGAATCTCGTTAATACTCTGCACACCACTGCCTCTTTTGGAAAGAACAATGTCCCGTCTGTCACAGTTTTCCTGCACAATAACAATGGCAACCTAATTAATGGTTGGAGCATTGAATGTGCGAGGATGGTGTCCAGGCGGTGCTTTGTCAGCCTTAATGACCAACTTGTAATCAGGAGAAGGCATTTTTTCAATGGAAGCTTTGAACAAATGGACATAAGGAATATGTCAATGCAACATATCTTGAAAAATGCTAACAATGTGGGGCTTAGTGATGGAAAGGTTTCTATGGCGGGTGGCAACCTCTGCACTACTATCTCCGATGAAGAAAACCTGAAGGAATGCTGGCTGTAGTTGGCGGCTATCAGAGTTGAGTGGTGGCAAAACAGAGCCAATTCTATGATAGACCTGGCCTTGGACCTTAAACGTTGGCATGTAACCTGGCAACACAACACGACTACCACACCCAGAAGATGTCATTTGGAAGGCATTCTTATAGTGACGGACACGTTGCATGAACTCAGCCGAGTGAGGAGAAGACCCATCGAGCAGAGTTCTGAGAGCTTCTGGGGGCTCAGGTAAATCAGGAATTCTGACCTTCCCTGCAGAACAGCACATTCCAGGCCGCTCACCATTGTACTTAAAGGCAGTACAATGCAGACATTGTTTATCCATATGGCCAATCTGAAGAAAAGTAAATTGTTCATAATTCAGGGCCGGATTGTAATGGAAAGCAGCATTGAGCATATCAGCCCAAGTGCTAGCTCGTTGCTTGAAGTGCCGCAACCGGTCAGCCTCCTGTCGTGTTTGGGACTGCTGGGGAGTCTCTGATGCGCGTTGAACTCTGTGGCGCAGCTGGTCACTTTGGTAGCGGGGTTGAGATTGTTGGGGTTTCTCCAATGTGCGGCTACTTTGGCCTCTAGCAGCTCGGGCAGCCATGCGGCGAGCTGCAGGAGTTCTTACTCCAATTGCAGATCTTTTGCGAGGCATATCAAATGGGATGATTAAATTTGAAAATATATCCTAAAAAACAGAAATAGCACAATCAGTACCAAAAATGTTTTTGGAGACGGGCTTGAGACTGTTGGAGATTCTCCAATGTGCGGCTACTTTGGCCTCTAGCAGCTCGGGCAACCATGCGGCGAGCTGCAGGAGTTCTTACTCCAATTGCAGATCTTTTGCGAGGCATATCAAATGGGATGATTAAATTTGAAAATATGTCCAAAAAAAAACAGAAATACCACAATTAGTACCAAAAATATTTTTGTATATAAAAAAAAAGCTTTTAAGGAAAACAGTGCAGACCCAAAACAAATCCAAAGTATCAGAATAAGTTACAGAACAAAACTGATTATCTAGTAGAAAAGGCAGAAGTATGTTGGAAATATATATAGATAGGGAGATGGGGCGCACTCAACTATAGGGAAAAAAAGCATACTACTATCTTATCAATAAGGTCTGTCTTTTTAATAATAGTATTATCTCATATTCAAAGAAAAGTAACAAAACAAAGGCCATCACAACAATAGCTAAACATAAGAACCCATTGTCCACAGATAGCATCATTGAGTTTTTAAATATCAAAACTACATTTTTCACTAACCATAACTTGGTAACTAAAACAAATTTGTCTCTCAACATTTCAGCAGAAAAAAAATAAGGGTAAAATAACTAATGGCAAAACAGGTCAAACAGGTCAATCTTTAGAATGCTCAACTTTTTTTTCCCTAGCCTAATATCTGCGTAGACAAAAAGAAAGCAGCATACTAGAACTACCACAAACAAAATATACAGAAATGGCAAGCGAATAAAACAGTAAAATAATTGGAAGGGTGAGGGGAGACAGGTTCTCTAATATAATTCCCCATCTCTCTCAGTAAGGAAAAAAAAATATAGGCTTATAAAAATGCAAGCCAAAATACAGTCATGTTAATAAATGTCAATAAATGTTCAGTAAAAATAAAAGGGCACATGGAACTTAGGCAAATATATGACAACAACAGAATGAATTTTAAACTATCAATGAAACATATGATTTTTTAAAAAGAATAACAAAACAAAGCCCATTACAACAATACAAAACATAAGATCATTGTTTACATACAGTAATAAAAGTTTGTAAATATTGTCAAATCTGCATTGTTTACTAACCGTAAACATGTAAAATGTAGTGCCCTATCAACATGTCAGCAAAAAATAATAATACTAAAAAAAAACTAATGCCAAAATAGCCATGTTAATATTTTAGGCTGATAAAAACCAAAGGGTATATGGATTATAGACAAACACATGTTTTGGCTATTAAATGAGACAGTAATTCATATTAAATTTTCACTACATATGATTTCTTTTGTAAAAATATTTTTAAAAAATAAAGGCTAGAACAAAAATTAATAAAAATATGAAATCCATTATGTACATAGTAACGATAGGTTTGTAAAGTTTATTAAAATTGCATTTTTGTGTGCACTTACCGTAACTTAGTAATACGAATTTCTATCTCAATACTTAATACTAAATACTTTATAAAAAACAATGGTTGCCTGTAAAGTCGGTTTTACGGGCGAAGATTTTACGTGACAACGGTAGAATATTTATTGATATGAATATAATTAAATTGCACAATAGGAACAAGGAATTGAATGAAAATAAGAATTGCACAAATTTTAACTATAGAAATATATTTTGTTTACTAAAACATTGTACATGTAAACTTAAACTTAACTAATTCCTATTTGAGTGATTTTGTTGAGGATAGGACGATGATAGGAGAAATATGAAATGAAAGGAAGTGTTTCTGCTGTAATGTGTCTTGCGAAAGTCAAGTCGATAGTTGTTCCTTTTAACGTAGTTGACTTAGAAACGTTTGATACGCAATCAAGATTATACGTATTATTCATGAATTTAAGAAACGAGTTGTCAGGCTTTACGTTTTTGTTAAAATCACCACACAGAAGAATCGGTATACTAGAATCAACTTGCACGAACGGTGGCACGTACTGGCTGTTGTGAATGTACGGACCGAGTCCTTGCCATAGTAACATTCCAATATCCTGCATACTAGCTCCTGGATGAATATATACAGCACCGAGTATAAACTTGAAGCTAGTATTAGCGGCGAAGCAAGTAACTTCAGTCATGCACATGTCACCCTTGGTTTTAATGACACGAGTTACGTCTGTAATCGCAACTTGGAACACTTCCGCCGTAGATGTCGATGATAATTTACGATAGATCGCCACTCCACCAGCCGCGTTGGTATTTGAAAATCAAAACACTTATTCAGATCGAAGGTTCAAATTTTTGCTAAATAAATTTGAAATTAAATAAAATTTGTAATTGTAAATGATGAAGTTGAAAATTAAAACATTTACTTAAATTAGATGTTAAAATTCTTGCTCAACACAGTTTAAATAAAGTTTTCTTATATCTGCCACTTTTTCTTAATATTTGTAATTTTAAAGAATCAATTCGAAAATCAAAACATTTATTCAGATCGAAGGTTCAAATTTTTGCTAAATAAATTTGAAACTATTTAAAATTTGTAAAATAATAATTAATTAATTAATTAATTTTAAACTAATAATTTACTTAACACTATCAACATTTATCAATAGTATGACATAACCTATAAACTCAGTTTCTCAACTTTTGTGTCAATCTAACAATTAATCAATCAATCATAGTTTACGATAATGAAATATCAGTGTACAATTATTTACCTTTATTGTTGTAGTTGTTGTAAATGACGAATCTAAGCACTCCACATTTTCACTACAGACACAGCTGACGATACTTTAAACACACGTGTGAACTTGTATTATGACGCTTTCTTGTTTTTCCAACGCCAAGAACGTTCGAGAAAGACAAAGACAGAGACAAGCATGCGCCGATTCAATGCGCCTAATTCTCTAGCGCTGCGCGCGCAGCTGCGCGCGCAGCACTCTCGTTCGATGACTCATCGTAACGTTACCGGGCGTTACACTTTTTCATAAGTGACTCCCAGCCGCAACCTAATTTAAGACGTTGTCACGTCAAAAAATAACACTTTTATAAAAAGATATTAAAAAAAAAAGCTGGGCATGCGATTTGGAAAATATGCAGAACGCTCATTGGTCGGTTAATTCGCCTGGTATTGTCATTTCGCCTCCTATGTACTGCCGCGCAAAAAAATAGTTCTGGAGATTCTTTACACTTTATTAAAACAATATCGAACTTTCGAGTATTTCTGCCTTCCTGAAGGAGTACATAAAAACGAATAAACGCCGATAAGATGCTAATAATATGTACATTTAAATATTAGGAGAGATTTTGCATATTGCTTGATATTAGAATATTTTATTAAGTAAGTATGTATTTTTGCATATTGACTATTGTTTGTTTAATTTTAAGAATTATCATATTGACTGTAACTTTTATTTATAATATATATATGAAAAAACAAAGGCTAGAACAAAAATTAATAAAAAACACGAAAATCATTGTTTACTTACAGTAACGCTAATTTTGTAAAGTTTTTTTCAATGATATATATTTTTCAATGATAGATTTTGATTTATATATGTGCTTGTAATTTTAAAAGTAAGCCAAAATAGCTCCAGGTTTACTTAGAGGAAATCGAAGGACTTTAAAGTAAAGCAGTCATAAAAATTACTCAGTGAATTATATAAAATAATTCGCTTTATAGAGATGTAATATTATTAATTATTTTTACATATAATCATGGGATATGATAATATTCACGTGAATAATTTCTTTATAATAAAGAATTATAAAAATATAGAATTACTAGCGGATATGTACCCGGCTTCGCCCGGGTTTTTTCCGAGAGAAAGTTTGCCTAACCAATATTATTGATAATAATATTCTGGAACACACAGAATATTATGATAATAATATTCATTACATTATATATTTATAAAATATATAAAATATATTTTTCGAGCAAACATATCCTCTCTCTCTACTGAATAGATATAAGATAAAAAGATATATATAAATAGAAATATCTAGAGATATACTACATGATCTTAGCCAAAAGGCCTAGAAACGATATTTTATATATAGAGATGACCTGGCCTCGTGTATCTTCTGCTCGAGTGAATGTTTCGCTGGTAGATTTTGTTCCTGCCTACTAAAAATTATTATCTGGCTGCGCCCGTGGTCTGCTTTAGTGAATATTCTCCAAAATAATTTTGTTCATGTTAATCAAGCATGATACAGCAATATTGTCATAATCATTTCTGACTAAAAAATAATAGTTGCTCAGTACTTGGTTAATTATAATTTTTCTTGGTTAAAAGTGCGACAAAAAGCTCTTCCAGATTTACTTCTCTGTCCTGTTCAAAATTCATCGAGATTAATTATATATTGAGGGCGTGCATAGCCGACAAAAAAAATATATATATATATATATATATATATTTATGTTCCCGGCTTCTCCCGGTTTTTACCCGAGTTAAAGTTTGTCTAACAAACTTTTGTTAAAACGATTCTAGCAAACATCCAACCCCTACTGAATCTATACTTGTCCATACTCTCGATAATTTGAAAATTTTCCCGCTCCCTTGAAAAATACTCGATAAGTTAAAAAATTCAGTATTAATTGGTCCACTTGGTATTTTGAAGTTGAAAGAATAGTATCTTGCCAAAAACGAAGATTTGTAAATAGCTGTATTTGGCGAATGTATCCGGCTTCGTTCTGTTTTTCCAAGTAAAAGTTTGCCTAACGAACATTTGTTAAAACGATTCTAGAAAACATCCAATCCACCTATATATAGATTTATAAACATATAAAATATTGTAATATGCATTTAAATATATTTTCGAAAAACATAATTTTTTGAAAACATTTATTATATTTTAAATAAGATATTGTCACTTTCGTGAATTTTATAATTAATTATTTCTTTTTTTTTATCAATAAATTATATAAATTAATTTAAAATTTCATTTTTATTATCATCATCACATACAATGTAATTTTTTTATATAAACAAACGATAATAAACAACAACAATTGGTTAGCAGCCCCGAAAATAAAGATATTTCCACAACAACAACAATGTAATTTGCATCTTCATTATTTAAAAACAACAACAAATTCAATTAACAATGTGAAAATATATTTTAACATTACATTTTAACATTTAACACTAAAAGTTACAATATATTTTTTAAATATATATAATTTTTAAAATGCCAAGTTTTTTTTACGTCACTGGAATATTATATTACTAAATTCTCAAATTAAATTTATTATACTTTGAACACTTTTTGAGCATTGTTAAAATTTATAAATGTAATTTCACCAGAAACCGCGAGAGGCGCTGCTTGCGAGTGAAAGTAGAAAATTTGCAAATAAAATTGCAAAGAATATTTATATCAAACCAAATTCAAACCAGAAACCTACCCAGTAGTATAGTAAATAACTTCCTAAAGTTTCACGGCGATTGGATAATCTTACCTTTTAAAAACATTCATCGTGTAAACAAACTAACATTCATCGTGTAAACAAACCACGGGTAAATTATTAACCAATCAAATTCATTTATCGTCGTGACCAGTGCTGCGCCCAAGCGGTAAAAGGCTGGAACTAACGCTTTCTGGTTATATATTTTTTAAAAAAGGTACATTAACCTTTATAGTTTTTGAACAGCCTATATGTTAAACGATATCTTCAGCTACCTATATGCGAAACATTATAATGATTGATTCTGTAGATTTTGCGCAACGCGATAACAAACATCGATTTTGGATTTCATTTTTATAGATATAAGGATGAACCGCTCTATTATTTTGAAACTTTAAGCATAATTGATTTCTTTTATGTAGGCATGAATATTACTTAGAATATACACATTCAAATTCTCTACCCACCATTATAACAAGGTATAATATATTTCATAACAAAAGAAGGGTATATAACAAACTAGATATAATACAATAGCTGAGATCGAACTAGTAAAATATATAAGAAGGTTCACATATGATGGGCCATCTAATCCCCTATTTATTTTTCTTTGTTTTGCAGAATAATATCTGAAGAGAAAATAGATTACAATATATGTATATTGCCATTTATATTATAAAAATAAAAGTTGTCAAAGTAATCAAGTTCATCAATGTATATTTTCTAAATATCTTCTAATTTATGTTGATACTAGCGAACCCGGCCACGCGTTGCTGTGGCTAAATTGTAATATGTTAAATTAACATTATACTAAACTATTCAGTACAGTAAAGTTAATATTCACTTATAAAGATAAAAATGTTTTAGCCGATCTAAAGCCCTACGGGATTGAGAATGGAACGTTACGTTAAAATTTGAAAGTGATTTTTATATATATAGATAATATAGCCCTTCATTGTAATCATTGATTATAATTACTGCATTAATAAACGTCAGTGAACTCGTTTATACGTATTGTTTTTTGTTTTCGAGATATTCTAATAGAACGTTCTCACATTTTCTGTAAAATATTTATATATGCACAAACACAGAACATAATCACTATGTCTTAATTTCGCTATAATTATTGTTATAAATATTATTCTAAAATAATTAGCCAGAAATCGTCCTGACAGTATACTAAATATTGCGATTTCACCGCCACTCTGTGTTGTGACGACGATCTAAATTCTATAGAGGTAGTCACTCACCTCTATTCTTGGTCGGCGGGGTTGAAGGTTCAAAGTTAAGGCGTCGCTGCTTATAACACTTTTAAAATATACGACGAAAACAGGAGTAAAAATTATATTTATTACAATTTAAGAAAATAAGTAAAGTATTATTTAATTAATTATATATTTAAATATTTACACTAAAAGAATCGGAGATCAGGGCAAATTCTAGCGTTCGAAAGTTGTTTACAAGTTCTTCTGTTATTGTTTTCTCATTTTTGCCGCTGCATCCCCGTAGCCGCTTCCGCCAGCCTCCCATTGGCCGCTTCGGACGGCTTCTTTTCCAACATTTCTCCCACCTTTGAGTTGGCGTCTCGACGACTCAAACATGGAAAGGAAAAGTTCAGTAGATCCAATCGGTTGGGTCTCTTGATGGGCCGTCCGTAACTTGACACAACATTCGGGGTATCAATGTGATGTTGCTCTTGTTGTGAAGTCAAAGGGTCCTCTTCAGTTGTCAATCGAACTTCTTGTGTGGGAGATCGCTCCGTTAGAGGGTCTCGACATCTTATCTCGGACGTTATCTCTAAATTGTAGAGTTTTTTAATAGGTCGTATTTTATCACCTGATGAAGTTTTCACTTTCGCAACCCTCACAAGTCCGTCTTTTCCTGGATAGAGTTGGATTATTCTGGCTAACGGCCAGTGTAGTCTCTTTAAACTCTCTTGTCCAATGAGCACCATGTCTCCCACCTTGAATGGTATGGTAGACTTCAGGCGTCTCGTTTCTTGTCTCAGGAATCCAAAATATTCGATACGAAATCGTTCTCTAAGATCTTCTCGTACACGTTTGATATATTGATATTTGCGGGAGAGGGTCTGGTTATCAATCAAGTCCAGGTCTGGAACGCCAACCTCTCTGACCTCATGTAAGAACAACGAACGTGTCAATGGAGCGAGATCCTCACTTTCTTCAGTTAGGTAGGTCAGTGGGCGCGTGTTCATCAAGCTTTCGACGTCACACATTACCGTGGAAAGTTCTTCATATCCCAAGGAGGTTTGACCGAGAATCCTAAAGAGCAATTGTTTCATCATTCCAATCAAACGCTCCCACCATCCACCCCACCAAGGAGCACCAGGCGGTATGAATTTCCAGGTGATGTTTTTCAATGTGGGATCACATTTTAATCTCGAAAAATCAATCTTCTTTAAAGCATTAGCCATACCTTTGAAATCAGTCCCATTATCCGAATACACAATCAATGGTCGGCCTCTTCGAGCAATAAATCGGCGGAAAGCTTGGAGGAAGGCTTCCATAGACAAAGATGTCACAAGTTCCAGATGAACTCCTCTATACACTGCACATGTGAAGATGACAATCCATGCTTTCTTCTTATTCTTTATGATAAGATGTCCAGTTAGATCAACTCCTACTATTTCGAAAACTGCAGCATCTCGTACTCTGTCTTCTGGTAATGATGTTGACTCGACGGTAGCTGGTGTCGCGGTGAATCGTTTACAGCGAATGCATTGATTGATGATCTTCTTGACGGTTTTCCTGGATCTTAGTATCCAATATTTTTCTCTCAGAATACCGAGGAGAGTTTGTAGACCGGCGTGCCCGTGGGTTTCATGGTTCCACCTGATGAGCAAAGAAAACAAGAAGTGATCTGAGGGCAATAAAATGGGCATTCTAAAATTAGCGAAATCTTCTCTTCTGCAAATTTTAGTTTTTATTCTCAAAATCCCTGAAGAGTCTACTAGCAACTTAAAGCCTTGTAGTTTCTTATCTTCATGCCCTGAAAACGATTCTCTCTGGATAAGTCTCATCAGTATTATTTCTGACTTAGTAATTTCTTCTGTACTGAGATCTTTTGAAATTATCTTTCTTCTATCAATTTTGGCGTTGTTGAAGAATCTGTATATCCAGGCGGTGATTCGTACTATTCTCAAAAAATGGGAATAACGTCCAAATAAATTTTCATTTTCTCTTGTCGTACACAAGGTGTTCAGGATGGTCTTGCGCCTTTCAGAATAAACAATCTCCAAATCAGGGATAATGGTTGATTTGGGCCACTCTTCTTGGGATACCTTCAACCATGCAGGTCCCTCCCACCATCTTGTCTCCTTAAGTGATTCTGCTGAACATCCCCGAGATGGGAGGTCTGCCGGGTTTAATCGGCCTGGTATGTGGCGCCAAGATTCGGGGGAGCTAAGATTATGAATTTCCTTAACACGGTTCATCACAAAGGCTGCCCAGTTGTCTTCCCTTTGGATCCAACAGAGAGCATTGGTCGAATCGGTCCAATAAAATCTTGGAATTTCCTCAAATTCCAGATCTTGTATGACGTTAGCTGCCAAACGAGCTCCAATCAGACAAGCCAAAAGCTCCAATCTTGGGATGGTGAGTTTCTTCAGTGGAGCTACTCGTGTTCGAGCCTGTATCAATTGGATGTCTACTCTATCTTCCTTTTCAATGCGGAGGAAAATACAGGTTGCATAGGCAAACTGACTGGCGTCGCAAAAGATGTGGAGAGTGGTTTTCTCTACATAGGAGTCCTTAAAACAAAGCCATCTAGGAATTTCTATGTTAGGCAAGTGTTTCAGTTTGCTAAACCACTTCCAAAATCTTTGTACTAAACATCCAGGTAGGACTTCGTCCCATGTCAACTTTTGTATCCAAGTTTCCTGTAATATCAGCTTGGGAAATAAAGTCACAGGACAAGCAACTCCTAATGGATCAAATATCTTGCTCGCTATTGAAAGTACTTTTCTCTTGGTGGTTGGTCCAATTAATTCAAAATCTTCCAAACCAATTGTCAATGTGTCTCTATCAGTATTCCATGTTATTCCTAAAATGTTCACTACCTTATTCAGTTGGTTCATAAGAGAAAAGTCTGTAATGTTACTCACCCAATCTCGGAGATTGAAACAAGCTGTAGAGAGCAGTTCAGTAGATTCTTTCACGAATTTCTCCGTTTCTTCAACATTCTGAAAACTGGATAAACAATTGTCAACATGAAAGGATGATTTCAACTGTTCAGCTGTGATTTTTAAATGTTCAGGAGCCTTATCTAAGTGGAGAGATAAGGTAGCCTTTAAAAGATACGGACTAGTGGTAATTCCAAAAACAACCCTTTTATGTCGATACGTGATCAATCTTCAGTCTTCTGTGTGCCACAGGAATCGTAAATAATATCGGTCTTCTTCTTTTATTCCAATTTGTAAAAATGCTTTCTCAATATCGGAAGAGACACCTACTTCATATTTCCGGAATTTATTTAAAAGTTTTGGTATAATTTCTATCAAATTGGGTCCCTTATCCAGACAGTCATTCAGGGAAAGTTTACCTCTCTTCCGGGGCGACGCATTGAATACTGGCCGTATTCTAGAAGTTTGACTGTTCCTTTTATACACTGGTCGATGTGGCAAGTAGTGTACACCATCTAGTTTATCCTCTCTGGCATACTCGGTTATCCCCTGTTTCATCCATTCTTCAAAGATTTGTCCATACTCTTTCATGTCTCCAACTTCTTCAAGTTTTCTTCTTACAGAAATTAGTTGGTTTTCGGCTAGGTCTCTATTCGAAGGAATCCTTTCCTTGTCTTGCACCCAGGGTAGAGCTACCTCATAACGCCCCTCGATATCTCGCGTCGTGGTGTGGGCGAAATGTTCCTCCATTTCTGCTTGTAATGATTGAGTCTTCTTCTCAACCTCCACGTCAGAGACTCCAATTGCATCTAATTTCCACAAGTTTTCTAGATCCAAAGATAGAAGTGTGGTCACGCAAAGGGAGCTGGTGTCATCTCTCACCTCCGTTGGAGGAATCTTTCCCATCACAGTCCATCCTAGTTTGGTACGGATTGCCACCAGTCCAGATGAGATTCTTCTCTGATCATCAGTTAGCAATCTCCCGGCGATGTCCGCGCCTATAAGGACTTCTATACGGTCTCTCATCAAATCAGACACGTCGAGTTCTTCACTCCCTTCTAAAAATGATCTGGGACACACCGGAGGTATGCTTCCACAGATAAGGGGTTGACCTAGTGCTTCAAACTCACAGCGATAGGAATTATTGATGTCAGATAAATGAATGGTATAGACCTCATGTTCAACTACGTCGGTACTCGATCCTCCAAACAAGGAATGCCGGAATAACTCTCTCCTAGATTGTTCGTATTCCATTTCCATTGCTGTGCTATGGAAAATATACGATCTTTGGGATCCGGCATCTATTATAGCCCGTGCCGTCTTCTCCGTTCTGTTCCCTTTGAGGGTCACTCTCAAAGTAGGTAACAAGACGTCTGGGGAGGTTGATAAGTTGGCGAGAGTTTCATCTTGCACCGTTGGAGACTTGGAAGATCCACCTCTATCTAAAATCAGTTTTGTGCACATGACATCCAGGTGGGAAGACATGTTGTAGATCGAACAACGGACTACATTTCTGCAAAATTTACTTAAATGAGAAGGCCGAAGACATTTATAACAAACGCCTTTTTTCTTCATGAGTGATCTCTTTTCGTTTAAACTAATATTAGCTGCAAAGTCACACTTAGGGCTTCCATGGTTGTCTTTACCACAAAATACACATTCATTCGATTTGTGAACTGAATAAAAAAGTTCTGAAGCTGTCGCAATTGGTTTTTCATTGTAGAATCTTGTCTTTGGATGTTTGTTTACCAAATTAGGTTTAGAAGTTGATTCATTCCCGGTACCGATTTCGTTTCTAAAACTCTTCTCCCGTGCAGTTAATTGTCTTTCCAGAAAGGTAATCAAGTCATTAATTACGTAACCTGTCGGGAGTTCTTTGTTCAATTCCAAATTAAGGTCTGCAGGTAGAAGCCTTATTATTATCGGGCACAACAGTTGTCTGTAAACATCAATGGACACGTTTAGTGACTCGAGACTTCTTATATGAACAGAAAGGTTGTCAAAAAGTTCGCGGAAGGTTCTTACATCGCTTGATGTTTTGAGTGGTCTCATTGACAACAAATTGTTCATATGTCGGCTAATCAAAATGTCTTCTCGCCCAAATCTGTCTTTAAGCAATTTTATAGCTTTCTCATAATTGTCCGCAGATAAAGCGAAACCTTCGACTGTGTTTAGGGCAGTTCCGCCGAGATGTGACTTCAGATAGTTAAATTTATCGATCGGGTTCAATGAGTTGTTCTGGTGTATAGCTGCATCAAAAGAATTCCAGAACGTCAGCCATTCACTAAAGTTTCCATAAAATTTCGATATCATCAATTTTGGAAGTTTCACAGTCGTGCAGGAAGGTACATAATGTCTCATTTCATTTTCATCTATTCGTGAGTTCGAATTCGGTATATTTTCGCCATGAAAATCTGATTGGCGAATCTTTTTATTTGCCCTAAATCTCCAAGTAATATATTTCTCTCGATATTCCTCTACGCCCTGTAATTCCTTCTCTAAATCGTCAGTTTCAAGAAGCGTTTCTATTTCGTGATCCACTAATTCAAGTTCGTTAAATGATTCTCTCATTCAATTGTTCTAATAATTCTTCAAGTTCAATTCTCATTAGCGTGTCAAGTCCACTTTCAATCTTATTGCATGTTTTCGTTAAATATGATCTGTTAACAGCACGCTTCTTTTTTAAACGTAGAATTAATTCTTCCGCCATCTTGTAAACAAAGCAGCGAGTAGGGTTAGCTAGCGAGTTCCAAAATGGTCAGCTTAAAATGATTTTTTTTTTCAGAAATTTACCTTCAACAGTCTCGGTTGGGATGCCAAAAATATTGCGATTTCACCGCCACTCTGTGTTGTGACGACGATCTAAATTCTATAGAGGTAGTCACTCACCTCTATTCTTGGTCGGCGGGGTTGAAGGTTCAAAGTTAAGGCGTCGCTGCTTATAACACTTTTAAAATATACGACGAAAACAGGAGGGAAAATTATATTTATTACAATTTAAGAAAATAAGTAAAGTATTATTTAATTAATTATATATTTAAATATTTACACTAAAAGAATCGGAGATCAGGGCAAATTCTAGCGTTCGAAAGTTGTTTACAAGTTCTTCTGTTATTGTTTTCTCATTTTTGCCGCTGCATCCCCGTAGCCGCTTCCGCCGGCCTCCCATTGGCTGCTTCGGACGTCTTCTTTTCCAACACTAAAAAACTTCCCAAAGTTTCATGGCAAACATCTAAAATAAAATAATACTTTTAATTCTTTGCTACAATATTAAAAAGAGGGGGGCTTAGGTGTTTAAAATGTAAAATGTGCTCTAAATAGTATTACAAATATATAATACAAAATAAACGAAAATAAAAAAGACACCCACGCTGAGCCTCGAACCTAGGTTTGTTACAAATATTATTAAAAAATTGTTAATGTTAATTTTTATTTTAAAAAGCCTACATTTTAAATAAAATAATATTTTTAATAATTTGCTACAATAATATAAAAGAAATGAAAAAAAAAAACTCCCACGCTGAGCCTCGAACCTAGGTTGCGGGGGTACGAAGCTGTGTACCTAACCTATAGGCTAAGCTTGACGTTACAAATAGGCTCATGCGAGGCTATTTCAGACCATACGTCTGCCGCGAGGGGGCGCTGATTGCGAGTTAATCTACGTTTTATCGTAAATAAAAATGCAACGAAAGGTTATTTCCAAAGAGTAATTAGTCAGAAACCATCCCGGTAGTATACTAAACATCTTCCCAAAGTTTCATTACGATTGGTTGAGCGATGTAGAAGATTATCACTGACGAACGGACGGACAGACGGACCAACGGACGGACGGACGGACGGACCAACGGACCAACAAACATCCATTTATATATATATAGATTATATATTGATTTTTTGTAAAAATGTGCAAAAACATGAACGGCCTTTTTTCTTCCTCTGCACGGATCCCCGGGGATTGATTCTCATTGGTCAGTGACTTATTTGGGTCATCCTCCCCTCCCCTAGGGTCCTGGGGCAAACTTGAGACGATTGGGAAGACGTCATACTTTATTACTTACACAATGCAGATTGTGATATTTCAGAGCAATAGAGTGGTTAAACATAATCAATAGTGTTATAATTTATATGGATTTATACTAATTTAACTATGGCCTGTCCTATGGTACAAACATAATAAATATTTGTTATATTAATAAAGTTATAAATAATTACACCAAATATGTGGTGAAGGCAGATGGGACAGAGTTAATGGTTTTTAATATGGTACAAGCTTGAATAAGGACTATTAACTTATGTAGCTTTGTTTAAATTACGATATATATATACATATATGTGGAAAATTTGCCGGGAGGAAATTAATCCATAGAAGCACAGGGCCCCTCTCCTGTTAAAATAAACGTCAAAAACTGACGCCATCTATTGACCGTCGCCGCAACTAGCGGCCTCGGGTCGGTGACAAACCACAACACCAGCTTTTGCAAACTGAGAAGCGTCAACCTAGAGACCATGGTTTCGGGCTAAAGGCCCTCGTCAGTCTAGGGCGGACTTTATTCCATGAGATCCACACGGGATCTAAAGGAATCTTCACAATCTACCAAAGAGGTGTTTTTCTGGCAAGGTGGCTGGGCCAAATCTATGGCTAGAATATAGATGGAAAATTTGCCGGGAGGAAATTAATTCATAGAAGAACAGGGCGCCTCTCCCGTCAATATAAACCTCAACCTATTTGGTAGATTGTGAAGATTCCATAAGATCCCGTGTGGATCTCATGGAATAAAGTCCGCCCCAGACTGACGAGGGCCATTAGCCCGGAACCATGGTCTCTAAGTGGACGCTTCTCAGTTTTCCAAAGCTGGTGTTGTGGTTTTGTCACCGACCCGAGGCCGCTAGTTGCAGAGACGGTCAATAGATGGCGTTAGTTTTTGACGTTTATTTTGACGGAAGAGGCGCCCTCTGCTTCTTAAATGTATTTATTCAAATACTATTCGTTACAATTATAAATTGGCGCCGTGGATGTCACTTTTGTGAAACGTCGCTCCAAACTTTGTGTGTTTTTAAAATATAAAAGTAAATATGTGAATTTTCACAACGATATTTGAAAATTATATTATTTTGATTTTCAAGTACTATTCGTTACAATTATAAATTGGCGCCGTGGATGTCACTCTTGTGAAACGTCCCGCTCCAAACTTAGTGTCTGAGTAGCGATATTTTTATAGAAAAATGATCTGGCTTTTGTTTTCTGCTCGAATGAATGTTTTTCTGTTAGAATTTTGTTCCTGCGTACAAAATAATGAACTGGTTTCACCCATGGTCTCTGCTTTTTGGAATTTTTCTCGATATAATTTTGTATCTGATAATCAAACATGATACAGCAATATCGTCATCATCATTTTCTGACTAAAAATATATAGTTTAAATAATTGATTTATATATATTTTTTTAAATAGCCAATCGTCTTCCCCGTATTTTTTTACCTATGTATGGAAATTTTGGTTTGAATTAGTGAACTACTGCGAATTTGTATACCGGACATATACAAACATTCATTTTTATATATATAGAAGATGTAGTATTTTTCAAATTGTAATATAATAACATGTTTAGTATATTTCACATATATCTTCTAATTAGTTAAGTTAGAGCCAATAGTATAAGATCATACCTTCCTATTTAAAATATACACTGCTCCTATTTGCTACCACCCCCATATTTTGTATGATATGCTATATCTTTATTAATATATCCTGTATTATCCTTATTTGTGTTTAAACTCAAAATGATGACGTCAGAATAAAAACAGCAAAAGAGTGGTCAGCTAGGGACCGCTACGTGAAAATGCTAAAGAAAATGATACCCCCTGAAGGGCCCCTTTCCGGGACTTATTATAAACGACCGCGCCCTCCATGTCTCGGTATTAGGCATGCAGGTTCATGACATGGCCTCTACCTCTGTCTGGTGGACGGTTTCACGACCTGTTCGGTGATAACCTCTAGTCCTGCCTCTGCATGTTTAAAACATTTTTCAATTCGTCTCTTAATTTTCTAAAAGGTTATACTTGAATTAATTTGTATATACTTTTCAAAGTAAAATCTACATCGCTTAATGACATTTTTTCTGACTAAATCCTCCTTTCTTTCTTTATTTTTTTAATTAGCCTTCTTTTTTATAATTTTAATTAGCAGAATTATAATTGATGTTCAATAACTTATATAGAAGCTTTTGCATAGTTTCATCCTGTAAGCATACCAACTTGATAAAGGTTTCCCGTTTTCCCTTTGATATTGCTTGATACGAACCTTTATTCATTTTTGAATTAGTAGATATCAGATGAGAGCCATAGGTCATAGCCATTCAAAAGTTGGTTTAGGTCGTCAATCCGTTGCGAACAAATGGAATTCTCCAAGTTGGCGCTCTCCGCAGATTTCTTAAATGCTATCCCGTGTATTTAAAAAATATATATGTTTCAGGTATCAAAACTGCCTTTTTGTTCAAAGACAGCAACATTTGAACGGGTACAGCTAGGTGGAGCAGATAATCAAACATAATCTTGCCAAGTATAGATTCAGTATGGAACGCTTCACGATTTTGCGTGTCATCCTTGCGCAGGGGCCATGCTAATCTTCTCTGTATCGTTCCAATTTTAGTATATGTACCGCCGAACAAGCGTGTACGTATAGATTCAGTAGGGATTGGATGTTTACTAGAACTGTTTCAACAAATGTTCGTTAAACAAACCTTTACTCAGGTAAAAATCGGGCGAAGCCGGGTACATTCCCTAGTATATATATATATATATATATATATAAATGGCATATCCTGAACAGGAGCACATGTGCTTTACAGAAGGCAGAGCGCCATCTGGTGGAACAGAAATCAACTAAACATTGATTTAGCCTGTTCCCTGATATTTGGCCAACCCAATTTCTTGATAAATCAAGAAAAGCCATCCACGAACGCGTTTCGCGCTTTTTGGCGCTCGTCAGCGTGGAGAAGGCTGAACCATTGCGACCAAAAAAAATTTTTTGAACTCAAAGGCTTCCCGAAAAACCAAGAAATGGGTATTTAAGGCCAAACATGCGTAAATACACCTGATCTTTTTATCTTTTATTTTTTCTTTCGTTTTTTAATATGCTAAGCGTATTTACGCATGTTTGGCCTTAAATACCCATTTCTTGGTTTTTCGGGAAGCCTTTGGGATCAAAAAATATTTTTGGTCGCAATGGTTCAGCCTTCTCCACGCTGACGAGCGCCAAAAAGCGCGAAACGCGTTCGTGGATGGCTTTTCTTGATTTATCAAGAAATTGGGTTGGCCAAATATCAGGGAACAGGCTAAATCAATGTTTAGTTGATTTCTGTTCCACCAGATGGCGCTCTGCCTTCTGTAAAGCACATGTGCTCCTGGTCAGGATATGCCATTTTTTATATTGATTTCAACACCTGATCTTTTTATCTTTTATTTTTTTCTTTCGTTTTTTTAATATATATATATACATTATATCAGCATCTGCTATTGGCTATATATAATTATACTCACCTTTACATATTATGTTATTGATAACTCGGTTGACTGGGCATTTGCAATAGTAATTATTATTAGTTCGTATGCACTCTGCGCCAAGTCCATAGCAAGCCTTGTAACTAGGTGACTTTTGGGTACAAATACCTGAAATAGAAACACCATCAATTTGAGTGTTTATGGTAAAAAATTAAACGAGAAAAGAGTAATCTATTTTCAAGCTGGTATGGATATATATTTTGGTCAATATATTTGATAATCTATAATATATTTTATATCAGAAGCGTATAACAAACATACATTTCATACATTTGCGCATGAAAAAAACGAGAAAAAAATACCTATTTCCATAGTAAATACAGGGTGATCCAAAAGTCCCGCACAACTTTAAAAATTAATAACTCCGCGAATATTTGCGCTAGAGCAATGCGGTAAACACCATTGTGTTCAGGATGCAATGGGATTTTTTATGGCAAATAATGAAAAATTCGAAATTAATTTTAGTTACAACTTTATTCGCTAGATGGAGCTCTACCAGAATCAGAGATTCAGCGGCCAAATTGTTTGATAAATTGAAAAATATAACTGAACGACACGTATTTTTCCCTTTTGAATACCAGGAATGAACCCTAATAATATCAAATGATAAATTTATAAAACACCATTTCGCCAAAAGTTAGAAGAAATGGTTGACGATTTTTAAATACAATATGAGATATGTAAAATAGGTATATGCAAATTAAAACATGTAGCAAAAAATATTTATATTTTAGATGGAGTTTTGTGAAATAGATTGAATGTTTTAAAAATAACTATGATATCAATACACGATTTTTGAAATGTTAATATAGTACCAAAAATTATGATGGCACTTCTAATAGGATTTCGTGCTATAAGGAATGTATAGTTTCTTGACTAATTGGCGACACTTGACTATTTAACTGGATATTTGTCATGTTATAAAAATGAAATATAGAGGGGAGTGACAAAATATATGTCATAATTTGTACATAACTGGATATAATCCCACCACAATATGTATGCAATGTATGATCTAAAGATTTTAATAAAGACGAGGGTTAGCGAATCTGGAAGAAAGGCCATCAGAGAGGAAACGGCCATTAGTAGGTTTTATTATCCAGGAACTCATAAAAACTGTGTTCAAGAACCTTCCCCTTCCGGGACAAAGGATTAACAAAGATCCAATCAGAGTCCAGGAAGATTAGCTAAGACCAATATGAAACGGCCACACCTGGACAGTCAATCCAATGAGAGCCCTGGGAAGTTTACATGTTAAATCTTGGACTCAGTTTAGTTAGTTAGGAGCTCGGCACCATCGCAACAAGTTGGGACCTGGACAGCATCGAGAGCAGTCAGCAGCTGGACCTGTCAGAGCCAGGACCTCGCCACCATCTTCCTCATCACGCAGATAAGTCCAATTTTCACTATGTGACAGCCTAGCCTTAGTCAAGAACCCCATAGTCACCCCTTTCTCCCTTGATCGCTGGCCTATTTCAATCCAATCCTGTGTCCCCGTTATTTTCCCCTGTGTGAATACCTTACTATCTCAGCAAACACGACTGCGCCCACAACAATCATCAATCAATCAATCAAACAACTCAATCAAACATCACCAAAAGCCCCGTATATTACAGTGAGTCGACAGGATTCGACATATATTTGTCGTACTTTATTCCAAATATCCTATGGGTTTGTCAAATGTTATCATCGTTTATTATACTGTACATAATTTTGAAAATGTATCCCCTAAAAAAATCATTTTTAAATCGACCTTTTGCGTTGAAAAACGTGGTAGTAAAATCATTTTGTATTATTTTTTGCGCAAAATTTCTAAAGTTGGGGGGGATACAGAGAATATTCCTTATGCTATTTATTCTAATGAGCGAAAAGCAATAAACTAAACATAAGGGGTAAAATTATGTATACCAGTGTTATTCGAGAAGTTATAGCACTTTGGCCTGCACGACATAATATAAGATTTGGGCAAATGACAAACAAAAAAATTACTGTTCACAGAAGAAAAAAAGAGTCAAGATGTGAGGACAGCATTTATTATTCCCATAACCCAAAACAGAGAGCTGCAAAATATAACACATGAGGTAACTACCTTCTCTCTTGTATTAGGTCACAATCCTTGATCAATGTGGCGCCCTTCATTCTCAAAAACCGCCTGCAGACGATAGATGACAGAATGGTCACAATTAAATAGTTGAAATTTATAAAAAGTGCCATCTGATAGAAGTCTTCAACATTGCCAATGTGGTAGACCGGCATCGATAAAAACGCGACTTAATGTACCCCATAACCGAAATTGTAAGGCATCAAGTCTGGTGATATTGGAGGCCACTGGTATATAAAGTGGCGACTAATCAACGAATTTCACCGAAGGTATCCTTCAGCAATTGTTTGGCACCGCGGGAGATATGAGGAGGTCCTCCATCTTGCAGGAATGTTATTTCACTAAGTGCTTGTGTCCTGCAATATGGGAATAACCTTTTCTTTCATAAGTTGAACCTAACGTTCACCAGTTACAGAAACGGTTTTAAAAATTCTTCCATTGATTTTTTCAATGAAAAATGGCCCAATAATAAAAGAAGAAGTGAACCCACACAAAACTGTAACTCTGGGCTGATGAAGTGGTATTTCTGTAAAAATCCTAGGGTTTTCTGTTGCCAAAATGAGGCAGTTTTGAATGTTAAATTCTCCCTTTAGATAAAAGTGAGCATCATCTGTTCATAGAACATTTGACAGCCAGTTTTCATCAATATCAATTTGCCGGAAAACCCATGCAGCGAATTCTTGACGCTTCTAAAAATCGCTGACTCTCAACTCGTGAAAACTTTGAATTTTGTTAGGGTATTTTTATAGAAAAATTCTAAATGTATGTTCTCTCCAAACTGTTCCATACGAAATCCCCGTTTGTCGAGAAACTTGTCTAGCACTTACTTCTCCATATGTGGATAACGTTTCAATAGCTTCAGCATTCTGCAAAACCGTAACAGCCACTAACTTGCATGTCGATGGTCTTCCACTCCGAGGTTTTGCTTCCAGAGATCCAGTTTCCTCAAAACTTTTAATCAATCGCTTTAGAGAGTACCAACTCATTGGTCCTTTACCGCTTCGAATATCTTTAAGGGAACGAAACGCTCGTAAATCTTTAGTGGCAGATTCTGAATCACAATTAAAATAATTCCCCAAGAGTGCTTTATCCTGTAGTGACGGCATTCCAGGGGGAAGGGGAGAAGTCCGACCACACCTCCTTGCGGTCCCCCCTGGACCCTTGGAATATTTGACCAAATTCTGGTTCGTTTCCAAGATGACTAATGTTGCAACGGCCCCTATTTTCAAATGAAGAGCAAAACTGATATCTCCAGTAATGCTACCTCGTCCGGGGTAACCGCCGCGTCAGGAGCTGCAGCTCGAGCTCATGATGAGAAATCTACTACGAGGACACAATTCAATCTACTATAACTCAATATAAATGGTACCCAGAGGAAAATAAAGAGCTGACTTGTCTTCTCTGTGACAACACTGTACATATTACTTGTCCTCAGGAGACAAAATTGAAGCAGAATCTGAGATTCAATATCAAAGATTATACAACACTACGAAAGGAAAGACCGGGAAAATTCGGAGGAGGACTTGCCGTTTTGATTAAAACTCTAGAAATCAAATTTAAGGAAATCGCCTATAATCAGAGTAAGCCTAAAGAAAGCACGACAGAAGCTCAGGAAATAGAAATCTATCTTACAGATAAGATAATTCCAATCATAAATGTTTATCACCACGATAATAATAGCATCAATACAGGCCTGATAGAGACATTAAGTGAAGCGTCTTCGGATATCGCAATCATACTTGGTGATTTTAACGCCGAAAGACCAACTTGGGGATCACCTGTCCAGGATAACAAAGGTCAGCAGGTTGAGGACATGCTAAACCGACCTCGACTTCACACCGTTAAATAACGAAAAGAACACCTATCTATCCAAGTCCACAAGCACAGAATCCGTAATAGACATCACAGCGATAAATTGCAACATCGCACCCACAACACAATAGAAAATTCTGAAAAGTGCAATCAGTGACCACAGACCAATTTTAACAACCCTAAAATTCAAAATTGAGAATTTCCAACAGAATAAAAGAACACTGGAAAAATATTATATTCGAACATATCCAAAGTTGCATAAAGCATCGATACCTAGAAGGAGACGTAAAGACCTGTGGATACCTTACTGGAAGGACCACAACATCGAGGCAATGATTGCAGAGAGGAACAATATAAATGAACTTCTTAAAACAAATAAAACAGAAGAAATCAAAAAGGAACTCCTTGAAATTAGTCACAAAATAGAACAAGAAATTTGGATATTCAAACAAGAGAGAAAAATGGGCAGAATTCTGCGAAAAAAATGGTTCTAAAAAAGGAAAGCCATCATTGGAATATAATTAGTGTTATAAAACTGTCAAAACCAACACTAATCCTCCAATACTCTAACCGATATGAATAGCGAGAACGAACAAACAAATGGCTGAATATCTTTCAAGCACTTCCAGACTCAGCTATACGAATGAAGGCAGGACTCTAAAAATTAATGTAAACAGGTTAGTTAAACAAGCAAGAAATTACCATCAACAAGATATTTACTCGAGAGACTTCACACTGAATGAGCTAAACTCATCAATAGGAAAGTTAAATCCAAGATATCACCTGGAGATGCTCTAATCTTTGGTCAAATGATTAAACACTCTGGAGACGAAGCGAAAAATCAACTCCTACGAATACTGAAGATATCATGGCAAACTGGTAAACTACCAAAGAATTGGAAGATATCAATTCTAGTGCCAATACTGAAACCAAACAAAGATGCCAAGGAATGCAAGAACTATCGACCAATTGCTCTTACCAGCATACTTTGTAAAATAACAGAATGAATTATCCACTCTAGGCTCATAGTCTGGCTCACTAACAATAATAAAATAAACTACTACCAAACTGCCTAAAGATCGAGACACTGTACAACTAATAAACTGTTCTACTTCTGTCAATCAATAATAGATTTCTAGGAAAAACCGCCAAAGAAGACAACGGCCGTATTCCTAGATATGACCTCAGCTTTTGATCGAGTGTAGAAATTATTTGAAAGGCTGCACAACATCGGAGTAAGAGGAAAAACCTTAATCTGGATTGCAGACTTCTTAAGGGGAAGAAGGATAAAGGTTCGGGTCAATGGAACATTTTCCAAGGACCGAAGAACATGGGCTGGTGTACCTCAGGGATCTGTGCTCAGTCCATTCTAGTGCCAATACTGAAACCAAACAAAGATGCCAAGGAATGCAAGAACTATCGACCAATTGCTCTTACCAGCATACTTTGTAAAATAACAGAATAAATTATCCACTCTAGGCTCATAGTCTGGCTCACTAACAATAATAAAATAAACTACTACCAAACTGCCTAAAGATCCAGACACTGTACAACTGATAAACTGTTCTACTTCTGTCAATCAATAATAGATTTATAGGAAAAACCGCCAAAGAAGACAACGGCCGTATTCCTGGATATGACCTCAGCTTTTGATCGAGTGTAGAAATTATTTGAAAGGCTGCACAACATCGGAGTAATAGGAAAAACCTTAATCTGGATTGCAGACTTCTTAAGGGGAAGAAGGATAAAGGTTCGGGTCAATGGAACATTTTCCAAGGACCGAAGAACATGGGCTGGTGTACCTCAGGGATCTGTGCTCAGTCCTCTACTCTTCTCGCTATATATTAACTGTTGTTTATGTGAATATATGAATATTATTGTATTATTTAAAGCCTCATTATGTGAAAATATATGTATATATAAATTGGACATTTGTTGTTGGCCATGGTCAAGTTTGAGCTCTTGTACGTCTAATTACGACACAACAAAAGTGGCGACGAGGATGCGCGATCTACAGAGCCAGTAAAAAGCTTAGGAAAACGGCGTCTATGCAAGTATAACAACTACATCTTTCAAACTATCTGGATCAAGAAAACAAAGGAGTAGAAAAGATCAGCATGACAAGTTCATAGTTAATAGTACCTTTTAGATGCTATAGCCCAGTGGAGGACACTTCGGTCTTTTTGTACAAAAATTTGAGGCTTTCTTTTTGGCATCTGAAGGAGGAGATTAAAGTGCTGATTTTTACCTCGCTACCAGATTCTGGAACCTTGAAGCAGGGAAACGACATTTTCTTCCTGGTCTAATGAAAGATCAACCCTATGATACTATCATTCAAAGAATTAACTTCATTTGGATCCAAAGAAGAAAGTGATACCACAGCGATGCAGATATTTAAAGAGAATTCAACAGGAAGGAGAATCAATTTCGGAATATCTTAGAGAATTGAAACATTTAGCGATAAATTGTAATTTCGGCGATTAGCTGGGAAAGCCTGCAAAAGAAGCTACTACAAGAAAACGACGATGTCACCCTGGATAAAGTTTTGCAGTGGCGATCTCGTTCGAACTGGCGGAGATAAATACAAGAGAATTACAAGATAAATTAGTGGCCAAGATATCCCCTGTGAATGGAAAAGATAAAAAGGGTGAGTACAATAATAGTATGGTGCAGCATAGGCCTTTCAGGCAAAGGGGAGAAATAATGTGTTATAGATGTGGTGAAAGACATTCACACGTGGCCTCTGTTTGCCCTCATAGAACAAAGACTTGTTTTAAAATGTAAAAAACTAGGTCATTTAAGTAGGGGCTGCAAAGCTAGTAAAAAATGTGGGGATGTAAATTTGTACAAGAGGACTCTATATATTCTGTACAGGGCGAAACTGATGCCACAATAAATTTAACAGTAGATTATTATTCTTTGTGCTTTACAATAGATACAGGAAGTCTAGTTACGTTAATACCTAAATATATTTATAAGATTTATTGGCAAGGTAGAAAATTATTTCCAACAAATTTAAGATTAAAATCTTTTTGTGGTAAATCAAAAGAGATTATAGGGCAAAGAAATGTTTTTGTAAAAGAAGCCAACCAATATTTACGATTAATAGTTGGAAAGGAAAAATCCAGGTGATTTTGTTAGAAAGAGAATGGCTTAAACAGTTAAAACTTGATTATTCTAGATTGTTTAGCATTAAAAATTGAAATAATGAATCTAATAGAAATAGTTTGATTGATAGATATGCAGAATTGTTTAACAAAGATTTAAAAAAGGATGTGACTCCTGTGTTTTGTGAGGCCAGAAGTTTACCTTTCTCTCTAAAAGAAAAGTAGAGAATGAAATTGATCGTTTAGTGAATTCTTGCATTTTATAACCTATAGTTCATGCATATTGGACCGCTCCAATAGTACCAGTAATAAAAAAGGATGGTAGTGTAAGTACATGTGGTGATTTTATATGTACAGCTAATAAAGCAATAGAATTAGATAGGTATCCCCTTCCATCGATCGATCAGATCTTTTCAAAATTATCTACAAGCACCGTACTTTCGACTCTAGACCTATCACAGGCTTACTTACAAGTAATGTTAGCGGAAGAAGCCAAAGATGTTGTTGATATAAACACAACAAAGAGGTTGTTTTCTTATAAAAGACTACCATATGACGTAGCGGTAGCACCAAATAAATTTCAGAGGATTATGGAAGGTCTATTTGCTGATTTGCCAGGTGTGGCCTGCTAAATAGATGATATTTTGGTTGCAGGAAAAGACTTTGAAGATCATGAACAAAAGTTGGATCTAGTGTTTAGATGATTGCTAGAAAAAGGTTTAAAGTTAAACAGATATAAATGTAAATTTAAAAAGAAATCGGTGGAATATTTAGGGTTCAAAATGGATAAATATGGCCTGCATCCCTTAGAAAATAAAATTGAAGCAGTGATAGAGGCGCCTGAACCTAAAGAATGTTTCGCAATTAAGATCTTTCATAGGACTCTTAATTTATTATTATAGATTCATATTCCATTGGGATAATCCATGTACTTCCCCAGTATATGCAGGAGCAACTGGCCACGGCAAATATTAAATGCAAGCAAAATCTACTCAAACTCCTGAAGAACATCAGGCCTATATCGGAAAATAATTATTCTGAATCCAGGCCATCTGCAAGAACTCTTGGCACAGTCAAGAAACCAGTTCATTTTACTGAATCTAGTGACACGGGGTTACTCCAGGCGGCGAATGATAGAAATGTTTCGTTCTTGTCAAAAAAACTGACGAGTATGGGTTCGCCGGTCCCATGGTCAAAATCGACCATTTTTTCAATTTGTGATTCTCCCCATTCCTTCATTGATGTGACTATAAACTCTCAATTGGTGAAGGCCTATCTGGACAACGGTTCTTCTCTCAATCTGATACATAGTAATTTAGTGCAGAAAAACAGGTGGAAAACATACCCTACAAAGATGTTAATAAACACAATCAACCATAGTAAATTCACTGCTACCGAAGCCATTAATCTGGTTTTGGAGGCTGGGGAACAGTCAATCGAAATCCAGGCCATTGTCCTCCCAGATATGCCCTTCGATCTGTTGATTGGTAAGCCTACGTTAAAATCCCTGAAAGTGAAGTGGGACTTCTTTACAGATCAGATCAGTTTCTTTTCTGAAACTGGCCCGAACCTCGTTACCAGGAGGGATGTCGAAGCCAAATACCCCAGCCTTTGCAAAAGGACTTTTCCAATAATTTCAAAATTTGAAGTTGACTTTGGACTGCAAGAGAATTTTCGAGTTGTCAGTGCAAAGCCATATAAATTGGAAAATACAAAAAGAAACTGTTAAATATGAAAATTAGATCGATGCTAAGCGAAGGAATAATTAAACCATCAAACTCGGCATTTGCATCTCCTTGCATAGTAATTCCAAAAAAGAATGGAGACTATCGATTATGTGTCGACTATCGAAAAATTAACGATGAAACACTCTTGGATCCTTTTCCCTTTCCTCGAATAGACGACATTATTAATGTGTTCGGAGGATGTCGTTTTTTCTCAAAGCTCGATTTGAAGGATGGATTCTGGCAACTTGGCATATCAGAAAATACTCGAAAATACACTGCCTTCGTAACTCCATCTGGCATTACGAGTTTTTAAAGCTTCCGTTCGGATGGAAAAATTATCCAGCTAAGTTCCAGAGAATAATGAAAACAATTCTAGGAGACCTACTAAATGATAAGGTAGTAGCATATATCGATGACATCTGTTGTGGTGGCTACACTCAGGAGGATTGCTCCATTTTGACGCATAAAATTCTTGAACGGCTGAACACTGCGGGCCTAGTGCTAAATCTTGATAAATGTCAATTTTGCGTCCCTCGCATAGACTTATTAGGGAGAGTTATTGATGGAGACACAAAGAAAATAAGGTCTGAGGTTACCGAAAAGGTTCGAAATATGAAACGTCCCTACAATTTGAGGTCCTTACAGTGTTTCACCGGATTGACTAACCACTTCCGCGCCTTTATAAAAGATTATGCTCATATAGTAAGACCATTAGACAAATTAAAAGGAAAAGATGTAACCTTCGAGTGGGATTCTGAATGCGAGACAGCTTATCAAAAACTTATCGCACTTATTACTGAGGAACCAATTCTCAGGGTTCCTGATGGGAGATTGCCATTCGAGCTATCAACGGATGCCAGCTACTATGGAACTGGAGCCATTTTATATCAAAGGGACCTCCAGGAAAAAAGATGTAAACAACTCCGGGTAATTAGCTATTACTCCTACACCTTTACAAAAGCTGAACAAAATTATTCTGTTACCGAGAAAGAGTGCTTGGCGGTATTAAAAGCTGTGAAACATTTTCGTTCCTACTTGGAGAGTCGCCCTTTTGTGGTGCATACCGATCACCGAGCCTTAACTCAGCTTTTAAGTTGTGGAGAACTTAGAGACCGTTTGGCCAGGTGGCAGTTATTCCTGCGCTCCTTTAATATCATAATAAATCATCGGTCGGGAAAGGAACTGAGGGACGCCGACGCGTTATCACGATTGTGTGTAAGCGTCCCAGACAAGTCTGATGAACATACGTTCTGGTTGAAGCATAAAGCTTTAGAGCTAAAATTGAACGAACAAAGAAAATCTTATTTGGTGACTCCTGAACAGGTTCCTAGCATTCTCAACTTATATCATGATGATCCTAAATCTGGTGGCCACTCGGGATTCTGGAGAACCTATTATACAATTAAGAATCGATTTTGGTGGCGAAATATGAAGGGGGACATTCGACGTTATGTCCAATCGTGTTCTACCTGTCAGAAGGTGAAGGCCAAATATAGATCTACCTCTGATCAGATGAGTTTGCCTGTTCAATCTCATGTTCCATTTCATACGGTTCATGTTGACTTCTCAGAACTCAAAAAGAAATCGGAATCCAATGCCTCTACCCAGTCATTCTTAGTAGTGATTGATGAAGCTACTCGGATTGTATACGCTAAATGTATGAAACAGTCGGGTAAAGCTCTAAAAGAATACTTTACGGACCATCCCATTCTTAAAAATGTAAAGAAAATTATTTCCGATAGAGGTACCTCCTTTACTCGAGGGGAATTTTACAACTGGACGCAGGAGAAGGGAATCAGGTTTCTTCATACGAGTCCTTATCACCCTGCGGGAAATGGTCTAGCCGAGAGAGTGATTCAGGAAATTAAGACCTTCATGGAGTGCTACCCACAGTTTCCTAAAGGATGGAAATTTTGCTTGGAGGCAGCCGTCAATTATCACAATAGACATCATAATACCTATCTGGGATGCTCTCCATGGTATAAATGGAAGGGAACAGTACCAATAGTGCCTGCTGACGAGGAATTGGGCTTACAACTCCTTAGAATTGAAACGGAGAATAATGACAAACAGCGCCATAAAAATACCGTCTGCGCACTAAATATTATTATAACAGAAATCGAAGAAGACCTACTGATGTCAAACCTGGAGATTCGATTCTGGTGAAACACCAATACACAGGTAAACAACGACTGCAGACTGGACCCCATGTTGTTACTGATGTAAAGATGGTGGACGGCTATGTTAAATATGTCCTTTATGAATCGGGGCGAGGAACCCAGAGTGCCCACATCACCAACATCATTAAATTTCATCATAGACCACCAGGAGTCCCATCACAGGAGTGATGAGAGGTCATGGAGGGGGAGTCTGTCGCATACGTTGAGATGTTTGCATAATATTATTTTATTTTGTATATTTTTACATTTTGTTTCTTTTAAAAGGATGGTGGATTTGCATGTCCGCGAGAAGCGCGATATATATATGTCATAATTTGTATATAATTGTATGCACCCCCGACCCACTATGCATGTACAATGTATGATTTTCAAAGATTTAATAAAGAATAAGGTAACTGGAGGACAGAAAGTAGCAGCAAGACATAGGAAGTAGGCTTAAAGCGGGCACAATTATTAATAACTTGTACAGTCAATACTTCCTGACAGGGCCGGTCGTATCTGGTGACCGCAGAAGTTATAAAAGTTGAGAGACGCCCAATATTTCCGGGGCAGGACCGGTCGTATCTGATAACCGCGGAAGTTATAAGAGTCGAGCTAACACCCAATACTTCCTGAGCAGGCCGGATATATCTTCCGACAAAAGCAGCCGCAGGGCCAATTAGAAGACAATACCTAAATAGGTCAACCAATGGCCAACGGTCACGTGACATAGTCCCGCCAATTAGAAAGTATCGCCTAAATAGGTCAACCAATAGAAAACGGTCATGTGACATCTCTCGACCAATAGGAAAGAAGCTAAGTCTTGGTGTTAAATCGAGAAGCAAGAATTGTCAGTTGTGCTTTCGCTCCCATCGGAACAACACCTAAAGTGGTGATTTCGCTCCCAACAAGGTAACATCTGCTCTCGAGACCTCCCCGCTCATCCCATAGCTAAGTCAATCACCGCCATGTGATCAGATAATTAATAAGTCAAAATCGCTCCGCTCTTCTCAAGCTTTCTTTCCTCCAAACGAGTTGCCTTTTTATTTCAAAACCCATCAAGTGTCCTGACTTATTTCCCCTGTGTGTAATCCTTTCTTACTCAGCCATCACGACTGCGCCATCACTTCAACAATCTTCAACTCAAGAGTAAGGTTTCCCAGCATAGCATATTATCACAGCTATATTGAAAGTCGACAGGATATATTACCACGTATATTGAAGAGTCGACAGGATAAAGATGGAAATTAGCCCAGGCGCCAGCAAAACAAACGGCAATTACAAACCCAGAGGAAAGAAGCGGACAAGAAGCGAAGCGACCAGGCGCCTTCTAGCGGCCATCATATGGCAGATGACCGTGGCCCTCCGACGAGTCAACGCCCCGCAAGGTGAGACGGAGTTCCGGAGCGCCATTCCCCGGGGAGGACGACGGACACAACCCCCGCCAACCCCAGGCGAGTGTCACCGAGGCTGGACACCGACCACCGAGGAGTCATCCACCGCCATGCCGTACACCGCCCCCGAAACTGATCCGCGCGACCCGGGACAGTACAAACGGTCCCAAAACGATATTCCAGTACCGGACTTCACTTCAATTTCGCGGACGGTGCGAGCAGTCCCGATTCCCAAGCCAACCATCCCAAGCCAAGACGTCCCAGAGGAGACCTGTTGAACTGAGGTAGGCACCCTATGACGTCAAGAAATTGGCCTTGTTTTATATCTAATCCTACCTACCCCTTTTAACCATATCTAACCTTTGTACCCAATGAATGCACGCACGGGCTAGGCCAAATCTGTCCGAAAGGACTTGCACTGCAACCAAATTTGTCACACAGGACAACCCTTGCCTGCATTCATTGACCCCACCACCATGTTTATCACTCAACCCAATTACCAGTACTATATGCCCTCAAATACAAGCCACAACGGCTTCAACCATCACCATGCCCAAAAAAGTGTCCGTACACCAACACAGCTCACCCACTTACCACACAAAATCCATACATGACCATAGGTCGCCACGCCATAATCACGCAAATGTACCTCACAACAAACACGCACCCATACGTCATCACGCAACAAACACGCACAACCCGCACAACAAACGCAACACGCGCGCCAAAAGACGACAACAACCAACAAACGCATGCACAGCCGTTAATAACAATCATCTCGTCTACCCAAAACACTAAAAAAATGTTCACATTAAAAGGTGCCATATACACTAACAATAGAAATTTCGATATATGTTCGTACAACCAGCACCCATGACTTTAATAAATTTGTTGTTCATAGTGAGAACAGGTTAGATTTTGTACAAACAAGGACTTCGCGTGACACCTTTTCATTCACAATTTTTTTTTCTCGACTCGTGTCACAGGTCACCCCACAAAACTTTTCATTTCAGGCCACAGACGCCTTTCACCACGCCTGTGACACGTCTCCACTCAAAGCGTGTTCACGTCGTAAGCCTCATTTTCACTCAATTCCACTCTAATATCACTGAATAGCATTTTTTACTAAAGTCACAACGACCATTCGATTTAATAAATGGATACAACGTCCGGATTTTCAAAATACAAATAACGTCGAAACTACACCCACTCATCTCTTCACAATGTTATGAGCGGAACATAACACACGACAATACAAAAACAGGTAAAAACCTGTCCCACCTGCCGATTATCTACAAATATCGATGAATCCAACCAACCTCCACGTAAAAATACCGACACAGGCCCCAAGGCAAAACAAAATTCGTACATAAAGCACGAACCCAATTACACGTTCCCTTTCAAACATTTAACACCCGAATTATTCCCAGCAGAGTCATCAAGGTTCGAACAAATATTTCAGAGTCCCCATTTACAAAAATATGGAAGAACATGGTGCAATACCCTATCTTTCATCTGATTTTTATCCTTTGTTTGTTAGTTCTACCATACAAATATATCCCAGTTTTATTTCTTAATTATTTGTTTATCTATACCATGCCCTCTCATAAAATTTTCGAACTACAAGAGGCAGTTTTTCATTTTGGACAAGCATTTATAAAACTTCTCATAATTTTAGGAACCATTTTTGCAGAAAATCTAAATAAAATCCGAGGAAATAGATGTAATTGAAAGTAACAAGATCCGAATCGCACCAAAAAAAAAAAAATAAGCGGAAGGAAGTGAGAATTTCGAGACGCCGCGACAAGGATGTAACGCCCTTACTTTAATTACATACAAATAAGGGGAGGGAAATTTTAGATCGGACCCCGCTTCCCCGCACGCCTCATTTCCGGATCCAATTACCACCCCTCGTTTCTGGCCAACCCATAAAATTAGGTCACCGCTTCCCCCGCACAGATTCCTCTATGCCACCAATCTTGGATTCCAATTCGAACCTGCGTATCGACTTTTGCAAAATGTAGTCCAATCGCCTTATCACAAGAAAATTAAACAAAGTACACACACAAACATTCTAAATGAGTTCCCATCCCTATTATAACAAATCAATTACTTTACAAACTTCCAAAAACATTACATATTCCACTTACACTGAGATCTCAAAACAATAATACACACAAAGACAAAAAATTTATAGGGCATAATTGAACAATTAAAACATTTAGATCAGGGCATGTAGATACAAAAGGGTTCAAACCAATACACCTTATTGTTCATATTAATCATTTTCATTATTTTCTCTCAATTAAAATTTAAATATTTAATCAATTTAGCAATTTATTCAATTTATTATCACTTTTAATCATTAATTATCATTATATTTACCACTTAGTTTATATTATCATAGTTTCAAATCAACGAAAACTCATTGGTTTTCTTTTAAAATTGGATATTATATTTTATTTTGATTTACAAAAACATTCTCTTTTTTTTCTATTTTTTTTTTTCACCATGCAACCAAGCATTTACTTTGATTTCTTCCAACTTTTTATTTTATTTTTTGATTTCTCAAAAGCCCTAATAAAAATCCCTCGATCTCCATTCCAAATTTCGAGTAGAATATGGTTAGGCATTTTTTCTTTTTTTCTCACCATGCAACCAAGCATTCACTTTGATTTCTTCCAACTTTTATATTATTTTTGATTTCTCAAAAGCCCTAATAAAAATCCCTCGATTTCCATTCCCAATTTCGAGTAAAATATAGTTAGGCATTTCTTTTTACCATGCAACAAGCACTTTTCTTTTTTTTCTCACCATGCAACCAAGCATTTACTTTGATTTCTTCCAACTTTTTATTTTTATTTTTTGATTTCTCAAAAGCCCTAATAGAACTCCCTCGATTTATTTTCAATTCTCGAGTAGAATATTGTTTAGGCGTATTTTCTTTTCTTTTTAATCCACTATGTACCATAGCATTCATTTTGATTTCTTACAATTAAAATTTTTTTTTGATTTCTATTAATTATACTCAACCTATATCATCAACACCATTCTATTTTACCTCTTATATCACCACCAATGCTTGTATATAGCCTCTCAATACCCACAACTAATTTTCCCACAAAATTATTTTTCCCTTTACAGAATTCTCTCAGGCTAACCCCTTCTTGAATTCTTCACATGTAGGGGGCGCATCTGTCATAATTTGTATATAATTGTATGCACCCCCGACCCACTATGCATGTACAATGTATGATTTTCAAAGATTTAATAAAGAATAAGGTAACTGGAGGACAGAAAGTAGCAGCAAGACATAGGAAGTAGGCTTAAAGCGGGCACAATTATTAATAACTTGTACAGTCAATACTTCCTGACAGGGCCGGTCGTATCTGGTAACCGCAGAAGTTATAAAAGTTGAGAGACGCCCAATATTTCCGGGGCAGGACCGGTCGTATCTGATAACCGCGGAAGTTATAAGAGTCGAGCTAACACCCAATACTTCCTGACCAGGCCGGATATATCTTCCGACAAAAGCAGCCGCAGGGCCAATTAGAAGACAATACCTAAATAGGTCAACCAATAGCCAACGGTCACGTGACATAGTCCCGCCAATTAGAAAGTATCGCCTAAATAGGTCAACCAATAGAAAACGGTCATGTGACATCTCTCGACCAATAGGAAAGAAGCTAAGTCTTGGTGTTAAATCGAGAAGCAAAAATTGTCAGTTGTGCTTTCGCTCCCATCGGAACAACACCTAAAGTGGTGATTTCGCTCCCAACAAGGTAACATCTGCTCTCGAGACCTCCCCGCTCATCCCATAGCTAAGTCAATCACCGCCATGTGATCAGATAATTAATAAGTCAAAATCGCTCCGCTCTTCTCAAGCTTTCTTTCCTCCAAACCAGTTGCCTTTTTATTTCAAAACCCATCAAGTGTCCTGACTTATTTCCCCTGTGTGTAATCCTTTCTTACTCAGCCATCACGACTGCGCCATCACTTCAACAATCTTCAACTCAAGAGTAAGGTTTCCCAGCATAGCATATTATCACAGCTATATTGAAAGTCGACAGGATATATTACCACATATATGTTATAATGAATAATATTATTTTGAGATAGAGATCAATTGCTGGTTCTTTTGAGTACATGAGTAACTAATGGTATCGTTTGCAGTCGTGTCATCTTGAAAGAAAAGCAGAAGAAGAATTATTTTGTTGACTTTGCTTAGAATTATTAATGAAACTGATTCCAATAATTATTAATTAAACATTATATTTATTGATTAACAAGAGAGATATATAATATAAAAGGGAAACTTATATTGAAACAAAGGAACTATTTTTTTCTTGTTTTTTAGCGCCTATTTACCCGTGAGCTTACACACACTCTGTGGTAACAAATAATTAAAAAATGTACAGCACACGCTCCCCTGTGTGTAAGCCCTAATCAGCAAGTCCAAGGCTATCTGCACATTTCCGTAGTTTGTCCTTAGGTAGACTCTTCGTTAGTATATCCGCCTCCATGTCTTCACTTTTAGTGTATTCCAGCTTGATTCCATTTTGAATTTCCTCTTTCACAAAATAATACTTTCGGTTTATGTGCTTTGTTCGTGAAGTAATTTTGTCAGATTGTATCCAGTTTATTGCAGCCTGGCTGTCACTTTTCAAGGTAATTGGGAAAGTTAAATTTTCACAAAGTTCTTCTAGTAATCACTTTAACCATAATACTTCTGAAATGCCTTCACATATTGAAATAAGTTCTGCTTCACATGTAGACAAGGCTACTAAATTTTGCTTTCTACTTCTCCAGTTTATTAAGTTGTTGCCAAGTTTGACTGTATAGCCTGAATAGGATTTTGCGTCTCGGGTTGTGCACCAGCTCGCATCAGTACTTATTGTGATATTGTTGTCTTTTGACTTATATGTCAACATGTTATCTCTTGTTCCCTTCAGATATCTATAAATCCTTTTAACTCCAGTTAAGTGTATTTCTCTTGGGTCATTACTATACTGTGATAAATTGCTGACGTTGAAGGATATGTCCGGTCGAGTACCCGTAGAGAGGTACATTAGTGATCCAATCATTTCCTGGTATACAGTTTTATCTACTGGCTTAGAGTCCAAATATTCATCCAAATTTTGATTTTGATCTCCAGGTGTCTGCACACTGTTGCATTCTTCCAGTCCAAATCTGTGAAGAATAGTATCAATATAATGAGTCTGAGATAGATAAAATCCATCTTCTTCCCTTTTTATTTCAATTCCAATAAATGGTTCGCTATCTTTCTTTTCTGTTAGAGTAACATATTTTTCTATTTCTGAGGCTAGGTTGTCATTAATTTCCTTACTAGTTCCAGCAATGATGAGATCATCTACATATAGACCCAGTATTGCATACTCTTCTCCTCTCTGGAGTTTATAGACACATGGATCACATTTGGTTCTAATCATTCCCAACTGGTATAAAATTTCATTGATCTTTTTGTTCCAACATTTTCCTGATTTTGGTAGACCATACAGGCTTTTTTCCAATTTACACACTTTGTTTTCTTCTCCTTTTTGTATAAAACCATCTGGTTGTCTCATGTATACTGTCTCTTTTAACCTACCATAGAGATAAGCTGTCTTCACATCATAAGTATTTATGATTAAATTCTGTTGTGTTGCAAGAGCTACTATTGTTCGCAAGCTTTCCTTTTTGAGTACAGGTGAAAAAGATTCCTTATAGTCCACACCATATCTCTGATTGCATCCAACAGCAACCAGTCTGGCCTTTCTTTTATATATACCGTCACTTGGTGTTTTCTTCGTACTGTAGACCCATTTACTATTGATGACTTTTATACCATTTCCCCTTGGTACTAGTGTCCATACTTTATGTTTCTCTATCTCACTGAGCTCTTCTTCCATTGCTTTGTGCCATTCATTTCTTTCTCCACTATCCATTGCTTCTTTAAAGTTCTCCGGAATATAATGATCAATTTCCATAATTAAGTTTGCATCATTCCTATCCTTTATTCTTTGTGAGCGTCGAATTCCTTCTTCAATCAATTTCCTTTCTTGTTCTTCAAGTCTTGCTTTGTGCCGTTCTTCTAAGATGCTCTTTGTTTCTCCTTTCTTTCTTCCTCCTTTTACACATCTTTCCTGTATTGGTTCAGTTTGTGATGAGTCATTTTCACAGTCACCACCTAGTTTTACTGAAGTATTCTCCTGAGACTTCATTTTACTCTCTGTGACAGGATTGTCTTCTTTCAAGATAAGAAAGTCTTCAGCAACTATTTCTTCACAATTTCCTTTATAGGTCAAATTATCAAAATTAGTATCTTCCTGAATATCATTTGCATAATCAATTCCTCTCTTATCTTCACTAAATTTTACTGATCTGACTTCATGAATTCTCTTTGTCATTATATCATATATTCTGTAGGCTTTTCTTTTAATGGAATAACCAATAAATATTCCCTTTCTACCCTTTGGTGAAAACTTGTTTCTTCTTGGTTTGCTCTCAAGCCAATGTGTCAAACATCCAAATATTCGAATGTGTTTGACCGATGGTTTCCTGCCATTCCATCTCTGCATAGGTGTATTTTGCTTGATAGACCTGTGGGGTGTACAATTCTTAATGTATGCAGCTGTAGCAATTGCCTCTGCCCAAAACGTCATGGGTAATTTTGAGTCAATTAGTAAGGTTCTCGCTGTATCTATAAGAGTCCTATTCACTCTCTCTGCGACTCCATTACTTTGTGATGAGTATGTGGTGGTAAGTTGGTGATGGATCCCACTTCTCTTGAAAAGTCCTTCAAATCTAGAGTTACAAAATTCAGTTCCATTGTCGGTTCTTACATCTTTTATTCTAAGACTTAATTCGTTTTCTGCTCTTGCTTTAAATTCTTCAAATCTTTCAAAGGTCTCATCTTTTGATCTCAGGAAATATACAAAGATTATTCTACTGTAATCATCTACTATAACAAGGAAATACTTAGATCCTCCTAAAGATTGACATGGCATTGGTCCACATAAATCCATATGAATCAACTGCAGGGGCTTAACTGTATAATTTTCTGTAATATTATATGGCTTCTGCACCAGTTTTCCCATTATGCATGCTTCGCACTCTGGTAACCTTTCGAATTTTAGATCCAATCCTCTTACAATATGTCCTTGAATCATTTTTTTCATGTATTCTTCATTTATATGGTTTAATCTCTTATGCCATAAACTTATATTGCTATTTTCATTTGATAAATGTGTATTTATAACCATGACATTTTCATTTTTTGCTATTGGTACATTTCTTTGTTTTGTTTCCATCATAAACGTTCTATCTTTAATATATGCTTCAGCAACTAAATCATTTCCTTCATTATAAAATTTTGCTCCATCCTTATTGAAAATAACTGAATTTCCCTTGTTGACTAATTCGTATACTGACAAGAAATTATTCCTTAAACTTGGTACATGTAAGATATCTTTGATGCGAATATTTTCTTGGCCTTCATTTGTGCATGTAGTAAGTCTCATATCTCCTTTGGCTATGGCTTGGGTAGTTTTGCCCTTTTCAGCTAGGTTGATTTCACTTTCATAATCTACCACATTTTCCATCAAAGTTAGGTTTGGGATTAAATGTGCGGTGCATCCTGAATCTATACACCATATTTGTCTATCATTTCTCTCATCTGGTGAATCTTCAAATTCTTTTACATATGTTTCAAATGCTTGCTCATTAATTCCACTTTTCATAGTATCCACTAGGTGATTTGAATGTTCCTTACTGTATTTGTGATTTCTATAACCAGGATTCCATTTCTTTTGGTATCCTTGTTTCTGTTTATCTCGAAACCAGCAATCATTAGCTAGATGTCCCTTTTTATTACAAACAAAACATATTTTTGGCTGAAATTGTTGGACTTTTCTATTTTTAATTCTGTATGCTTGTTCATGCCCATTCTCAACCGATTGATTTAATCTCATATTTCTTCTCGACTCCTCTTCTCTTAGAGTTTGTTGGATCTCTTCAATTGTTGCCTCTCTCTTTGATCGTAAGACAATAGCAATATTTTCATACCTTGGATGTATGCCTCTGACAATATGAAATGAAAGTTCTCTTGAGGTAAATTGATGCCCTAATGATGAACTTCTAGCAGCAATATTTTTTGCCCTTGTTATATATTCATCTACAGTTTCATTATCTTTCATTCTAATGTTCTTTAATTCTAAGCCTATATCAATAATTTTATCTTCAAAATTGCCTGTGTATGTTTTTCTCAGTGAGTCCCATACTTTCTTAGCATTTGTTTCTCCTATGAACATCCCAGCTTGTTCATTTGTCAACGTAGTGATGATTATCCCAAAAGCTTCATCATTTTTATCACTCCAAATCTCCCAAGAACTTTTGTCTTCCATATAATGCAATATAACAGCGGTATGGTAGATTAAACTGGCGAAACCGCTGGGAGGGTTCACCACTGATGAGCCAGGCCCTCCCTTTAATTTTTTCATCGCAGTAAGGACAGTAGAAATTGTTTTATTTTAAAAAGAATAATACGCCACTAAAATAGTTTTATAATTTGATAACAGATGGCGCTCTAGTACATCATAACATTATTGTTCTAATAAAAGACACAATTTGATATTTGCGGAAGAGCGATTGCTCGAAGCATATTATATATTTATAATTATATTTAATTCTGCTGTCCTAAAAGCTTATGTCAATAGTTCTTCTAAAATACCCATTCCAAGATTCTTACAACGGTCACCTATAAAAGGAAGTTCCAAAAATGCAATATAACAGCGGTATGGTAGATTAAACTGGCGAAACCGCTGGGAGGGTTCACCACTGATGAGCCAGGCCCTCCCTTTAATTTTTTCATCGCAGTAAGGACAGTAGAAATTGTTTTATTTTAAAAAGAATAATACGCCACTAAAATAGTTTTATAATTTGATAACAGATGGCGCTCTAGTACATCATATCAGGTTCTGGATCTGAAATTACACATTTAAATAATTTTCTTCCTCTCAGAACTGCGCCGATTTTCAACGCCCATATTTGATAATTATTTCCTGTTAATGGTTCAATTTTTGTTTGGGATAAAACATTATATTCAGCCATTTTCGTCTTTTGAGCTAATATAAACAAACCAATATATAATTTAAAACAAATATATATTTTAAATTTATTTAAATATTGGGTAGCTTTTAAACATGCAATATATAGATATAATTTAACTTAATCTATATAAATACCTTTAATCTTCTTATAAGTGCTTCAGTTTACCGATCAGAATAAACTTCTTGCTTAATCTTCAGATTGAATATTTTCGTTTTTGAGCTTTATATCAATAAACCACGCTCTGCTACCAATTGTTGACTTTGCTTAGAATTATTAATGAAACTGATTCCAATAATTATTAATTAAACATTATATTTATTGATTAACAAGAGAGAGATATAATATAAAAGGGAAACTTATATTGAAACAAAGGAACTCTTTTTTTCTTGTTTTTTAGCGCCTATTTACCCGTGAGCTTACACACACTCTGTGGTAACAAATAATTAAAATATAAACAACATATTTACTATCAAATAGTTTTTTATTTTAAATTACTTGAAGAAAATTACAATAAGACATTTTTCACAGTTATATAGAATTTATGGAATGAATTCTATATTAGTGAATTTCAAAAATAGGTTAGATAACTACATATTTACAACAATTATATAAAAGTCGGCGTGTTCTAAAACTATGGTCAAAAAACAAGTAGAACTATCAATGAATGAAAATAAAATATATTTTTTAAATTATAGAATATTTTTATATTTAGATTATATAATATTTCCCCCCTGTGAAAAACTAGAATTAGCGGGTTCAGAGAAAAGTTATAAAATATAGTTAAGAGAGTGTGATTATGATATAAATGCAAATGACAAAAAATATTGGTAGAGAGTGAAAGTCAAAGTTTGGTATCCATTATCATATTGGCTTTTTGTGAACCAATAGATTGGAAAAGACATGAAAAATAATACACATTATGATAAAATGAGAAGGAAAATAAAATGAATATTGAAAGTATATAAATGAAAATATAAAGACGAGATAACATTGGTAACAATATAAAATTAATTACATTAGTAAAGGATTGGTGGAACATTAAAACATTGGATATTTTATGAAAAACGGCATTTTTAAAAAAGCAATAAACTTTAAGCAAAGGTTAATTATTTACAAAAGGCAAATGTGAAACAAGGAATGAACATGTAAAGATAATGTAAAGTTAAAAAGTAATGGTGAAGCATAAAGAATGATCACATTTAGACAAAAGAATAAAGATGGAAAAATATAAACAAAAATAAAATTTAAAATAAAATTGGTAACTAAAAAAATATTTAAACGAAATCAAAATGTCTATAGAAATAATTACTAATTAAACAATAAAAATCAAAGTAAAGCTATTTTAAAAATAAACAAAAGAAAGTTTGTTTATAAATAATTTATATATTTAGAAAATATTATGTGTGTGATAAATGTGTATGTATTTAATAATAATGATAGATTTATATATAAAATATTAGACGAATAAAAAAGCAATTAAAATATGAGTAATTATGTCATTATACTAGTTATATTTCAAAATATCAAAAGGCAGCAGAAAATGTTTATTTTTACGCAAATAATAACTCAAAATAAGTTGTTTCTAAAATATTAACATTTAAAAGTATATGAAAATTATATATAATTGTTTTTTGTTAATAATACTTGAATAATAAAATGATAATAGAGAGATATATGGAATGACATTAAGTATTTTTTGTAGACATAAGATTTGATGCTGATATTTAAAAATGATTTGAAAAAGAAATATAACAATAAATTAATGAGCTATTGACACTATTGAGAAGCATGGATGAGGATCAGCAAAGTTGAAAATGGTAATTTGTGCAAAATGGTAGATAGAAAGTACCTTGAAAAGGATAAAGCTGGCTGGAGTTGATGATCTTGGAAAATGGTTGTAGTTGAAGAGAACTATGGTTGTTTGTTGAAAACCATTTTTGATTGAAGAAAACTATTGTTGATTGTAGATGAGAATTGTTGCTTGTAGAAGACTATATTTGATTGGAGAGGGTTATGTTTGGTTGAGGTAGGCTATCTTTGATTGAGGTAGATTATGTTTGGTTGAGGTAGGCTATGTTTGATTGAGGTAGGCTATGTTTGGTTGAGGTAGGCTATGTTGGTTGTAGAAGGCTATGTTTGTTTGGAAATTGCTATGTTTGGAGATGAATATGGTTGGTTGAGGATTTTCATTTTTAAAAATAAGATATTTTCTCTTTTGGCATTTTGAACGAATAAACAGGTAAATATCCTGTCGGCTTATGTTATAATAAATAATATTATTTTGAGATAGAGATCAATTGCTGGTTCTTTTGAGTACATGAGTACCTAATGGTATCGTTTGCAGTCGTGTCATCTTGAAAGAAAAGCAGAAGAATAATTATTTACTATCAAATAGTTTTTTATTTTAAATTACTTGAAGAAAATTACAATAAGACATTTTTCACAGTTATATAGAATTTATGAAATGAATTCTATATTAGTGAATTTCAAAGATAGGTTAGATAACTACATATTTACAACAATTATATAAAAGTCGGCGTGTTCTAAAACTATGGTCAAAAAACAAGTAGAACTATCAATGAATGAAAATAAATTATATTTTTTAAATTATAGAATATTTTTATATTTAGATTATATAATATATATATAGGTGAAAAAAGTAATAAAGTTAGAGTTTCTTTTGCCTTAAATCTTCTCTTGTCTCGTAAAACTCGTTCTTTTTAAGTAAAACATTACAATATTCTTACAGAAAGAGGCACCTCTCCCTTTGAAAAAAGATGTAAATATTTATTCGGAGTATATCAAGCTAGTAGCGGAAGTAATAAACCCATTGTTTTGGTGTATTTTTGAAGAGAGGGGTGCATAATTTAATACAATAATACCCGAATTTATTATATATAATATGATTATTTACTTATATTTAATTAAGTTTAGCCATTTCTTTAATTATTCTCTTTTAGTTATGTGAAAATTCATTTTTTAAAATTTTAATATATCAAATCATTCAACAATCATTTATTTAAATTTTTATGATTATGATTTTTTTAAATGTAATAAAAAGTATTTATTATATAGCATATCTCTCAAAAGGACTTTATTATAATTTCTATTATTTTTCTAAAAGCCGTCTAATTTAATATATATATATCCTATTACACTCATGTGTGTAAAACTGAAGGAAGTTGTACCTTTTACAGTACCTATATATCGGGGTTGAGACAAAAACTGCGGAAGATATTACAGTGACCTTTATTGAAGACACACGAGATAACCAAGTGTGTATACACTCATGGACAAAACCTAAGTGGTACCTTTAAGCATGTATATCGGTATTGGACAATAACTCTGAAAGATATTACAGTGACCTTTATTGAAGACACACGAGATAACCAAGTCAAGGGTCGCCTATTTGTCAAGAAACGATACATTTCTTATAGCAAATAATCCTATCAGTATCTCGGATTGCATTTGAAATTCCACTTCCAATTCTTCTACCTTTGTCGAAATGGTGTTTTATAAATTTATCAATTTATATTATTAGGGTTATTTTCTGGTATTAAAAAAGGAAAAATACGTGTCGATTAGTTATATATTTCAATTTATCAAACAATTTGGCCGCTGAATCTCTGATTCTGGTAGAGCTCCATCTAGCGAATAAAATTGTAAATAAATCAAAATTTCATATTTTTTCATTATTTGCTCTAAATATTCCCATTGCATCTTGAACACAATGATGTTTACCGCATTGCTCTAGGGTAAATAATCGTGTAGTAGATCATAGATGCCTGAAAGCTTTATATTGTATAAATAAAAATGAAAAGAAATTAAATTAAAGAAACCGGTTGTATTTTAAAATAAATATCGAGTTTATTCTAATCTCATTCTCATACATATATGGGTACTGTGGAATAATGGAGATCCACTTCGGGACGTCGGCCAGACGGATTGGGTGACATCAAACAAACATACCTGCCAGCCGCCAACAAAGGAAGAGAGCACGGCCTTTCTAACGACCAGTTGGGTGTTTTTCTCTGTCCTCTTAACACGTTTTAAATAAAGTTAGTTTGAAGGAGACTTTTACCCCCTCCTTTCTGCTATTTAGTGATATGATTTATATCCTTGCAACAGTCCACAAAAGAATCATCACTGCGAATTCTTCTACCGAATTTCGCATCAGTGTTTTGTGAAACGATAACCAGAATTTCTACACAGGTTCCATCTTGTCTATCTTGTCATTCAAACCTAATCATAAGCGAAGTAAAAATCATGGATATGACGTGTCTATTGGCAATTTTATCACTCGACTTTGTTCAGGCTGTTGATTATAACATTCACATACAACAATATCTTTACAGAAATTTGAAATAATTCATTCTAATTATGTCTATAGTTACTCTATAAATATTTTAACATTAATTTCACCTAAATTCGAAACGCCTATAGATGCGACCTTTTAAAAATAATGCGAGGACCTGGCACATCAGTGGTGAATCCTCCCAACGATTTGGCCAGTTTAATGTATTACCTTTGAGAGGGTTCATCACTTATGAGCCAGGCCCACCCATTAATTTTTCCATTACAGTAAGGACAGTAGAAATTGTTTATTTTTAAAAAGAATCATACGCGTCTATAATAGTTTCGAATTTTGATAACAGATGACGCGCAAATGCATCATAATATAAATTATATCTGTTTGTTTTACTGGTTCACCCAAATAGACTCTCTAAAATAACAAACATAAGAAATTTGTTACATAGCTTCTAAGTATTCAATCAAGTGAATTCACACAAAACAGACATTATATACATATTTTAACTTAAAGTTAACCATATAGCTATAGAAACTATGATAACCAAACAGCAATAAAACATAAACAGATGCATTGAAATATCAGAAACATATACGAAACAATATGGAAAAATATTATCCCATAGATGTAGTTCTATATATAACACAATAGTTCACGAATTTATTAAATTTAATTTGAAATATCGAGATATCATTCAACCAGCACGTATCATCCACGACGCCACCACGCACGTATATTTAAAAAAATGATTTTCAAACTAAAATGATGTAATATATTTTTCTCTCAATATATAATAAGTATTTAAAATATGTGAAAATTAATGTATATATAAAAATTGTATTTATTATTAAGTTGTTAACGTGATAATCCTGTTGAAGGACTGACAAGTCCGAAAGCTTGAAAATAAAAAGTTAAACAAGAAACTTAACCCTTGAAGCTTCATTTATTTTATAATATAAAAATTGTATTTATTATTAAGTTGTTAGCGTGATAATCCTGTTGAAGGACTAACAAGTCTGAAAGCTTGAAAATAAGAGGTTACACAAGAAACTTAACCCTGGAAGCTTCATTAATTCTAAAATATATAAATATATACATATTTACAATAGAGTAAAAACGTACCATCATCCGTATGCGTCGCGCTAGATAAAATGAAGAGAAAGGAAAAAATCAAGACAGTCGTTAGAATCTTCATTGTATAGGGTCTGATGGTGAGAGTGACAGCTTTCCTATAAAGGATGGATAGACCTACCAACAACTTATCTCTGAGATATTTGGATAAGATATAGATATCATGTCACCTTACTTTTTTCTCAGGTGATAGGCTTCTGATATGACTCAAACCAGAACTAAAATTTCAGCAGAAATTTGCATATTTTAGGTAAAGTACAATGTGTGAAAGCCATTAAATATTTTTTAAATGATCAATATATATTTTACGCTCAACTGGACGGGCGAATTTTTCTCACGTAACTGGACGGGTCAGGTTGATTCAACTCATTTATGCAACTTTATGAAATAAGCGTAAAAATAATTGAAATCAATATTTAAAAAAATATTTAATTAATATATAGTTAATATACAGATTTTGACTATTTACAGTTTTCACAAATTATTAAATAATAATAGGCTTAGAAAAATACGATGTTTATATTAATAAATTCAAAGTTGTTTTGTACTCACTTATTTAGAGTTACGATGACATCCCATTTATTATAAAATATTACATTTTATTAGTCATTATACAAACCAAAATATATTTATTTAAGTAACGACTTGTTACAATACATAAGTTATAAAACACGCGACAAAACAGGAAGATCAAGGCCTAGTTGTGACGCCAGAGCCGATGATAAAGTCAAATTCTGCATAACAAATAGGGTAAGATTTAGAATTTGTTTAATTTTTTTTTTAATTTTTCAAGATATTTCAAGCAAAATTGTTCTTTAACGAGAAAAAATATTGTTTTACAATATATTAATATATTATTGTTTCTTCTTTTTATTTTTAATTACTTTTTCTTGTATAATATGTTTATAACTGTTTCTATTTTTTAAAATGTAAATAGACTCTATTATCCCTAGCCAGGATATTATTCAATATTATTATTCAATAATATTATGAGAGAACGACCTAGAGCAGATGACTGGAAAACCTAACAGGCAAGAATGGATCGAGGACAGGGGACAATTTTATCGAGGAACCACCAGTCATAGAAAGACTGCTGGAGAGCTGCAGGACATCAGGAGACCATAACGGCAATGTCCACAGCACTAGAGTCAGGAGTCCAGGAGTCAAGATAGCAAATGAAAATATATATTTTTTACTTTTACTGTTGTTATTTATTGAAGTTGTAAATAAAAATATGTAAATAGACTGACCATTCGTTACACCTTTTAGAGAAAAACTTGTAACCTTTTTGAAAAAGTTTACAATATTATTATATTTATACAATAACATCAAAATATTAAGTGATATTCATTTATTTCTCATTTAATAAACATGGAGAAGTGTAATGTTTAAGTATTTATATAAAGCAATTATTGCGATTTCACCGCCACTCTGTGTTGTAACGACGATCTAAGTTCTATAGAGGGAGTCGCTCACCTCTATTCTTGGTCGGCGGGGTTGAAGGTTCAAAATTGTGGTATCGCTGCTTATAGGACTTTTAAAATATACGACGAAGACAGGAGGGAAAATTATATTTATTATAAATTAAGAAAATAAGTAAAGTAATGTTCAATTAATTATATATTTAAATATTTACACTAAAAGAATCGGGGATCAGGGGAAATTCTCGCATTTGAAAGTTGTTTACAGGTTCTACTGTTATTGCTTTTCCCATTTTAGCCGCTGCATCCCCGTAGCCCCTTCCGTCGGCTTTCCATTGGCTGCTTCAACTCCTTCTTTTCCAACAGCAATAAGATTGTTTGTTAATTCACATATGAATTTGAAAAATACGTTATAAATTTGACAAATTGAATTTTTAAAAAATATTATTGATGTTAACACATATTGTTACACAATCTATATATATAAAATTGAATGTCTGTCTGTTTGTTTGTTTGTTTGTACTCTATAGATTCAAAAACCATACATCCAATCGCCGTGAAATTTTGGGATATTATTAGGTATATCACCGGGAAGGTTTTTAAAAATAATTTCATGAATATCTTGAATATCCTTGGAGTTACTTGCAGATTTGTACATTTAACTCGCAAGCAGCGCCCCCATTGTGACGATAATAACAAGTTTTCTTATCACTAAGTTTGTTATCTTAAACATTATTTATCAAAAGTAAGATTATCTCAGGATGACACGGCAATGTGACACGGGAAAAAATGTTCACTAGATAAAACTATGATTTTCTATATGATATAAAAAGCCAACAATGAAGAGTGAATGTAATATAAAAAGCCAACAATGAAGAATGAATGTAAGATAAAAAGCCAACAATGAAGAGTGAATGTAATATAAAAAGCCAACAATGAAGAATGAATGTAAGATAAAAAGCCAACAATGAAGAGTGAATGTAAGATAAAAAGCCAACAATGAAGAGTAAATGTAATATAAAAAGCCAACAATGAAGAATAAATGTAAGATAAAAAGCCAACAAAGAAGAGTAAATATATATATATATAATTGAATGTCTCTTTGTTTGTTTGTTTGTACTCTATAGATTCAAAAACCATACATCCAATCGCCGTGAAATTTTGGGATATTATTAGGTATATCACCGGAAAGGTTTTTGAAAAATAATTTCATGAATATCTTGAATATCCTTAGAGTTATTTGCAGATTTGTAGATTTAACTCGCAAGCAGCGCCCCCATTGTGACGATGGTAACAAGTTTTCTTATCACTAAGAACTAAGATGATTTTCTATATGATATAAAGAGCCAACAATGAAGAGTGAATGTAATATAGAAAGCCAACAATGAAGAATGAATGTAAGATAAAAAGCCAACAATGAAGAGTGAATGTAAGATAAAAAGCCAACAATTAAGAATGAATGTAAGATAAAAAGCCAACAATGAAGAGTAAATATAATATAAAGCGCCAACAATGAAGAATGAATGTAAGATAAAAAGCCAACAATGAAGAGTAAATATAATATAAAAAGCCAAAAATGAAGAGTGAATGTAAGATAAAAAGCCAACAATGAAGAGTGAATGTAGTATAAAAAGCCAACAAAGAAGAGTAAATATAATATAAAAAGCCAACAATGAAGAGTGAATGTAAGATAAAAAGCCAACAATGAAGAGTAAATGTAATACAAAAAGCCAACAGAGTGAATGTAAGATGAAAAGCCAACAATGAAGAGTGAATATAATATAAAAAGCCAACAATGAAGAATGAATGTAAGATAAAAAGCCAACAATGAAGAGTAAATATAATATAAAAAGCCAACAATGAAGAATGAATGTAAGATAAAAAGCCAACAATGAAGAGTAAATATAATATAAAAAGCCAACATTGAAGAGTGAATGTAAGATAAAAAGCCAACAATGAAGAGTAAATGTAATATAAAAAGCCAACAGAGTGAATGTAAGATAAAAAGCCAACAATGAAGAGTGAATGTAATATAAAAAGCCAACAATGAAGAATTAATGTAAGTTAAAAAGCCAACAATGAAGAGTAAATCTCTATATATATATATAAGTCAATTTCTGTCTGTCTGTCTGTTTCGCGATAAACTCAAAAACTACTGAACCAATTGGTACCAGATTTTGCATGTCGCTTTTTATAAACCTGAGTAAAGTTTTCGGCTGCATTTTGATTTGTATTTTTGGCTATTTCTTTTTTTATTTGAATAACTTATTTTTACGCGGACTAATCCGGAATGGAATGAATACCTAAATATGGCCATTTTTTTAAGCATCGGTGGTTCAGTGATAGAATGCTCGCCTGCCACGCGGGCGGCCCGGGTTCGATTCCCGGCCGATGCATTTTTTTTTTTACAATTTTTAAAACTCAATTATATTATCTTATATATATATATAAAATTGAATGTCTGTCTGTCTGTACTCTATAGATTAAAAACCATACATCCAATCGCCGTGAAATTTTGGGATATTATTAGGTATATCACCGGGAAGGTTTTTGAAAAATAATTTCATGAATATCTTGAATATCCTTAGAGTTATTTGTAGATTTAACTCGCAAGCAGCCCCCCCATTGTGACGATGATAACAAGTTTTCTTATCACTATATAAGTTTGTTATCTTAAACATTATTTATCAAAAGTAAGATTATCTCAGGATGACACGGCAATTTATTTGCGACAAGAATAATGATACAATTCCAAGGCGAAGATACTATTCCTTTAACTTCCAATTACCGAGGGAACCAATTAATATTGATTTTATTCAACTTATCGAGTATTTCTCAAGGGACCGGGAAAAATGTTCACTAGATAAAACTATGATTTTCTAACGTAGAAAATTAGGAAAGACAAAATTCAGGATGACAAGGCACACAGGGACCGGGAAAAAATGTTCACTTTATCGAGAGATTCAAATTTACGAGTTTCAAATTATCAAAATATATCTTTTTATTTTTTAATAAGTTTTTAGAGAATTGTTTTAACAAATGTTCGCTAGACAAACCTTTACTCGGGTAAAACTCCGGGCGAAGCCGAGTACGTTTTATAAGCTTAAAGAGAATTGTTTTAACAAATGTTCGTTAGACAAACATTCACTCGGGTAAAACCCGGGCGAAGCCGGGCACATCCGCTAGTAACACATAATACAATAAATATAATATGATATTAACATTTTTAACATAATACGAACAATATATAAAATATAGTTTTAGAAGTAAATTTCAAAATATAAATAGCTATAGTTGCTTAAAAAGGAGAATAAGCTATAATGAAAATTGACAATTAAAATAATTTGATTGACATCTTGTCAATACATGCAAAAGTGCACAGTCTTCACTATGATAATTACTATGTACAATTAATATGTCGCCTCCGCCATAGCTCTAATGAGAGAACCTCTTTGCTGTATATTTACAATACATATATAAATATATGTATATGTGATATTATAATACTATGCGGCGCTGAGATTGCGTGTACAAAAATGTAATGCCTCGATAAAGGTTGGCGTTCAGCCAACTGAAATATTGGCAAAGAATCTTTTATTCAACCTAATATATGTCTTCTTATTATCTAATATATAAATATATAATATATATTATGTAAATAATAACATATTATATCAAAAACGTTCAGCAAAATTTTTATATTGTAGAACGAAATTCGAAAATTATCCCGCATGTGTTTCTTTTCAAAGAAAAATCAAAATTTATTTTAAAGAGAAACAGCGATTATTTCTGACCTTAGGAATGAGGTATGGAAGGATGAATTGTGAAAAGTAATGATAAACGGAAAAATAAAATTATTCTTCACAATTCATCCTTTCATACCTCATCCCTAAGGTTAGAAATAATCGTTGTTTCTCCTTAAAATAAATTTTGTTTTTCCGTTGAAAAGAAACACATGCGAGATAATTTTCGAATGCCATTTTACAATCACAAGCCGCATTATATTATAAAGTTTATATATATATATGTAGTATATTTTAAGGTAGATAGAGCACAATCTTCTTCTAATGTTTATTATAACCCCATATCTGTATATAAAAATATGTATCGACCTTGTATAATAATAGAAATGACAAATAAAACAAAAGGAGTAGAGGTAGTCCAGAGGACAAAGGCCAGACGTGATAAACAACCCAGACTAACAGGTGTTTATGCTAATGAGTTCAATCCCCCGTCAGCAGGTGGCCGACACGTGGCCAGACATCATTAATAACCAGCGCTTGACAGGTGGCGTGATTAGGACAGCCAATCAGAACTCGTCAACAAGAGCCAGAGTCGAGTATATAAGCCCCCCAAGATTGGGACAAAGTTGTAGTTTTAGTTGTTTCAGAGCGACGCCGTTATACGGTCAGTCAGACTTCTCACCCCTATCCGCGATGTAGACTTAGGGCATCCATGACGTCCATGGTCCGACTACCTTCGTCCGTGGTCTATCTCTACTTCTTGGAGTTACCACCTAGACCTGCCTCTGTCTCTTGCTGTCCCAGTGCGGGAATCCCATCACGCACCCACTACCACGACTGCCCAGCACATTCCACCTCGGGATTACTACAGAACCCGTTAAAGTCGACAGGATGCCTGAGGACAGCAGCGTGCAGAGGATGACGGAAGTCAGAGACAAGTACGTCGCGGATGCCCTCACCAACATGCAGCCCCACTGCGAAGACCGAGTAAGCCACCTAAAAGACCCCATGCGAGGACTAGCTGCTCCTCGCACCGAGAAGGTCATCAGCGCCCCCATTAACATCTCCTGCGCCACGCACATCTTCCTCCATCGGCTGGAACAGGCAGACAAGAATCATCGAGAAATCCTGACATTGCCCCGTCAACCAACATCGACGATGTCCCATGGCAACCATCGCAAAAAGTGATCACCAAGCCTCATCGCAGCCCACTCCACAAGACCCATTCAAGACATCCATCTGGTAAGAGCATTTTCTCTACAGAACTATTTAATGTAACACTATCTCCGTTTGCTCTGAAATAATTATTCGATACCATTTTAATAGCAATAACATTATTATTATAAATCCTTCAAGTTCATTATTTTACCATTTTTATAGCATTTAAATTCAAATATTAAATCTTATACACCCTCATTTATCAATTTTTACTTTATTTTAAGCAACTTTTAAATTTAAATTAATTAATTTCAATTTTTCATAAAAAAATCATATTGTATTTTAATTACTCGAATCATATATTCTAAACTTATTTGTGAGTTTTTTTTAATACCTTATTTATGGCCATAGTATTAATAATTAAATTTATTACGCTCTTTATTTTACTTAACCTATTACTATTTCAATTGATATTTCTCAATATTTAAAAGTTTTAAAAAATAGTCCTAGATTTGTATTTTTATAAATATCAATTTTAAATTATCTCATCTCAAAATGTGCCTCCCATTTTCCCCCACAATTACAAATACAATTATAAATGTAATATGCGAAAACTAAATAACATACCATAAAATTTCCATACCCCATTGCATTTCATTCCTACCTGTGTTAAATTGTCATTTACAAAACTCTACCGAATTTTGTACCCATGCCATAACCTTTTCTCTTAAAAAAATTCGTAAATTCATTATTTTATCATTTTCTAAACCTAATCACCGCTTATAATCTCCAATCTAGCGATTTGTCTGTGCGTCTTAACGCGACAACAAATTCAAGGTCGCACTGATCTCCCCCTAATTGTTTTTTTTTCTTCTACTTCATCTCTCCCTCCCTTGTTACATCATTAGCATCCATCATTAGCAGAGACAGTCCTTCTTACTGCAACACTCTTACCTGTCAATCAATCAATTATAGGCCTTCCATACTTCTCTCGTCTCTTGATCATTTTCCATTGGCCTTCTATGCCTTCGTTCTAACCACCCCTCGTCCATCGCAGAGTTCCTGTTTGCCGATTTTTTTTATTTACACCCAGGTCACCGTCCCAGCATTCTTTATTTCATTTTTTTTCCTCAAACCCGGGTTCAATCAATCAATGGCAACAGTCGAGCCCTGTTTTCACAATCTACCTCCATCCTCTAACCTCTTCAACGGTTCCTGAGACTCCTGCTCGTCAACCTTTTTTAATTTTTATTTTTTAATAATTCATCGACCTGATACACTCTTCCTCCCCATGTTAACTCCACACGGAGAGCTTGGGTAACCAGCAAGATTTTTTTTTTCTCTAACGCTCGACCCAGGCCATCACAGCACGATGCGCCCACTCATTTTTCGTTTAATTTTATTTTTCATCTTATCGAGCTCAATCACCGACAGCAGTGCAGCTTTTGAGATACCATCTCTTTTTAACCTCTCTCAGAAAAGATTTCTTCCCCATATTCTCCCATAACTACCTCTCCTTCGATCTTCACGCCTTTTGCCCATCTGATCTAATGCTACTTACAGAGCATCTTGAGATTGCTGAACCCTGAAAACAATACTTCGCTTCTAAGCTCGTATTGCAGGGCAGGACTCCTGAGATGTCCTTTGCAGAAACGAATTCAGACCTTCTTCCTTTATTCCTCACTGCGTCACTACCTATCGCAACCTTTTGCTTAAGTCAATTTTCTTTTATATTTTATTTTACTTTTATTATCTCTACTTCTCCTCCTTCCTGTATTACATCCCTGAAACTATGTTGTAAATACTTAAGGCACCTTAAATAACAAAAAACTGTAACTAGTATACCAACTTTCCCAAATATTTACTTTCGCTATTGTGTGTGTTTACTTTAAATTTATCCTTCCTATGCACTCCTCTTATATAATTTTTGTAGTTTTATAATATTATATCAATGTGTCACCACTACTCCCCTTTATCTTTATTTTTATTCTAGTAACTAATTTGTGCCCCAAATTATTTCCCATTTAATAGGTTTGCTAGCTTTTCTCTCATTTATTTGTAAATAGACTTACACTTTTACTAGTTTTGTGGTGTTGCACTTTGTTTTTTAACTTACCAATGTAGATAAAACATTTCACTATTCATCAATAATATCATTTTGTTTATTAACCATCAACATTAATGCCTTCAATTACCAATCAACCCTTTATATATTATTACCTTTAATATATTTATTTTCTCTTTTTCTCATCATGTTCAGACTTAGCATTTTACAACTTCAACTATTTTAGGCACCATTTAAAAAAAAAAAAACCTACACCTAATAATATTTATAATATTTCTTAAACAGATAAGACATTTATCATTTTATTTTTCTTAATAGATTTTCAATATGTTATTTTTGACGCTTCCCTTACCACCTCTTAACTCTATCCCATGAACCTTTCCTCTCAACTTTTTACATCCATCAAGAGATTATTGTTCGTCAGCCATTTTCTTTTTTTTTTTTTTATTGATTAACCTAACTAGAAGACCCTTCCTCGCTGTACATCTCCCAAGAGTGAGCTCAGGAGACCCAGTTGGATTTTTATTTTTTTTCTCTCATCGTCCGGCTCATCATCATTTTTTAATTTTTCAACGTTTTCTTTTCACCACACAAGCCGGACACAATCAAAATTGGCAGCAATAAATCTCTTACATCCACCTATCCTTTCCCACATCCTTCAAACCTCCAACTACCTTCCAAGGGATTCCAGTTCGCCGAACATTTTTGTTTTTTTTTTTCATTAATTAATCCGACTGGAACAATCCTTCCTCACTATACCATTCCCGATAATGAGTTCAGGATATCCAGCGCGATATTTTTATTTTTTTTTCTCATCGCCCGACTCATCATATCAATTCATCATATTTTCAACTTTTCACTTTTTTTTCTCTCATCATTCAACCGGGCATAATCATTATGGGCAACAGGGATCCCTCTTACCTCTACCTTCCCCTTTTACCTCCATCTATCTTCCCAACTCTTTCCGCTGTCTGAGCTAATGATGCAGACGGAATATCTTGGGCCTTCTGTTAATGAAAACAATGCCTCACTTAAACAAGTTCGCATTGCATTGCAGAATGTTTGGGATACTACTTTTGTAGAAACATGCTCAGATACCCCCTTTCCCTTTTTCAACCTTAGCGTCACATTATAAGTTCAGTCAATAAACTAACTTCATTTTTTTCTCTCATCTTTAATACAATAAGATATTATTTTCCTTGTACGATTTATTTTATCATAGTTACCATTTTGTATTATATACTTTCCCTTAATCTTTTATCATTCATTTTGTACGTTTTTATTTTATAACCTTGATTTTTATTTCATTGATACACCACCCTTACAACATCTTTCTCTTTTTAACTTGTAACTTCATAATAATTTTAACTAATTTGTATACAAATTATTTCTTTTATTTTTTATAATAGGTTTGTTAGGATATCATTCATTACATGTCATTCCCCCAACCAAACCTTCATCACTGGGGAAACATTCTGTAGTATATTTTAAGGTAGATAGAGCACAATCTTCTTCTAATGTTTATTATAACCCCATATCTGTATATAAAAATATGTATCGACCTTGTATAATAATAGAAATGACAAATAAAACAAAAGGAGTAGAGGTAGTCCAGAGGACAAAGGCCAGACGTGATAAACAACCCAGACTAACAGGTGTTTATGCTAATGAGTTCAATTTCCCGTCAGCAGGTGGCCGACACGTGGCCAGACATCATTAATAACCAGCGCTTGACAGGTGGCGTGATTAGGACAGCCAATCAGAACTCGTCAACAAGAGCCAGAGTCGAGTATATAAGCCCCCCAAGATTGGGACAAAGTTGTAGTTTTAGTTGTTTCAGAGCGACGCCGTTATACGGTCAGTCAGACTTTTCACCCCTATCCGCGATGTAGACTTAGGGCATCCATGACGTCCATGGTCCGAATACCTTCGTCCGTGGTCTACCTCTACTTCTTGGAGTTACCACCTAGACCTGCCTCTGTCTCTTGCTGTCCCAGTGCGGGAATCCCATCACGCACCCACTACCACGACTGCCCAGCACATTCCACCTCGGGATTACTACATATATATATATATATTAAGAAAAAATAATTAATGATCAATCACCTAAAAGTTGGTGAAATTGAGTTGTAAGATTATTAAATGTCTCTTTCTTTATTCAACATATCCCAGTACAATATTTCACTCTTGTACGTATTCTTTTACAAAGTTGGTTTAGATCTTAATTTAAGTTATAAGGTGTATATAAATATTATTCCAAACACAAGGTAATAAGACCCCTACCAGATAAATAATAGTGTGTGGCATCTCAGTAACAACGATTTGGTCTTATTACCTTGTGTTTATAATCTATAATCCAAATTGTACCTTATCATTCAGTACTTTTGTCTGAAGATGGTAACAGCACTGTTACTGAAACATCACACACTATTTATTTGGATTTGGTGTCTTATTACCTTGTGTCTATAATCTATAATTCAAATTGTGCTTTATCATTCAGTACTTTTGTCTGAAGATGGTAACAGCACTGTTACTGAAACATCACACACTATTTATTTGGTATCTTATTACCTTGTGTTCATAATCTATAATCTAAATTTTACCTTATCATATCATTTCAAAGTTATTATAGTTAAAATCATCAAATTTATTATGTGTGTGTGTGCATTAGTTAAATAAAATTTTAAATTCTTCTAATAGTTATTTGAGAAAAGTATATTATCATTTTTAAAATCTTACCTGTAATTTTTCTGATTTCATTTTCAGCTCCGACAAATAAGAAAAGGTAGATTAGAACAAAGAGCACCGTTCCCCATGGCCAGTACATTGTAACTGAACCCTATCAGTTCTTATCAACAACGACGGCCAATATTCTACAGTAAAATACTTTTTTCACACTTGACTATTGACCATATTGTTGCATCAATTTTAATGCGCCCTACATTTATTCAAAATATTCTATGATATTTAATCATCATTCCCTTTTATAGTTTCATTCCTTTTGTAATATTGTTATTGTATATATATCTTGATTGGTTATTGGAGCGAGAGAGGTCGGAGGGGAAGACTGCTGATCACGACCTACGAGTAGAACGACGAATAAATAAATACAATAACTTTAAAAGGTAATTTATTTTTATTTACTTTTATTTATTTGCTTTGAATATGAAAACACGCTCGGTGTATAACACCAAGAAGGAAGAAACCAAGGTCGTCGACCCTGCTAAGCGCAACTTGGTTCAACAATTGAAATATATTTTAAATTTTATTTTTTTATAATTATTCTGTGAAGTGTGATCAGTTTCTGACTTAATTGCAAGAAAACGATTAAATAATATTCACCAGTATTCTATTTTAACAAGTTTTTCTTGTGAGGCTTGGGATTATAGACAAGTTCGTGTGGTTTTGATAAAGTTGGCGCTACTAGTTTATTATTCCATTGTTCATCTGTTAACATTATCATTTTGTAACGTTATCATAGGGCTTTCTTTTTCAGCAAACGTAGGTTATCTAAAGTGTAAATAACCTAGTAACTCCTAAAATGTCAACTTTTGTACCAAATAATGTGTTAACTTCGTTTTTTCAATATGAAGGAAAAAGCGGCTGAGAGTTTCGTATTTAGTGGAAGTTCATGGTGACCATTTATTTATTTACCAGTTACAAACAAGACACGCTATATCCGATCTGGATAATTGCACGTGAAGCTATTTACAATATTTGTAGTAGAGTAGGTAACAGAATTATCAAAAAGAAAATAAACATTTAAGAAAAAAGAAAATTGAATAAACATATACATTAAACAAATAAGCAACATGGAAAGATGGTTAAGCAAAGATGGAAGTTTATTTAATGAAGTTATCTGTAAAAATTAGAATCTGGAGAGAAAGGGTTGATCAAGGTGGCCATGCTTTAGCTGAACAAACATGCTAGAAATGGTTTACACGGTTTAAAAGTTGCAATTTTAATTTGGAAGACGAAAAAAGACCCAGAGCACCATTAAAGTTTGAGTATGAAGAATTAGAAGCAAGTTTAAATTTAGATCCAACACAAACGCAAAAGGAACTCGCAAAAACACTTGGAGTAATTCAACCAACCATTTTTCATCGCTTAAAAGAAATGGGAATGATCAGGAAGGTGTAAAATTGGGGGCTAGATAAATTGAACCCAAGAAACGTCGAACGCCATTTTTTCACGTGTGAACAACTGCACCAACGTCAAGAAAAAGAGGGGTGTTTGATTCGAATAGTAACTGGTGATTAAAAGTGGGTCCATTACGATTATCCAAAATGTAGGGCAATGTGTGGATACCCTGGCCGTGCCTCATCATCGATGGCCAAGCCGATTATTCACGGCGGAAATATTATGCTCTGAATTTGGTGGGACCAGCTAGGAGTGGTATATTATGAGCTGCTAAACCGAACGAAAGGATCACAGGGGAGGTCTAATGAAGATAATTGATGCGTTTGAACCGAGCATTGCAAGAAAAACGGCTGTAATACGCCAATAGAAACGACAAAGTTATTTTTCAACTTGATAATACTCGGTTATATGCTGCAGCACACGTTAAAACGTACTTAGAAACGCTTAAATAGGAAGTCCTACCCCATTCGCCGTATAGCCCAGACATTGCTCTTTCCGATTATTACCTCTTCCGATCAATGCAACATGACCTAGCTGACCAGCACTTCTCCAACTTTAATGAAGTAAAAAATTGATCGATGACTGGATATAGGCCAAACACCGGCCTCTTTCCGCGATGGGATCCGTCAATTGCCACAAAGATGGGTGAAAGTAGTGGCTAGCGAAGGACAATGCTTTAAGCATTGAAATTCTAACCAATATTCCACAAAAAAGCTTCAATTTTCTAAAATAAAAAACATGAAAACCTATTTATACTCTTAATATTTAACAATACACAATTTTGCTGACTTTATTATATCATTCTATTAGTTATTTTAAATATTTAAATATGAAAATATATTGTTCACTTATTTTTTAAAAATTATTTATAAAAATCCATAATGGTGACACTATATGTGTTGGGAATAAAGCAAAGATAAAGAAAAAAATAATTAATTAATTTAGAACTATGAATAACCAAATGACCAATTTAAATAGATAGTTTTTGTGTCAACTATTGTAGCGATAGGCAGGTGATATTCCTGAGGGAAATCAACGACAGGGTTTGGTGATCTCAAATATAATGGGCTTTATTCAACTATGATGAATGATACACAAAACCAAACTATCTCAGTTGGAGCAAGTATCCCGCTATTATGCCAATCAATTATTTTGCTAACCTTAGCCTCTTCACTTTCTTTAACAGACTTTTTCTCAACTTCAGCCTTTTCACTTGAGCTTGAGTTCCTTGACTCCTAGGCTCAGGCACTAATGATCAATTCTCTTCTGAGCTTGAGGTCCTTGACTCCTAGGCTCAGGCACTAATGATCATTCCTCTTCTGAGCTTGAGTTCCTTGACTCCTAGGCTCAGGTACTAATGATCAATCCTCTTCTGAGCTTGAGTTCCTTGACTCCTAGGCTCAGGTACTAATGATCAATCCTCTTCCGAGCTTGAGTTCGTCAACTCCTAGGCTCAGGCACTCCAATCTTTTTACACCACTAAACCTCTGCGCTACTATGCCCTTTTCTCTCTGTACCGGCCATCCCGCCGTGCCTTTTATACATTACTTTCCCTTTGAAAGTCTCGCCTGATTGGCTCTCGTGATTTGCGGATGATAATATACAAATGATATTATGAAAATTACATCATGCAAATCATCTAGTTTTAACATTCTCCCACCAATTTTGACAAAGAAATAGTCAAAATTAAATCCCCGACATCTATTTACACTTAATATGAAACATTTACATCATTTAGGAGCTATATCCATCAGGTCATCCACTTTCTCTCCATTGCCTGCCCCTATAAATACTGGGCAAAGTCTCTGGGTATCTTTATTGATTCAATGAATCTCATTTGATCACACCAAGTTCAAACTCACGAGCCATACTTTCAGGCTATGGTGTATCACATCCCATTTTTGATTCCCACGATCGCTGCAGCAATAATTTTGGTGCTACGAGTACTGGAGCACAAATTCCAAGTGGATCAAATATCCGCTGAACCATTGACAACACTATTCCTTTCGTTAATCTTTAGGGAAGGCTTACATTTTTAGGGAATTCGCATTTTAATATATCTTCCCTTTTGTTCCAGACGCTCCGCAATACTTTGGCCAAAGGATTTTCACTTGAGGTATCATCAAAGGAATACTCCCACCCTCTTGAGCTCATTTTCGCTCTTTCCATAATCTCGGTGGCAGACCTTAGAAACTCTTCGACCTCTTGCTTTGTTTCCAGAGAGGCAACACAATCATCCCTATAGAAGGATTGAGCCAACATATTTACCATCTTTTCTAGAGAACCCTTTATCGTTTGAAGATGATACTCAACCACGGCATTCAGCAAAACTGGACTACAATTCAGGTCGAGAACAATTCTTTTTATGCCTAAAAGCCATCAGTTATCTATTCTCTTCTTCCAAAGAAATCTGAGGTAGTCTCGATCATTCTCCTTAATGGCTATCATTTCGAAATATTTTCTTATGTCTGCCAAGACTCTAAACTTATTTTCCCGAAATCTTTTCCTTATTTGAGGGATTATTTTCAGTAGATTGGGTCCCTTTTCTAAATACCGATTCAAGGAGAGTGTGTTGTGTCCTCGACAGGAAGCGTCGTCAAATACTGGCCGTATAGGCGTAGTTTTGGATTCACACTTAAACACAGGGCGACGAGGAAAATAGTATCATTTTACCTCAGGTGGATTTTCATTAACTCTGTCCATAAACCCTTCATTCAACCAATCTTTTGGATCAATAATTTTTTCTTCCACCTTTGAATCAGTACCTTGTTCTGCTTCTTGTTTTTCTTCCACCTTTGACCCTGTACAATGTTCTTCATCTATATTTGTCGCTTCATTTCCATCATGATCTTTTCCCTCGTTGTATTTATCGTCCTTATTCTCTGCATAATCAGATTTATTTATGGTTTTCAAATCTTGGGATTCTGTTTCTCTCATAATTATCCTTTATTTTAAATTCCGCATCTCCAGTTGGTATTGCCTACACTAATTTCCTCGATGCTGGAACTTTGACAACTCTTTCTTCAGTATCATCAAAGGATTCAGTTTCATCATCTTTAGTTAAAGTATATTTGGCCTTCTCATTTTCAGTTTTATGATCAGCTGTATCATTCGCTTCTTCTTTATCTTTAGTAATATTTGCTTCTCTAGATTCAACTTCATTTTTACTATTAGTTGAAAGAGCATATTTTTCCTGCTTACGCAATACGCTAATTTTAAACTCTATATTAAATATTTCCTGTATGTAGATCTCACAATTCTCGAATTCTCTGTCAATTTCTTCATCAGAAATTTCTTCTTGGGATAGCAGAATTAATTGGTACCGCTCATTCAAAACTACAAGCTTATTATGCAAACATTCAAGTTTAGCAAACTTTGCATAAACTGTATCTCTATCAATGCAAGTCTTTTTCAATTCTGCATATAAATCACCAACCTGTTCAGTAAATATACTTCTCATAGCTTTTCTTAGCTCGTTCACCTCCTCCATCCTACCACCAGGCCTATCGCGTCCGGCTCACCAGAAATGTTGGGAATAAAGCAAAGATAGAGAAAAAAAAAATTAATTTAGAACTATGAATAACCAAATGACCAATTTAAATAGATAGTTTTTGTGTCAACTATTGTAGCAATAGGCAGGTGATATTCTTGAGGGAAATCAACGACAGGGTTTGGTGATCTCAAATATAATGGGCTTTATTCAACTATGATGAATGATACACAAAACCAAACTATCTCAGTTGGAGCAAGTATCCCGCTATTCTGCCAATCAATTCTTTTGCTAACCTTAGCCTCTTCTCTTTCTTTAACAGACTTTTTCTCAACTTCAGCCTTTTCACTTGAGCTTGAGTTCCTTGACTCCTAGGCTCAGGCACTAATGATCAATTCTCTTCTGAGCTTGAGTTCCTTGACTCCTAGGCTCAGGCACTAATGATCAATTCTCTTCTGAGCTTGAGTTCCTTGACTCCTAGGCTCAGGCACTAATGATCATTCCTCTTCTGAGCTTGAGTTCCTTGACTCCTAGGCTCAGGTACTAATGATCAATCCTCTTCTGAGCTTGAGTTCCTTGACTCCTAGGCTCAGGTACTAATGATCAATCCTCTTCTGAGCTTGAGTTCTTTGACTCCTAGGCTCAGGTACTAATGATCAATCCTCTTCCGAGCTTGAGTTCGTCAACTCCTAGGCTCAGGCACTCCGATCTTCTTACACCACTAAACCTCTGCGCTACTATGCCCTTTTCTCTCTGTACCGGCCATCCCGCCGTGCCTTTTTACATTACTTTCCCGTTGAAAGTCTCGCCTGAATGGCTCTCGTGATTTGCGGATGATAATATACAAATAATCTTATGAAAATTACATTATGCAAATATCTAGTTTTAACAATATTAATTGAGTAAAATATATATTACTGAATAAAAATATCATTTTTATGATATTCAAATTTAAGAAAAAATATAAATTATTTATTTTAATATTACTATAAATATAAGAGATTCTAAATTTAATGAAATTCTTTATATATCCTTCATTCTAAGAATTTTAAAATGAAACTCAGGTTTATTATGAAAATAATTTCTTTAACATTTTAGTGCACTATACATACAGGGTCTCTCTCTTATTTATTCAATATAATATATTTTGTGTTTGAGGTATGCTTTGTTTAAATTTTAAATTATACATGTAAACTTGTGGTTTTTATTTTGCGAGTGGGGTATACTTTGTTTTAAATTTAAATTATACGTGTTAACTTCGTAAATGATGTCAATTCTAAATAGATTTGCACATTTACATTTTAGAATTAGTTTTGTTTTAATTCAGATTCAAAATTTATAAAAGATATAAAAAGAGAATTTTAGAGATTTATCCCTTTTAATATAAACACAGTTGGTCAATTCTTTTTTTTTTATAAATTGGATAAATTATTCATTAATTCAAAATCATTCCTGAGATAAGAATATTATCCCTGGAAAGAAACACCTTATATATAAAATTTTGCTTAATAAACGATACAAAGGAGTATTTTTATTGATATGTGAACTCAAGTAAAATAATGAATATTTCGTCAAATTGAATCGATTTTTACCTAAACTAGATTCACAAAAAAAAAAAAAGAAACAAGAAAAGCATTTTCTTGATATCTTGATTTCACCTCAATATTATATTATTGGGTAAAATATTTGTTTTATAATAAAAATCAATATTTTTGGGGTATATTTGAATATATGCAATAATATCAGTACACATAATATAAATAAACAACTATATAATCAAATCAAATTATGATAAAAATGATAATTTTAGTATACATATATTCAGATATTTTAATTATCATTTTTGTTTTTGGACATGGAAAAACATTCACCGAATGTTTTTCCACGTTTCCACTGGTATCATATAAAAGTACCTACTTATAGAAAGTATAAAACCTCTAGGTAATATTTTATTAAAATAAATATTTAATATTTAAGCAAGCACTACTCTGCTCTTTTTAAGAGAGCTGTATCATGACTATTTTTCTATTATTTTGTCAAAACCTGCAGGATTTTTTTTATAGATACATAATTATATAGATATGAAGGTGAATCAATCCAAGACTGATTTTCCTTCTTAATCAGACTCTTTCAACATTCACGATATATGGGTTCAGGTTTTAATTGATTGAAAACATTGTTTTAACTTCATTTCAATTGGTCTACGACTATATCACAGAAATAATTTATTTTATATATTGTCTTGAATATATTATTCAACCAGGTTTTTCATAAGCTATTATATTTGAGCAAACAAATCTTCCAATTTATCACTCAATTTCGTAGAATTTAGATGAGGCAACTCTTCTTTCCCATTCCTGCTAATGCAATTGTAACATTTACAATTTCTTTAATAGTTCAAAGAACGTTTCCAGAACTATATCTACAGGGCATATAGCAGTAATGTTCATATGTATAGAATTCATGACTATAAAATGATATTTAAATATTTCTGAATAAAATATTCAACTTTATATTTATCAAATGTCATCATTGATAAGAAAATAAAACGAAACAAATTCTCGGTTGATGGGAACTATCCATGTGTTTATTTATCCTTGTAGATATCGCTGATGTTTGGGAGAGTTATCTGTAGACATCTGTTGTTGGATCCCACCAGATGCAAGTGTTATCAGGGATCCAGTAATCCGAATTCATTCACCACCTTTGGTTAAAAAAAACCTCCTTTTTTAACATATGCAAATTATATAATAAATGATGTTTCCAGGGCTAAGTTTTTTGTTAAACCTTTTATTTTCAAGCTTTCGGACTTGTCAGTCCTTCAACAGGAGTAACAGTTACAATTCGATTTTTAAAAAATCTTTCTTTTTTTGACGTTGAAGTAGTTGTTCATACATGAAAAAGCTGAGTTTAACGTCTTTTAGCTTCAATTCATATGGCTACAAATTCCCTACCTTTAGGTCATTCCCATTTCTTTTAAGCGATGTGAAATGGCTGGTTGAGTGATTTCAAATGTTCAAAAACGCTCCGGTTCTTTTTTCTTCTTATAAATCAACATTGCCACTTCTAAAACATGAAATACACTTCTGACACGTTCGTTCAGCTAGAGCATGGTCACCATAAACTACGATGCTTCTCAGCAGCTTTTTTTCTTGTTATTAAAGTAATGAAGTAAAATTCCCGCAAAAACACATTATTTATTAGAAAAGTTGACATTTTAAGAAAATGAAACTAGGTAGTTCACACTTCAGAGAAATAATGATTACTGTGAAAGGAAGCCTCATTATGATGTTCCAAAATAATGGTCTTGCCAGATGAAACAATGGGATAATAAACTATTAGCGCCATATTTATCAAAACCTCCCAAACTTATTTATATATTTATATGGTTTAATTTATTTCCTAAAATGTATTGATCTTACTTATTTTCTGATACAAGCAGTACCTTTCTCAAATATTATGAAATTTCTCTATTTACAGAAAATTATTTTATAGAATTGTCTTTTTATACTTGATTAGCAACCAAATTGTTTTAAATAATGAAATAGCTTATAGTATTTACTCTCTAATATGGAAATAGAATTTTCGATTGATCTTCAAATGAACTCTGAGTTATCAAAAGATTATTCTTTGAATCTTAATAAAGAGAAAACATTATGACCAATGTTTTACAAAATAAATTTTTCAATATTGTTTAAAATATATAGATATTGCTTCCAATTCATAAGACTTGAAAGTAATGATGACCTTCAAAACATTTTATAAATATGATGTCCTTTACATTTATAAATATTATTATTCAAAAGTAATAATATTTTATTATATATTTTATAATGATACGCTTGACTATATTTCTGTATCAACTATTTTATTTGCATATTCACAAAATTTAGGCTAGGCTAATCATATATATTTTTCACGGTGAATGTCTATAAAATTTTCCTTCCATATTCATGTATGATTTAATTTAAAAGGCATATATTGGATCAAAATATCATTCAATTTACCAATATTTCATTTTGCTGAACGCCAACCTTTATCAAGGTGTTATAACATATTAAATGACATTTTGCTCCAATATATGCTTTTTTAATTAAATATTTATTTATGGATTGCACTATTTTCAAAACGATATTCATGTATGTTCATGTAAGTTCATGATAATATTAATTTATAAATTCAAAAATATGTTATCTTAATTCTCATTCTAAAATAGTTTTCACCTTGTAGGATGGAGTTATGTTGGCTTTAAGAGAAGTTCGGAAATATTGAGGGTAGAAATAATGAGAGTATTTTGATTTCAGAGTTTTAGAATTTCACAGATTTATTTACTCAACAGCTGCAGCTATGGCTGAGTAGAATTTGATCCTTGACCTTGCCCTGATCATAGAGCTGATGACTGAAGGTAGGTGGAAAATAGATTGATGTATTTATCACTAATAGTTAAAGTTATAAATGCTAACTATAACACAGCCTTCTCATATATATGTAAATATATATTCTAACTAAATTCTTTTTTATTTTGCATGTTTTATAAATTTGATTTTTTTGTACATAGAAATGTCTGAGGTTTCTAGATTAATTTGATAAATTGAAAAATGAGTAGATAATCAACCTTTTAAACTTTGTACTAACTGGTATACACAGCTTTATATCTCTACATGTGGCACCATAGACGAATAAATTTCAGGTTTGTGTTTCTGCGACCAATGGAGCTAATATTTTGGGCATATAGAGATTATAGAGATTGAAAAAAAGTATCTATATACCAGTTACCAACAAAATTTATTAACATTATTATGGCTGTTATAAGTTCTTTTAAGAGTTTAAAAATTTTCAACATAATCGAATTTGCATTTATTACAATGAATATTGATATAGGACATTGCAAAACTATAATATATCCAGGAATTATCCAGGAACACAATTCAACGGATTTTGAACATTGAATTTAGTTTTTGAAAAGTGACGAAAAGGTTTGCGTTCAGATATTTCAATTTGAAAAAATCAAATTAATTGTCAGGTTAATGTCACAATATCTTGATAAACAAACCCTATTCGCCTAATTTAGCCTTTGTATACTTTTTTTTCTGATATACAAAACGTAAAAGGACATGCCACTTATGCTCTAATAGGTATGAAAGAAGACCAATTCAAAAGACCCAACATTGGAATCCATATAAGGAAAAATAAGTTTGTATAATTTGAAAAAATAGTTTTATTAATATGAAATTAAATATATATAAATATATCCAAAATAATACAAAAGATTCTAAATATAAGAAAATGAAAATCGAATTTTGAATTTAGATTTTATAAATTTCTCAATATATAACAGAAAAATCTAATTTGTATATATTTTTTTCAATCAATTTGAATTAAAAATATTAAAATATAATTATATATTTCACAGCGAATTGCCTATATATCAATACAATTTATTTTAATTATGATCTAATTGGAAGAGAGTGATAAAACTATTACCATAAATTAACTTAAAATATCAATCATTCAATTTGTCCAAAATTCAATATAAATAATGTTATTTTTTTTTTACGAAATCAATAAAGATATAAATAAAACAATGTTTTTAAAATTCAAATGTATTTTCATCGTATATAGGCCAGTTTTTTCACTAGCTTCTCTTTTCTGAGCGAGGATTCAATTTCTTCCTCTGCTTCTCATTTATTTTTAGATTCATTTCTAACAGGAGTCTGTATAAGACGGAATGTCTTATTAAAGGCCTGTTTGTGTGTATTATTCACCAGTTTAGTGGAATAACATATATCAAGAGCATAAATATACATAAATTACAAACTGTGGTACTGATTACTAATATTGATTCACAAAGTTCATTTCAATTGTGTGAGAGAAATTTTCAAAAAATAGAATGGACTTACCTATATATAAATGCATACAATAATAATTTAATAATAATGTTATTTTATATAAAAATTCAGATACAGTTCTTTGTAGTTAGAATAAAAGCAATAATAAAATTATTTTATTTAAAATATTTGAGATATACATTTATTGTTTAGCTAAAAGGAAATAATTTCTTCTATTGCGCAGAGCTCTTCTTGCCCTTAAGGATCCTGCAAACACAAAACACTATTTAATATAATTTTAAGGAACATATATGAGAGAAACATTGACTTATCAAAAATATAAGTTGACCAAATATCAGGGAACAGGTTAAATTAATGTTTAGTTGATTTCTGTTCCACTAGATGGCATGTGCTCCTAGTCAGGATATGCCTTCATTATTTTTAATATCAACACTTGACCTTTTTTTCTATTGTTTTTCATATATATATGTTATAAATAAAGAAAGAAAAGATATTTTCTGCTTGAATTTAGATCATGTTGATGATTATGGTAATGCAGTCGTGGTTAAAATCTTGAAAGAATAATAATAAAAATGGTTTTGAGATCAGAGATTTCTTTATTTGAGCTGAGGAATATATAAAAGAACATAATTTGATAAAAATACTGCCTGGCTTAAAGCGAGTAGAATAAGGAAAACAAAAGATTATTTACATAATGTACAAAGGTTTTGAGCAGGCTAACGGGGAACAACAACAATGATTATTTATAGGGAAAGCGTGACCTCTGGCGGTCGATTTAACAGAGTATTTGAATCGATGAAATATAATTTTAAATAAAATAATATTTTATATAACATATATATATGAGTATTGGTAAAATAAATAATATTTTGATCCAATATATGTCTTTTTAATTAAAATATATATATATATTTTTGGGAATATAGATTATATAAATTATTGCATATATCAAAATTCGTATTCAACACTATTAAAAATGAGAGATATATTTAGTAACTTATCATATATTTAAATTTGTGTTTTCAAATTTATATTATTGTTACATTTATTTCACATATATATATAAAGAAGAATTTTAATGGCTACAAAAACATGAATTTTTAACAATTATTCACAATGTATTCATAATCTCATTATATGGATATTTTACCCTGAATATTTATAGTGAAAAATATTCATTATTTTTTGAACATTCCAATTATATAATGCCAATTATTAATTTGTATTTGATTAAATTTTTAATATCGAAGTCGTGTCGAATATATTCAAGAGAAATATAGATAACGACTATAGAAATCAGATAAGATTTTTATATTTTCAAGACCTGTATAGTCCAATTTATTGTACTAAGTTTATCTAAATAGAAGCAAAAAACGATAGAATTTCCAATTTATAAACTAATATTAAATAAAAGGGCGTACCTGGATCTGTAAAGAAAAAAAAAAGCAAAATATTTCGAGAGATTGCTCTCTCTTTATCAAGATGGAAGAAGAAGAATTAACTGTGAAATAAATTGATAAAGAGGGAGCAATCTCTCGATATATTTTGAGAAAAAAAATGTTTTTTTTTCTTCACAGATCCAGGTATGCCCTTTTATATAATCTTAATTAATGGATCGCCTTTTGACCCAAATTATATACTAATAACCTTTGTAAAATGTTTTAAATATAATTCTATACAGCTTCATTGGAATTTAAGATGAACCAATCTGTGCAAATAACCATCATATGGACATAAAAAGATTTTAAATGAAATTTAGCTAGCTGAACTTTTCCTATATATATGTGAAGATTCAAAAATGAATAGCTTTTTCTAATATAAGATTACTAATTAGTATACACTGCGTGACATTGAAAATGGAACACCAAGAAATAGTGGCCAGAAAGTGATGAAACTCGGCAGACAGAGAGAGACAGGGACGAACAATAAGTGATCTTTATTTCAAAATGATAGTCATAATACAGAGCGAGAACGGCGTCGGCTTAGTAGCAAGTAGGACCACCGCGGACGGCGATGCACGCAGCAACACGTCTAGGTAGAGAGTCAATCAGAGTACGGATGGCGTCCTGAGGGATGGCTCTCCATTCCCTCTCAACCATTTGCCGCAGTTCGTCTTCTGAACGCGGCTGTGGCAAGGCATGCAAACGGCGTCCAATGATGTCCCAGACGTGCTCGATTGGTGAGAGATCAGGAGAGTACGGTGGCCAGGGAAGCATCTGTACATCTTGCAGAGCTTGTTGGCTAATGCGAGCAGTGTGCGGTCGGGCGTTATCCTGCTGATAAAGGGCATTGGGTACCCTCTGAAGGTAGGGGAGTGTCACCGGTCGCAGCACATCATCAACGTATCGTTGGGCCGTCATAGTGCCCTGAATACGAAGTAAAGGTGACCTGGAATCATACGCGATTGCGCCCCAAACCATGATTCCACGTTGTCGCACGGTGGGGCGTTCCACAATTGCTGCCGGATTGGACCTTTCTCCACGTCGACACCACACGCGTACACGGCGACTATCACTGGACAAGCAGAAACGCGACTCATCTGAGAACACGACCCTGTGCCATTCCGTCATCCACGTCGATCTAGCCCGGCACCATTCCAAACGTTGGCGCCTATTCGGTGGGGTCAATGGCAGTCTTCTTAGCGGACGGCATGAGTGCAAGCCATTAGCAACCAATCGACGGGAAATGGTTCTGGTCGAGATGGAATGATCTAGGGTGTCTTGCACATGTTGCAGGATGGCGGTGCAAGTGGCTTGTGGGGCCGCCACTGCTTGTCGAAGGATACTCCGATCCACACGTGCTGACGTCACTCTGGTTGCACCGGCATTCCTATAAATTGCCACATTTCCTTGTTCCAACCATCTTCTCCACAGTCGATGCAACTTGGACGCACCAAGGTGTGTATCAGCTGCGATTTGACGTATGGACCAACCTGCCCTTTTCAGTCCGATCACCATGCCCCTCGTAAAAGCGTCTGTCTGCTTGAACTGCCTCCGTTTACGATGACCTGGCATTCTCTGTTATTACACGTGTCTTTTGACACAAGAACAAAATTTCTACAATGATTTTCCTTGAAGAAATAACGACACGAATACTGTCCTTTCTGCAAGTTCCTTCCCTTATATCTTACTCCATGTGCGCACGAGAGCTGCGCATTTTACATCATTTGCATAACTCGGTTAGGCGCGTCTACCCTGAAATTTGCATAATTTTCTGGCCACCATTTATTGGTGTTCGATTTTCAATGTCACGCAGTGTATATGGTGGCTCTCTCTCTCTCTTACTCTTTTGCCATTTAGCCATTAAGCATGTTGGAGACAAAACCTACACAATAAGCAAGTTCCACACTCAGGGCGGCTTGTAGCACCTGATCCCGACGTCCCTTCAGAGAAGTCTGGTTTAAATATTTTTATTTTTTTACAATACTATATTTTAATTTTTCTGTAAATTTATTATTTTGCTATTGAATAGAAGTCAATAAAATTGTTAATTTTCAATTGTCTTTCTCTTATTTATTAGGATGTATAGAAGAGATGGTATTTTTAGAACTTACGTCTACAGAGTCCCTTCCTCATACGTTGTCCAGGCTGACAGGAACAACGATATCCCTGGGATTGGTCCTTGTCTTCTTTACACTCAGCATTCCTTCTCTGACAGTCCAGTGAACCTCTGGCTCCAGGTTCACATGGTGAAGATTCTGGAAAAAATGATTTCACATTGGTCATTTATCACTTTGATAGAATATTGTATATACACCTTGTATTATTATTTTTGCTTATCCCTAGCACGCGTGGTAAAGGCAAGGGTAATTATGGTGTGTAGAAGTATGTGACTGCTTTTACTGTAAGTGCAACACGTATCTACATATATGAAAAGCAATTCGACTTTGCATTAACAAATGTATCAGAGCTCTGTTTGGTTAATTGCACTCACTAGTGGGGTTGGAATTTTACAAGAATAGGAATACATTGGTGCATTTTTTGTTAATCAGAAAAAAGTGCTCAATGCGGGATTCGATCCCGGGTCGTAGTGGTTGAAAATCAATGTTTTAAACCATCCTTACACCGACCTCCACCTTGTATTATATAATCAGTAAATTCCTTCTGAATCACATTTAACATTTTGATTTCTTGTTGTTGTGTCCAATGAAGATACTCAAAAGTCTCCATACAACTCTATCACAGCAGACACAATGTTCTTGGGTGTGTAAAGCTGCTGTTTTGGGTCAATTTTCTTTTGTTGACTTGTCCAATAAAGAGCCTCTGATGTCTCCATACATCTCTATCACAGCAGCAGCAATGTCCACTATCTTGGGTTTAACATTTTGTTTAGTTATTATATTCATAAAACGGTAATATTTCTGAATATACTTAGAAGAGTAATAATCTAATACCCCTTAGATAAATGTATATGAGTTTTCATAGTTTATTTCAACATTTATAATTTTATATCTTCTTTGTGACATTTTAGATAGAGAGCATTTATATTCCTTTCTATATAAGTTAAACCCTCACTTTGGAATCGATTATGATATTTATAAAATGCTCTATAAATAAAATATATTATTTAACTATATTATAACAGAGTATTTATTATTTTAATAACAGATTATCAATTTTGATATTTTTATATTTTGCTACAAGGTAATCGCTTTTCGGTCTTTTGGCTAAGATAAAAGTTTACTTTACTCTGTACACATACCTCGTTGCTTATATCGTATTTTATCAATTATAATTTGTTATTGAGGTAAATAAATTTCAGAGTCATCCTGAAGTTTGTGTCAATTTTCTACGTGACGATATTCTACCTTCAGTTGCTAATAGTGGTTGTGGAATAATGGAGATCCACTCCGGGACGTCGGACAACGACGGCTCGGGTGACTGTAAACAAACAAGCCCAGCTGCGCCAGCCGGCAATAAAAGGAGGGGAGCACGGCGTCGTCTGCTGAGCAGTTTGGTGTTTTCCTCTGTCCTCTTAACATGTTTTAAATAAAGTTAGTTTGAAGGAGTCTTTTACCATCTCCTTTCTGCTATTTAGTGATCTGATTTAAATCCTTGCATCAGCCTACAAAAGAATCACCACTGCGAATTCTTCTACCGAACTCGCAGCAGTGTTAGTGAAACAATTACCAGACATTTCTTCACAGTGGTATTATTTCTTCTATAGGAAGTAGAAAATTGTAGATTTTCTTTAATATAGATATTACGTGGCCTTTCAAATTTTATCATATCAATAATCCTCAGCAATGATTCAAAATTACGAGTATTATCGTATTATGTTTAACATTTTAAAATGTATTTGAATATATAAACGTAATCAATATTTGTCTTAATTATAAAGGTTGTGAATACCTTAGCGTTAATAGAGTTAATAAAAAGGTTATTTACCTTGGCAGGTTCCATTCCTCATGACAAAGTCAGGTTTACAGTAGCACTCGTAGCCTTCTGGATCAGTTTCCGTTAGTTCCCGGCAGAGGGCGTTCTTGGTGTTACAGTCCTGGGACCCGAGTCCGTCTTTGTGACACGAGTTCAATACTGTAAACATATATAATATTCTTTAATTAAAAAGTCATATATTGGATCGAAATATCATTTATTTTACCTTATTTCAGTTGGCTAAACGCCAACCTTTATCAAGGTATTATAACATATTACTGTGTGTCAATATATTTATCTTTTGTAATTAAAATGTTAACACATTTAAATAAGAAGCATTTCGATAAAATTGGTAGAGTATTCTCCAGGTGTGGTTTAACTTACATTGACAAGTAGATAGAGGAAATGGGGCTTTCTCATAGCCAGGTTTACAGATACATTTTCTTTCAATACATGTAGCGTTGATGATCTGACAAAGGAGGTGTTCCTTGGCCGTACATGTTAGGTTCCTAGGATCTGGAATAACAAACCTTTTGATTTTACATTCATATAAATAATTGTTTATGGATTCATATCAAATTTAATATGAACTTTCTAAAAAATATATTTCCTTATTTATTAGATATATTGAAATAATAAATTATTTTATTAAAATATCACCAATTATTTTAAAAACTATAAATTAATTTCACACGCAAAATCTTTATTACGGATCAAGCTCCATACAGGATTCTCCCAGTATAGCAATGGTTTTAAATGAACATAAATCAAGTACTACATACAAGACTATAAATCAATATAGAGTAGGTAAACTTATATGTAGAATTTACTGTATAGGAAGCTTCTCCATCGATAAAGAGTCTTCCTACAAAACTTGAGGGAGTCTAACTGGCGTTTCCATTCAATTATAGGATTAGAATAAAGTTGAAGGCTTTTGCCAAAGCTATAATAAATAAGTCGTCTTTATTTAGTCTTCGTCTTGAGACTAAGCCATACAGGTCAGGGTTGGCTCGATTATAACCGGCTATGTTATTTATACGACTAAGCAGAATGTACAGGATGGAGAAGAGCATACATTGTTAGACGAGGAGCTACATCATAATCTTCATGTACAGAGAACAAATGTGAGATTTCCAGTCAAATGCTATTTTCCGAGCCAGAGAATAAATGGAATAGTATGGAATGGAAACATCCAAATTCTTCCCCTGCAAGAAAAAGTTAAAAAGCTATCCTTCCGTAGGAAAATAGCTGCTTAGAGATTTTAGCGACTCACAAGACTTAAAACACAAACATGAAAAATAACAACAATGAAGATTGCAAGTTAACTTGATACGCTTCACTGAAAATTCAAAAAGAGATTTTCGAAGTAAACAGTGAGGTCTGCTGTCATAAGTTGTTGCATGACAATGTCCGTTCACATATTTCTGCCCACACTCTTTATACACTTCATAATCTCTATTTTGAATAACTTTCTTTATCTGTATAGTTCTGACCTTGTATTATCATATTTTCATTTCTTTTTCGGCATTGAAGAGGCAATGATTAAGGAAAATAGTCTGTAGATTTACTATGGACGAAGCTGTGAAAGAAGCGGTGCATCTATGACTCGTAGCTCAATTAAAAACCTTCTTTTATGAGGGTTTCGGAAAGCTTGTACAACGATTAACGAAGTCCATTGAAAAGCAAAAGAACTATGTTAAAAATTAATGTACGAGTATGTTTCCAATTTGCAATAAAATAAATTTGTAACCAATTTGTGGCTATGATCTAAAGAGACAAAGGTCGCCTCTACCCTCAAAAGAGATGTCAAAACCAGACGCCATCTATTGACCGTCGCCTAAACTAGCGGCTTCGGGTTGGTGACAAAGTCACAACACGTGATGTTTTGACGTCTATTTTAACAGGAGAGGCCACTTTTGTCTCTTTATATCAATATCCTTCCGGCAAAATTTCCATCTATATTACTCTCGTATATGCATATTTAATTTCGAATCATATTAACATATTTTATCATCTTTACTTTAATTCAGCCATGCCTTTATCGTCGTACAAGATAAATCCTTACAGACTATAACACTTTATTTATATATATACCCTGAAAAATGTCATCAGACATGATAAACCCTATTCGACAATGACACTTTTCATTGTATTTATATCCTGAGAGTTATCTCTTCATGACTAATTTCTATGTAACAATGTAAATTGTAGTTGCATACATACCTCGACAGATGTCGTCGTACATTACAAATCCAGGTTGACAATGACATTTGTAGTTGCCCCAATAACTTTGTAGACACAGGGCTTTCTTCCTGGTACATTGTAGTTCTTTATTGCTGCCGACCTCACAGGGTTTCCATTCCTCTGAAAATACAAATAATATATTATTCTCTATTAAAATTAAATAAAAATGTTCTAATATTCATTCAGTATAATTTATTAATTCAGTATAAACAGATAGAATATATGCATGTTTGTGTTTGTTTGTGTTGGTTTAAAAAATAAATACATTATTGTTTTGTGCTTGTCATTAATATTTAAAACACATTTAAATTTTATATATTTTATTCAATTAAGATCAAAATTACATAAACATCACATTTAATTATTTATCATCACAAACAATTATATCATAACTACCTAACATTAAGCCAACCATATGTTTTTTTTTGTTTTCGTCACTGGTCCAATATTTTTATTTTCATAGACTAAATTATGATATTAATTTATAAATGAAAAATATTCAAAACAAATAAACAACTTATAAAACTATTTTTAAGGCGTAATATTCTTTTTTAAATAAAACAATTTCTACTGTCCTTACTGCGATGGAAAAATTAAAGGGAGGGCCTGGCTCATCAGTGGTGAACCCTCCCAGCGGTTTCGCCAGTTTAATCTACCATTTGGTTTCACCACTGATGAGCCAGGCCCTCCCTTTAATTTTTCCATCGCAGTAAGGACAGTAGAAATTGTTTTATTTAAAAAAGAATATTACGCCTCTAAAATAGTTTTATAATTTAAATAAACAACTATATACATCAATTCCCCCTTCTTAGGCTTGGCCCCTCATTTATTTATTTTTTTTATATCTCTGTGGACATCTGCGCTCCCTCTGAGGGTACCTGGGGGTTGTATCACTTTTCTCCTCTGAGATTGGAGTTGGCACACATTCAGCATCACTCATATTAGTGGGATGTGATTTACCAGGCAACATTTTTTAAATGTAGTTTTGATGAACTTTTTTTTCACTGTCACCTTGTTTTATTAAATAAACATTCCTTCCCTTAGTATTTTAATTTTCTTTCCTGTATACCAAGAGGGATGATTATTAGTAATCCACCTAAATTTCACAGTCTCATCCACTTTATATATATAAAAATTTACTGTTAACATATTGACCATTGACTTTGGAGACTTTTACTTCTTCTTTTGACAACACAGAAAGTCTTGATCTGATCTTTCTTCCAATAAATAGTTCCGCAGGTGATGTCCCTTTTCTAATATTTGCATCTGTCCTTATAAAGAACAAAGCCCTGGACAGAGCCAAATCTAGTTCCACCTGCTCGTTTTCATATAATAGCTTTTTTAGCAATTTCTTTACCTCTCTTACAGAGACTTCTGCCTGTCCATTCGATTTTGGGTGATATGGGGGAGATGTCACATGGGATATGCCATTCTTAGACAAAAAATCACCAAAGTCACTACTAAAAAAAGGAGGACCATTATTAGAAACCACTACTTGTGGAAATCCGTAGCGAGCAATACAATTTCTCATAAAATTTGTACAAAAATATGCACTGGTAGATGAGGCCTTTTATGAGGCAAACTTTCATTAGAAAGACAAGTTCTACAATTTTTTGTAATTATTTCTATTGAAGAGTCCATGCCAGGCCACCAAATAGATGAACGAGCCATCATTTTCATTTTATTAGTCCCTGCATGGCTCTCATGTAATAATTGAAGTACCTTTTCATGTAGACTTTTTGGAATAACCATTCTATTCTCAAGAAAAATACATTTTTGGAGAATTGTGAAGTCATCAATCCTTTTTAAATAAGGAATGAGATCATCATTGGGACTTGAGGGTAACTCCCCTGTCTCAATAATTTCATGCAATTTGAATAAAGTTCTGTCTAAATGTGTTTCATGAGCCACAAGAACATGGTCAATGATGGAAGTATTTAAGAGTAAAATTTCACCACTCCCATCATTATATTCCAAACTATTCTTTTGAAACTGTGGAAATCTAGAAAGGGAATCTGGAATGATATTATCCTTTCCTTTTTTATACTTAATTTCAAAATTAAAATTTGAAAGAGTTAGAGCCCATCTATGAAGTCTATTTGCAATGAGTGGAGGCAAATTTGTTTTATCTCCAAAAATAGTTATTAAGGGCTTGTGATCAGTATAAATGGCGAATTTCCTGCCAAAAAGGTAATTTTTTAATTTATTTACTGCAAAAACAATTGCAAGTCCTTCTCTTTCAACTTGAGAATATTTTCTTTCATGAACATTTAAAGTTCTGGAAATTAAACACACAGGCCTTTCCTCCCCATCTTTCAAATGTGAAAGGGTTGCTCCTATTCCCACCTGACTTGCATCACAAGAAAGAATCAAAGGCAAATTTAGGGAATAATGCGATAAACATGAGGTCTCATCTAATGCATTTTTACAGGAATTGAAAGATCCATCTGTCTCAACATTCCAAGACCATTTCACATTCTTTTTTAATAGGTTGTATAAAGGATATGCTAAATCTGAAAGATTTGGCAAAAATTTACTATAAAATGACAAAAATCCAAGGAAGCTTTTTAATTCAGTTGTATTCTTAGGAATTGGACAATTCTTTATGCAAGCTAGCTTGTCTTTCAAGGGGTATATACCAAATCCATTTATTTTATGTCCAAGATATTCAATCTCATTTTTAACAAACAAGCACTTATTTTTGTTTATCGTAAAATTATTTTCTTTAAGAATATTAAGTGTTCTCTTAAGAATATCTAAATGGTTTTCCAAATCCTCTGATGCAATAAGAATATCATCAAAATAAATGTAAACATCATTGATTCCCGAGAAGAAGGATTCCATTGTCTTCTGAAATATTTCAGAAGCATTCTTTATACCAAAAGCCAAACGATTATATTTATATAAACCTTTGTGAGTGGAGACAACCAAATACTTTTTTGAAATATCATCCATCTCAATTTGATGGTAAGCCTTTGACAAATCTAATTTATTAAATAATTTATTTCCTTGAAAATTACTTAAGACTGAATCAATGTTAGGGATAGGATATTTAACATCCTCTAAGTAAGGATTTAAACTCTTTTTAAAATCAGCGCAAAGTCTAATTTGGCCATCTGGTTTTGCAACACAAACAAGTGGAGAAGCACAATCACTTCTATCTATAGGAGACAAAATATTCAAATCAACCAATTTATCAATTTCATCTTCCACCAGTTGTTTTAAGGCAAAAGGAACTTGTCTGAATTTGTAAAATTTTGGGATAAAGTCAGCCTTCACACCAAGATGGCATTTGATACCTTTAATAGGGCCAGATTTGTATTCAAAAATGGATTTATAATCATTTATAAGTGACTCTACATTAAAATAGTCCAATTTATGTAAAGAATTGAAAGAAATATAAAATAGACTAAGGAAATCTCTTCCCAAAATAAATTTAGAGAAATTTAAATCAGTTATGAGTATCTCAATCACCCTAGAAACATTTCTAAATTTTATATCAAATTTAGCCTTGCCTAAAATAGGTATTTTAGAACCACTATAGCCTGTTAAGATGGTATCACATTTGTTTAACTCAATATTTTAAAAATATTTAAAGTAAACACATTTAGTTAAAGTAGTAATGGCTGCACCAGTATCAATTTCAGCCAAAAGTTCAATCTCATTCACATACACAGTTTCAGTCAAAGGAGGATGTAAATTTATATTATACAATGACAAACTATTTTGAGAATTTGAAGGATTATTAACATTAGGGTGCGACTTAAATTTATTAAAATTCTTTTTAGAATTTATGGGCAAATTATGGTCAGACCTGTCTTTTTTATAACATATTGTGGAAATATGACCTAATTTACCACAAACTCTACAAGTAGCAGATTTGAAGAAACAATTATAATGAAGATGGTTAGTCTTACCACAGTGTTTACAGGTATTATTAATGGCGTGAAGATACTGTGGGGACTGATGGGCATTTTCGGATCCTTTGATATTATGTAGCTCATTATCCGCTGATTCCGCAGACAGAGCTATGTCCACTGCACCATCAAAAGTTAAGTTTTCTTCTTGTAGGAGTTTCTTTTGGGTAGATGAATCAATGATGCCAGCAACAAATCTGTCACGTAAGGATTCTTGTAAAAAATCTCCAAAAGAACACTTTTGAGCTTGGTCTTTTAGGCGTATCATATATTTTGAAATAGTTTCTCCAGACTTTTGATCCATTTTCTGAAATATGAATCTTTCCTATATTATATTAGTTTTTGGATTAAAATGTTTTAATAAGATGGTACATAATTTATCAAAAGGAACTTGAGCAACTTCCTCTGGAAAAACTAAATTTCGCAAGATACTAAAATATTTAGGGCCTATACTTGAAATAAGAAATGGCGTCTTAAAATCTTCCTTTGTTTTAGAAATTAACATAAATTGTTTTATGCGATATATATAATTTTCCACATTTTCTAAATTCTCATCAAATTTCTCAAACATACCTGAAGACATATTTGAAGTATAATTTCTTCTCCCAAATCAATTTCTTTGTTCTTTACAAAATTCGCTTTTCCTCGTCGCCAGTTGTTTTGTGCTTGTCATTAATATTTAAAACACATTTAAATTTTATATATTTTATTCAATTAAGATCAAAATTACATAAACATCACATTTAATTATATATCATCACACAAACAATTATATCATAACTACCTAACATTAAGCCAACCATATGTTTTTTTTTTTGTTTTCGTCACTGGTCCAATATTTTTATTTTCATAGACTAAATTATGAGATTAACTTATAAATGAAAAATATGCAAAACAAATAAACAACTATATACATCAATTATGAACAATCTAAGTAAATTTGATTTTTAAAAATATTTCTATTAGGCATGTGAAAATAGTACAAATGTGATATATTCTCTATTCATGATGAAATTGTGAAAAAAGTTTCAAAATTACAAAATATTTTTTCACAATGAGTTTCTATTTATTAAAAAACGCTAGCTTTCAAACGATAATCGCTCTTCAACAGTTTTAAATGTGATATTTCACTGAGATAAGGTGCAGAAATTAAGAACAAAAAAAAGGCATCTCCTCATCGAGTTTTCAGTTACACGTTAAAGAGATGCCTTTTTTTTTTCTTTCTATTGAAAATTATTATTATTGTCCTTTTTTATATTTATACAGGGTCATGGAGATTCTATTCATAGATCAAATTCAAAATCTTAGTAGGGTTGTAATATAGGTCCTGTTTTGAGACTCCCATACATTCCAAGAGGTAGTCTGGTAATGCCCCTTTGGTCCTGCATATGGTAATATTAACATATTAAAATATGCTTATGCCATGACTTTAATATACTTATATACCGGATGAAGCTTTTTTTCTTTTATTTTTGATTCAGCTAACAGGTGAATTGAAAAAAAAAGTGATTCCAAAGGGTTTTTGGTATGAATGATATTTTTGTATCAAGTAATCATATAAGATACTAAGATTAGAAATATCTTGGGACCAACACCGGGCAGTACCTCATGGGTTGGCTTATTTCTTTTCTGTACAGTACTCGTCTTTTCTCTCGTGTTTGCATGGATCACTTTCGGACACAAACCTTTTCTGAGTAAATTTGAAATTATTTTTTTAATTTTTAAGACAATTTATCACACGCCATATTTTTGGACAACACATTATATATATTTTAATATCAACACTTTTCGCTTTACTGAAAAAAATGTCACAATATTTTCCATTTTAGTGACAACACCTTTTTTCAATTGTCTTTGCATGGATTACTTTCAAACACAAACCTTGTTTTTTTTAATAAAAAGGCATATATTCAATTGATAATAAATAAATATATTACCAATTTATACCTAATATAATTATTAATATTTTGAAATATATATACAGTTATCTTTTTATTAATACCATCTAATACATAATTTTAAAATTCAACCTTATTATAAGTACTTTTTAATATATTTTGAAAAGATTCAAGAAAACACGAATTGTCAAAACATAAGGGGTTGGAAAATTTTCAACATCGCGAGTTGTCTTTTTTTTTCGGAGACAGAGGTAAATTTGATCAGGCTTAGTTTTCTTGTAAGTCCTCAATTAAAGTCACTATGGATAAGAATATCAACAACAACAACAAAAGCCTTTATTGAGGACCTCTCGTCCTATAAAGGATTCGCCAGTTTACAGAGTAATTGAAGAGAAGAGAACTAAGAAAATAGAAAGAAACCTATATGTAGTAGGTATAGTATAGTAATTTCTACACTGTGACTATATACTACAGCAGCAACAAGCCTTTTAGTGGAATCACAGTCCCATACAGGATTCGTCATTCTAATCCTGACAGATTATTTACATAGAATTATTTACATCAATTACAGAGGGTGTTCACACTTATAGGAAACAAGTTATAAAATATTAAAAATTAACACCATATTTGAAATTTTTCAAATGTTCTATTTGAAAGTCTTTTTGTTTATTTACAGAACGGCACCTGAATTTCCACGATAGCAGACACTTTCTGATCATGGTCATACACAAAATATCCCATTCTTCCTTTACCACTTTCCAGAGACCTTCAATTGTCCTAGGGTGTCTCTTTCCAAGTGCTCTTTTAAGGCATCCAAAAATGCAAAATTTAATCGGGGCTAAATCAGGAGATTTTACAGGGGTTCTGTTCTTTGGAATGGTGTTGATTCCTGTTCTTTGCCTTAGATCTTCCAAATAAGCTTGGGTTGAAGATGAGGTATGACTTGTGGCGTTATCATGGTGAAACCAGACTTTGTTGCTCTGTTTTCCATAGATAGAGGGAATATCATTTAAAAATATAGGTTCTAAAATGTTGCTTTGATAGTACTCTGAGTTTATTTTGGCATTTCTTTCAACTTTTCTTATTTTTAATTTTCCTTCATATGATATACCGCATGCCACCATAAATCCTTTGGGGTAACTTTCGGCGCATTCCTTCAACCAAATTGGCCTAGATTTTTCCACCCTTTTTTGATAGTATATAGTTCATTTTCTGTCGAAATCGGTTAAATATACCCATGCTTCGTCATATGTAACAATAAATTTCCATCTATCAGCAGCCAAGAAATTTTCATAAAAATATCTGCTGATAGCGTGTTGCTAACGAATATGGCTCTGAAACAATTTGTGAACCGCATGTTTTTTTTGTAGTTTTTAGGCCTAAATCTTTATTTATTATTTTATTTATTGTTGACACTGATGTTCCTATTAATTTGGCTATATCTCTTTGTGGAATAGGATTTTCTTTTGTAATATATTTTTTCACTTTTTTGACAGTTGCAGGAGTTCTCACAGATATAGGGTGATAATCTTTAGTCCATTTCTCCGTAAGTGCTTTGAATAAAACTTGATATTTTTGTCGTGAATAATATTATAAATACCCTTTTTAGAAATGTTGATATCATCTTGTTTGCTTATTTTAATTTTGTCCAAATAGGTAAAATTAGCTCTGGAAAGTGGTAAAGGAAGAATGGGATCTTTTGAGTATGACCATGATCAGAAAGTGTCTGCTATCGTGGAAAATCAGGTGCCTTTCTGTAAATAAACAAAAAGGCTCTCAAATAGAACATTTGAAAATTTTCAAATATGGTGTTCATATTTAATATTTTATAATAAATCTTGTTTCCTATAAGTGTGAACACCCTCTGTAGATTATGTATATAGCTTCCCTTTCTCTTCAGCCGTCTTCCAAAATTTGAACAACGCAAACGCTCCAGCTCTGTTTCTCACCACCTCATTCAACAGGAGCTCAAAAGAGAGTCCCTCAAGGCCTATTTGGATAAAATATATTTCAGAGTTAATATAGAATAGGTTTAGAATAGTCTTGGGAACAACACCAGGCAGTACCTCATGTGTTGGCTTATTTCTTTTCTGTACAGTACTCGTTTTACTATTGTGTTTGCATGGATCACTTTCGAAAACAAACCTTGTTTAACCATATTCTTAACTGCGATTTTGAATCATATTTAAAAATATAATTTTTCACACGTAAATTATCATATAATTTGAATATTTTTTTATTAATTCAAGAAAAGTTCTAATTGTTTCAATTCAAAATTGACATTGATATATATTTTAAATTTTCATTTGGATTAATGTTATATACACATTGTTAATTGTTCGTTGAAATGCCAAAGGTCTATAGTAAAATAATTATGATGTCAAATGCTAATATTAATGATGTTTTCATCAAATTGAAAAATATTTTCAATATGATTGATTTAATATCTGATATAAACATGATGTGAATTAAACAAATATTAACTTTCTAGAAAGTGGAATTACTTCATTCTATTTTTCATATTGCTTGATAGTGTGATATTCAAAGGTATAAACAAGGGATATAACAATTTTATATCCTATTAACCCATTTAGAGATGCAGCTTTGAAGTATGATTATTGAATGCTTGATATTTATGTTTAATTCAATAATAAATATATTATTTAATTTTAAATACATATATAAAATAAATGTTTAAGAAATATTTTATATGATATTAAAAATGTACGCTTAAGATAAAAACTAGAAGTTCAATAATATAAAACTTATATACTTTATTTAGATAGAAATTTCTAGTTATCATATCTGAATATACTCTGATACAGACTCAGATTTATTTGTCACCAATCTATTTCAAAATACATATTCAAAATGCCATAATTTATAAACCTCTATCATTTATGACTTCTCTTGTTTTAATATTTAGGTACTTTGTTTTGGTAATTCTCGAGTTTATAGGTTTTAATGGGCGAAGAAGTAATATCATTTATTGGTGTATATAGAATTAAAATTTGTTCCTATTACCTGGACACTTGTCTGTTTCTTCTTTTAAAATATCCCCGCTAAGACACTGGCACTTGAAGCCTCTTTCTGTCGCTGGTTTGGAAACACAATGGGCATCCTTCTTTCGACAGTATTCGACGTTGTCTTCGTCCTTGCATGGGTCTTTTGCTAAGCACAAAATTTAATTAATTATGCTATTCAGATATATAGATTTTTATATATTCTCGAGTTTATGACCTACACTTATAGACAGCAATTTACATATACTTTCAATTATAATCAAAACATCTATAAATTATTTAAAATAAATTACACTTCCAATCAATATTTCCAATTAAATAAGGGATTATAATTTTATTAAAATGGCCATTCCAAATTATATTTGATTATTTTTATAAAAATATGGTTGATATTTGTATAAATGAAAATCTTCATAAATTCAATCAAAATTTGAGGAATAGAAGTATTACTTCTGTAATAATTGAATATAAAAAAATAATTTCTCTCAGTTTAATGTACCATTGAATTACTACCATTTCCTCTTTGAGCCATTTTTAAGATATAATTCAGCTATTTCCTAACTGCGATTTTGAATCATATTTAAAATTAAATTTTTCAAACATAAAATATCATATAAATCGAGTATATTGTTATTGATTCAAGAAAGGTTCTGATTGTTTTAAATCAAAATTGATATTTATATATATTTGAATTTTAATTTGGATCAATATTTAATTTACATTGATAATTGTTCTTTAAAATGCCTAAGGTCTATAGTAAAATAATTATAATGTCAAATACTAATATTAATGAGTTATCATCATATTCAAAAATATTTTCAACATAATTCATTTGAAATATGATATAAATATGCTGTGAATTAAACAATTATTAACTTCCTAGAAAAGCAATTACTTTATTCCATTTTTTATATTGCTTGATAATGTGGAATTCAAAGGTATAAACAAGGAATATAACAATTAAATAATCTATTAACACATAATTAGATATAGCTGGGAATATTTAACAATTAAATACCTAATTCCTTTGTTTAATTCAATTTAAATACATTATAATATTTTAAATATATAAAATAAAGGTTTATGGAATATTTTATATGATCTAAAAATTAACACTTAGTAATAAAACCTAGAAGTTCAATAATATAAATCCTATGTAAAAAATGTAGAGGGAAATTTGTATTTATTATATCTGAATACACTCTGATACTGACTCAGATATATTTGTCACCAATCTATTTGAAAATGCATATTCAAAAGGCCATAATCTATAAACCTCTATCATTTATGACTTCTCTTGTTTTAATATTTAGGTACTTTGATTTAGTAATTCTCGAGTTTATAGGTTTTAATGGGCGAAGAAGTAATATCATTTATTGGTATATATATAGAATTCATATGTGTTCCTATTACCAGGACACTTGTCTGTTTCTTCTTCTAAAATATCCCCGCTAAGACACTGGCACTTGAAGCCTTTTTCTGTCCCAGGTTTGGCAACACAATGGGCATCCTTCTTTCGACAGTATTCGACATTGCCTTCTTCCTTGCATGGGTCATCTGCTAAACACAAAATTATTCTGACAATATAAAATTAGGTCATTTAGATATAAAGTTTTTATATTCTCGAAATTATGACCTACGCCTATAAACAGAATCTAACATCTACTGGCAACAATCAACTTTAATTACTACCATTTCAATTATAATCAGAACATCTATAAATTAATTGATAAAAATTACACTTTTTATAACACAATTATATGAGGGATTTTATTATTATTTGAAATGTCTCTCCAAATTATATATGATTTCTTAATAAAATTATGACTGATATTTATATAAATGAAAAGCTTCATGGATTAATTCAAAATTTGAGGGCTAGAAATATTTCTTTTGTAATTCTTTGAATATAAGAAATTACTTTCTCTCAGTTTAAAGTTCTAAAATCTTACTCAACCATTTCCTTACCTGCGATTTTATTTTATATTTAAAATTTTATTTTTCCCACATAAATTATGATAAATTTCGAGTATTTTGTTTTTGAATCATGAAAAGTACTAATTGTTTTAAATAAAAATTGATTGTGATAAATATTTGAATTTAATTTAGATTAAAATTATATATAAATTGGTAATTGTTCATTAAAATGCCAAAGGTCTTCAGTGTAATAATTATGTTTTGTCAAATGCTAATATTAATAAGTTTTCGTTCAATTAATTAAAAATAATACAATATGATTCATTTGAAATCTGATAGAAATATGCTGTGAAATAAACTATTATTAAGAGGAATTACTTCATTCCATTTTTATATTGTTTGCAAATGTGGAATTCAAAGGTAGTAACAAGGGATAAAACAATTATATATTCTATAACCCATAAATACATGTGTGTGTAACTGGAAAATATAAATATTAAATGCTTAATTTTTATGTTTCATTCGATTTAAATACGTTATAATTTATTAAATATATATAATAAAGGTTTTGTAATATTTTATATGATATAAAAATTAACAATTAAGAATAAAAACTAGAAATTCAATAATTAAAATCCTATGTAAAATATATAGAGAGTAATTTGTAGTTATTATATCTGAATACACTTTGATACTGACTCAGATATATTTGTCACCGATCTATTTCGAAATGCATATTTAAAATGCCCTAATTTATAAACCTCTATTATTTATGACTTATCTTGTTATAATTATAAAATTTCAGTACTTTGATTTAGTTATTCTCGAGTTTATTAGGGTTCAATGGGCGAAGAAGTAATATCATTTATTGGTGTAAAATTCAAATTTGTTCCTTTTACCTGGACACTTGTCTGTTTCTTCTTCTAAAATATCCCCATTATGACACTGGCACTTGAAGCCCTCATCTGTGCCATGTTTGGCAACACAATGGGCATCCTTCTTTCGGCAGTATACGAAGTTGCCTTTGTCCTCGCATGGGTCAATTGCTAAACACAAAATTTATTTGAACAATTATTAAATATGCTATTTAGATATATGAGGGGCATCCAATAAATAAGTTTCCCTATTTTGTAACAAATAAACAACTTTATTTACAATTATGCAGTTATTTAATTTTCATTATACAACTCATAGACTACTTCTCTACATAATCACCATTTCTGTCCAAACATTTTTGGTACCGTTGTAGCGATTTTTTGATACCACTGTTGTACCAAGCCGTGTCCTGTCTTCGTAGCCAGTGGTTCGCCTCCGCCTGTTTTCAATTCAAATTCAAAACATCTGACATGATTGTTCCAATCGAAGAGCATCCAATTTCGATTCCAGGAGGCAGTCGAATCATTATTTCGTCAATGGTGACGCGGCGATTTGCTTCCACCACATTCCGAACAGCAGCCACGGCTGCATTGTCCGTAGCAGTAACAGGCCTGTCGCTTCGCTCGTCATCATGCACGTTTTGCCGTCCTTCCAAGAACCATGAACGCCATCGGCGAACCATTTGGATGCTCATACATCCTTCACCATACACTGATACTAAATTGCGATGAATATTGACCGCAGTTTCATTTTTCGCTGTGAAAAACGAATTACAGAACGGAGTTCGCAAGTGGACACGTTCACCAGTGGTAGTTCCATGGAAACTGAAGCGCTACGGACTTGCGCGTACGAGTAGAGTGATTTTGAAAGGTCACCAGCTTCCAACGCATCCTAGTGACCATTTCTTACCTACTAACTAATTTTTACAACGTTTCGTTCGCCGAAAAAAAATAGGGAAACTTATTTATTGGATGCCCCTCGTATATATATATATATATAGATTTTTATATTCTCGAGGTTATGACCTACACCTATAGACAGCATCTTACATATACTGACAACTTTCAACTTTAATTACATCTATTTCAATTATAATCAAAACATCTATAAATTATTTGAAATAAATTACACCACAAATCAACATTTCCAATTGAATAAGGGATTATAATATTATTAAAATGGCCATTCCAAATTATATTTGATTATTTTTATAAAAATATGGTTGATTTTGTATTAATGAAAATCTTCATAAATTCAATCGAAATTTAGGAATAGAAGTATTACTTCTGTAATAATTGGATATACAAAATAATTTCTCTCAGTTTAATGTACCATTGAATTACTACCATTTCCTCTTTGAACCATTTCGAAGATATATTTCAGCTATTTTCCTAACTGCGAGTTTGAATCATATTTAAAAATATAATTTTTCAAACATAAAATATCATATAAATCGAGTATATTGTTATTGATTCAAGAAAGGTTCTGATTGTTTTAAATCAAAATTGATATTGATATATATTTGATTTTTAATTTGGATCAATATTTAATTTACATTGATAATTGTTCATTAAAATGCCTAAGGTCTATAGTAAAATAATTATAATGTCAAATAATAATATTAATGAGTTATCATCATATTCAAAAATATTTTCAACATAATTCATTTGAAATATGATTTAAATATGCTGTGAATTAAACAATTATTAACTTTCTAGAAAAGCAATCACTTTATTCCATTTTTTATAGTGCTTGATAATGTGGAATTCAAAGGTATAAACAAAGGATATAACAATTAAATTTTCTATTAACACATAAATATATATAGCTGGGAATATTTAACAATTAAATACCTAATTCCTTCGTTAAATTCAATTTTATACATTTTAATATTTTAAATATATAAAATAAAGGTTTATGGAATATTTTATATGATCTAAAAATTAACACTTAGTAATAAAACCTAGAAGTTCAATAATATAAATCCTATGTAAAAAATGTAGAGGGAAATTTGTAGTTATTATATCTGAATACACTCTGATACTGACTCAGATATATTTGTCACCAATCTATTTCAAAATACATATTCAAAATGACATAATCTATAAACCTCTATCATTTATGACTTCTCTTGTTTTAATGTTTAGGTACTTTGATTTGGTAATTCTCGAGTTTATAGGTTTTAATGGGCGAAGAAGTAATATCATTTATTGGTGTAGAATTCGAATATTTTCCTATTACCTGGACACTTATCTGCTTCTTCTTTTAAAATATCCCCGCTAAGACACTGGCACTTGAAGCCTTTATCTGTGCCAGGTTTGGCAACACAATGGGCATCCTTCTTTCGACAGTATTCGACGTTTCTTTCGTACTCGCATGGGTCAATTGCTAAACACAAAATTTATTTGAACAATTATAAATTATGCTATTTAAATATATAGATTTTTATATTCTCGAGGGTATGACCTACACTTATAAACAGCATCTTACATCTACTGACAACTTTCAACTTTAATTACAACTATTTCAATTATATCCGAAACATCCATAAATTATTTAAAATAAATTACACTTCCAATCAATATTTCCTATTAAATAAGGGATTATAATATTATTAAAATGGCCATTACAAATTATATTCGATTATTTTTATAAAAAATATGGTTGATATTTGTATAAATGAAAATCTTCATAAATTCAATCAAAATTTGAGGAATAGAAGTATTACTTCTGTAATAATTGGATATAAAATATAATTTCTCTCCGTTTACAAGGCCGCAGTCAATGTCCGTTGGAGAATAATGGATTCGCCGAATGTCGTGGTTTGCTTGGAGGAAGAAAACGAAGATTGAATGCGGCTGATTCCACACTAGCCCTCTCAATGATATCCTAACCTTGACATATTCTAAACATTGGTACTTTAATTTAAATATTTAATCATGTACGGTTCTTTTTGCTTTGTATGTTTAATTTTTGTATATATGGTTATATTTCTTTTTGTTTGGTTTTTCTTTCTTCTCTCTTTTCTTTTTCCTTATTACTTCTTGTATTCTAGTTTTTACTTTTGAAATATCTTCCTTTTCTAAATCCTGTAGAGGGGAATCATGTATAGGGCTGGATGCCCCAATAAAAAGGCTTGTGTGTGTGTGTAATTTCTCTCAGTTTAATGTACCATTGAATTACTACCATTTCCTATTTGAACCATTTCTAAGATATAATTCAGCTATTTTCCTAACTGCGATTTTGAATCATAATTAAAAATAATATTTTTCAAAAATAGAATATCATATAAATCGAGTATATTGTTATTGATTCAAGAAAGGTTCTGATTGTTTTAAATCAAAATTGATATTGATATTGTGACAAAGAAATATTTTATTATTTAATTTAATATTATTCAATGAAAATATATTCTACAGATTATAAAAATATATATTAATCTGTATTTGTGAAATCATCTTTAAAATATTTCTTTGCTTGCTTGCTTAAGAATCCCTAGCTGTAGAGAGTTGGGCTGACCTGTTAATAATTGTCGACTCGTCGCTGTGACGTCATCAATAAATACTTTCACATCCCCAGATATACAAAGACTTAATTTTCTACGCGACAACTGGTGGAGAGACAGGACCGATACCCATTAAGAAATAAAAGAAAAATTGATTCTGTTGAACCAGAAGAAACTTCTATGAATGTAAAGAAGGAAGATACTCAGGTAAGCAACTACGTTGTTCAACATCTGCCAAGGAACCCTTCCATTTTCTCCGGGGAGGATGGTGAAGATCTCCAAAAATGGTTTAAAGGGTATGCACGTGTGGCAAGGTACAACCATTGGGACGAAACCCTTTGTCTTACTAAAGTTTGTTTTTATCTGTCTGGAACTGCTCTCAAATGGTTTGAGAACAACGAAGAAAGCATACAGACTTGGAAGGAATTCACATCTCAATTAGAGAATGTGTTCGGAAAAAAAGAAAATTCAAAATTGCAAGTGGAGAAGAAACTTAAAACACGGGCACAATTAAAAGGTGAAAGTACCGAATGTTACATCCAGGATGTCCTGTGCTTGTGCAAAGAGGTTGATCCTCAAATGAGCGAGGAAGATAAAATCTCCCACCTCATGAAGGGGATAGCTGAGGAGCTTTATCAAGCACTCCTACCAAGGGATGTACAGAGCACCGAGCAATTCATTACAGAATGTCGCCGTGTCGAAGCGCTCCGTTTTATGCGAGTTACCCCAAAAAATGTACGAGCGCCTACCAAATGTAGTCTCTCTCTGTGACCAGGATGACGGAGAAGATGTGTCATCTTTGATTAGGCAAATTGTTCGTGAGGAGGTACAGCGGGCATTAGGCTCTCCTCGGGAGGAACCAAAAAATGCTACAATCAAAGAAATTGTAAAGGAGGAGATTGGAAGAACCCTGGCGCCAATCTCAAAGTCTAGGAGAAGTCCCCCTCAGAAGGAAAAACCCCTACAGTTTTTAAATCCAGATATGAGGCCGAAACGATAAGACCGCACCCTGAACCTCGATACCCAAAACAAGGAAGAAGGCGCGACACCAATGATTGGCGTACAACTGAGGGAAGGCCAATCTGTTTCTACTGCGGACGCCCAGGTCACGTCGTCCGCTATTGCCGTGACAGGAAGAGACACAATGAGGAAAGGAGAAAAGAATATTTCCAAAGAAAGCAAGACGCAATGGTATTCTACAACTTTCGAGCCGAATCTCAGGACCCCAATGACGAATCATCGAGGAAAAATTTCACTCGCTACCAAAGCCCTACCTCATATCCCGGTCGAAACAGACAACATTTCTCACCTGCTAGAAGATCTAGCTGGACCACCGCCATTAAAACTAGATGATAGACCATATGGGAGGTAAGGCCGCAAATTTATAAAATCCTCCCTTGCCGACCACAGTGGAAATAAAAAACTACATTGACGTAAACATAGACCTGCCAAGCCCTCATGAAGAAGATATCTCAACTGAAAGAAGACATCCACCGCAGTCACCTGAAAATATCCCTGGCCATAGTACTAGTTCTTAAGACTGACGACGTAAGTCTCCTGCTGAGCATCGGGTCGATGCTCTCTATAGGAGGAGGCTATGTGACAAAGAAATATTTTATTATTTAATTTAATATTATTCAATGAAAATATATTCTACAGATTATAAAAATATATATTAATCTGTATTTGTGAAATCATCTTTAAAATATTTCTTTGATTGCTTGCTTAAGATTCCCTAGCTGTAGAGAGTTGGGCTGACCTGTTAATAATTGTCGACTCGTCGCTGTGACGTCATCAATAAATACTTTCACATCCCCAGATATACAAAGACTTAATTTTCTACGCAACAATATATATTTGAATTTTAATTCGGATTAATATTTAATTTACATTGATAATTGTTCGTTAAAATGCCTAAGGTCTATAGTAAAATAATTATAATGTCAAATACTAATATTAATGAGTTATCATCATATTAAAAATATTTTCAACATAATTCATTTGAAATATGTAATAAATATGCTGTGAATTAAACAATTATTAACTTCCTAGAAAAGCAATTACTTTATTCCATTTTTTATATTGCTTGATAATGTGGAATTCAAAGGTATAAACAAGGAATATAACAATTAAATAATCTATTAACACATAATTAGATATAGCTGGGAATATTTAACAATTAAATACCTAATTCCTTTGTTTAATTCAATTTAAATACATTATAATATTTTAAATATATAAAATAAAGGTTTATGGAATATTTTTTATGATCTAAAAATTAACACTTAGTAATAAAACCTAGAAGTTCAATAATATAAATCCTATGTAAAAAATGTAGAGGGAAATTTGTAGTTATTATATCTGAATACACTCTGATACTGACTCAGATATATTTGTCACCAATCTATTTGAAAATGCATATTCAAAATGCCATAATCTATAAACCTCTATCATTTATGACTTCTCTTGTTTTAATATTTAGGTACTTTGATTTAGTAATTCTCGAGTTTATAGGTTTTAATGGGCGAAGAAGTAATATCATTTATTGGTATATATATAGAATTCATATGTGTTCCTATTACCTGGACACTTGTCTGTTTCTTCTTCTAAAATATCCCCGCTAAGACACTGGCACTTGAAGCCTTTTTCTGTCCCAGGTTTGGCAACACAAATGGCATCCTTCTTTCGACAGTATTCGACATTGCCTTCTTCCTTGCATGGGTCATCTGCTAAACACAAAATTATTCTGACAATATAAAATTAGGTCATTTAGATATAAAGTTTTTATATTCTCGAAATTATGACCTACGCCTATAAACAGAATCTAACATCTACTGGCAACAATCAACTTTAATTACTACCATTTCAATTATAATCAGAACATCTATAAATTAATTGATAAAAATTACACTTTTTATTATACAATTATATGAGGGATTTTATTATTATTTGAAATGTCTCTCCAAATTATATATGATTTCTTAATAATAATATGAATGATATTTATATAAATGAAAATCTTCATGGATTAATTCAAAATTTGAGGGCTAGAATTATTTCTTTTGTAATTCTTTGAATATAAGAAATTACTTTCTCTCAGTTTAAAGTTCTAAAATCTTACTCAACCATTTCCTTACCTGCGATTTTATTTTATATTTGAAAATTTCATTTTTCCCACATAAATTATGATAAATTTCGAGCATTTTGTTTTTGAATCATGAAAAGTACTAATTGTTTTAAATAAATATTGATTGTGATAAATATTTGAATTTAATTTGGATTAAAATTATATATAAATTGGTAATTGTTCATTAAAATGCCAAAGGTCTTCAGTGTAATAATTATGTTTTGTCAAATGCTAATATTAATAAGTTTTCGTTCAATTAATTAAAAATAATACAATATGATTCATTTGAAATCTGATAGAAATATGCTGTGAAATAAACTATTATTAAGAGGAATTACTTCATTCCATTTTTATATTGTTTGCAAATGTGGAATTCAAAGGTAGTAACAAGGGATAAAACAATTATATATTCTATAACCCATAAATACATGTGTGTGTAACTGGAAAATATAAATATTAAATGCTTAATTTTTATGTTTCATTCAATTTAAATACGTTATAATTTATTAAATATATATAATAAAGGTTTTGGAATATTTTATATGATATTAAAATTAACAATTAGGAATAAAAACTAGAAATTCAATAATTAAAATCCTATGTAAAATATATAGAGAGGAATTTGTAGTTATTATATCTGAATACACTCTGATACTGACTCAGATATATTTGTCACCGATCTATTTCGAAATGCATATTCAAAATGCCCTAATTTATAAACCTCTATTATTTATGACTTCTCTTGTTATAATTATAAAATTTCAGTACTTTGATTTAGTTATTCTCGAGTTTATAGGTTTCAATGGGCGAAGAAGTAATATCATTTATTGGTGTAAAATTCAAATTTGTTCCTTTTACCTGGACACTTGTCTGTTTCTTCTTCTAAAATATCCCCATTATGACACTGGCACTTGAAGCCCTTATCTGTGCCATGTTTGGCAACACAATGGGCATACTTCTTTCGGCAGTATACGAAGTTGCCTTTGTCCTCGCATGGGTCAATTGCTAAACACAAAATTTATTTGAACAATTATTAAATATGCTATTTAGATATATGAGGGGCATCCAATAAATAAGTTTCCCTATTTTGTAACAAATAAACAACTTTATTTACAATTATGCAGTTATTTAATTTTCATTATACAACTCATAGACTACTTCTCTACATAATCACCATTTCTGTCCAAACATTTTTGGTACCGTTGTAGCGATTTTTTGATACCACTGTTGTACCAAGCCGTGTCCTGTCTTCGTAGCCAGTGGTTCGCCTCCGCCTGTTTTCAATTCAAATTCAAAACATCTGACATGATTGTTCCAATCGAAGAGCATCCAATTTCGATTCCAGGAGGCAGTCGAATCATTATTTCGTCAATGGTGACGCGGCGATTTGCTTCCACCACATTCCGAACAGCAGCCACGGCTGCATTGTCCGTAGCAGTAACAGGCCTGTCGCTTCGCTCGTCATCATGCACGTTTTGCCGTCCTTCCAAGAACCATGAACGCCATCGGCGAACCATTTGGATGCTCATACATCCTTCACCATACACTGACACTAAATTGCGATGAATATTGACCGCAGTTTCATTTTTCGCTGTGAAAAAACGAATTACAGAACGGAGTTCGCAAGTGGACACGTTCACCAGTGGTAGTTCCATGGAAACTGAAGCGCTACGGACTTGCGCGTACGAGTAGAGTGATTTTGAAAGGTCACCAGCTTCCAACGCATCCTAGTGACCATTTCTTACCTATTAACTAATTTTTACAACGTTTCGTTCGCCGAAAAAAAATAGGGAAACTTATTTATTGGATGCCCCTCGTATATATATATATATATAGATTTTTATATTCTCGAGGTTATGACCTACACCTATAGACAGCATCTTACATATACTGACAACTTTCAACTTTAATTACATCTATTTCAATTATAATCAAAACATCTATAAATTATTTGAAATAAATTACACCACAAATCAACATTTCCAATTGAATAAGGGATTATAATATTATTAAAATGGCCATTCCAAATTATATTTGATTATTTTTATAAAAATATGGTTGATTTTGTATTAATGAAAATCTTCATAAATTCAATCGAAATTTAGGAATAGAAGTATTACTTCTGTAATAATTGGATATACAAAATAATTTCTCTCAGTTTAATGTACCATTGAATTACTACCATTTCCTCTTTGAACCATTTCGAAGATATATTTCAGCTATTTTCCTAACTGCGAGTTTGAATCATAATTAAAAATATAATTTTTCAAACATAAAATATCATATAAATCGAGTATATTGTTATTGATTCAAAAAAGGTTCTGATTGTTTTAAATCAAAATTGATATTGATATATATTTGAATTTTAATTTGGATCAATATTTAATTTACATTGATAATTGTTCATTAAAATGCCTAAGGTCTATAGTAAAATAATTATAATGTCAAATAATAATATTAATGAGTTATCATCATATTCAAAAATATTTTCAACATGATTCATTTGAAATATGATTTAAATATGCTGTGAATTAAACAATTATTAACTTTCTAGAAAAGCAATCACTTTATTCCATTTTTTATAGTGCTTGATAATGTGGAATTCAAAGGTATAAACAAAGGATATAACAATTAAATTTTCTATTAACACATAAATAGATATAGCTGGGAATATTTAACAATTAAATACCTAATTCCTTCGTTAAATTCAATTTAAATACATTTTAATATTTTAAATATATAAAATAAAGGTTTATGGAATATTTTATATGATCTAAAAATTAACACTTAGTAATAAAACCTAGAAGTTCAATAATATAAATCCTATGTAAAAAATGTAGAGGGAAATTTGTAGTTATTATATCTGAATACACTCTGATACTGACTCAGATATATTTGTCACCAATCTATTTCAAAATACATATTCAAAATGACATAATCTATAAACCTCTATCATTTATGACTTCTCTTGTTTTAATGTTTAGGTACTTTGATTTGGTAATTCTCGAGTTTATAGGTTTTAATGGGCGAAGAAGTAATATCATTTATTGGTGTAGTTTTCGAATATTTTCCTATTACCTGGACACTTATCTGCTTCTTCTTTTAAAATATCCCCGCTAAGACACTGGCACTTGAAGCCTTTATCTGTGCCAGGTTTGGCAACACAATGGGCATCCTTCTTTCGACAGTATTCGACGTTTCTTTCGTACTCGCATGGGTCAATTGCTAAACACAAAATTTATTTGAACAATTATAAATTATGCTATTTAGATATATAGATTTTTATATTCTCGAGGGTATGACCTACACTTATAAACAGCATCTTACATCTACTGACAACTTTCAACATCAATTACAACTATTTCAATTATATCCAAAACATCCATAAATTATTTAAAATAAATTACACTTCCAATCAATATTTCCTATTAAATAAGGGATTATAATATTATTAAAATGGCCATTACAAATTATATTCGATTATTTTTATAAAAAATATGGTTGATATTTGTATAAATGAAAATCTTCATAAATTCAATCAAAATTTGAGGATTAGAAGTATTACTTCTGTAATAATTGGATATAAAATATAATTTCTCTCCGTTTACAAGGCCGCAGTCAATGTCCGTTGGAGAATAATGGATTCGCCGAATGTCGTGGTTTGCTTGGAGGAAGAAAACGAAGATTGAATGCGGCTGATTCCACACTAGCCCTCTCAATGATATCCTAACCTTGACATATTCTAAACATTGGTACTTTAATTTAAATATTTAATAATGTACGGTTCTTTTTGCTTTGTATGTTTAATTTTTGTATATATGGTTATATTTCTTTTTGTTTGGTTTTTCTTTCTTCTCTCTTTTCTTTTTCCTTATTACTTCTTGTATTCTAGTTTTTACTTTTGAAATATCTTCCTTTTCTAAATCCTGTAGAGGGGAATCATGTATAGGGCTGGATGCCCCAATAAAAAGGCTTGTGTGTGTGTGTAATTTCTCTCAGTTTAATGTACCATTGAATTACTACCATTTCCTATTTGAACCATTTCTAAGATATAATTCAGCTATTTTCCTAACTGCGATTTTGAATCATAATTAAAAATAATATTTTTCAAAAATAGAATATCATATAAATCGAGTATATTGTTATTGATTCAAGAAAGGTTCTGATTGTTTTAAATCAAAATTGATATTGATATTGTGACAAAGAAATATTTTATTATTTAATTTAATATTATTCAATGAAAATATATTCTACAGATTATAAAAATATATATTAATCTGTATTTGTGAAATCATCTTTAAAATATTTCTTTGCTTGCTTGCTTAAGAATCCCTAGCTGTAGAGAGTTGGGCTGACCTGTTAATAATTGTCGACTCGTCGCTGTGACGTCATCAATAAATACTTTCACATCCCCAGATATACAAAGACTTAATTTTCTACGCGACAACTGGTGGAGAGACAGGACCGATACCCATTAAGAAATAAAAGAAAAATTGATTCTGTTGAACCAGAAGAAACTTCTATGAATGTAAAGAAGGAAGATACTCAGGTAAGCAACTACGTTGTTCAACATCTGCCAAGGAACCCTTCCATTTTCTCCGGGGAGGATGGTGAAGATCTCCAAAAATGGTTAAAAGGGTATGCACGTGTTGCAAGGTACAACCATTGGGACGAAACCCTTTGTCTTACTAAAGTTTATTTTTATCTGTCTGGAACTGCTCTCAAATGGTTTGAGAACAACGAAGAAAGCATACAGACTTGGAAGGAATTCACATCTCAATTAGAGAATGTGTTCGGAAAAAAAGAAAATTCAAAATTGCAAGTGGAGAAGAAACTTAAAACACGGGCACAATTAAAAGGTGAAAGTACCAAATGTTACATCCAGGATGTCCTGTGCTTGTGCGAAGAGGTTGATCCTCAAATGAGCGAGGAAGATAAAATCTCCCACCTCATGAAGGGGATAGCTGAGGAGCTTTATCAAGCACTCCTACCAAGGGATGTACAGAGCACCGAGCAATTCATTACAGAATGTCGCCGTGTCGAAGCGCTCCGTTGTATGCGAGTTACCCCAAAAAATGTACGAGCGCATACCAAATGTAGTCTCTCTCTGTGACCAGGATGACGGAGAAGATGTGTCATCTTTGATTAGGCAAATTGTTCGTGAGGAGGTACAGCGGGCATTAGGCTCTCCTCGGGAGGAACCAAAAAATGCTACAATCGAAGAAATTGTAAAGGAGGAGATTGGAAGAACCCTGGCGCCAATCTCAAAGTCTAGGAGAAGTCCCCCTCAGAAGGAAAAACCCCTACAGTTTTTAAATCCAGATATGAGGCCGAAACGATAAGACCGCACCCTGAACCTCGATACCCAAAACAAGGAAGAAGGCGCGACACCAATGATTGGCGTACAACTGAGGGAAGGCCAATCTGTTTCTACTGCGGACGCCCAGGTCACGTCGTCCGCTATTGCCGTGACAGGAAGAGACGCAATGAGGAAAGGAGAAAAGAATATTTCCAAAGAAAGCAAGACGCAATGGTATTCTACAACTTTCGAGCCGAATCTCAGGACCCCAATGACGAATCATCGAGGAAAAATTTCACTCGCTACCAAAGCCCTACCTCATATCCCGGTCGAAACAGACAACATTTCTCACCTGCTAGAAGATCTAGCTGGACGCCCCGCCATTAAAACTAGATGATAGACCATATGGGAGGTAAGGCCGCAAATTTATAAAATCCTCCCTTGCCGACCACAGTGGAAATAAAAAACTACATTGACGTAAACATAGACCTGCCAAGCCCTCATGAAGAAGATATCTCAACTGAAAGAAGACATCCACCGCAGTCACCTGAAAATATCCCTGGCCATAGTACTAGTTCTTAAGACTGACGACGTAAGTCTCCTGCTGAGCATCGGGTCGATGCTCTCTATAGGAGGAGGCTATGTGACAAAGAAATATTTTATTATTTAATTTAATATTATTCAATGAAAATATATTCTACAGATTATAAAAATATATATTAATCTGTATTTGTGAAATCATCTTTAAAATATTTCTTTGATTGCTTGCTTAAGATTCCCTAGCTGTAGAGAGTTGGGCTGACCTGTTAATAATTGTCGACTCGTCGCTGTGACGTCATCAATAAATACTTTCACATCCCCAGATATACAAAGACTTAATTTTCTACGCAACAATATATATTTGAATTTTAATTCGGATTAATATTTAATTTACATTGATAATTGTTCGTTAAAATGCCTAAGGTCTATAGTAAAATAATTATAATGTCAAATACTAATATTAATGAGTTATCATCATATTCAAAAATATTTTCAACATAATTCATTTGAAATATGATATAAATATGCTGTGAATTAAACAATTATTAACTTCCTAGAAAAGCAATTACTTTATTCCATTTTTTATATATCTTGATAATGTGGAATTCAAAGGTATAAACAAGGAATATAACAATTAAATAATCTATTAACACATAATTAGATATAGCTGGGAATATTTAACAATTAAATACCTAATTCCTTTGTTTAATTCAATTTAAATACATTATAATATTTTAAATATATAAAATAAAGGTTTATGGAATATTTTTTATGATCTAAAAATTAACACTTAGTAATAAAACCTAGAAGTTCAATAATATAAATCCTATGTAAAAAATGTAGAGGGAAATTTGTAGTTATTATATCTGAATACACTCTGATACTGACTCAGATATATTTGTCACCAATCTATTTGAAAATGCATATTCAAAATGCCATAATCTATAAACCTCTATCATTTATGACTTCTCTTGTTTTAATATTTAGGTACTTTGATTTAGTAATTCTCGAGTTTATAGGTTTTAATGGGCGAAGAAGTAATATCATTTATTGGTATATATATAGAATTCATATGTGTTCCTATTACCTGGACACTTGTCTGTTTCTTCTTCTAAAATATCCCCGCTAAGACACTGGCACTTGAAGCCTTTTTCTGTCCCAGGTTTGGCAACACAAATGGCATCCTTCTTTCGACAGTATTCGACATTGCCTTCTTCCTTGCATGGGTCATCTGCTAAACACAAAATTATTCTGACAATATAAAATTAGGTCATTTAGATATAAAGTTTTTATATTCTCGAAATTATGACCTACGCCTATAAACAGAATCTAACATCTACTGGCAACAATCAACTTTAATTACTACCATTTCAATTATAATCAGAACATCTATAAATTAATTGATAAAAATTACACTTTTTATTATACAATTATCTGAGGGATTTTATTATTATTTGAAATGTCTCTCCAAATTATATATGATTTCTTAATAATAATATGAATGATATTTATATAAATGAAAATCTTCATGGATTAATTCAAAATTTGAGGGCTAGAATTATTTCTTTTGTAATTCTTTGAATATAAGAAATTACTTTCTCTCAGTTTAAAGTTCTAAAATCTTACTCAACCATTTCCTTACCTGCGATTTTATTTTATATTTGAAAATTTTATTTTTCCCACATAAATTATGATAAATTTCGAGTATTTTGTTTTTGAATCATGAAAAGTACTAATTGTTTTAAATAAAAATTGATTGTGATAAATATTTGAATTTAATTTGGATTAAAATTATATATAAATTGGTAATTGTTCATTAAAATGCCAAAGGTCTTCAGTGTAATAATTATGTTTTGTCAAATGCTAATATTAATAAGTTTTCGTTCAATTAATTAAAAATAATACAATATGATTCATTTGAAATCTGATAGAAATATGCTGTGAAATAAACTATTATTAAGAGGAATTACTTCATTCCATTTTTATATTGTTTGCAAATGTGGAATTCAAAGGTAGTAACAAGGGATAAAACAATTATATATTCTATAACCCATAAATACATGTGTGTGTAACTGGAAAATATAAATATTAAATGCTTAATTTTTATGTTTCATTCAATTTAAATACGTTATAATTTATTAAATATATATAATAAAGGTTTTGGAATATTTTATATGATATTAAAATTAACAATTAGGAATAAAAACTAGAAATTCAATAATTAAAATCCTATGTAAAATATATAGAGAGGAATTTGTAGTTATTATATCTGAATACACTCTGATACTGACTCAGATATATTTGTCACCGATCTATTTCGAAATGCATATTCAAAATGCCCTAATTTATAAACCTCTATTATTTATGACTTCTCTTGTTATAATTATAAAATTTCAGTACTTTGATTTAGTTATTCTCGAGTTTATAGGTTTCAATGGGCGAAGAAGTAATATCATTTATTGGTGTAAAATTCAAATTTGTTCCTTTTACCTGGACACTTGTCTGTTTCTTCTTCTAAAATATCCCCATTATGACACTGGCACTTGAAGCCCTTATCTGTGCCATGTTTGGCAACACAATGGGCATCCTTCTTTCGGCAGTATACGAAGTTGCCTTTGTCCTCGCATGGGTCAATTGCTAAACACAAAATTTATTTGAACAATTATTAAATATGCTATTTAGATATATGAGGGGCATCCAATAAATAAGTTTCCCTATTTTGTAACAAATAAACAACTTTATTTACAATTATGCAGTTATTTAATTTTCATTATACAACTCATAGACTACTTCTCTACATAATCACCATTTCTGTCCAAACATTTTTGGTACCGTTGTAGCGATTTTTTGATACCACTGTTGTACCAAGCCGTGTCCTGTCTTCGTAGCCAGTGGTTCGCCTCCGCCTGTTTTCAATTCAAATTCAAAACATCTGACATGATTGTTCCAATCGAAGAGCATCCAATTTCGATTCCAGGAGGCAGTCGAATCATTATTTCGTCAATGGTGACGCGGCGATTTGCTTCCACCACATTCCGAACAGCAGCCACGGCTGCATTGTCCGTAGCAGTAACAGGCCTGTCGCTTCGCTCGTCATCATGCACGTTTTGCCGTCCTTCCAAGAACCATGAACGCCATCGGCGAACCATTTGGATGCTCATACATCCTTCACCATACACTGACACTAAATTGCGATGAATATTGACCGCAGTTTCATTTTTCGCTGTGAAAAAACGAATTACAGAACGGAGTTCGCAAGTGGACACGTTCACCAGTGGTAGTTCCATGGAAACTGAAGCGCTACGGACTTGCGCGTACGAGTAGAGTGATTTTGAAAGGTCACCAGCTTCCAACGCATCCTAGTGACCATTTCTTACCTATTAACTAATTTTTACAACGTTTCGTTCGCCGAAAAAAAATAGGGAAACTTATTTATTGGATGCCCCTCGTATATATATATATATATATAGATTTTTATATTCTCGAGGTTATGACCTACACCTATAGAAAGCATCTTACATATACTGACAACTTTCAACTTTAATTACATCTATTTCAATTATAATCAAAACATCTATAAATTATTTGAAATAAATTACACCACAAATCAACATTTCCAATTGAATAAGGGATTATAATATTATTAAAATGGCCATTCCAAATTATATTTGTTTATTTTTATAAAAATATGGTTGATTTTGTATTAATGAAAATCTTCATAAATTCAATCGAAATTTAGGAATAGAAGTATTACTTCTGTAATAATTGGATATACAAAATAATTTCTCTCAGTTTAATGTACCATTGAATTACTACCATTTCCTCTTTGAACCATTTCGAAGATATATTTCAGCTATTTTCCTAACTGCGAGTTTGAATCATAATTAAAAATATAATTTTTCAAACATAAAATATCATATAAATCGAGTATATTGTTATTGATTCAAAAAAGGTTCTGATTGTTTTAAATCAAAATTGATATTGATATATATTTGAATTTTAATTTGAATCAATATTTAATTTACATTGATAATTGTTCATTAAAATGCCTAAGGTCTATAGTAAAATAATTATAATGTCAAATAATAATATTAATGAGTTATCATCATATTCAAAAATATTTTCAACATAATTCATTTGAAATATGATTTAAATATGCTGTGAATTAAACAATTATTAACTTTCTAGAAAAGCAATCACTTTATTCCATTTTTTATAGTGCTTGATAATGTGGAATTCAAAGGTATAAACAAAGGATATAACAATTAAATTTTCTATTAACACATAAATAGATATAGCTGGGAATATTTAACAATTAAATACCTAATTCCTTCGTTAAATTCAATTTAAATACATTTTAATATTTTAAATATATAAAATAAAGGTTTATGGAATATTTTATATGATCTAAAAATTAACACTTAGTAATAAAACCTAGAAGTTCAATAATATAAATCCTATGTAAAAAATGTAGAGGGAAATTTGTAGTTATTATATCTGAATACACTCTGATACTGACTCAGATATATTTGTCACCAATCTATTTCAAAATACATATTCAAAATGACATAATCTATAAACCTCTATCATTTATGACTTCTCTTGTTTTAATGTTTAGGTACTTTGATTTGGTAATTCTCGAGTTTATAGGTTTTAATGGGCGAAGAAGTAATATCATTTATTGGTGTAGATTTCGAATATTTTCCTATTACCTGGACACTTATCTGCTTCTTCTTTTAAAATATCCCCGCTAAGACACTGGCACTTGAAGCCTTTATCTGTGCCAGGTTTGGCAACACAATGGGCATCCTTCTTTCGACAGTATTCGACGTTTCTTTCGTACTCGCATGGGTCAATTGCTAAACACAAAATTTATTTGAACAATTATAAATTATGCTATTTAGATATATAGATTTTTATATTCTCGAGGGTATGACCTACACTTATAAACAGCATCTTACATCTACTGACAACTTTCAACATCAATTACAACTATTTCAATTATATCCAAAACATCCATAAATTATTTAAAATAAATTACACTTCCAATCAATATTTCCTATTAAATAAGGGATTATAATATTATTAAAATGGCCATTACAAATTATATTCGATTATTTTTATAAAAAATATGGTTGATATTTGTATAAATGAAAATCTTCATAAATTCAATCAAAATTTGAGGATTAGAAGTATTACTTCTGTAATAATTGGATATAAAATATAATTTCTCTCCGTTTACAAGGCCGCAGTCAATGTCCGTTGGAGAATAATGGATTCGCCGAATGTCGTGGTTTGCTTGGAGGAAGAAAACGAAGATTGAATGCGGCTGATTCCACACTAGCCCTCTCAATGATATCCTAACCTTGACATATTCTAAACATTGGTACTTTAATTTAAATATTTAATCATGTACGGTTCTTTTTGCTTTGTATGTTTAATTTTTGTATATATGGTTATATTTCTTTTTGTTTGGTTTTTCTTTCTTCTCTCTTTTCTTTTTCCTTATTACTTCTTGTATTCTAGTTTTTACTTTTGAAATATCTTCCTTTTCTAAATCCTGTAGAGGGGAATCATGTATAGGGCTGGATGCCCCAATAAAAAGGCTTGTGTGTGTGTGTAATTTCTCTCAGTTTAATGTACCATTGAATTACTACCATTTCCTATTTGAACCATTTCTAAGATATAATTCAGCTATTTTCCTAACTGCGATTTTGAATCATAATTAAAAATAATATTTTTCAAAAATAGAATATCATATAAATCGAGTATATTGTTATTGATTCAAGAAAGGTTCTGATTGTTTTAAATCAAAATTGATATTGATATTGTGACAAAGAAATATTTTATTATTTAATTTAATATTATTCAATGAAAATATATTCTACAGATTATAAAAATATATATTAATCTGTATTTGTGAAATCATCTTTAAAATATTTCTTTGCTTGCTTGCTTAAGATTCCCTAGCTGTAGAGAGTTGGGCTGACCTGTTAATAATTGTCGACTCGTCGCTGTGACGTCATCAATAAATACTTTCACATCCCCAGATATACAAAGACTTAATTTTCTACGCGACAACTGGTGGAGAGACAGGACCGATACCCATTAAGAAATAAAAGAAAAATTGATTCTGTTGAACCAGAAGAAACTTCTATGAATGTAAAGAAGGAAGATACTCAGGTAAGCAACTACGTTGTTCAACATCTGCCAAGGAACCCTTCCATTTTCTCCGGGGAGGATGGTGAAGATCTCCAAAAATGGTTAAAAGGGTATGCACGTGTGGCAAGGTACAACCATTGGAACGAAACCCTTTGTCTTACTAAAGTTTATTTTTATCTGTCTGGAACTGCTCTCAAATGGTTTGAGAACAACGAAGAAAGCATACAGACTTGGAAGGAATTCACATCTCAATTAGAGAATGTGTTCGGAAAAAAAGAAAATTCAAAATTGCAAGTGGAGAAGAAACTTAAAACACGGGCACAATTAAAAGGTGAAAGTACCGAATGTTACATCCAGGATGTCCTGTGCTTGTGCAAAGAGGTTGATCCTCAAATGAGCGAGGAAGATAAAATCTCCCACCTCATGAAGGGGATAGCTGAGGAGCTTTATCAAGCACTCCTACCAAGGGATGTACAGAGCACCGAGCAATTCATTACAGAATGTCGCCGTGTCGAAGCGCTCCGTTGTATGCGAGTTACCCCAAAAAATGTACGAGCGCCTACCAAATGTAGTCTCTCTCTGTGACCAGGATGACGGAGAAGATGTGTCATCTTTGATTAGGCAAATTGTTCGTGAGGAGGTACAGCGGGCATTAGGCTCTCCTCGGGAGGAACCAAAAAATGCTACAATCGAAGAAATTGTAAAGGAGGAGATTGGAAGAACCCTGGCGCCAATCTCAAAGTCTAGGAGAAGTCCCCCTCAGAAGGAAAAACCCCTACAGTTTTTAAATCCAGATATGAGGCCGAAACGATAAGACCGCACCCTGAACCTCGATACCCAAAACAAGGAAGAAGGCGCGACACCAATGATTGGCGTACAACTGAGGGAAGGCCAATCTGTTTCTACTGCGGACGCCCAGGTCACGTCGTCCGCTATTGCCGTGACAGGAAGAGACACAATGAGGAAAGGAGAAAAGAATATTTCCAAAGAAAGCAAGACGCAATGGTATTCTACAACTTTCGAGCCGAATCTCAGGACCCCAATGACGAATCATCGAGGAAAAATTTCACTCGCTACCAAAGCCCTACCTCATATCCCGGTCGAAACAGACAACATTTCTCACCTGCCAGAAGATCTAGCTGGACGCCCCGCCATTAAAACTAGATGATAGACCATATGGGAGGTAAGGCCGCAAATTTATAAAATCCTCCCTTGCCGACCACAGTGGAAATAAAAAACTACATTGACGTAAACATAGACCTGCCAAGCCCTCATGAAGAAGATATCTCAACTGAAAGAAGACATCCACCGCAGTCACCTGAAAATATCCCTGGCCATAGTACTAGTTCTTAAGACTGACGACGTAAGTCTCCTGCTGAGCATCGGGTCGATGCTCTCTATAGGAGGAGGCTATGTGACAAAGAAATATTTTATTATTTAATTTAATATTATTCAATGAAAATATATTCTACAGATTATAAAAATATATATTAATCTGTATTTGTGAAATCATCTTTAAAATATTTCTTTGATTGCTTGCTTAAGATTCCCTAGCTGTAGAGAGTTGGGCTGACCTGTTAATAATTGTCGACTCGTCGCTGTGACGTCATCAATAAATACTTTCACATCCCCAGATATACAAAGTCTTAATTTTCTACGCAACAATATATATTTGAATTTTAATTCGGATTAATATTTAATTTACATTGATAATTGTTCGTTAAAATGCCTAAGGTCTATAGTAAAATAATTATAATGTCAAATACTAATATTAATGAGTTATCATCATATTCAAAAATATTTTCAACATAATTCATTTGAAATATGATATAAATATGCTGTGAATTAAACAATTATTAACTTCCTAGAAAAGCAATTACTTTATTCCATTTTTTATATTGCTTGATAATGTGGAATTCAAAGGTATAAACAAGGAATATAACAATTAAATAATCTATTAACACATAATTAGATATAGCTGGGAATATTTAACAATTAAATACCTAATTCCTTTGTTTAATTCAATTTAAATACATTATAATATTTTAAATATATAAAATAAAGGTTTATGGAATATTTTTTATGATCTAAAAATTAACACTTAGTAATAAAACCTAGAAGTTCAATAATATAAATCCTATGTAAAAAATGTAGAGGGAAATTTGTAGTTATTATATCTGAATACACTCTGATACTGACTCAGATATATTTGTCACCAATCTATTTGAAAATGCATATTCAAAATGCCATAATCTATAAACCTCTATCATTTATGACTTCTCTTGTTTTAATATTTAGGTACTTTGATTTAGTAATTCTCGAGTTTATAGGTTTTAATGGGCGAAGAAGTAATATCATTTATTGGTATATATATAGAATTCATATGTGTTCCTATTACCTGGACACTTGTCTGTTTCTTCTTCTAAAATATCCCCGCTAAGACACTGGCACTTGAAGCCTTTTTCTGTCCCAGGTTTGGCAACACAAATGGCATCCTTCTTTCGACAGTATTCGACATTGCCTTCTTCCTTGCATGGGTCATCTGCTAAACACAAAATTATTCTGACAATATAAAATTAGGTCATTTAGATATAAAGTTTTTATATTCTCGAAATTATGACCTACGCCTATAAACAGAATCTAACATCTACTGGCAACAATCAACTTTAATTACTACCATTTCAATTATAATCAGAACATCTATAAATTAATTGATAAAAATTACACTTTTTATTATACAATTATATGAGGGATTTTATTATTATTTGAAATGTCTCTCCAAATTATGTATGATTTCTTAATAATAATATGAATGATATTTATATAAATGAAAATCTTCATGGATTAATTCAAAATTTGAGGGTTAGAATTATTTCTTTTGTAATTCTTTGAATATAAGAAATTACTTTCTCTCAGTTTAAAGTTCTAAAATCTTACTCAACCATTTCCTTACCTGCGATTTTATTTTATATTTGAAAATTTTATTTTTCCCACATAAATTATGATAAATTTCGAGTATTTTGTTTTTGAATCATGAAAAGTACTAATTGTTTTAAATAAAAATTGATTGTGATAAATATTTGAATTTAATTTGGATTAAAATTATATATAAATTGGTAATTGTTCATTAAAATGCCAAAGGTCTTCAGTGTAATAATTATGTTTTGTCAAATGCTAATATTAATAAGTTTTCGTTCAATTAATTAAAAATAATACAATATGATTCATTTGAAATCTGATAGAAATATGCTTTGAAATAAACTATTATTAAGAGGAATTACTTCATTCCATTTTTATATTGTTTGCAAATGTGGAATTCAAAGGTAGTAACAAGGGATAAAACAATTATATATTCTATAACCCATAAATACATGTGTGTGTAACTAGAAAATATAAATATTAAATGCTTAATTTTTATGTTTCATTCGTTTTAAATACTTTATAATTTATTAAATATATATAATAAAGGTTTTGGAATATTTTATATGATATAAAAATTAACAATTAGGAATAAAAACTAGAAATTCAATAATTAAAATCCTATGTAAAATATATAGAGAGGAATTTGTAGTTATTATATCTGAATACACTCTGATACTGACTCAGATATATTTGTCACCGATCTATTTCGAAATGCATATTCAAAATGCCCTAATTTATAAACCTCTATTATTTATGACTTCTCTTGTTATAATTATAAAATTTCAGTACTTTGATTTATTTATTCTCGAGTTTATAGGTTTCAATGGGCGAAGAAGTAATATCATTTATTGGGGTAAAATTCAAATTTGTTCCTTTTACCTGGACACTTGTCTGTTTCTTCTTCTAAAATATCCCCATTATGACACTGGCATTTGAAGCCCTTATCTGTGCCATGTTTGGCAACACAATGGGCATCCTTCTTTCGGCAGTATACGAAGTTGCCTTTGTCCTCGCATGGGTCAATTGCTAAACACAAAATTTATTTGAACAATTATTAAATATGCTATTTAGATATATGAGGGGCATCCAATAAATAAGTTTCCCTATTTTGTAACAAATAAACAACTTTATTTACAATTATGCAGTTATTTAATTTTCATTATACAACTCATAGACTACTTCTCTACATAATCACCATTTCTGTCCAAACATTTTTGGTACCGTTGTAGCGATTTTTTGATACCACTGTTGTACCAAGCCGTGTCCTGTCTTCGTAGCCAGTGGTTCGCCTCCGCCTGTTTTCAATTCAAATTCAAAACATCTGACATGATTGTTCCAATCGAAGAGCATCCAATTTCGATTCCAGGAGGCAGTCGAATCATTATTTCGTCAATGGTGACGCGGCGATTTGCTTCCACCACATTCCGAACAGCAGCCACGGCTGCATTGTCCGTAGCAGTAACAGGCCTGTCGCTTCGCTCGTCATCATGCACGTTTTGCCGTCCTTCCAAGAACCATGAACGCCATCGGCGAACCATTTGGATGCTCATACATCCTTCACCATACACTGACACTAAATTGCGATGAATATTGACCGCAGTTTCATTTTTCGCTGTGAAAAACGAATTACAGAACGGAGTTCGCAAGTGGACACGTTCACCAGTGGTAGTTCCATGGAAACTGAAGCGCTACGGACTTGCGCGTACGAGTAGAGTGATTTTGAAAGGTCACCAGCTTCCAACGCATCCTAGTGACCATTTCTTACCTACTAACTAATTTTTACAACGTTTCGTTCGCCGAAAAAAAATAGGGAAACTTATTTATTGGATGCCCCTCGTATATATATATATATATATAGATTTTTATATTCTCGAGGTTATGACCTACACCTATAGACAGCATCTTACATATACTGACAACTTTCAACTTTAATTACATCTATTTCAATTATAATCAAAACATCTATAAATTATTTGAAATAAATTACACCACAAATCAACATTTCCAATTGAATAAGGGATTATAATATTATTAAAATTGCCATTCCAAATTATATTTGATTATTTTTATAAAAATATGGTTGATTTTGTATTAATGAAAATCTTCATAAATTCAATCGAAATTTAGGAATAGAAGTATTACTTCTGTAATAATTGGATATACAAAATAATTTCTCTCAGTTTAATGTACCATTGAATTACTACCATTTCCTCTTTGAACCATTTCGAAGATATATTTCAGCTATTTTCCTAACTGCGAGTTTGAATCATAATTAAAAATATAATTTTTCAAACATAAAATATCATATAAATCGAGTATATTGTTATTGATTCAAGAAAGGTTCTGATTGTTTTAAATCAAAATTGATATTGATATATATTTGAATTTTAATTTGGATCAATATTTAATTTACATTGATAATTGTTCATTAAAATGCCTAAGGTCTATAGTAAAATAATTATAATGTCAAATAATAATATTAATGAGTTATCATCATATTCAAAAATATTTTCAACATAATTCATTTGAAATATGATTTAAATATGCTGTGAATTAAACAATTATTAACTTTCTAGAAAAGCAATCACTTTATTCCATTTTTTATAGTGCTTGATAATGTGGAATTCAAAGGTATAAACAAAGAATATAACAATTAAATTTTCTATTAACACATAAATAGATATAGCTGGGAATATTTAACAATTAAATACCTAATTCCTTCGTTAAATTCAATTTAAATACATTTTAATATTTTAAATATATAAAATAAAGGTTTATGGAATATTTTATATGATCTAAAAATTAACACTTAGTAATAAAACCTAGAAGTTCAATAATATAAATCCTATGTAAAAAATGTAGAGGGAAATTTGTAGTTATTATATCTGAATACACTCTGATACTGACTCAGATATATTTGTCACCAATCTATTTCAAAATACATATTCAAAATGACATAATCTATAAACCTCTATCATTTATGACTTCTCTTGTTTTAATGTTTAGGTACTTTGATTTGGTAATTCTCGAGTTTATAGGTTTTAATGGGCGAAGAAGTAATATCATTTATTGGTGTAGTTTTTGAATATTTTCCTATTACCTGGACACTTATCTGCTTCTTCTTTTAAAATATCCCCGCTAAGACACTGGCACTTGAAGCCTTTATCTGTGCCAGGTTTGGCAACACAATGGGCATCCTTCTTTCGACAGTATTCGACGTTTCTTTCGTACTCGCATGGGTCAATTGCTAAACACAAAATTTATTTGAACAATTATAAATTATGCTATTTAGATATATAGATTTTTATATTCTCGAGGGTATGACCTACACTTATAAACAGCATCTTACATCTACTGACAACTTTCAACTTTAATTACAACTATTTCAATTATATCCAAAACATCCATAAATTATTTAAAATAAATTACACTTCCAATCAATATTTCCTATTAAATAAGGGATTATAATATTATTAAAATGGCCATTACAAATTATATTCGATTATTTTTATAAAAAATATGGTTGATATTTGTATAAATGAAAATCTTCATAAATTCAATCAAAATTTGAGGATTAGAAGTATTACTTCTGTAATAATTGGATATAAAATATAATTTCTCTCCGTTTACAAGGCCGCAGTCAATGTCCTTTGGAGAATAATGGATTCGCCGAATGTCGTGGTTTGCTTGGAGGAAGAAAACGAAGATTGAATGCGGCTGATTCCACACTAGCCCTCTCAATGATATCCTAACCTTGACATATTCTAAACATTGGTACTTTAATTTAAATATTTAATCATGTACGGTTCTTTTTGCTTTGTATGTTTAATTTTTGTATATATGGTTATATTTCTTTTTGTTTGGTTTTTCTTTCTTCTCTCTTTTCTTTTTCCTTATTACTTCTTGTATTCTAGTTTTTACTTTTGAAATATCTTCCTTTTCTAAATCCTGTAGAGGGGAATCATGTATAGGGCTGGATGCCCCAATAAAAAGGCTTGTGTGTGTGTGTAATTTCTCTCAGTTTAATGTACCATTGAATTACTACCATTTCCTATTTGAACCATTTCTAAGATATAATTCAGCTATTTTCCTAACTGCGATTTTGAATCATAATTAAAAATAATATTTTTCAAAAATAGAATATCATATAAATCGAGTATATTGTTATTGATTCAAGAAAGGTTCTGATTGTTTTAAATCAAAATTGATATTGATATTGTGACAAAGAAATATTTTATTATTTAATTTAATATTATTCAATGAAAATATATTCTACAGATTATAAAAATATATATTAATCTGTATTTGTGAAATCATCTTTAAAATATTTTTTTGCTTGCTTGCTTAAGATTCCCTAGCTGTAGAGAGTTGGGCTGACCTGTTAATAATTGTCGACTCGTCGCTGTGACGTCATCAATAAATACTTTCACATCCCCAGATATACAAAGACTTAATTTTCTACGCGACAACTGGTGGAGAGACAGGACCGATACCCATTAAGAAATAAAAGAAAAATTGATTCTGTTGAACCAGAAGAAACTTCTATGAATGTAAAGAAGGAAGATACTCAGGTAAGCAACTACGTTGTTCAACATCTGCCAAGGAACCCTTCCATTTTCTCCGGGGAGGATGGTGAAGATCTCCAAAAATGGTTAAAAGGGAATGCACGTGTGGCAAGGTACAACCATTGGGACGAAACCCTTTGTCTTACTAAAGTTTATTTTTATCTGTCTGGAACTGCTCTCAAATGGTTTGAGAACAACGAAGAAAGCATACAGACTTGGAAGGAATTCACATCTCAATTAGAGAATGTGTTCGGAAAAAAAAGAAAATTCAAAATTGCAAGTGGAGAAGAAACTTAAAACACGGGCACAATTAAAAGGTGAAAGTACCGAATGTTACATCCAGGATGTCCTGTGCTTGTGCAAAGAGGTTGATCCTCAAATGAGCGAGGAAGATAAAATCTCCCACCTCATGTAGGGGATAGCTGAGGAGCTTTATCAAGCACTCCTACCAAGGGATGTACAGAGCACCGAGCAATTCATTACAGAATGTCGCCGTGTCGAAGCGCTCCGTTGTATGCGAGTTACCCCAAAAAATGTACGAGCGCCTACCAAATGTAGTCTCTCTCTGTGACCAGGATGATGGAGAAGATGTGTCATCTTTGATTAGGCAAATTGTTCGTGAGGAGGTACAGCGGGCATTAGGCTCTCCTCGGGAGGAACCAAAAAATGCTACAATCGAAGAAATTGTAAAGGAGGAGATTGGAAGAACCCTGGCGCCAATCTCAAAGTCTAGGAGAAGTCCCCCTCAGAAGGAAAAACCCCTACAGTTTTTAAATCCAGATATGAGGCCGAAACGATAAGACCGCACCCTGAACCTCGATACCCAAAACAAGGAAGAAGGCGCGACACCAATGATTGGCGTACAACTGAGGGAAGGCCAATCTGTTTCTACTGCGGACGCCCAGGTCACGTCGTCCGCTATTGCCGTGACAGGAAGAGACACAATGAGGAAAGGAGAAAAGAATATTTCCAAAGAAAGCAAGACGCAATGGTATTCTACAACTTTCGAGCCGAATCTCAGGACCCCAATGACGAATCATCGAGGAAAAATTTCACTCGCTACCAAAGCCCTACCTCATATCCCGGTCGAAACAGACAACATTTCTCACCTGCTAGAAGATCTAGCTGGACGCCCCGCCATTAAAACTAGATGATAGACCATATGGGAGGTAAGGCCGCAAATTTATAAAATCCTCCCTTGCCGACCACAGTGGAAATAAAAAACTACATTGACGTAAACATAGACCTGCCAAGCCCTCATGAAGAAGATATCTCAACTGAAAGAAGACATCCACCGCAGTCACCTGAAAATATCCCTGGCCATAGTACTAGTTCTTAAGACTGACGACGTAAGTCTCCTGCTGAGCATCGGGTCGATGCTCTCTATAGGAGGAGGCTATGTGACAAAGAAATATTTTATTATTTAATTTAATATTATTCAATTAAAATATATTCTACAGATTATAAAAATATATATTAATCTGTATTTGTGAAATCATCTTTAAAATATTTCTTTGATTGCTTGCTTAAGATTCCCTAGCTGTAGAGAGTTGGGCTGACCTGTTAATAATTGTCGACTCGTCGCTGTGACGTCATCAATAAATACTTTCACATCCCCAGATATACAAAGACTTAATTTTCTACGCAACAATATATATTTGAATTTTAATTTGGATCAATATTTAATTTACATTGATAATTGTTCGTTAAAATGCCTAAGGTCTATAGTAAAATAATTATAATGTCAAATACTAATATTAATGAGTTATCATCATATTCAAAAATATTTTCAACATAATTCATTTGAAATATGATATAAATATGCTGTGAATTAAACAATTATTAACTTTCTAGAAAAACAATTACTTTATTCCATTTTTTATATTGCTTGATAATGTGGAATTCAAAGGTATAAACAAGGAATATAACAATTAAATAATCTATTAACACAACTCGTAATGTTACGTCAGTTTCAGCAAACATTATTTTTCTTAGTTTCAGTGTGAACCTCTCATATATCACAGAATATGAGGATCCTGAGTCGACAAGGGCATGCGTCATTTTCCCTTCTATTTTAATGTCTATGTATTTTATTTTAATTCTAATGTAGTCGACAAGGGAGGATTTCTAAATGTTGCGGCCTTACCTCCAAAATAGGACGCATCTTCTAGTTTTCCTGACGGGAACGGCGAGGCGACTGGCTGGATCTCCTAGCAGACAACGAAAATTGTCCTTTACGACCAGGGTTCGGGGAAGGGCTTCGATAGCGGCTTGCAGTTTTTTTGCATATCATCATTTTATTCTTGGAAATCGGATCGAGAGTTAAAGAACGTCCTTGGTTCTTGTCTATTTTTGGTAGTATTCGTTACGCCTTTCCTCGTTTTGTTTTTGTCTATCACGGCAGTAGCGGACGATGTGAATAGTGAAACCGCGCAGTGAAAACAAATTGGCTTTCCTTCAGTGTTTCGCCATTCGTTTGTGTCGCGTCTTTCTCCTTGTTTTGGGTACCGAGGTTCAGGGTGCGGTCTTATCGTTTGGGCCACATATCTTTTATTATAAAAGGACGGGGTCTTTCCTTCTGTGGGGACTTCTCCTAGGCTTTGAGATTGGCGCCAGGGTTCTTCCAATCTCCTCCTTTACCATATCTTCGATGGGAATTTTTTGCGTCCTCTCGAGTAGAGCCTAATGCCCGCTGTACCTCCTAACGAACAATTTGCCTAATCATAGATGAAAGATCTGCCCTGTCATCATGATCACTGAGAGACGCCACATTTGGTAGTTGCTAGTACCTGGTTGGGGTCACTAGATTACAATGTAGGACTTCAATGCGGCGAAACTCGGTGACGAATTGTTCAGTGGTATGCACATCCCTTGGGAGAAGTTCTTTGTAGAGCTCCTCGGCTATCCCTTTCATCAGATGGGATATTTTATCTTCCTCATTCATTTGAGGATCTACCTATTTGCAGAGGCACAGGACGCCTTGATTGTAAAATTCGGTGCTTCACCTTTTAATTGTGTGCGATCTTTCAAGGTTTTCTCAGTTCGTAACCTCAAGTTTTCGTTTTTTTTCCGAAAACTGATTCTAACTGGGACATGAACTCCGTCCAGGTCAGGATGCTCTCCTAATTGTTCTCAAACGATTTGAGAGCAGTTCAAGTCAGATAGAAGTAAACGTTGGCGAGACAAAGGGTTTCATCGCATTGGTTGTGCTTCGCCACACGTTCATACCCTTTTAACCAGCTAAGGGGATCTTCAACGCCCTCACCAGAGAAGTTCGAAGGGTTTCTTAGGTAGATGTACAAAAATGAACATACCTGAATTGTTGATTCTTTCTTGATGTTCATGTTTTTTTTTTCTTCTTGCTGAAGAGATTCAATATTTCTTTTTTTAAAAGGGGCATCGGTCCAGCTGCTCCACCAGTTGTAGCGTAGAAAATTAAGTCATTGTATATCTGGGGATGTGAAAGTATTTATTGATGACGTCAGCACGATAGGTCGACAATAATCAACAACTCAACAAAACTATCTACAGCTAGAGAATATTGAGCAAGCACGCAAAGAGAAATTTGATCATTATTTTATATTTAATAATTAAATTAAATAAAATAATAAATTATTTCTTCGCTACAATATAAACATTTTTGAAAAGAAAATGTTTACTTATTCATCATTTACAAACTTACCTTTACAACTCCATTCTCTTCAGTTTTCTCCATCTTGGCACACGCATTTGAATCCTCAAGGATTTTTATTGTCTAATTTTCAAATTGCTTTTTTTCCGCTACAAACTTGGATGTTTTTGGTAATTTGACAGGTACCCGGAAAATAAAATACATATTAATTACACTTCAGTTTCACTACGCCAATAATAGCACCTTAATGTTCTATAATATTCATGAACATAAAAATTCATCTGACATTGATTTAGGCCTATCTGATTGTTTCTTTGAAAGAAATACTTTCAAAAATAGATACATTTTTATAAAAGTAGTATTTTTTCAAAACTATGAGAAATAACTTTGATATCATTGGAATAAAAGTTTTATTTTTAACTAGCGGACGTACCCGGCTTCGCTCGGGTTTTACCCGAGTAAAGGTTTGTCTAACGAATCTCTCGATAAAGTGAACATTTTTTCCCGGTCCCTTGAAAAATACTCGATAAGTTGAATAAAATCAATATTAATTGGTTCCCTCGGTAATTGGAAGTTAAAGGAATAGTATCTTGCCTTGGAATTGTATCATTATTCTTGTATGGATGTACCCGGCTTCGCCCGGGTTTTACCCGAGTAAAGGTTTGTCTAACGAATCTCTCGATAAAGTGAACATTTTTTCCCGGTCCCTTGAAAAATACTCGATAAGTTGAATAAAATCAACATTAATTGGTTCCCTCGGTAATTGGAAGTTAAAGGAATAGTATCTTGCCTTGGAATTGTATCATTATTCTTGTCTCAAATAAATTGTCGTGTCATCCTGAATTTTGTCTTTCCTAATTTTATACATTACAAAATCATCGTATCATCATGTTAATTTTTAGAGCAGATTGTTGAATTATAACAGGTAAATTAGAATATTTATCTTGATTACTTTTAGGCGAAAAGTTATTTCAAAAATTTTATTTGCTAGAAACCTTCCCAGTACTATACTAAATAACTTCCCAAAGTTTCATGGCGTTCCAATGAGTGGTTTGGTCAGGCATAAAGGACAAACAAACAGACACACACACATACATTCATTTTTATATATATAGATTTGAAGAAATATTTCGATTTTTTAAAGTGCGCATTTTTTTATCTCTTGTTATGGCATTTTCATTCTTGCATGCACAGTGGAATCCTTCAATGGCGTCAGGTTTAGACCCCAATTCGTCATTTTTTTCACCACAGATAGATTTAGAAGCGTTCTCTGAGAATATATATGATAAAATAAACCTTAACCCATGATTTAAAAAAAATAATAATTGAGTGAAATGAATGAATCTTACATATTTAAATGAAAATATTTAGAACTAATTGGTTTCCAAACAATTTACTTTATTGGCTTATAAAACAGAAAGAGTAGTAAAAGAATTGAGGTTAATGAACCTAACACCCTACAACAAGTTACAAAAAAGTCTCAAAACACGCTTATGATGCTTCTAGAGTATATATGAAGAAAATAATTTACCAATTTCTTTGGAAATTATATATGTTATACTTTAAACTCGTACTTTAAACGAGTCTCAATATAAACATTTTTGAAAATAAAATGTTTACTAATTCATCAATTACAAACTTACCTTTGCAAATTCCATTTTTATCAAAGTTTTCACCATCTTTGCACTGGCATTTGAATCCTCCAGGATTTGTTTTAATCACTTTACAGTATGCATTTTTATCGCTACAATATTTGATGTTTCTGGTAATTTGACATGAATCTGAAAAAAAAGCGCATTAATTTTCTAGTTTTGATTAATTACGTGGAGCTAAACAAGCTTAGAAAAATTGACTTTGAACTAGCATTTCAACAGCTTTTTCGCACTGTAAAAAATGTGTAGATAACCAAGGCTTCTATTTTGTAAAATTTGATGTTTGAATTACTCTACTATGAATATTCATTTAATAAAGGTTCAGGAACTTGTACGGGAACTCGGGAACTCTTGCATTGTATAACACTCTACCTTTTTTAAAATATAAATTATATATTATAAATCTTTTTATTATAGATTTTGATTTATATATGTGCTTGTAATTGTAAAAGTAAGCCAAAATAGCTCAAGGTTTACTTTGAGGAAATCGAAGGACTTTAGAGTAAAGCAGTCATAAAAATTACTCAGTGAATTATATAAAATAATTCGCTTTAGAATTGTGATATTATTAATAATTTATTTACATATAATCATGGGATGATAATATTCACGTAAATAAACTCTTTATAATAAAGAATTCGAAAAGATATAGAATTATGAACCGCTCTATTATTTTGAAACTTTAAGCATAATTGATTTCTTTTATGTAGGGACATGGATTTTACTTAGAATATACACATTCAAATTCTCTACCCACCATTATAACAAGGTACAATATATTTCATAACAAAAGAAGGGTATATAACAAACTAGATCTAATACAATAGCTGAGATCGAACTAATAAAACATATAAGAAGGTTCACATATGATGAGCCATCTACTCCCCTATTTATTTTTCTTTGTTTTGCAGAATAATATCTGAAGAGAAAATAGATTACAATATATATTGCAATTCATATTAAAATAATAAAAGTTTTCTAAGGTAAACATGGCATTCAATCAAGTTCATCCTCCCCTCCCCTAGGGTCCAGTGGCAAACTTGAGACAATTTAGAAGGCGCCTAACTTTATTACTTACATAATATAGATTGTGATATTTTAGAGCAATAGAGTGGTTAAAAATAATCAATAGTGTTACGATTTATATGGATTTATACTAATTTAACTATGGCCTGTCCTATGGTACAAACATAATAAATATTTGTTATATTGATAAAGTTATAAATAATTTCACGAAATATGTGGTGAAAGCAGATGGGACAGAGTTAATGGTTATTAATATGGCACAAGCTTAAATAAGGACTATTAACTTATGTAGCTTTGTTTAAAATACGATATATATATATGGTTACTATAGTTATAACACATGTTGTATTATAGAAACACATCTGTAAATGATTATACGCATGATTGACATGTGTCATAATATCATCATATGTAATGTACTTTGTACAAACTGAGGATAAATAAATAAAACTCTGTAATAGATTAAGAATTGAGCTGAAGCAAGAGATAGAAGTCAAAAACGTCTAAAATCAGATATAGCAGTCTCAAAACAGCATCTAAAGATAGATTGTAAACTGTCAGGACGGCGCCAGTGTCAAATTTCGCCCCTGATCCACGCTCGTGTTGCATCTGCTGAAATGCAATACTTACTTTCTCGGAAAATATATAAAGGACCTCCGTCCTAGCCAAAAATATAGTCACTTCACCATCAGCGGAAGCCCTCGTCGGTTGTCAACAAGGTCCACCTCATCGACCATGTAGACCAGTAAGAACTCTTCTATCTCCATCTTTCACTCCTAGCTGAATTTTTATCTGTTTACGAACTTTCCTAGTACAACTGTGTCTTCGTTTTTTTTGTGTGGACATTCCCAAGCTTTCCACTCTGCCTCGACCACGACTGCCTGTACTCTTTGAGAACTGTTGAAGGTCTCCCAAGGTGCAGAGAGGTACTGGAAAACTCTCCACGCCCTGACTGTCCCTCTCGGTTACTACAGGTTTGCCCCTTTCGGTTACCATACCACAGCGAGAGACCCTCGGTTAACACAGTATAGCGAGAGTCGAAAGGATAACACACCACATGTTCAGTCGACAGGACCTCACCACATATATATATATATATATGTAGTATTTTTTAAAATTGTAATATAATATCATTTTTAGTATATTTCACATATCTTCTAATTAGTTAATTTAGAGCCAATAGTTTAAGATTATACACTCCTATTAAGATGTACACTGTTTCTAATTGCTGCCACCTCCATCATCCTTATTTGTTTTTACACTCAAAATTTCAAAATAAAAACTGCAAAAGAGTGGTCAGCTGGGGACAGCTAGGTGAAAATGCTAAAGAAAATGATACCCCCTGAAGGGCCCCTTTCCGGGACTTATTATAAACGACCGCGCCCCGGAGTAAACAGAACAGTTTTATCTCGCGGTGTATGCTACATTGTGCCCATCTACGCAGGCTGTTTCTGGCTCTCTCTCCATGTCTCGGTGTTAGCCATGCAGGTTTATGTCATCGCCTCTACCTCTGTCCCGTGGGCTGTCTCCGACTAGCCCGGTGCTAGCATCTAGCACTGACTCTGCTTCTTGTTGTCCACAAAGGAGAAAAACATCAACCCTCGCCTCACGAAGGACTGCCAGTTTATTCACATATTGGGTTACTTGGGTTATAATAGTAGACCCGTTTAAGTCGACAGGATCGTTTGCAATATGACATATATATATATAGTATATTTTGAGTAAGATAGTTCACAACCTTCTTCTAATATTTATTTTAACCCCATATCTATATAAAAATATGTATCGACCTTGTAAAAATGGATGTAACAAATAAACAAAGAGGCAAAGGTAGACCAGACGGCGACAACGACCAACGGCGCCAGAAGGTGGCGTGATTACAGGAGCCAATCAGGACTCACCGCCATATGCGGGGGTCCAGTATAAAAGGGCCCAGAAAATGAGACAAAGGAGTTGTTTTCAGAGTGACGCCGTTATATGGTCGGTCGGATCTCTCACCCCTTCTTCTATCCGCGAGTAGGCTTAGGGCATCCGCGGCGCCCGTGGTCCAACTGCCTTCGTCCGTGGTCTATCTCTACCTCTTGGAGCCACCATCTAGACCTGCCTCTGTTCCTTGCTGTCCCCGTGCGGGAATCCCATCACGCACCCACGACCACGACTGCCCAGTACATTCCACGTCGGCTTAGTCGGGGTTACTACATATATATATGTCATAATATATGCTTTTCCAGGAATAATAAAGTAAACCTACAGTCAACGAGAGAGAGAGACGTCGATAGAAGACAACTAAGTTACAAACAATTTGGCCACATTCCTGAGGGGGCTTTTCTGGGAACCCTGCAGGACTATTTTTATATAGTCGGGGGGTGGTGGACACAAAAACGGACGTTCAGCGGGAATCGCCTCGCGCCCCGTCTCTCTCGCTGGCTGCCTGGGTTATTTCCTCTACCAACTCGTCGTGTGATTATTTCTCTCCTCACCACATTATTATCACTCTATTGCCACATTGAGAGTCGACAGGATAAGACCTGGCCGGGAAGCAAATCCCTCATATACCGGAGTATATGAAGAAACAAGAAGCCAAGCCACGATGATCGGCCAAACCCAACTCAACTGTAACCACTCCTCTTCGAGCCCTCAACCCCTTCTTCGCCAACCTTTGAACCGTGATCCCGAAGAAGTATTCACCTGCGACGGAGATGGAGCTGCCACGCACTTCTTCCAGCACTAGATCTGCCCAAGAACGACCACCGTGCCAGAGCAGGACACCTCCCACCATCATGGATAAGACTCCGCCATATCCCTGCCGCTACTGTGATGTACAACACTGGTACGCAGAGTGTCACAGACAGAACTTTACCGAAGCTCAATGAACTTACCTGCGCCCTAAACCAACATAACTCTTGAGTGTAATTGTTTTAACTCCTACCATTCATTCTTTAAATAAGTCATTCCTTGTAAATTGTCCCAATATTTACATAATTAGCTCCATTTATTCTCTCCACGCCTATTAACAATGATTTTATTCTCCATACTATTTATTTAGATATTTTTAACTCATTTAATTAGTTACCTTACCAGTAGAATTTAACAAACGTCATTTTAATTAAATAATTTCCATTTTAATGTAACTCTTAAAAAAAATGGAATTCTACCTATTAATGCTTTACGATTTTTACTATTAACAATAGATTTTTCATTATCAATTTATCTATAAAAATATGCCTCCAGCACCTAAACTTTTGTATACCTATTTGTATGTGACCTCTCCTACTTGTAAGCACGGCTCACGAAAAATAATTTCTTTCCCTAAACAACTCAAAATTCACCCTGTAATACAGGCGTCGAAGAATTCCAACCACCACGTGACCCTTGCTAACAACCAACCCTTGGTGACTCTTACCTATCTGCCCTTAATGTCCCTCTCATTCTTACAACTTTGTTAACCTTATACCAGCTCAGGACCTTTTATAGAATTATTGATTAATCAATTATCGAACTTCTATATTGTCATTTCAAAATTCTAATCTTCGCCATTCATTTATGATAATATATTTCGTATTTCATCTCTAGCATATCCACCGGCCCACACCATCTAGCCAATGGTGTGTTCGTCACAGGATGCAGATTGACTAACTACCAGATGTTTATCAACTACTTTTTGTTCGCACTTGAACAATCTGCATCAAGCGACACAGTTCGCTTCTTCTTCTCGCGCCACACGTTCGCCACACGGACCCTGTCTTCAAATCTATGTTTGTCCCTTGTCCAAACCAGCACGATATAGCCTACCTTCGATATTTCCCACGGAGGTACGTTAAACATCGTCGCTGATTCTGTCCGGTCCGTCATCATTTCGCGCAGACATGGGTCATACGTGCAACCCACCGCGAAAATCATCGCCTTGCACAAGCTCCCACGAAGGTTCAAACACCTCGTGTCCGAGCAGCTTGTCACTTGTAACGGACAACGCCGTCCTCGTCCCAATATTTGGCACTGTGCGCGCATACTTTCCTCCAATTAACTATAAGTCCATTCGACTTCCTCACCTACACACGGGATTTTTCCCCTCGGACTCGCTTCACAAGTAACTACATAGATAAGGTAGAATGGCCCAGGGCAAGTTTCCCCTCGCTCTGTTCGCCAAAGTTCTAACATTGTATGTAGTTCTGTGTTTACCTCAGTTCTGAGCTCACACAATTTCCAACCTCAACCTCATTTCTCGTGCTCTACACCTATAGCATAGAAGGCCCATGCCAAGTTTCCCCTTGCCATGTCCGCCTGAAAAATAGCTTAAAGTGTAGAGTTCCCCAGCCTTAATGATCTCCAGAATTTCATCATGTGTTTGTGACTCCCCTTCTGCTTGTTCACACTCCTCAATGTCATTTCCCTTATAATACATTAGATTTTGTTGTATATAGCCTTTTATAACCTTGATACTTTCAAGAATTCCCTTAAATATCAAACTCTCCGGTGTTGTAAAACTGCTTGTAAATAATATTTACTTGTGTACTATACAATATTTTATTTACATAAAACTGTCACCATAACCTTAATTAATTTCAACTGTAAAATTACTTCTCTATCTCTCTCTCTCCCTGGCATCACCAGCTTTAAGTATACTCAAACCATGTTCAGCCTTCTTCAACGGGGGCCATATGTCATAATATATGCTTTTCCAGGAATAATAAAGTAAACCTACAGTCAACGAGAGAGAGACGTCGGTAGAAGACAACTAAGTTACGGCCATTTTGGCCACATTCCTGAGGGGGCTTTTCTGGGAACCCTGCAGGACTATTTTTAGATAGTCGGGGGGTGGTGGACACAAAAACGGACGTTCAGCGGGAATCGCCTCGCGCCCCGTCTCTCTCGCTGGCTGCCTGGGTTATTTCCTCTACCAACTCGTCGTGTGATTATTTCTCTCCTCACCACATTATTATCACTCTATTGCCATATATATATATATATATATATATATATATATATATATATATATTCTGAATATAGAGCAATCCATAATATATGTATATTTTTAAAATAAGGCTTATTTTATAATATTATTGCAATCCAAAATAATACTTATTTTAAATATATATATACATGAAAAAACATTTTTAAAAAATAATAAATAAGTGGGTCAGGTGTTGATACTTTGGTATGACTTTTTGGTCGCAGTGGTACAGCCTACTCCACGCTGATGAGCGACAACCGCGCGAAACGTGTTCGTGGATGGCTTTTCTTGATTTATCAAGAAATTGGGTTGGCCAAATATCAGGGAACAGGCTAAATCAATGTTTATTGGATTTCTATTCCACCAGATGGCGCTCTGCCTTCTGAAAAGCACATGTGCTCCTGGTCAGGATATGCCTTTTTATTTTTGATATATATGTTATATTAAGATATTATTTAAAATATTATATTGAAATATTTTATTTAAAATTATAATTCCATAGATATAAATACTCTGTTTAAATCGACCGCCAGAGGTCACGCTTACCATATAAAATCTCATTGTTGTTCTTCCCCGTGGGTCGGCTCAAAACTTTGTAATTATGTAAATAATCTTTTCATTTTTTTTCTATTCTTACGCCTTAAGTCAGGCAGTAATTTTTACAAAGTTATGTTTATCCTATAGCACAATAAAACAATTACTGATCAAAACCAATATTTTTATTATTATTTCAAGATTATTCAACCACGACTGCACCACCATAGCATAATCTTCAAAACAATTCAAAATCAACATAAATCCCATCTTTTTATTTATTAAAATATAATATATATATATATATATATGACATAATAAAAATATGATTTTTATTATTCATTAATATAATTATAATTTAAATAATCATAGAAGTAACACAGAGTTAATTTTTTAAAATCCTTAACAAAAGGAGTACAACCCAAGATGTTTTTTGTATATACTTAGATTATTTTTATTAAATTGTATGTATGCAAACTGTTTTGTTCTTAAAATATAATCATTAAAATAAATACAATTTTGGATATAAAAGTTATCATTTCACTTCAATCCACGACTGCATGAATGAATTGGTAACATACCTAAAACACATCTTTTTTTACGACATATTTATTAATAGTCGACAGGATGTATTTTAACCCTGTACGAGAAGAATTCCAATAGATTTCAAAGCCATATATTGCAACTAAGATATTTGGGAAAAGATATAGATAAAAGAATAGCAATTATGGAAGTCGAAACTTTAATTAAGAAATTAAAAAGGATAAAAAAAAGTATAAAAGGCATTGAAGAAAATATCGAATCCATTGTGTCTATGGTAGATGTAAATGCGACGAAATGCAAACTAGAGTATGCAAATAATGATTTGATGAAAATGAGTGATATTTTCTTGCAGAAACTTGAGGATGAGGATTTAAATGACGAAGTGGAAAATTGCATAGATAAGTGTATAAGATTAAAGTGTGAATTGGATTTAAGGCATAATGGGCAAGAAACATCTGAAAAAAAAGTAAATTTACATGTTAAAATGCCTAAACTTGAATTGCCAACTTTCGATGGTGGATTAGAATCATGGCTTTCATTTAAGGATTTATTTTATTCTGCAATTGGTTCTAATTCACAAATACCGGAAATTGAAAAGTTACAATATTTGAAAGGCCAACTGAGAGGCGAAGCTCTAAGACTGGTCAACGCATTTCCAATTACAGCCGATAATTATGTTGAGGTTTGGCAAACCTTATTAACAAGATATGATAATCCAAAGGATCTGATTTTCACCCAAATAGATAATGCATTAAGATTACCAAAGTTAGCCGATGACAACCATAAGTCAATGTTTAAACTTCTAGATAGTTGCAACGAGATAGTAAGAACAGTGAAGGTATTAGGTTACCAAATCGATAGTTTATCTGATGTGTTTTTCGTCAAGATCATACAAGATAAGCTTGATAAAACCACAAGAAAACAGTGGGAATTGCAGAACAACCCAAGGGTTGTGCCTTCAAGTAAGGATTTAATGGAATTTCTAGAAATTCAAGCAAAAAGCTTGCAGAATTTGCCAAATAAAGATGCAAATGTGGAGGAGTCATCTATTAAAAGGGAAACATCCCCAAGAATGGAAGTACAACCAAAGCAATGGGGACATCCAGGTAGAAGCCCTATGGATTATAGTTCTAAAAGACGCCCCTGCCTAATTTGCCTGAACCGGGGACATGCCGGACGCTTCCATCCTGAGAATAGGTGCTGGTTTCGCGAGAGGGCCGTGCAAGCCCCCCCCGCTGCAAGCTTCATGTCCGTGCCGTCTCGATCCATGGACACCTTGACGCAGACAACAGCCCCTTCGAGCGAATGCCGACCAGCTCCGCCTCAACACTCCTGACGCCAAGGTCTGTATATAAATCTAAATATGAACAATATCAATATTATAGCTCTCATAGATACTGGCTGTACCTTCTCGATAATTCCTCAACACATGTTAGATAAGATTCAACCAAACTATGTTGCTTTTGATAATTTACCTCTTATTAATCAGACATCCGGTATGCTAAATATAAATTCAAAAATTAATGTTAATACAACTATAGGATTTATTACTAGAGATATTGATTTTTATTCCTCTGATATTAATTTGCCATATGTATTGCTTTCTTTACACCATATAAGATTATTTAAATTAGACATTGATTTTCAAAGTTTTACAATTACTCAATTTGGTAGAATTCTTAATGTTAATTACCATAACCCTAATAATAATAATTATACACATCATAATGTAATTCCTTTATTTAAATCTATTATTCCTCCTAATGAAAATGATTTTAGAAATTTTAATAGTGTAGAATTTGATGAAAAACTTTCACCATATGAAAAATCTGATTTAATTAAATTAATTAAGGAGAATAAGGAAGCGTTTGCTGCCCATAAAATGGATATAGGACATATTAAAGCAGATCCAATTAGAATTAAACTTATCTCACAAACACCTATTTCATTAAAGCCTTTTAGACCTTCCTTCTCGGACAACATTAAAATTAAAAGACAGATTGAAGAACTTTTAAAATATAATGTCATTAGACCATCTTATTCCTCCTATGCATCCCCTGCTATGTTGGTGAATAAGCGAAATGAAGGTAAAATTCGACTAGTAATAGACTACAGAAAATTAAATGATATAATAAAAAGAGATTCTGAGCCCATACCAAGAATAGATTCTATATTAGATAAGCTTTCAGAAGCTAATATCTTCACTACACTAGATCTTTTATCAGGTTATCACCATTTAGATATACACCCAGATGATAAAGAATACACAGCTTTTACTACCACTCACGGACTTTACGAATTTAATAAATTATCTTTTGGATTAAAAAATAGTCCAAGTCAATTCCAAAGAGTTTTAAGGCAAATTTTAATTAAATATGATGTTGATTTTTGCATGAATTACTTCGATGACTTCATTATATTTTCAAATAATTTTCAGGAACATTTGACCCATTTAAAAGTAATTTTAGATATTTGCATAAAGGAAAATATTAAGCTAAAACTAAGTAAATGTAAATTCGCTACTTATCAGATTTCTTTTCTAGGATATGAAATATCAAATCATCAATTTTCACCCAGCACTAATAATATAGAAACGATTAGAAAATTGAATTCCCCAAGGAATAAAAAGGATTTACAACGAGTTTTAGGATCTATTAACATTTATTCGAAATTTATCCCTAATTATGCTAAACTCAGACTCCCTTTGAATAATTTGTTGAAAAAAGATGTAAAATGGAAATGGGATGAAGAATGCGAAACCGCATTTTCTAAATTAAAAAATATGATAACCTCAAAACCTTTATTAGCTATCTATAATCCCAAATATCCTATACACCTTTACACGGATGCTAGCCAAGAACAGATCGGATCTATCCTAAAACATGAACAATCCGATGGGCTTTTAAAGCCAATAGCGTATAGAAGCCGTAGAATGACATCTTATGAATCAAACTATTGTGTAACTGAGCAAGAATGCCTTGCTATTATTGATGCTGTGGATTTCTTTTTACCCTACTTAGATGGCGTGCATTTCACCATCCATACAGACCATGCTTGTCTAAAGTATTTGAAGAACATAAAGAACCCAAAAGGACGATTATTTAGATGGAGCTTAAAGCTCTCAATGTTTGACTTTGAGATAAAACACATAAGAGGAACTGAAAATAAAGAAGCTGATTTTCTCAGCAGATACCCCATAGCTCATTTTGTTTCTGACCCAGAACTAAAACAAGCTCAATTTGATGATAACATCAATGATAGGAAATATACTAAATTTAATGGACTTTTAACAATAAAGAAAAAAGGATTAATCAAAAGTGTTGTTCCACCATCATTAAGAGAAAAAGTATTAATAAGAGCTCATCAAGATTACGGCCATATAGGAGTATCTAAAATGTTAAATCTAATTTCCCCTATCTATTATTGGCCCTACCTAATTCAAGATATTTCTAATTATGTAAAACACTGTGAGGTGTGTCAACTCAATAAAATATCTCACCAGAAGAAATTTGGTCTGTTGGAAAGTCTCCCCCCAGCTAAGGATCCTTTTGCTCTTGTGTCTATAGACACAGTAGGTGGACTAAATTACTATAATTCCACAAAGAAATTCCTTCACATCATCGTAGATCATGCTACTAGATACATTTGGGCTTTCCCCTCAAAAAGTCAAACTACTGACTCATATATAAATTGCCTAAACAAAATTTTTCAAATACAAAAACCCAAGCAATTTTTAAGTGACAGGGCACCATCATTTACTTCACCAAGATTTAGAAAATATTTGACTAACAATAACATTAAACAATTATTGACTTCATCATCAAGACCTCAGTGTAATGGGTTAAATGAACGACTTAACCAAACTATAATAACCAGGTTAAGATGTAAATTCAATAACTTGAAAGGAAAATCAATACCATGGACGAAATTGTTAGATTCAGTACTAAATGAATATAATAATACTCCCCATTCCATAACAGGCTATACTCCTACTTACCTTTTGTATGGTAAGCTCCCTTATGATCCCCCCTTAAAAGAATCAGAATTTTACCCCCCTATAGACACTGCCAGAACAAATGCCTATAATAATACATTAAAATTTCATCAGATAAATAAAATTAGATATGATCAACATTATCAACCTTCCACCTTTAAAGTAGGCGATAAAGTTTGGTTACAAACCTTTTACCATCCAGATAACCGAAAATTAATGCCTCCAATGTCTGGGCCATTTACAATCTTAAAACAGATATCCCCAGTCAATTATGAAATTGATAAACCCCAATCTAATTTAGGAAAAACTACCATGGTAATTAATTCATCCAAATTGAGGCCATACTACTCAAAAGAAGGATTTGAGTTAAAACTGACAAAAAGTAAAATACCCACTTTAGAGAAAAAAAAAACAAACCAACAAGTGGCACCTAAGGTAGTGAAAAGTAGAATCCCTCTTCTTACTAAATAATGGTAGGGAAATCTTAATATAAATAAGACAATACCAAAAATAACTACGCCTAAAAATTAAGCCTTGAGAATATAATTTTTGTGCACACATAAGATATAACTTGACACTTTTCTTTTCAATTGTTGTAAATATTTTACATTTTGATTTTATTTGTTGAGAAATTCACTCATATGATTCTATATATATTTTCCCTCACAAATTTTATATGGAACATTTCATATTCGAACATTCTTTTTTTTAATGTAAATAATAAAACTTCATGTGTAAATATTTTTCATTATGTGGAAGTAAATAACCCATTATTTTATGTTTTTATTCTGATCAAACCAAATAAATGTGAAACAAGATGTTGGATACCACTCGTCATTATGAGAAATAAATTTGTGATTTTCAAAAATATATTTTTTGGCATGTGGCAAAATACCTTTTGAATCTTGAGAGCCTGAGAAGGCCTACTCAATTCATGAGGTAAATCCCCTTATGAATTATAGGAAGGAGACACCTATAAATTCAAATAAGATTGGATAATTTTCAGCTACTGTCAAGAAAAAAGGTACCAATAGGAATATGTAGAAGAAATAAAGAGCATCATTGATATAGTTTCAATTGGTATCCTCCATCTTAATTGATAATCTATGTAAATAATAATGATACTTTTTTTTTTTACTTTGAAAATTACTCCCTAATTTTTATCCTTGGAGGGAAGAAATGACATAATAAAAATATGATTTTTATTATTCATTAATATAATTATAATTTAAATAATCATAGAAGTAACACAGAGTTAATTTTTTAAATCCTTTACAAAAGGAGTACAACCCAAGATGCTTTTTGTATATACTTAGATTATTTTTATTAAATTGTATGTATGCAAACTGTTTTGTTCTTTAAATATAATCATTAAAATAAATACAATTTTGGATATAAAAGTTATCATTTCACTTCAATCCACGACTGCATGAATGAATTGGTAACATACCTAAAACACATCTTTTTTTACGACATATATATATATATAATAAAAATGGCATATCCTGACCAGGAGCACATGTGCTTTACAGAAGGCAGAACGCCATCTGGTGGAACAGAAATCAACTAAACATTGATTTAACCTGTTCCCTGATATTTGGCCAACCCAATTTCTTGATAAATCAAGAAAAGCCATCCACGAACGAATCAAGAAATTGGGTTGGCCAAATATCAGGGAACAGGTTAAATCAATGTTTAGTTGATTTCTGTTCCACCAGATGGCGTTCTGCCTTCTGTAAAGCACATGTGCTCCTGGTCAGGATATGCCATTTTTATTATTGATTTCAACACCTGATCTTTTTATCTTTTATTTTTTTATTTCGTTTTTTAATATATATATATATAGTGTAAAAACTATATAATAAAAATATAACAGTGATACTACATTTAACACTTTAGGAGCAAACTGATCATAATGATAAATCATATCAAGTAGATTTGGTTAGATTAGCAAGCTAAATCTAAATTAATTATAAAAATAAATAGTTGTATAGTTTTATAGTTAAGTATTCTATTAAAATTATCTTCATTATTTTAATTATTTAAATTTAAATTATAAAATTTGTAAATTGTTATTATTTAGTATAGATAGAGAGAAAAAAAAATCCTTTACTTCTAAAACATCATCTAGTTAATTATATATTTATAATTAATAACAATAAAATTTAACAACGTAACGTCTTTTGTATCGGCTTTTACACGTCATTTAGACATACTCTAATCCTATATATAGAATAATAGAAGTGAGAATATATATGATAGTTAGAAAAAAAGAGAGAAAGACAGAACCATGTACTATTAATCAAACTAATAATAAGAAAACAAAAAGTTTTGTAAATAAGGTAGATAAGATTGTTAGTATATATATATTTTTATAATTTTATATTTTATTCTTTTTTTTTTAAATGATTTTTTAATTTTTTTTATTTTAAAATATGAATATAAATAGTTGTATTTAGTAAAATATCTATATTATGTATTAACTTTTATTATAAGTTTGGTTATTATGTTTTGAAACCCTAATGGTAGACCAGACATATACAAAAAACTTAAATTGGAGTAATTATTGAAAAAAGAGGTCTGCTGAACCGGGACTTCTCAAATAGAAATTCAGCTTTCAACATTTCATCCCTTCTCTATTATGTCTAGACCTCCTTTCAACCGGATTTTATGTGTTAATATAAAGTTAATTCAGTGAAACATTTATATGAACAGATATAATGTGTACCTACCTTGTCCGCGGACGCCTTCAACTGTAAACATCTATTTCTGGATGACACATGTTGTGGGGGGGGTGGGGGTGGACAAATTTAGACCTTATATTTTGAAGTTGTAGAAAAACAAGATATTCAAAGATGAAAGAGAAGATATTTAAGGGAAGAAATCCAAATTTTATAATCTTCACAGCCAGTTAAATTAAAATAATTGATTCAACACTTATTCATCTTTCAATATTCCTTTAAAAAGGCAAATTATTAGAGTTTAATAAAGCTATAAATTGTGAAATTTCACTTTTATTTAATTTCCATTTTCCTCCCCAGAAATTGGAGATTAAAATAAAATGAATTCTATACAATATTACTTTAAAAATCTTGTGAAAAAAACTTCAAATCAGCTATTTAATTTAAGTTTAACTAATTGTTAAAGATTACAAATTTGTAGTAGTGATTATTGAAAGAAATTATAGAAAGTTGATTTAATAAATGGATACTTCCATTTATTTTTTTTAAGTATTTTATAATTGATATACTGTTGAAATATTTTACTTGTCTGATACTAAATTTGTTTTTAATAAATTCCATGTTTAAATTTTTAACATCTTCTATGAAATTTTCTAATATATTATTTATTCTATAAAATCTTAGAAACTGACCAGAATATATACCTTTACAACAATTTAATGAAATATTAGAATTCATATTACAGTATTTTATAATATTGAAATTATAATTACTTTTTTTATTATAAATTTTAATAGCATTATTTGTAAGGTCTATATTTAGGTCTAAAAAGTTAACTTTTTTGTTTCTATAAATTTTTTCATTGTTCTTAAGTTTCAAGTATTTAGGATAAATTTTAGGTATTAAATTTTTGAACTGTGGATTATTAAATATTATTATGTCATCTACATAACGGAACATTTGCCAGTTAACATTATTTTGTAGAAAGTATTCTCTTTCGTACCAGAATAATATTAAGTTTGCTAATAACGGACTTGAAGACGTTCCCATGGGAACTCCTTCTGATTGAATATATATTTTATTTTTAAATTCTATATAGTTAAAATTTAAAAATGTTTCCAGTAGAGTTTTTGCTGTTTTAAGATCTAATTTAATTGTTTTATATCTGTTATGAATAATTTTAATGTGGAAAGTTTTGTCATTAATGATTTCGTTAAATAAATTGGTTATTTTATTATTTAGATCTCTTAAATTTATTTTAGAATATAGGTCCTCAAAGTCAAATGTGTGTACTGTTTCCATGTTTGTCCAATTGTTCATTAAATAGTTAATGATTTTTTTATTTGAGTCGATAAATTTATAATTATATTTATTAGTTAATTTATTTATAATAAATTGTAGTGTTGAAGCTAATTGTATATCAATGTTTTTTATAACTGAATTTATACCAGATGTGATTGTTCTGAAAGAAATAGGTTTTTTGTGTAGTTTAGGAATTATATAGAACTTTGGTATGTTTTGATTTTTGTAGTGATTATAAATTTTTAGTGAATTTTCAACGTTTTTGATGTCTTTTTTGATTTTTGTGGCTGTAGTTCTAGCAAAAGTGTATTTATGATTATTATCAATTTCCTTTTTTAGTATATCGTGGTATAGATTTTTACAAATTATAGATAAGTTATTGGAACATTTATCTATAGGAGTGATAATAAAGTCCTTCTGTAAATTAATTATATTTTCTTTAAAAGAAGGAATATCTGAATTAGGTTTTGTGTATTCAAGTGTATTATTATAATAATTTATAATTTCCTTTTTAATATTATGTTTCCATTCCAGAAAAGTAAATTCTGGAATACTGTATTTTATACTAGTTTTATTTATGAAAATATCTATATCTTTTAATATAGATTTAATTGTATTATTATAGTTGTGTTTAATTTGAGGTATATATTTATACCCTTTATTTAAAATATCCTGATATTCTGGATTTAAAAAAGAAAAATTGCTAGTTAATATATGACCTGAAAACTTATATTTATCAATATAGTTGTTGCAATTACATTTAATATTTTTAAAATTTGCCAAATTATTAATAAATTGGTTATAATTGCAAACTAAAAAAATATTAAACACAACTATAATAATACAATTAAATCTATATTAAAAGATATAGATATTTTCATAAATAAAACTAGTATAAAATACAGTATTCCAGAATTTACTTTTCTGGAATGGAAACATAATATTAAAAAGGAAATTATAAATTATTATAATAATACACTTAAATACACAAAACCTAATTCAGATATTCCTTCTTTTAAAGAAAATATAATTAATTTACAGAAGGACTTTATTATCACTCCTATAGATAAATGTTCCAATAACTTATCTATAATTTGTAAAAATCTATACCACGATATACTAAAAAAGGAAATTGATAATAATCATAAATACACTTTTGCTAGAACTACAGCCACAAAAAATCAAAAAAGACATCAAAAACGTTGAAAATTCACTAAAAATTTATAATCACTACAAAAATCAAAACATACCAAAGTTCTATATAATTCCTAAACTACACAAAAAACCTATTTCTTTCAGAACAATCACATCTGGTATAAATTCAGTTATAAAAAACATTGATATACAATTAGCTTCAACACTACAATTTATTATAAATAAATTAACTAATAAATATAATTATAAATTTATCGACTCAAATAAAAAAATCATTAACTATTTAATGAACAATTGGACAAACATGGAAACAGTACACACATTTGACTTTGAGGACCTATATTCTAAAATAAATTTAAGAGATCTAAATAATAAAATAACCAATTTATTTAATGAAATCATTAATGACAAAACTTTCCACATTAAAATTATTCATAACAGATATAAAACAATTAAATTAGATCTTAAAACAGCAAAAACTCTACTGGAAACATTTTTAAATTTTAACTATATAGAATTTAAAAATAAAATATATATTCAATCAGAAGGAGTTCCCATGGGAACGTCTTCAAGTCCATTATTAGCAAACTTAATATTATTCTGGTACGAAAGAGAATACTTTCTACAAAATAATGTTAACTGGCAAATGTTCCGTTATGTAGATGACATAATAATATTTAATAATCCACAGTTCAAAAATTTAATACCTAAAATTTATCCTAAATACTTGAAACTTAAGAACAATGAAAAAATTTATAGAAACAAAAAAGTTAACTTTTTAGACCTAAATATAGACCTTACAAATAATGCTATTAAAATTTATAATAAAAAAGTAATTATAATTTCAATATTATAAAATACTGTAATATGAATTCTAATATTTCATTAAATTGTTGTAAAGGTATATATTTTGGTCAGTTTCTAAGATTTTATAGAATAAATAATATATTAGAAAATTTCATAGAAGATGTTAAAAATTTAAACATGGAATTTATTAAAAACAAATTTAGTATCAGACAAGTAAAATATTTCAACAGTATATCAATTATAAAATACTTTAAAAAAAATAAATGGAAGTATCCATTTATTAAATCAACTTTCTATAATTTCTTTCAATAATCACTACTACAAATTTGTAATCTTTAACAATTAGTTAAACTTAAATTAAATAGCTGATTTGAAGTTTTTTTCACAAGATTTTTAAAGTAATATTGTATAGAATTCATTTTATTTTAATCTCCAATTTCTGGGGAGGAAAATGGAAATTAAATAAAAGTGAATTTTCACAATTTATAGCTTTATTAAACTCTAATAATTTGCCTTTTTAAAGGAATATTGAAAGATGAATAAGTGTTGAATCAATTATTTTAATTTAACTGGCTGTAAAGATTATAAAATTTGGATTTCTTCCCTTAAATATCTTCTCTTTCATCTTTGAATATCTTGTTTTTCTACAACTTCAAAATATAAGGTCTAAATTTGTCCACCCCCCCCCCCACAACATGTGTCATCCAGAAATAGATGTTTACAGTTGAAGGCGTCCGCGGACAAGGTAGGTACACATTATATCTGTTCATATAAATGTTTCACTGAATTAACTTTATATTAACACATAAAATCCGGTTGAAAGGAGGTCTAGACATAATAGAGAAGGGATGAAATGTTGAAAGCTGAATTTCTATTTGAGAAGTCCCGGTTCAGCAGACCTCTTTTTTCAATAATTACTCCAATTTAAGTTTTTTGTATATGTCTGGTCTACCATTAGGGTTTCAAAACATAATAACCAAACTTATAATAAAAGTTAATACATAATATAGATATTTTACTAAATACAACTATTTATATTCATATTATAAAATAAAAAAATTTTAAAAATCATTTAAAAAAAAAGAATAAAATATAAAATTATAAAAATATATATATACTAACAATCTTATCTACCTTATTTACAAAACTTTTTGTTTTCTTATTATTAGTTTGATTAATTGTGCATGGTTCTGTCTTTCTCTCTTTTTTCTAACTATCATATATATTCTCACTTCTATTATTCTATATATAGGATTAGAGTATGTCTAAATGACGTGTAAAAGCCGATACAAAAGACGTTACGTTGTTAAATTTTATTGTTATTAATTATAAATATATAATTAACTAGATGATGTTTTAGAAGTAAAGGATTTTTTTTCTCTCTATCTATACTAAATAATAACAATTTACAAATTTTATAATTTAAATTTAAATAATTAAAATAATGAAAATAATTTTAATAGAATACTTAACTATAAAACTATACAACTATTTATTTATATATATATATATATATGTCATAATATATGCTCTTCCAGGATTAATAAAACAAATCTACAGTCGACCAGAGAGAGAGAGAGAACGCAGCTAAGGCCGGTCACTTGATATAGCAGTCACATTCCAAGGGGGCGACCGCAGGGCCTTTTCTTGGAACCTGAGTTCTATGTTTACTCAGTCGGGGAGTGGTGGCGACACAAGACGTGCATTTCGGCGGTGGCAGCCCGCTGGCGCTTCCTCTCTCCCTCGGTTTGCTGGGTTCCATCTTCCAAACTTGTTGTTTCCTTATTTCTCACTTACCACATTATTATCACTAAAGTGCCACATCGAAAGTCGACAGGATCATATCACAGAAGAGTCGACAGGATCATATCTCAGAAGAGTCGACAGGATAAGACCTAGCCGGGAAGCGAATCCCTCATATACCGGAGTATGAAGAAACAAGAAGCCAAGCCACGATGATCGACCAAACCCAACTCAACTGTAACCACTCCTCTTCGAGCCCTCAACCCCTTCCTCGCCAACCTTTGAACCGTGATCCCGAAGAAGTATTCACCTACTACGGAGATGGAGCTGCCACGCACTTCTTCCAGCACTAGATCTACTCAAGAACGATCGCCGTGCCAGAGCAGGACACCTCCCGCCATCATGGACAAGACTCCGCCATCTCCCTACCGCTACTGTGATGTACAACACTGGTACGCACAGTGTCACAGACAGAACTCTCCCGAAGCTCAATGAACTTACCTGCGCCCTAAACCAACATAACTAGTGAGTGTAATTGTCTTAACTCCTACCATTCATTCTTTAAATAAGTCATTCCTTGTAGATTGTCCCAATATTTCCATAATTAGCTCAATATGTGTGAATATGTAAAAATATTTAATATTTCCATTTATCTCTCCACCCCTATTAACAGTGATCTTATTATCCATATTATATCTAGCTATGTGAAACCCATTTAATTAGTTACCTTACCAGTAGATGTAACAATCGTCATTTTAATTAAATAATTTCCATTTTAACGTAACTCTTTAAAAAAAAATCATAAAAAAAAGGAATTCTACCTATTAAGGCTTTACGATTTTTACTATTAACAATAGATTTTTCATAATCAAATTATTTATAAAAATATGCCTCCAGCACCTAAACTTTTGTATAGACCTCTCCTACTTGTAAGCACGGCTCACGAAAAATAATTTCTTTCCCTAATCGATTCAAAATTCACCCTGTAATTCAGGCGTCGAAGAATTCCAACCACCACGTGAGCCTTGCTTACAACCAACCCTTGGTGACTCTTATCTATCCTCCCCTTAATGCCCCTCTCATGCTTACAACTTTGTTAACTTTATACCAGCTCAGGACCTTTATAGAGAATGATTGATTAATCAATTATCGAACTTCTATATTGTCATTTCAAAATCCTAACCTTCGCCCTTCATTTATGATAATTTATTTCGTAGTTCATCTCTAGCCTATCCACCGACCCACACCATCTAGCCAATGGTGTGTTCGTCACAGGGTGCAGATTGACTAACTGCTAGATATTTATCAACCCCTTTTTGTTCGCACTTGAACAATCTGCATCGAGCGACACAGTTCGCTTCTTCTTCTCGCGCCACACGTTCGCCACACGGACCCTGTCTTCAAATCTATGTTTGTCCATTGTCCAAACCAGCACGATATAGCCTACCTCCGATATTTCCCACGGAGGTACGTTAAACATCGTCGCTGATTTTGTCCGGTCCGTCATCATTTCGCGCAGACATGGGTCTTACTTTCAACCCACCGCGAAATCATCGCCTTGCACAAGCTCCCACGACGCTTCAAACACCTCGTGTCCGAGCAGCTTGTCACTTGTAACGGACAACGCAGTCCTCGTCCCAATTTTTGGCACTGTGCGCGCATACTTTCCGCAAATTAAATATAAGTCCGTCCGACTTCCTCACCTACACACGGGACTTTTCCCCTCGGACTCGCTACACAAGTAACTGCATAGATAAGTTAGATTTGCCCAGGGCAAGTCTCCCCTCGCTCTGTTCGCCGAGGTTCTAACATTGTATGTAGTTTTATATTTACCTCAGTCCTGAGCTCACACAATTGTCAACCTCAATCTCATTTCTCGTACTCTACACTTATAGCATAGAATATATATATATATATATGATAATTTAAACCAACAACCCTATATTAATACTTATAACAAGATTGTTATGTTGTATATATAGAAACAAATCTATAAATAATTATACGCATAATTGACATGTGTCCTTGCATCACCATATGTAATGTACTGAGGATGAATAAATAAAACTATATAATAGATTAAAAGCTGAGTTAAAAGCAAGATTGAGAGAATCACAAAGTAACTTCTAAAGATAGATTGGAAGCCGACAGACCGGTGCCAGTGTCGATTAACGACACGTGCAGTAAGGCAATACTTCCTGGTCCCCTTCCTGATCCAAGGAGTTGTATAAATAAGACCCGGCTTAGCAACAGTGAGTCAGTTTCAGTAGTCGTCACCATCAGCGCGTCGCCGGTTGTCACCAACTCATCGACCATGTAAAACAGTAAGAGATCTACTATATCCATCTTGCTCTTGGCTCGGCTTTTTATCTATTCACGGAACTTTCCTTCTACAACTGTGTCGCTTCGTTTTTTGTGTGTGGACATTCCAAAGCTTTTCCACTCTGCCTCGACCACGACTGCCTGTACTTTGTGAGAACTGTTAAAGGTCCTACAAGGTGCAGAGAGGTACTGGAAAACTCTCCACGCCCTGACTGTCCCTCGCGGTTACTACAGGTTTGACCCTCGGTTGCATCACCTTATTACAGAGAGTCGACGAGGTACTACAAGAGTCAACCAGAACTTCAACAAATTATTACATATATATATAATGTAACATATATATTAAATTATATTTCCATAAATGAATGAAGCTAAAAAAGACAAAAATTCAACAACATGTGTGGTATATATATCAGAATTTGTTTGAAGGGTACTCACCTACACAAAGTGAATATGGATCAGGGGAATTAAATTCAAATCCCGGTTTACATATGCAGTTACCATTAAGACAGATAGCATTTCGTTTTTCGCATGAATATATCTTGAGATAAGGGCAATTATTGGAAGGCGAGGCTAAAGAACAACACACGGGTTACAAAAATATTAACAAATAAATTAATTAATATTGGATGTGAATACAAATATATCTTAGTTAATATGATAGCTAGTATTAATGAGTCTTTGTTTACATTGTTACTTATTAATTTTTTTAATGATTGGGGTACTTCTCCCTTTGAAAAAAGATGTAAATATTTATTTAGAGTATATCAAGCTAGTAGCGGAAGTAATAATCCCATTGGTTTAGTGTATTTTTAAAGAGACGAGTGCATATTTTAATACAATAATATCCGAATTTATTTTTTATAATATGATTTTAATTTTTATACTTATATTTAATTAATTCTATTCCTTTCTTTAATAATTCTCTTTTCCTTATGTGAAAATTTATTTTTTTGCAAATTTAAATATATAAAATCATTTTACAATCTTTCATTTGAATTTTTATAAATATAAATATTTGAAAATGTAATATTATATATAATATAGCATATCTCTCAAGAGGACTTTATTATATTTTCTATTCTTTCAAAATACCTTTCAATTTAATATCTATATATCCTATCACACTCATGTGTGTAAAACTTAAGGAAGTTGTACCTTTTATCATGTATATCGGGATTGAGACAATAACTCTGAAAGATATTACAGTGACCTTTATTGAAGACACAAGAGATAACCAAGTGTGTATACACTCATGGACAATACTTAAGGAAGTTGTACCTTTTAGCATGTATATCGGAATTGAGACAATAACTCTGAAAGATATTACAGTGACCTTTATTGAAGACACACGAGATAACCAAGTGTGTATACACTCATGGACAAAACCTAAGTTGTACCTTTAAGCATGTATATCGGAATTGAGACAATAACTCTGAAAGATATTACAGTGACCTTTATTGAAGACACACGAGATAACCAAGTGTGTATACACTCATGGAGACAAAACTTAAGGAAGTTGTACCTTTCAGCATGTACATCGGGATTGAGACAATAACTGCGAAAGATATTACAGTGACCTTTATTGAAGACACACGAGATAACCAAGTGTGTATACACTCATGGACAAAACTTAAGGAAGTTGTACCTTTCAGCATGTATATCGGGATTGAGACAATAGCTCTGAAATATATTACAGTGACCTTTATTGAAGACACACGAGATAACAAAGTGTGTATACACTCATGGACAAAACTTAAGGAAGTTGTACCTTTCAGCATGTATATCGGGATTGAGACAATAACTCTGAAAGATATTACAGTGACCTTTATTGAAGACACACGAGATAACCAAGTGTGTATACACTCATGGACAAAACCTAAGTTGTACCTTTAAGCATGTATATCGGGATTGAGACAATAACTCTGAAAGATATTACAGTGACCTTTATTGAAGACACACGAGATAGCCAAGTGTGTATACACTCATGGACAAAACCTAAGTTGTACCTTTAAGCATGTATAACGGGATTGAGACAATAACTCTGAAAGATATTACAGTGGCCATTACAGTGGTCGCCAATTTGTCAAGAAACTATACATTTCTTATAGCAAATAATCCTATTAGTATCTCGGATTGCATTTAAAATTCCTTTTCCAATTCTTCTACCTTTGTCGAAATGGTGTTTTATTAATTTATCATTTCATATTATTAGGGTTCTTTTCTGGTATTCAAAAAGAAAAAATACGTGTCGATCTGTTATATTATTCAATTTATCAAACAAATTGGCCGATGGATCTCTGATCATGGTAGATATTATCGATCTATCGCATAAAATTATTACTAAATTCAATTTCGAATTTTTCATTATTTGCCCTAAAATTTCCTATTGCATCTTGAACACAATGGTGTTTACCGCATTGCTCTAGGGTAAATAATCGCGGAATATAAGTTATTTAAGTTGTGCAAGACTTTTATTCACCCCGTATTATTCGTTTTATGTACTCGTGTAGATGATCGTGTAGATGTATAAATAAAAATGAAAATAAATTAAATTAAAGAAACCGGTTGTATTTTTAAATAAATATCGAGTTTATTTCTAATCTCATTCCAATACATATATGGGTACTGTGGAATAATGGAGATCCACTTCGGGACGTCGGCCAGACGGATTGGGTGACAGTAAACAAACATACCTGCCGCCAGCCGGCAACAAAGGAACAGAGCACGGCCTGGTCTGCTGACTAGTTGGGTGTTTTCCTCTGTCCTCTTAACATGTTTTAATAAAGTTAGTTCGAAGGAGACTTTCACCCTTTCTGTTATTATAGTGATCTGATTTAAATCCTTGCAACAGCCCACAAAATAATCATCACTGCGAATTCTCTACCGAGTTACGCATCAGTGTTTTGTGAAACGATTACCAGAATTTTTCTACACAGGTACCATCATGTCTAACTTGTCATTCAAACCTAATAATAAACGAAATAAAACTCCTTAATATGACGATTTTAGTGGCGATTTTATCACCCGAATTTGTTTAGGTTGTTGATTATAACATTCACATACAACAATATGTTTGCAAAATTTTAAATAATTCATTCTAATTATGTCTATGGTTACTCAATAAATATTTTAACATTAATTTTATCTAAATTCGAAACTATTATAGACGCGACCTTATAAAAATAAACAATTTCTACCTTCCTTACTGCAATGGTAAAATTAATGGGAGGACCTGACTCATCAGTGGTGAACCCTCCCAACGATTTCGCCATTTCAATCTATTACCGTTGGGAGGGTTTACCACTGAATAGCCAGGCCTTCCCATTGATTTTCTCCATTGCACTTAGGACAGTAGAAATTGTTTATTTTTAAAAAGAATCATACACGTCGATAATAGTTTCGAATTTTGATAACAGATGGCGCGCTAATGCATCATTAATTATATCTGTTTTACTGGTTCACCCAAATAGATTCTCTAAAATAAAAAAAAATGAAATTTGTTACATCGCTTCTAAGTATTTATTCGAGTGAATTCACACAAAATAGACATTATATACATATTTTAAATTAAGGTTAACTATTAACTATAGAATCTATAATAACCAAACAGCAAAAAAGCATAAACAGATGCATTGAATTTATTAAATTTAATTTGAAATATCGAGATATATATTTCAACCAACACGTATCATCCACCACGCCACCACGCACCTATATTTTCAAAAAAAAAAAGTTTTTCAAACAGAAATAATGTAGTATATTTTTCTCTCAATGTATAATAAGTATTTAAAATATGTATATAATAATGCATATTTAAGTTGTTAACATGATAATCCTGTTGAAGGACTGACAAGTCCGAAAGCTTGAAATTGAAAAGTTACACAAGAAACTTAACCATAGAGATTCATTAATTCTATGATATATAACTATATACATATTTACAATAGAGTAAAAACGTACCATCATCCGTATGCGTCGCGCTAGATAAAATGAAGAGAAAGGAAGAAATCAAGACAGTGGTTAGAATCTTCATTGTATAGGGTCTGATGGAGAGAGTGACAGCTTTCCTTTAAAGGAATGATAGACCTACCAACAACTTATCTCTGAGATATTTGGATAAGATATCATGTCACCTTACCTTTTTCTCAGGTGATAGGCTTCTGATATGACATAAACCAGAACTGAAACTTTAGCAGGAATTTGCATATTTCAGGTTAAGTACAATGTATGAAAGCCATTAAATATTTTTTTTAAATTATCACTATATATTTAACCTTTAACTGGGCAGGCGAATTTTTCTTACGGAACTGGACGGGTTAGGTTGATTTAACCCATTTATGTAACTTTATGAAATAGCGATAAATAATGATTGGAATCAATATATTCAAAAATATTTAATGAATACAAATGTTAACATAGATATTTTGACGTTTATAAATTTTTTGAATATAATATATTTACAATTTTCACAAATTATTAAATAGGCTTAGCAAAAATACGATGTTTTTTTTATAATAAATTCCAAGTTGTTTTGTATTCACTTATTTGTAGTTACGATGACATCCCATTTATTATAAAATAATATATTCTATTAGTCATTACAAACCAAATTATATTTATTTAAGGAACGACTTGTTTCATGATCTTTCAAGCAAAATTGCTCTTTAACGAGAAAAAAATATTGTTTTCCAATATATTAATATATTATTGTTTCTCTTTTTATTTTTAATTACATTTTATTGTATAATATGTTTATAACTATTTCTGTTTTAAAAAAAATGTAAATCGACGCAATTATCCATCGGGATATCGCGTTTTGTGTGTTGAAATAAATAAATAAATGAAATGATCTTTTAACAGGAATAATTGAAAAAAATGAACTGAATATTTGAAATAAATAAAACACATTGATTATATTTATTCAGAAACACAAGATGATATAAAATTACTTATAATTTAAACATGAATTATTATATTATTATACAATATTATTTTGAGAGAACGACCTAAAGCAGATGACACCTGACAGACAAGAATGGATCAAGGACAGGGGATCATCTTATCGAAGAACCAGCAGTCATAGAAAAACTGCTGGAGAGCTTCAGGACATCAGGGGACCATAACGGCAAGGACCACAGCACTGACCAGGAGTCAAGATAACAAATGTAAATATCTTTGTTTACTTTTACTGTTGTTATTTATTGAAGTTGTAAATAAAAATATGTAAATAGACTGACCATTCATTACACCTTTTACAGAAAAACTTGTAACCTTTTTGAAAAATAAAGTTTAAAATATTATGAAATAATGATATATAAATAAACATCATAATATTAAGTGATATTCATATAATTTTAATTTAATAAGCATGGAGATGTGTAATGTTTAAGTATTGATATATAGCCTTAAAAGTGTTTGTTAATTTACATATGAATTCATAAAATAGACTTTATAAATTCGAAAAAATGATTTTCAAAAAAAATGATTGATATTGTAGCGTAAAAAATCAATTCTTTTTAAATCTGGGGATGTAAAAGTATTTATTGATGACGTCACCACGACAAGTCGACAATTATCAACAACTCAACCATCCTATCTACAGCTAGAGAATCTTTAGCAAGCACGCAAATAAATATTTCGATCATTATTTTATAATGAATAATTAAATTGAATTAAATCTGTTTCCAAATGTTTTCATTTAATAATTAAATTAAATGATAAATTATTTCTTCGCCACACAATATTAACAAATATTGTTACACAATAACACAAAACACAATAAATATAATATGATTTCAAAATTTTTAACATAATACGTACAATATATAAAATTTAGTTTTAGAAGTAAATATCAAAATAGAAATAGCTATAGGTGCTTTAAAAAGAGGATAGGCATAATGAAAATTGACAATTAAAATAATTTTATTGACATCTTGTCAATACATGCAAAAGTGCACAGTCTGAACAATTAAAATATATATATATATTTACAATGTACAATTAATATGGCGTCTCTGCTATAAACTCTAATGAGAGAACCTCTTTGCGGTTTATTTAAAATATATATATAATAAATAAATATATATTATATATTATGTAAATAATAAACATATTATATCAAAAACGTTCAACAAAATTTTTATATTGTAAAACGACATTCGTAGATTATCCCGCATGTTTCTTTTCAACGAAAAATCAAAATTTATTTTAGGGAGAAACAGCGATTATTTCTGAACTTAGGAATGAGGTATGAAAGGATGAATTGTGAAGAGTAATGATAAACGGAAAAATAAAATTACACTTCACAATTCATCCTTTCATACCTCATCCCTAAGGATAGAAATAATCGTTATTTCTCCTTAAAATAAATTTTGATATTTCGTTGAAAAGAAACACAGGCGGGATAATATTCTAATGTCGTTTTACAATCACAAGCCGCATTATATTATAAAGTTTTTATATATTAAGAAAAAATCATTCCATGATCAATCACCTAAAAGTTGGTGAAATTGAGTTGTAAGATCAGGAAATGTCTTTTTATTTCTTTATTCACCATATCCCAGTACACTATTTCACTCTTGTACATATTCTTTTTACAAAGTTGGTTTAGATCATAATTTAAGTTATAAGGTGTATATAAATATTATTCCAAACACAAGGTAATAAGACCTAATCCAAATAAATAATAGTGTGTGATGTTTCAGTAACAACATTTGGTCTTATTACCTTGTGTTTATAATCTATAATCCAAATTGTACCTTATCATTCAGTACTTTTATCTGAAGATGGTAACAACACTGTTACTGAAAGATCACACACTATTTATTTATTTGGTATCTTATTATCTTGTGTTTATAATCTATAATCCAAATTGTACCTTATCATACCATTTCAAAGTTATTATAGTTAAAATCATCAAATTCATTATTCATTAGTTAAATAAAATTTCAATTTTTTCGAATAGTATTTTGAGAAAAGTACATTATCATTTTTAAAATCTTACCTGTAATTTTTCTGATTTCATTTTAAGCTCTGACAAATAAGAAAAGGTAGATTATAACAAAGAGCATCGTTCCCCATGGCCAGCACAATGTAAATGAACCCTATCAGTTCTTATCAACAAGGACGGCCAATATTCTACAGTAAAATACTTTTTTCACACTTGACTATTGACCATATTGTTACATCAATTTTAATGCGCCCTACATTTATTCAAAATATTCTATAATATTTAATATTTATTTAAAACAGTTTATTTAGATTATCATCATTCCTTTTGTAATATTGTTATTGTATTTATATCTTGATTGGTTATTGGAGCGAGAGAGGACATAGACCAAGACTGCGGATCACGACCTACGAGGAAGATGACGAATATATAAACACAATAACTTTAAAAGGTAATTTATTTTTATTTACTTTTATTTATTTGCTTTGAATATGGAAACCCGCTCGGTGTATAACACCAAGAAGGAAGAAACCAAGGTCGACGACCCTGCAAAGCTGCAACTTGGTGCAACAATATATTAACCCTATTTATTATACAAAACTAATATATTATTAAATTTTATTTTTTCATAATTATTCTGTAAAGCGTGATCAGTTTCTCACGTGACCTAATTGCAAGTAAATTTTTAAATAATATTTACCAGTATTCTATTTTAACAAGTTTTTCTTGTGAGGCTTGGGATTATAGACAAGTTCGTGTGGTTTTGATAAAGTTGGCGCTACTAGTTTATTATTTCAATGTTCATCTGTTAACATCATCATTTTGAAGAGTTATCATAGAGCTTTCTTTTTCAGTAAACGTCATATATCTAAAGTGTAAATAACCTAGTATCTCCTAAAATGTCAACTTTTGTACCAAATAATGTGTTAACCTCGTTTCTTCAATATGAAGAAAAAAGCGGCTGAGAGTTTCGTATTTAATGGAAGTTTATGGTGATCATTTATTTATTTACCAGTTACAAACAAGACACACTATATCCGATCTGGATAATTGCGCGTGAAACTATTTACAATATTTGTAGTAGAGTAGGTAACAGAATTATCAAAAAGAAAATAAACAATTAAGAAAAAGGAAAATTGAATAAACATATACATTAAACAAATAAGCAACATGGAAAGATGGCTAAGCAAAGATGGAAGTTTATTTAATTATGTTATCGGTAATAATTAGTATCTCGAGAGAAAAGGTTGATCAAGGTGACCATGCTCTTACTGAACAAATATGCTAGAAATGGTTTACGCGGTTTAAAAGTTGCAATTTTAATTTGGAAGACGAAAAAAGACCTGGAGCACCATTAAAGTTTGAGTATGAAGAATTAGAGGCAAGGCTAAATGTAGATCCAACACAAACGCAAAAGGAACTCGCAAAAACACTTGGAGTAACTCAACCAGCCATTTTTCATTGCTTAAAAGAAATGGGAATGATAAGAAAGGTGGAAAACTGGGGGTGCCAGATGAATTGAACACAAGATACGTCGAACGCTATTTTTTCACGTGTGAACAACTGCACCAACGTCAAGAAAGAAAGGGGTGTATGAATCGAATTGTAACTGGTGATAAAAAGTGGGTCGATTACGATAATCTAAAATGTAAGGCAACGTGTGGATACCCTGGCTTTGCCTCATCATCGATGGCCAAGCCGAATATTCATGGCGGGAAGATTATGCTGTATATTTGGGGGGACCAGCTGAGAGTGGTATAATAGGAGCTGCTACAACCGATCAGAAGTATCACAGGGAAGGTCTACTGAAGATAATTGATGCGTTTGAACCGAGAAATGGGAGAAAGTGGTCGCCATACACCAATAGACATGACAGACAAAGTTATTTTGAAACGTGATAATACTCGACCATATGCTGCAGCACACGTTAAAACATACTTAGAAACGCTTAAATGGGAAGTCTTACCCCACCCGCTCTATAGCCCGGACATTGATCCTCCGATTAATATCTCCTCCGATCAATGCAACATGGCTTGGCTGACTAGCACTTCTCCAACTACGATGAAGTAAAAAAAATTGATCGATGAATGGATAGCGGCCAAAAATCTGGCCTTTTTCCGCGATGGGATCCATCAATTGTCAGAAAGATGGGAGAAGGTAGTAGCTAGCGACGGACAATACTTTAAGCATTGAAATTCTAACCAATTTTCCACAAAAAAGCTTGAATTTTCGAAATAAAAAAACACGAGAAACTTTTTTACTCTTAATATTTAACAATTCAGTTTTTCTAAACTTAATGGAATCATTCTATCAGTTATTTTAAATATTAGAAATATGAAAATAAATTGTTCCCTTAATTATTTTGAAAATTATTTATAATTGTGGCACTATATTAATTGAGAAAAATATATATTACTGATTCAAAATATAATCTTCATGATTTTTAAAGATGAAAAAACTATAAATTATTTATTTAAATATTAATATAAATATAAGAGATTCTAAATTTAATGAAATCCTTTAAAATTAAAGAAATTCATTATATTATTTGATGATTCTAGGAATATTATAATGACACGTCAGGTTTATTATGAAAATAATTTCTTTAACTATTTAATACCCTTTACATACAGGGTATCTCTATTTTTTATTTAATATAATATATTTTGTGTGTGGAATATGCTTTATTTAAAATTCAAATTATACGTGTAAACTTGTGAATTTTCTTTTTGTGTGGGGTATACTTTGTTTAAAATTTAAATTATATGTGTAAACTTCGTAAATGATGTTAATTCTAAATAGATTTGCACATTTACATTTTAGAATTCGTTTTTTTAAATTAAGATTCAAAATTTATAAAAGATATAGAAAGAGAATTTTAGAGATTTATCCATTTTAATATAAACACAGTTGGTCCGTTCTTTTAAACAAAAATTAGATAAATTATTCATCAATTCGAAATCATTCCTGAGAAATAGGAAACTTATCCCTGGGAAAAAACACTTTATATATAAAATTTAGCTTAATGAACGATACAAAGGATTAATTCATGGATATGTGAACTCGAGTAAAATAATGAATTTTTCGCCAAATTGAATCGATTTTTCCCAAAACTAGATTCACAAAAAAAAAAAAAAAACAAGAAGAACATTCCCTGAAATCTTGATTTCACCTCAATATTGTGATACAAGAAATTATTTTATTGAGTAAAATATTCATTCTTAATAAAAACTTAATAAAAAATCTATAATTATTGGGGTATATATATATGAATATATACAATAATATCGATACATAATAAATAAAAAAAAACAATTATATGATAAAATAAATTTATGATATATGAAAACGATAATTGTAGTATACATATATTCAGATATTTTAATTATCATATTTATTTTTGGACGCGGGAAAACATTCGGTGAATGTTTTTCCACTTTTCCACTGGTATCCTATAAAAGTACCTATTTATAAAAAGGATAAAATATTAATTTTATTAAAATAAATGTATAATATTTAAGCAAGCACTACTCTGCTTTTTTTGAAAGAGCTGTATCATTACATTTTTTCTATTATATTGTCAAAACCTTCGAGATTTTCTTTTATGGATACCTAATTATATAAATATAAAGGTGAATCAATCCAAGACTGATTTTCCTTCTTAATCAGACTCTTTCAACATTCACGATATATGGGTTCAGGTTTTAAATGATTGAAAAACGTTGATTTAACTTCATTTCGTTTGGTCTACGAATAAATCAGAAATAATTTCTTCAATATAATGCCTTCAATATGTTATTCAACCAGATTTTTCATAAGCTATTATATTTTAACATACAAATATTCTAATTTATCACTAATTTCGTAGAATATAAATGAGGCAACTTTTCTTTCCCATTCCTGCTAATGCAATTGTAACATTTACATTTTCTTTACTAGTTCAAAGAACGTTTCCAGAATTATATCTACAAGGCATATAACAATATTGTTCACATGTATAGAATTCATGACAATAAAATGATATTTAAATATTATTTGAGTAAATTATTCAACTATATATTTATCAAATGTTATCAGAGATAACAAAGTAAAACGAAACAAATTCTCGGTTGATGGGAACTATCCGTGTGTTTATTTATCTTTGTAGATATCGCTGATGTTTGGGAGAGTTATCTGTAGACATCTGTTGTTGGATCCCACCAGATGTTATCAGGGATCCAGTAATCCGAATTCATTCACCACCTTTGGTTAAAAGAAAACTTTTTTATTTAAAATATGTAAATTATATTACTTTTTACAGCCATGCAAAATTATAGCATGCAAGAACATATATAGTATAATTCCTATTCAAAACATTTTTACTCTGTTTTTATTTACATTTCATAGAGTGATTTATTATGATAAGGCAAAATTTGGATTATATATTAACAAAATTCGAAACTATTAAAGACGCGTATGATTCTTTAAAAAAAATAAACAATTTCTACTGTCCTTACCTCAATAGAAATTGTTTATATTTTAAAAGAATCATACGCGTCTAAAATAGTTTCGAATTTGGATAACAGATGGCGCGCTATGCATCGTTATATATTATAAACACAAGGTAATAAGACACCCTTCCAAATAAATAAATACTGTGTTTATCTATGTATTTTTTCAGATTTGGTCATATTACCTTGTGTTTATAATATATAATCCAAAATGTGTTTATATAGTAATTTAGTTTTTTTTTATTTAATTGAAGACAAAATAATATATACACCGTAACGTTATGTGGCCTTGTGTTTGTTGTTGACACACATTAATATGTTATAATACCTTGATAAAGGTTGGCGTTCAGCCAACTGAAATATTGGTAAAATAAATGATATATCGATCCAATATATGTCTTTTAATTAAACACCATAATTATATTATAATAAATACATTTTTAAGCGATAGAACTCTTCCTGCTTAGATAATTAAATAAAGTAAAACATGGAGGAAGATGAATTTCTTAAAAAAGAAACTCATCTTCCTTCATGTTTTACTTTATTTAATTACATTTTTTTCAGATGTAACAAGACCAATGTTGAATGTACTGTACTACTGCATCAGTACTGGAACACAAACAAACTTGCAAAGAACATGGAGCACAGAGAATCATAATTCATTGGACAGGCTCAAATACACTGGTGTCCAAAAAATAAGAAACTTTGTTTTTTTAATGATATGTTTTAAAATATACAACGCTAAAAGCTAAAAGGTAATTTAATTAGGTATTTTAAGTCGTAGAATTTATTTATCGCAACCATTCGATTCGGTAAAATTGAAAATATGCAAATTTTGCTTGTCTTTATAAGTGTGCTATTTGGCGTGTCATTTACCCCATCTAAGAATTGTCCAATTATAATTTTATCTAATCCTTAGTTAAGTATGAGTTTACGAAAAATATTAGCAGATGATTTAAAATGGAAAGCTGTTGGAAGAATAGAGGCAGGTCAATCACAAGTTGAAGTAGCAAAATGGCTAAATGTGAATAAATAGTGGTCAGCAAAATATAGAAACAGTTCATTGAGACAGGAACCATCAAAAGAAAAGAAGGTTCTGGTAGTAAAAGAAAAACAGCTACCTCTGAAGACCGTTATCTGGTCGAAACTAGCAAGCGCCATAAGGAGATGACAGCTATTCAACTCTCTAATGAACTCTAAAGTGCTACTGGAACGAGAATTTCAAGACAAACTGTTTACCGAAGGCTTCATGAAGGTGCTCTTTATGCAAGACGACCAATGGTCTTTATCCCCTTAACCTCTGCTCACAGGAGAGCCAGCTTGAATTGGTGCTTGGAACATCACGCCTGGACTCATGATCAGTGGGCCAATGTTCTCTTCAGTGACGAGTCAAGATTTAGTTTAAACACAGATTTTCGACGAGTTTTCATCTGGAGGGAGCCTGGAACCCGCTATCATCCCAGTAACATCAGGGAAATAGACAGTTTTAGAGGGGGCAGTCTCTTAGTCTGGGCTGGCATCAGTTCTAGGAGACGCACACCCCTCCACATTTTTTCTGGGGGCACTTTAACTGCCCAAAGGTACAGGGACGAGATCCTTGAGCCCTATCTAAGACCTTATAGAGATCAAATTGGTCACAATTTAATTTTTATGGACGATAATGCTCGTCCGCATAGGGCTAGGCTAGTCAATGAATATCTCCAGAGTGAGAATATTCGAAGGATGGATTGGCCAGCCAGATCTCCGGACCTGAATCCAATAGAGCATGTGTGGGATGCTCTAGGGAGGCGTATTAGAGCTCTTCACCCCTCTCCCAGAACCCTCGTTGAGCTAAGAACTGCTCTATTGGAGGAGTGGGGTTTACTACCCCTGGACCTCCTCCAAAGCCTGGTAAACAGTATGAGGGCTCGCTGTGAGACCTTGATAGCTGTTAGAGGTGATCATACTCCCTATTGATATCTTATTTCTTTAAGATCTGGAACCTTAGCTTTGGGTATGTTGGTAATAATTTGCATATTTCATAATTTAAAATATATTTTTTTATTTTCATATAGCTAGTCAAATTCTCCATAGTTTAAACTATTTGTATACTGAATTTTATATTTGTAAATAAATTAGCTTTTGATAAATTTCAATATTGGTTAAGTTTCTTATTTTTTGGACACCAGTGTATTTGAAAAAAAATTATAATGTTAACAAAGCTTCCCTAAATGTACTGATTTTAAAGCTATTCTTTAATATATTACTGATATTATGAAAAAAATTGAACTATTTTTGACACGTATGATTATTGTTGTGGGTCGGTGTTACAAAAAGAACAGGCAAATAAGTGATTTTATAAATATATTATTATTATCAGATATAAGGATACATATGTTGACAAAAGAATAACAACCGCACACAGCAGTAGAAAAAAAAACAGTCTTTTGGTATATACAAGATGAAGACGGACGGTTGAGGTGGGCCGTTCCCATTGGTCAGTTATCTTCATGCAGCGCCTCTAAGCGGCGCCCGCGTCCACGCTTCTCTCATCAAATATTTTAAAAATAAATCAATTAACTACGTTGCAACTCTGATTTTCCCCGCTTAACAACTATTTTTAGCCAGCAAGAATTAAATGAACCATATGACAAATACCAATTAAATTAATAACTCAGCTTGACAATTTTGATCCGTAAAGATATTCAATTTTCATAAATTTGTGTGTGTGTGTGTGTGGTATCAGAAAACAATTAATTTCATACGAAATAAGCTATTTCAATAATATAGTTCCATACACAAAATAAATAGTTATATATTCTTAAAATACACAATATGTAATATAAAAAATATATATAATATCTATATATATAAATGAATGTATGTGTGTCTGCCCTTTTTGCCTTACCAAACCACTCATTGGAACGCCATGAAATTTTGGGAAGTTATTTAGTATAGTACTGGGAAGGTTTCAAGCAAATAAAATTTTTGAAATAACTTTTCGCCTAAAAATAATCAAGATAAATATTCTAATGTATCTGTTATAATTCAACAATCTTCTCTAAATATTTTCATGATAATACGATGATTTTGTAATGTAGAAAATTAGGAAAGACGTATTTCAGGATGACACGGCAATTTATTTGAGACAAGAATAATGATACAATTCCAAGGCAAGATACTATTCCTTTAACTTCCAATTACCGAGGGAACCAATTAATATTGATTTTATTCAACTTATCGAGTATTTTTAAAGGCACCGGGAAAAATGTTCACTTTATCAAGAGATTCGTTAGACAAACCTTTACTCGGGTAAAACCTGGGCGAAGCCGGGTACATCCATACAAGAATGATGATACAATTCCAAGGCAAGATACTATTCCTTTAACTTCCAATTACCGAGGGAATCAATTAATATTAATTTTATTCAACTTATCGAGTATTTTTCAAGGGACCGGGAAAAAATGTTCACTTTATCGAGAGATTCGTTAGACAAACCTTTACTCGGGTAAAACCCGGGCGAAGCCGGTTACGTCCGCTAGTAATAAATAATAAATATAAACATACACAATGTTTATTCAAATATTGTTCTGAATTTTGTAAGAAATAAACAAAAATATTTATGATAAATTTGCGTAGTGTTTTATATTTTTTAATTCTGAAAAATTATATTTTAGATAAGAAAGTATATTTTCTTCTGTAACGTAGAGTTCTTCTTGCTCTCATAGATCCTGCACAAACCAATGATTATAATATATGATAAATTTATGTATTTGTGTGTATATGTAATAATTATCATTTGTATTCATATAGTTGAATTTGTGTGTGAGAATTTATTTTTTTTAAATACTAGAACTTGCACTCATGGAAAAAACTGAAGGGAATGGAAATATTTAATGTCACCCGTTGTCTATTTCTTTTCGAAAGAGACATAGACAAGTTTGTTCACACTTGGTTATCTCGTGTGTCTTCAAATATCACTGTAATATCTTTCAGAGTTATCTTCTAAATCCCGATATACATGCTAAAAAGTACAACTTCCTTAAGTTTTGTTCATGAGTGTATACACACTTGGTTATCTCGTGTGTCTTCAATAAAGGTCACTGTAATATATTTCAGAGTTGTTGTCTTAATCCCGATATACATGCTAAAAGGTACAACTTCCATAAGTTTTGTCCATGAATGTATACACAATTGGTTATCACGTGTGTCTTCAATAAAGGTCACTCTAATATCTTTCAGAGTTATTGTCTCAATCCCGATATATATGCTAAAAGTTACAACTTCCTTAAGTTTTATAACACGAATAAAATCACATAAAGGATGAGTTTCTTTATTGGTAAAAACCGATTCGAGCTTTCTTCAGGGCTGCTTGCGCCCGAAAGCTCTAATCGGTTTTTACCAATAAATAAACTCATCCTTTATGATTTTATTCGTGTTATAATATATTGAAAGGATTATTCGTCTAAAATTCCTTAAGTTTTGTCCATGAGTGTATACACACTTGGTTATCTCGTGTATATTCAATAAAGGTCACTGTAATATCTTTCAGAGTTATTGTCTCAATCCCGATATACATGCTAAAAGGTACAACTTCCTCAAGTTTTGTCCATGAGTGTATACACACTTGGTTATCTCGTGGATCTTCAATAAAGGTCACTGTAATATCTTTCAGAGTTATTGTCTCAATCCCGATATACATGCTAAAAGGTACAACTTCCTTAAGTACTGTCCATGAGTGTAAACTGCTTCATTTTAAATAGTAAAATGTAAATATATATGCCGTTTATTCGTTTTTATGTATTCCTGTAGAAAGGCAGAAATGCCCTGAAGCTCGGGATTGTGTAAATAAAATGAAAAGAAACTCATCTCAGGAAAAATATTGCAGTATTTAATTTATATCCAGGATATTTAAATCAATTGATACACGTATAGTATAGTTTGAGTATGATAACTTACGTCTACAGAGTCCATGTCTCATACGTTGTCCAGGCTGACAGGAACAACGATATCCCTGGGATTGGTCCTTGTCTTCTTTACACTCAGCATTCCTTCTTTGACAGTCCAGTGAACCTCTTGCTCCAGCTTCACATGGCAATGGCTCTGGAACATTCCAATCATCACTGTTTTACCTCTACATTCAGAGAATATTTAATATAAAGCAATAACGTGTCATCTCTCGGGGGGTCGGTTGAAGGCTGCTATAAACCGTTGGTTTTCGACCACTACGAACCGGGTTCGATTCCCGCATTGGGCACTTTTTTCTTATTAAAAAAAATGCTCCAACGTCCCCCTATTCTTGCAAATGTCCAACCAACCAGCGAGCGAAAGTAACCAAACGGGGCTCTGGCATATTTATTTGTAAGTGCATGTGATGATTTGAGACCATGGAATTATTGTAAATAGTTCAGATATCTACTACCACATGTTCCACTACGTGACTGTATATAACTTCTTATTTACTGCAAATATAAAGCCTCAACTAACATCAATCTGTACCGCGTAAGAATCTAATAAAGTATAGCAACTATACAAATAGAAGGAATGGAGACTAATAGGAGAAATTTAAGGTTAAAACTAATCAGGCTTAGATGAAAATAAGAGAGAAGGCCTAGCAAACCCAGTCCAAATTTTACGAGGTCGTGGCCCTCCTGGATAATAAAACTTTCCCCCCCTGTTTACGTCAGAAAAGGGCAGTGACCTGTTCGGACGCAGCTCAGCTATAAAAGGAGGTCCCGATCCTCAGTTAGTCAGTCCTTAGCCAACCTTTGTTTCAGCACCAGTCTGCCGGACGCTCCGATAGAGGTAAACCCTTTCCTTCCAGTAATCTCCTCGTCCCATTCCTACTTGACGTTCAGACGCCTCTAAGTGGAATCTCTGTTTGCTTATTTCACCTTTGGCCTAGCTGTGTCGCCTTCCACCACGACTGCACGGTAGAGTTGACATTAAGGTTCGTCTAGCATCAGGTAACACTGGTCCCAGAGGTCCCAAGATATCACAGACTCCCCCGTCCGAAGAGTCAACAGGATTGTGGACGCCAAGGTACAAGTAAGCAAGTAGACCACTGTCTGTACAAAAAGATGGAACAGGGAAGAGAGGAGGATTCGAAGGAGCACATTGAGTCCGATTCCGACTACGAAAGTGGCGAGAACACCAATTTTCCACAGATGGAAAACACTCTCGGTAGGACGCAGGAAATTGCCCCCAGCCAGGAAGACACCACGCCCCCGCCGGCGGTATCAGATGTCCTGGGGAGTTTGACCAGGACGCTACATCAGCTTTCTGCCGTGACCGGACTATCGCGAGATGTGGAGCTACCGCGCTACGATGGTTCATACGAGGCGCAGAGCTTCTTCACCAACTACTACGCCCCAGCAGATCGGGCCCAACTACAATACACTACAAGACTGAGAAAGCCACCAAACCTCCTGCAAGCACCCCTCCGAGTTACCAATACGCGAGCGTATGTTACCTGCTCCCCGACCATCTCTAAACCACGAGCCCAGCGCAAACAATGAACTCTGACTGTCCCAAGGATCCTCCAACCACGGCACAAGACCAGGACTGTCCCGACATACAAGACAGCACAACAGTAGGTTCCTCCATACATAACCTTTGTTGAACAATTGCTCGTTCGAGCTGAACTGTCCAATAATGTTAAACTACCTCTACTACATGATACAGGAGCATCTATCGATATAATATTAGGCAGAATACCTTTAAAATAACAGAAACCAGTTTGCAAAATAGAATATCTACCCACTTAACTATTATTGCCATAGCTAACAATATTTTCACCATAGATTATATCTTTTTTATCTTAAAAATAGGTAACATAACGCAGAACCTAAAATTCCATATCATCGATACACCTTTGCCTTTTGGCATATTATCCCTTAACTCCATAAAAAGATTTCTACTAATTATAAACTGTTCTCAGCTACTCCTATATCAATATAATGTTCCCCTACCAACTACCTTGTACAAACTCACTTCGTGCAAGCAACACGTGTCCCATGGACAGGTTAATACAACTGTCCCATTTACTAATTTTTCCCCTCCTGGAACGGGTTGCTCACACGTGGTGAACTCCAACACTCTTATGTGGCCTCATTATAATATTCCTAATCCCATTTTCAACGCCCCTATGTCCTTTTCTTTCATATCTTTGGACAGAAGTAACCTAAGTCACAGCCTTCTAAAACTATTCCAATCTTTAAATTTCAACATAGCTACACTCCCTCGTACCTTCCTTTTACATGCATATTTAATCATCGACAAATCGCTCTCAACAAAATAAACAACACCCTCTCACATCACTTTTCCAATTGGCAACAATTTTTTAGGGCGCGACTTAACACCCAAATCCAATTACGAGCCACACAAGCTACATAACGTCGCCGTGAAACAGGTTAGATTTTGTACAAAACAAAGACTTCACGTGACACCTTTTCATTTACAATTTTTTCGCTTCGTGTCACAGAGCCATACCACAAAACTCTTTCACTTTTCAGGCCAAAGACGCCTGTGACACAACTCACCTCAAAGCGTGTCCACGTCGAAACTCGCACTTTCACTCAATTCTAATCTGATATCACTGAATAACATTTTTACTAAGTCCGCAACAACCTCGAAACACAGCAACCATTTGATTTAATATCAATAGATACAATATCCGGATTTTCGAAATACAAACACAAATCGAACAAATTCTTGAACACGGGATAATTACAACCTCTGTATCTCCCTATGTCAGTCCCATAACGCTTGTCACCAAACGTGACAAATCAAAACGCTTTTGTGTTTACAATTATAGAAATAATATCTCCGAACGTAGTCCGAATTAACAGACCCAATCGACCCCTAAATAATGGAGATAATACAGTTCACGTGAACAAACTTAAATATTATACAGAAAATATATTATTCCTCGCGCCCCAGCCTCTAATTCAAACACCTCGCGTAACACCTGATGTACACTTAGTAGAATTCAACCATTTATGTCCCACGATATTTGACGCTCAGAAATCCCGTCTTATACCCCGACTTGTTCAGCCCCTTTTCTACATTTCATTGAAGAGATCTTCCAATAAGTTGGAAGAAAGTAAGCAGCCCCGCAAAGGGCCCCTGACCTAATTACACATCCGTCAAGACCCCCGGAACTCGCTAATAATAAATTCGAGGGGAGATGGACAAACAAACAGCCGACATTTTGTTGCGGCCCGTCGCCACCCCGTGTTCTCTAATGAACTTTCGCCAGCTATTAAATTAAATATTAGTGCGTGCCTTTTACTATATACCGTTCTAATCCCTAAGCAATTAATCTACGCCGATATCCCATTTATCTACAGAATAAAATTCGGCAAAGCCAGGGACGATATAGGCTAGCAGAAGCCCTTGCGTCCCCTCTAGATCCACACAGCCAGAAGGAATGATGCATTCTCCATGCACCGAGCGGCCTTTGGTAGGCCCCTCGCGCCCGCCAGTATGGTCTGGCTACAGTGGGGTTGACCACTCACCCACAGGCGTCTCCGAGAGTTCATTGGCAAGGTTGCTGTCCGAGCCCTCCGTTCGGACTTAGTAGAACCCGTTCTACGCTCCAATAGGACTCCCCCCCCTTTAGCCCTCGCACCCTTACCCAGTCCTCCCTGAATCTGCCGTCGAATCAGGGACCTCTGAGGTGCCGAGGTTGACGCGGGGAAACCAACGCGGAGGCGGGGGGGTGGTACTACTGTGTGCACCCCTTGGTTTTTCATGGTGCACACGGCAAGGACGCTCCCAATGGCGCACACACAGAGCGAAGACCCAAGAGTTTCAAGACACGTGCGCCTCCCTCAAAAACCACGGAGGACAACACGTAGAGACGTCTCTCCACTCACTCCCCTCTAGAGTGACCGTAGAGGGCGGGAAAACTTCTTCCCCGCCCCATTTATCTACAAAATAGAAATTCGGCTCAATCACAGACTGAGCCAGGGATGATATAGGCTCACAGCGGCCCTTGCATCCCAGGCTTTCGCTGAAATCTAGATCCACACAGCCAGAAGGAATGATGCATTCTCCATGCACCGAGCGGCCATTGGTAGGCCCCTCGCGCCCGCCATTATGGTCTGGCTCCATGGGGTTGACCATTCACCCACAGGCGTCACCGAGAGTTCATTGGCAAGGTTGCTGACCGAGCCCTCTCGTTCGGACTTAGTAAAACCCGTCCTACGCTCCAATAGGACTCCCCCCCCTTTAGCCCTCAAACCCTTATCCAGTACTCCCTGAATCTGCCGTCGAATCAAGGACCTCTGAGGTACTGAGGTTGACGCGGGGAAACCGACGCGGAGGCGGGGGGTGGTACTACTGTGTGCACCCCTTGGTTTTTCAACACCAGGCCTAGCCCTGGTGCAATTTTCGCGCACGGCAAGGACGCTCCCAATGACGCACACACAGAGCGAAGACCCAAGAGTTTCAAGACACGTGCGCCTCGCCTCAGACAACCAAGGACAGACGGCCAGCTTACAGCTTCACTGGACATCAGTCAGTGGCACCCCTACGGAGGACAACACGCAGAGACGCCTCTCCACTCACTCCCCTCTAGAGTGATTGTAGAGGCTACAAATAACTTGTATAACACGTCCATTCTACTGTCACTAACAAATCAGTCCACTAACAGAATAACTAAGTAATCCAATAACTAATCCCGCCTACTGAAATCCAATGAATTAAAATATCGATTTTTTTTATTAATAACCCAAAACCAAGTCACCAGGTCTAGATTCTCTCGCCCTCGATTAACTTGTCCACTTAACATCGACACTTAGAACCAAGGACAACATTTTACCTACAAAAATCACACACACCCACATATGTTAAAAAAAAGCAAACAAACAAAAAAACAACCCTTAATCGGTTAGAATAGATCGCCGTGTTTCCTGCACACACAATATAAATGCCGCTTTAGGAAGAATCACGTTTTCACCTAAACGTAACGCAGGGAACAAAAAATCGACAAGATTAGGACTCAGTGAATTTCACAGTTGGAAACAATGTGATCCACGAGTCGCGTCAAAAATAAAACAAATTCGATAAGTTAGAACAACTTAGGCCAACAAGACCAAAGATATTCTCAAGAGGACAATTTAAAGCTCTCTCTACCCACCCTAAAAAACAGGAACATACATTTGGCCTACTACTTTCCATTCTTTCCCGATATACAAACTTCTATATATAATCTTACTTGCTCTTCTTTCTCGATGAACATTTTTTTTTAATTTTTCATTTTAATATCCTTTATATAATAATTATCTAGCTCTTATAATTTTTTTTACGTCAACCAATCAGTTTAGATTATTGTCACTTTATTTTATTTTTCTTTATCAAAGCTTATTTACTTTTGCTTTATGACTCTATTTTATAATCAACTTTATATTTTATATCTAATAATCTCAAGTTTATATTTCATGTTTATATCACTAATTTGCATTTGTCATTTTATATTTTCTCTCACTTTATAAATTAGATGTTTTTTACATTGTTTCATCTTCCGCTACCGATTCAATGCTATCGAGTATATTATTGCTCATTCTTAATTTTCATTTAATATTTTAACTTTCCATTACCCCTTATATACTGCTATAGTGTGCTAATCTTTGTATTATGCCATCACTATTTTTACTTTTTTCAAAAGATTACTTTGCATTTAACTTCGCAATTCTATGTTCGATTTTTCAAATCCTTTAACGCTATATGCAAGGCCTTAATCTCGCAATTTCATATCTCAATGATATATTCTTTTATAATCAAGCTAAAAATCATGATCTAAAAACAGGGCAATCTTCAATAACCTCTTAATCAACCACTTTAAAGGTTACTTCTTAATAAATACTAACCCTTTTCCGCAGGAACTTTTAACTCCTTCGCAGGCTAGACTTGACCTACTTTGATTTCGTAATTAACAATATTGACACACCGTCCACCAGATTTACCTATCCCAACTTTTGGCTTGGACACGTGCAAATTGTATTTTTTTATATATTCCGGGGCACTCTCATGCCACACGCTGGCACATATATATTTTTTTTTTTACTCTTTTTCTCGCTAAGCCCCTGACGACTCCAATTAAAACTTTGACTTCTGGTCACTGATCTTCGTCCTCATTTATCCTGCATGCGTACGTCTTAACGACTAATTCATCAAACCCATAACAATCACCCTTATCTTACTATTCGATTGTGGTACTGTAACTTTATTCGGTCCTTAAATTTACATGTGAAACATGGCCTAGGTTATCCGCGCCGTGCACATTAAATGGTTTGGGACTTGAGTCAAGTTGACATTGCCTCAACCTTATCACAAATAACTCCTCAACCCTTTCTAACGCCCCTCACGAAGAGATCATGATTTACCCATCCAATCATTTATATTTTTACCTATCATCATGTTATGTTCTCTATTAAATATTTTATTCCTATTTTTATTTTTACTCGTATGATCAGTATTAGTTGTTTATACTTTATTATCTCTTATGGATATACAGAAATCAACCCCATGTTATATACCAACTCATTTTAATTAATTTTCAAAAAATTACTTCCTTAATAACAGTCTTCCTATTCCGCTCTCTCAAATCCCTCCATATGAACCCTCTCACATCCGGGGCCATCTGTGATGATTTAAGACCATGGAATTATTGTAAATAGTCCAGATATCTACTACCACATGTTCCACCACGTGACTGTATATAACTTCTTATTTACTGCAAATAGAAAGCCTCAACTAACATCGATCTGTACCGCGTAAGAATCTAATAAAGTATAGCAACTGTACAGATAGAAGGAATGGAGACTAACAGGACAAAATTAAGGTTAGAACTAATCAGGCTTAGATGAAAATAAGAGAGAAGGCCTAGCAAACCCAGTCCAAATTTTACGAGGTCGTGGCTCTCCTGGATAATAAAACTTCCCCCCCCCCCCTTGTTTACGTCAGAAAAGGGCAGCGACCTGTTCGGACGCAGCTCAGCTATAAAAGGAGGTCCCGATCCTCAGTTAGTCAGTCCTTAGCCAACCTTTGTTTCAGCACCAGTCTGCCGGACGCTCCGATAGAGGTAAACCCTTTCCTTCCAGAAATCTTCTCGTCCCTTTCCTTCTTGACGTTAAGACGCTTCTAAGTGGAATCTCTGTTTGCTTATTTCACCTTTGGCCCAGCTGTGTCGTCTTCCACCACGACTGCACGGTAGAGTTAACATCGAGGTTCGTCTAGCATCAAGTAACACTGGTCCCAGAGGTCCCAAGATATCACATGCACATGTGTAGACATGTGGTGTACTTACAGTAAAAGCAGTCGCCTTCTACCTACCATCATTATCATGGCCTGTACAAGGTGTACTAGGAATAAGCAAAAAAAAAAAGTTTCATGTCTATATATAGAAAGTGGATACATTAAGACGTGAATGGTTCTTTATAACCCATTAAACAAATTTCTACTGTACTTACTGCCATGAAAAAATATTGATGGATCTTTGCTCATCAGTGGTTTCATTGCAGTAACGACAGTTGAAATTTGATTTATTCGTTAAAGAAACATTCACTTCTTAATGTTTTCATTTGTTATTTATAGAATTTACTACACATCTTATTTGCACACTAACATTGTAAGGCATCATAAAACAATTGTTTCGTTAAAGATAATACTGGTATCATTATTATAGGTTGGATTATAAATAATTGAGAATAGATCTTCTCTCTCTCATTAATCTTTGAAATATATTTGCCAGAATTATATGAATCAATAGACCTAAATAAAATATATAAACCAATTAGTATACATTAATAGATATTACATATCTAGTGGGATCCCTTAAATATCAAAATTTCAAAATAATATGACATAAAACGAAAATTACATGCAACGTAATATTCATAAAAAAAATAATTCATATAACCACATATTAATTAGAATTAATATTTCTCAAATTGTGCAACCTATATGTAAATCTAAATATGTTAATTATTCAATCAGGCAAATATGCAAAATAATAGCTAGATATATAAAATGTAATCTCAGATTAGATGGTTAGTCGTTTATTAACTCCTGTAGAAGGACGTATGAGCCTGAAAGCTTGTTTTATAATTATGAAATAAAAGATACGCAGCCCTAGATGCTTTGTTTTAACTTATTTATAAATATATTTGTCTTGCGTTTCTTAAAGAGCCAGTTTCGGCTTTTTCAAAGTGAAAATACTTCAAACCAAGTTCAACTTTTGAATAACTCTTTAAGTTTTGAAACCTATATACATAAGGATAACGTGTAAGGAAACAATAGAAAAATTAATCCCGGAGAAATAGGCGAACTGCCTCTCGTCGAAATATTGGAAGTTTAATCAACAATGTTATCCAAAATAAGCCTTTTCATGAATAATATATTCAAAATGTATTTTCTCTATTGTCAACAATTTGAAACAATATAAATATATTTTTACATAAATAATACTTGATAGGTTTTTTAAAATTATTTTTATTATTATATTTTATTAATTAATTATAATTCATATTCATAGAATTTTATTGTTACTTATCATCATTTTTGTTTTTTTTTCTTCTTCTCTTTTATTTTGTGTTATAAATACAACTAAATCGCATTAAATCGTAGTGTAATTCTTTTTTGTTGTTTGAAATAAATCGAATTGAATCGAATTGAGTCAGCTCGTTCTTTCTAGAAGAAACTTTAAAGAAAACGTGCTAACAATACTGATAAAAGTATCTACTTATATATTTGCCTTATTCTGTCTGTTTGTTTGTCTGAAGCTTTGTCTGAAGCTCACGGATAGAATGCGCGCTCATTGGCTGTAGATACGATGTACTAGAGCGCCATCTGTTATCAAATTATAAAACTATTTTAGAGGCGTAATATTCTTTTTATTTTTATTTATTTATTTATTGTTTTTATTATTTTTTATTTATTTATTTTTATTTTTTTTTATTTTTTATAATTTTTTTTAAATTTTTTTTTAATTTTATTTTTTTTATTTTTTTATTTTTTTTTAATTTTTTTTTTATTTTATTTTATTTATTTTTTTATTTTTTATTTTTTTTTGATGTAAGTTTGCCTCTCTCATAGACCTGTCTATACAGACCACCCTGACTATAGCGACCACTCTAGACAACCCTGTTATCAGCTGCCTGTCTATACAGACCACCCTGTCTATAGCGGTCACCTTAGGCAACCCTGTTATCAGCAGTGTGATACATCCACCTGTCTATACAGACCACCCTGTCTATAGCGACCACTCTAGACAACCCTGTTATCAGCTGTGTGATACATCCACCTGTCTATACAGACCACCCTGTTAATAGCGACCACCCAAGTAAACGTTTTTAAAATATATTCGCACTCGGGTAAACCCCGGGCGTTGCCCGGGCCATTCGTCTAGTTAGATAATAAAAAGGCATATATTGGATTTAATAAAAGATTTATTTACTCAATATTTCGGTTGGTTGAACGCCAAACCTTTATCAAATATCAAATATACCTTTATCAAAATAAGTATACAAAAAATGTAATGCCTTGATAAAGGTTTGGCGTTCAGCCAACCGAAAAAATAAATATTTTATTAAATCCAATATATGCCTTTTTATTATCTAATGAATTAAATATGGAATGCACTATTTTCAAAATTATAAAAGTATGAAAATATGTTGAAATGACATTTAAATGCATTAAAAACTAAAATTTATATCTTTTAATTCTAAAATAATATATTAAAGTGAAAAAAATATCATACTTCCAGGGTTGAGAGTATCTTTTGAAATAAAAAAAAATGTAATTCACAAATCTCTCTAGCTTTTGGTCACGAGAGTTTATCTATAGGAGAAAACACGATACAATAAAAATTGCCAGTTTTAAAATATTGTAACAAAGTATTTATTATTTTAAAATACAATATAACGCGGCTGATGATTGTAAAACGAAAATTGCAATTATTCCCGCCCCTGGACACTTTTATTTTTCCGTTCGCCATTACTCTTCATATTTTCACCCTCTCATACTTCATTCAAAAAAGTTAGAAATGGTCGCTATTTCTCTTTGAAATAAAGTATTTATTAATTATTTTATTTTAATTAACAGAGTGGTCATTTTTATGTTTATATCTTGCTACTCTGTAAATTTCCCTCGTGACTTATCTTTTGTTTACCATTCATAGTTTGTTCTTGCCTGAAATAAAATGTTGTCTTATCCCCGAAATTGGCCTTCCCTAATTTTTCACGTGGCAATATAATAAAACACTATTTTATTTTTATAATTTAAAATAAACTGATCCTTTTGTAAGCTTGATGTTTTCATCTCAATATTGATTCAAGGGATTGTTTTATAGAATAATATATACTTGGAAGTTGATGTTTGATATATTGATGGATGTAATATTCACAAACAAGTGGATCGGTGGAAGGATGGTCTAAACCGTTGGTTGTCGACCGCTACAACCCAGGATCGAATCGCGCATTGGGAACTTTTTTTCTGATTAAAAATAATTGCTCCAATGGCCCCCGATTCTTGCAAAAGTCCAACCCCACCAGCAAGTGAAAGTAACCAAACGGGGCTCTTGCACATTTTAAAGTGCAAAAGTCGAACTGCTTTTTACATATGTAGACATGTTGTGCACTTACATTAAAAGCAATCGCCAACTTCTACCTACCATGATTATCATGGCCTGTATCACGTGTACTAGAGAAATTAAAAAAAGAAAACATCGTCAACCTTGTATGGTAAGTTTTTTCTTGACTGACATTTTGAAGACCTACTGTTGCCATTCACAAGTACGTAGTACTTTAAAACGACCTACCTTCATAGAGATGACAGGGGCTCGTTAAAAGCTCGATATTGTTCCTAATGGTGATGTGGCGACCACACTTCGCTTCAGCGAGCGTGAACTGGGACAAATCTCCACTACACACACGGATAGTGTGACGGCCTCAGCAACCGCGAGCGGCAACCTGACTACGCATGCGCGAGCATCCGGAACTTGCTGGCCACTCGCGCGGTAAACAAGAAGGTTTGATCCCAACGCCCGTTACTTTTTTCTTTTTATATATTTCTGGCTTTAAATATATTTATTTTAATTATAATTTTATCAGAGAGAGAGAGAGAGCGGTCGTTCCACAAACCACACCAACACATCACGCAACCATCTCACAGTTATATTCTATTTCAGTATATAATTAAATGATAGAGTTAAATTATATTATATATATTTTATTGATTGTAAAGAATCATTAGGTTTCTCAAAAGGGTTGAAAACCCCCCAAAAAACATAATACATCGTTTTGTTGCATAATTAAAAGGAGACGTATCTATTTCAGTACAGATATAACTATATAATGATGCATTAGCGCGCCATCTGTTATGAAAATTCGAAACTATTATAGACGTGTATGATTCTTTTACAGTAAAGGCAGTAGATTTGTTTAATTTGTAATGAAATCATACGTGAATAAAATAGTTTCGAATTTTCATAGCAGATATAACTTTTGTAGAACGCGAGAGATTTTAAAATTATCCCGCATGTGTTTCTTTTGAACGAAAAAGCGAAATTTATTTTAAGGAGAAATAACGATTATTTCTAACCTTAGGGATGAAGTGTGAAAGGATGAATTGTGAAGGGTAATGATGAATTCCCATCCCTGGACACTTTATTTTTCTGTTTATCATCACTCTTCACAATTCATCCTTTCATACTTTATCCCAAAGGTTAGGAATAATCGTTATTTCTCCTTAAAATAAATTTCGATATTTAGTTCAAAAGAAACACATGCGGGATAATTTTCAAATGTCGTTCTAAAATCACAAGTCGCCTTATATTGTATTATAAATATAACTATAAATATCAAATTTATGGGTATAAAATTAGTATATTCACCTTGGAGTTATGCCATATTAGCGTTTTGTGACGCTGGGTTTGTTGTTGACACACATTAATATATTATAATACCTTGATAAAGGTTGAGGTTCAACCAACTGAAATATTGGTAAAATAAAATATATTTTGATCCAATATATGCCTTTTTAATTACCGATATAACTAAGAATATCCATTTTATATACACATAAAATGATATTTTTTTACCTTGGCAGGTTCCATTCCTCATGACAAAGTCAGGTTTACAGTAGCACTCATAGCCTTCTGGATCAGTTTCCGTTAGTTCCCGGCAGAGGGCGTTCTTGGTGTTACAGTCCAGGGACCCGAGTCCGTCCTTGTGACACGAGTCCAGTACTGTTTGGAATACAGATAACATTGTATATCCAATAGGATTAGTTGAAAAAATCAATATTTTCAAATTATATAATATAATAAATGGTAATAAGGAACCATATATATTGTAAAATGGATGACAAGGCTAAGATTTCAGAGTAAAGTTGGGGGAAGATGAGTGATGAATGGTCATGTGTTTTCAGGGGAGGGGGGGGGGGGGGCAGGCGCCAAAAACAGCATTCCAATGTAGGGGACAAGGACAGTTTTAGACATCTGCGGTGACAGAAGACGTGACAAGTTTTCTCCAGACATGTGACTGTGTGGATCAACCAGGAAGACAGTACCAAATAGGATCCTTCTCATGGCGGACAATGAAGAGATCTACTGTATATATATATATATATATGAAATAATAGTACAAATATGATATTGTACTGGGATAAGGTGCATAAATTATGAAAAAGGCATATCCTTATCATGCAACTGAAAGTTTCTGATGGCTTGCGCCATCTATCGGAATAAATATCAACCATTCTCGTTGATTTTTAATTATATCATATAATATTTCGGCCAATTCTGGAATAATTAAAAATCAACGAGAATAGTTGATATTTATTCCGATTGATGGCGCAAGCCATCAGCAACTTTCAGTTGCATGATAAGGAGATGCCTTTTTCATAATATATATATGTATATATAGTTATCAATCCACTTAAAACTCTTGTGACAAAGTATATCACACTAAGCTGTATCCATAACGTAATGTTTCCCTAGAAATTGTTCACAAACAACGACGGCTGAGAAGCGTCATAACAATATATATAATATGATGCACTAGCGCGCCATCTGTTATCAAAATTCGAAATTATTTTAAAGACGTAAGATTCTTTTTGAAAATAAACAATTTATACTGCCCTTACTGCAATGGAAAAATTAATGGTAGATTAAACTGGCGAAACCGCTGGGAAGGTTCACCACTGATAAGCCAGGCCCTCCCATTATTTTTTGCATTGCAGTAAGGGCAGTAAAAATTGTTTATTTTCAAAAAATAATCTTACGTCTTCAAATTAATTTGGAATTTTAACAATATATATATATCAAAGAGAAACTAAACTATTAATTAAAAATATTATTCTTTTAAAATAAAGCACATCTACTGTACATAACTGCCATGAAAAACATTTTAAAAAGGCCTTTCTCATCTATCGTGAAACATCTTATCCCTATTTATCTACCATACCGCGTTTTATAGATCTGTTGTATTGGACGATTCTGCTTATATGCAAATCAAATATTGAAGGATTGAATCCAAGTTATGAAATTTAATTAAATTAAGGACAGAGGAATCGAGCTTTCTCTCTCTGCATTATTTCAAGTCAACATACAAAACTTTAAAACTTTGAAATAATTTCTTGTTTTGAAATAGAGAGCATTCAATAAATAAATCTTCAATTAAATAGGCATATATTGGATCAAAATATCATTAATTTACCAATATTTTAGTTGGCTGAACGCCTTGAAAATGGTTGTCGTTCAGCCAACTGAAATAGTGGTAAATTAATTATATTTCGAGCCAATATATATCTTTTTATATTGGATTTCTTGTTTATTTTTATTCTTCGAATATAACAAATAATACTCAATCTTAAAATATAGTTGATGATGATTAAAAAGAACAAAACTAATATGATCATAAAATATATTCTGTGAATTACAGATTCAAAGAAAATAAAATAAAAACATTTGACTATTTTGCAATTTTATTTAGAAATGAAGAAAGAAGTTGTTTCTTATTTTAAAATAAATATACTTATGTTTTAATAGTTTCAGTTATTTAATTTATTTTAATAGTTTTAAATATATATGGTGTCATATGATGCAATTCAATTATTAATTTAGGTATATTATTAATGTTTTTCTTTGTCAGGATATGTCATTTTTATTTTTAATATCAACAACCTGACCTTTTTATTTTTTCTATCATTTTTCATGTGATAAGCGTATTTACGCAGGTTTGGCCTTGAATACCCATTTCTTGGTTTTTTAAGAAGCCTCTGGAACCAAAAATATTTTTTTTTCGCAGTGGTACAGCCTACTCCACGCTGACGAGCGCCAAAAGCGCGAAACGCGTTCGTGGATGGCTTTTCTTGATTTATCAAGAAATTGGGTTGGCCAAATATCAGGGAACAGGTTAAATCAATGAATAGTTGATTTCTGTTCCACCAGATGGCGCTTTGCCTTCTGTAAAGCACATGTGCTCCTGGTCAGGATATGTCTTTTTTATTTTCAATGTCTTTCTTTATTACTTGAAAATATGTGGTTGCTTAGAGCGCTCTCAAATATCTCTAAGCCACTAAATATTTAAAAATAATATAGAAGAACATTAATAATATTCCTAAATTAATTATTAAATAGCATCAAATGACATCATAATCTATGAGAATAAATGAAATATCTGAAACTAAAAAAACATGAGTATTTTTCTTTTAAAATAGGAAACAACTTCTTTCCATTATTTCTAAGAAAAAGTGTAATATAGTCAAATGTTTTTATTTTATTTGAATCTGTAATTCACAGAATATGTTGTGATCATATTAGTTTCTTAATTGTTTAATGGCTGTTAAGAAACAACAAGAACATAGTTATAAGCAGGTGCGACAAAGGTTCCAGCATAGTTATCTGAAATATGAATTATACATAAGTAGTATCAGACATACTATAGCCACGTTTTAAAAGTTAAAAGAGAAAACGAAAATATAACGTGGTGAGTTTCTTTTTATTGAACATACAAGCTTTCAAGCAAAACGCTTTTCTTCAGGTAATCCAAGAAAATGTGCGGAGAGATATATATACCCAATAAAGGAAGATTTGAATATTTTTACAATAGAATAAAGTATGTATTAACATATCTAAAGAATGAGTGAGAAATTTGTATAGAACGGAATAAAACAAAGTTAAGCTAAAAGGTAAAATATATAGAAATCAAGTTTAAAATAATTTTAAAATAAATAAAATATATACATAAATCGGGAATACACTTGAGGTTAAAATTCCTTATGCGGGATCCATGCTATTACAAAAAGCTATGTACTGCGGGGGTAGTTCAATTTTTCTATTAAGACTCAGAATTTTATTGGAAACTAAAGCCTCCAGGAACAGTCGTTGTAATTTTCCGCGTATGTTACTGTAAATACATTGGGTGTCTGTGAAATCAAATGCATGCTGTGTTTCTGCCATGTGCTGGTAAATCTGGGAACGGCTGTCTTTGTTCATGATGTTTCTATTGTGTTCTTTAGTCCTGATTTCAATGGTTCTGCCGGTTTCACCAACATAATGTAGTTCGCAATTTGAGCATTTAATTTTGTACACTGCGTTAGAGGCGGATAGTGGGTCCTGCTTTTTAGAACTTTTTGTGATGGGATGCCGGAGTTTGAGTTCGACGGAAGGTGAATTACTAAAATACGTGCGGACACCGTATTTTCGCAAGAAACGGGAAATATCGACGTTGGTTTCGGAATACGGGAGAACGCAAGTCGATTTGTAAACGGTTGGGATTGCATATGTACGTTGTTGGTATGTATGGCGCCGAATAAAATCTATAGGGTAACCGAAAGACGAAAGTTTGCGATAAACATTATTTCTCTCGACCGTCCTAAAGATTTCTAGAGAACAATGATTGGAGATCCTTTTTGTTAGTGTTTTGATAGTTGTGATCTTATGAGATGCAGGTGCATGAGAACCGTAATGGATATACGTGGGGTTAAATTCTGGTTTGTAGTATACCGTGGTTTCTATGCTGCTGCCGGTATTGATGACCAGCACATCCAGAAACGGGATGACATCATTCTTTCCTCTCTGTATATTTCAGGGCTTTAAATAAATTAATTTATTTTATATAAAAACAATTATAATTTTATCAGCGGCCTTTCCACAAGCCACACTACCACGCACGCAACCATCCCACATACATAATGAATTTAGATTTTTCGTGTAAATTAGCGTAAAATAAAATATTGTAATATTTGAATTTTTATAGGTATTTTAAAAATTGAAAATTTTACAATTGGATTTAAGGATAATTTAAGTGAACAAATTTATATTTTATATCGCATTCAGTTATATATTTAGAAATATTGATTACAAAACCTTAACATGTTTGAAGTTGTCACTTACATTGACAGGTAGAAAGTGGAAATGGACCTTTTCCATAGCCACGCTTACAGACACATTTTCCTTCTATACAGGTAGCGTTGATGAGCTGACAGAGGAGGTGTTCCTTGACCGTACATGTTAGGTTCCTGGGATCTGGAATAACATAAAATTGAATCAGGTATGAAACAATTTAGATCGATTGTTTCATGAAGACTTCTGAATTTAGCTTCTTCTTCCTTCTTATCTCTACTCAATCATATTAAGGTATCAAGCTTTTAAAGTTGACAACCATCATGACTGGGTGGAGTAGAATGCGTCTGCCTTTGTCATTAAGAATGGGAGCACTACTCAGTAGCAGGCCACTGACTTAGCTCCAATATGACATGAGGAACAGACACCATGTACAGCCAACATGGAGTACATCATGTATCCCCTTTGTCATTAAGACTGGGACCACTACTTAGTGGCAGGCCACTGACTTAGCTCCAATATGAAATGGCCGCCTCTGACATGAGGAACAGACACCATGTACAGCTGCTCCCAAAATGGAGTACAAACGCTGAATTTAGCTCTAAATTTTGCAATCATATTGAGGTACATGGCATATACAATCTGACAATCTGACTTTTAGATTAAAATTAATACTAAGCATTAACGCGCCATCTATATATAAAATGAAAGGATTTAAAAGCATGAATGTTTCTTTTTTACATAATACAAACTTCTACTGTCCTTACTGCGCTGAAAAAAATATTGGGAGGGCTTGGCTCATTAGTGGTGAACCCTCACAGCGGTTTCGCCAATTTAATGATGACCCAAGCCCTCCCAATATATTTTTTCATCGCAGTAAGGACAGTAGAAGTTTGTATTGTGTGTAAAAGAAACATTCGTGCTTTTAAATCCTTTTATTTTATATATAGTTTTAGATGTATACGTACCCTGACAGATGTCGTCGTACATGGCAAATCCTGGTTGACAATGACATTTGAAGCTATGACCATATTTTTGAAGGCAAAGGGCTCTCTGACTGGTACATTGTCGTTCTTGGTAGCTGCCGGGTTCACAGGATTCCCATTCTTCTGAAAATGAAGAAGTTTTAGAGGTGAGTATCAAATAAAATAAAGTACTTTGTAAATATTTTTTTTTATTCAAAAAGAGGGACAAGAATTCATCAGAACAATGGCTCCGCAAAGCGTGCAACATACACTCATGGACAAAACTTAAGGAAGTTGTACCTTTCAGCATGTATATCGGGATTGAGACAATAACTCTGAAAGATATTACAGTTACCTGTATTAAAGATACACGAAATAACCAAATGTGAAAACCTCTGTCTCTTTAAAAAATAACAGACGAATGGAGACATAAGTCTTTCCACTACCTTAACTTTTCTCCATGAGTGAGTATACCATTATTAGATATACAAAATATAAAATAAATACAAATTTCCACGAATGTAACAATATAAGAAATCTATTAGAAGCTATCGTCTGTTGGGAAATGATAAATTAGGTAAAAAAAGGTTTATTATCTGATCGTGCAGTTAAAAATTGCTGATTGCAGTTGCATGAACAGGATATATATTAATGTTATAAAAAAATAAGATTTATATTGAATTTTTAATTTTAGGTATATAGAATTATTATTATTTGTTGATTGTATGATTTTTGTTTATCTTTAAGATTATGTTATGGAAATTATTTGCTGGTTCTTTTTAGGACTAAATGGTATTGGCAATGCAGTCGTGACAAAAATCTTGACAATAAAATAAGAAAAATAGTAAAGAATAGAAATTGCTTTAATTGAGCTTATGGAATATATATATTATATAATCTAAAATACAAATATTTTATTTTTTTAAAAAACATATATTTTATTTTTTCATTCATTGACTGTTCTGCATTTTTGACTATATATAAAAAACATACCACTTTTAATTAATGTCTTTGTAAATAATGTATAGTTAACCCTACCTTTTCTAATGAAAATCACGATTATAGAATTCATTCAATAAATTCTATATTCCTGTCATATAAATAATTTTATGTATATTTTTACTTCAAGAGATTCAAAATAAAAATCTGCTTGAAAGGTAAATACTTTCTTTACTTTTCCACGACTGCACCTCTTTTCAACAATCAAACACACAAAAATTTCTAATCTATAATATATATATAAACATAATTTGATAAAAGTACTGCCTGGCTTAAGACGTAAGAATAAAAAAATATATAAAAACTTATTTACATAATGTACAAAAGATTTGAGCCGGCCATCGGGAAAGAACAACAATGAGTTTTTATAGGGGAAGCATGACCTCTGGCGGTCGATTTAACAGAGTATTTGAATCGATGAAATATAATTTAAAATAAAATAAAATTTTAAAATAACATATATTTTCTTAATAATCCGATAGATAACTAAATTCATCAACCTCTTTACTTGAGGAATCAGAAAATGACTGCGCAAAATTTCAAGTTTAACATTCACACTATACCGTTACAAATAAATCCGAAGATCTTTTGTTTGTTGGAAGTTGATTCAGAAATCACAGGCACATATCAGCCAATATTTTATTCGCACACACACAAAGCCTTTATTAGAGACTTGCCCCATACAGATTCTCCCAATTGGGTAAGGTAATAATTGTGTTATTTACTGAGAAATTGAACTGGCTTTACTCTTTATCTCATAGTCATTCACTTGTTGACTTGTCCTTACATAATGATGATCTAAAAATATATAGAAAGGTATTGCCTTAGATTTGTTTGCTGATATTTTTAATAGCAATACGTTGGGTGAAGTTTTGGTACGTTTAATTTATTGATATAGGGTCTTCCTCTCTCCATCAAGGGCTGTACAATTAACCAATTATTTATTCAACTCCAGATGTTTCATTGAACTGGTGTCATTCAAGCTGTCTCAATCATTATGCATCATTACACTGAAGAGAATACCAGTAGGTTACTTGAACATTGGGAATAAAATAAATCATTGGTTAATATAGCTATATATTTTTTTTCTGTTTAAAATAATATTTTTTCTTCATCATGATAAAATTGTAAAATAATTTTTGAAATTACAAATATTTTCTCACAATCGGTTTATTTTTATATATAAAAAAAAAAAACGCTAGCTTTCAAGCGATAAAGATATTTCTGGTAGGATAATGTCGAAATTTTTTATTAAGCCCGTTGAAGAGCGATTATCGCTTTGAAGCTAAATATTTGTAATTTTAAAATGTTGTTTCTTGTGAAATTTGACCATATTGAAGGAAGTGAAGCCGTTCTTAAGATTCTATTGTAAAGATCTTTCAGAATGATCAAATAATTCTGAGGTAGGTCTTTTATTGCATCGTTCGGAACATCGTCGACTCCGCTGGCCTTACGACATTTCAAGCGAGAGATTTCTTTAGTAATCTCGAGGATGGTTATTTCTTTGGTAAGTTCATTATCAGGTGGGGATATAGTACTCAGAGAAGGAACAAATTCAGATACTGTCACAGAAGCAAGAAGCTCCGTATAATATTGTTGTCTCTTCTTGTTGAAATAGAATCTTCACTCATTATAACAAGATTCCTGATTTCAACAAATACAGGAATTATAAGAAGCCAAACCTCTTTTATTTACCTGCCTAAAGAAAGCTTTCATAACATAAATTTTCTTTAAAAGGGCTATATAAATGTTCTTCATTGACTTTGCATATAACTTTTATTTAGCTGAAGAAAGACTTATTCGAAGGCTTTCTTCAATCAAGTGAATAAAAAAATTACTAGCATCTTATGAGATTATTTACTAGTTTTTTTTTACTTACCTGGGCATTTGTGATCTTCATTTACCAACACAATACCATTAGGGCATCTGCATTGGAAGCCAATTTTTTCGAAAGGATTGAATTCGCAATTTGCATTTTTTGCTTTACAGTATTCATCTTTGTCTTCCTCTTTACATGGGTTTATTTCTAAACACAAATGTTTCTCTTAATTGAAATATTTTGTAAATCGGTGTATCACCTGGAGAGCATTATATTATTGAAATAATAAGAAAATCTCGTCTGGCTGAGAATTTATTGTGAGGTTTCTTTATTTATACAGGTTTTCGAGCATTTTCCTTTTTCAATAGAAATAAAATTAAGAATATATAAGAGAATAAATTGTTATGATAACTCATAGAAAAATTAAGAAAGTGTAAAGTATTTGATGTTTCCATTTGTGTGTTTTGAAAGAGACAGAGGTTGTTCACAATTGGTTATCTCGTGTGTCTTCAATAAAGGTCACTGTAATATCTTTCAGAGTTATTGTCTTAATCCCGAAGTTGTACCATTTAGCATGTAACTCTGAAAGATATTACAGTGACTTCTATTAAGGACACACGAGATAACCCAATGTGAACAAAACTGCATCTGTTTCCCTAAAAAACATGACTTATGACATCAAAGAATTTTCATATCCTTAAGTTTTTGCATAAGTGTATTTAAAAAAGCTATTTTCCTATGTAGATACAAATTCGCCGTTTACAATTTTATTTCATGAACTATTTCTACGAGTATTTCATATTTAAAATGAAAATGTATGAGATTGATATCATTACAATTGTTGAAATATTTAACATTTCATATAAATTTGACATACACAATTTAAAATATTAAGTTCAAAATTGAATTAAATACAGTAGAACAACCTCCATGAGAGGACACTTCCTCTAGAGAATACCTCTCTACAAAGGATATTTTCCATCACCAATAAAGTAGAACAATCTCCATGAGAGTACACTCTCGCTAGAGGACACCACTCTACAAAGGACAGTTTCCATCACCAATACATTAGAACAACCTCTATTAGAGGACACCTCTCTACAAAGGCATTTTATATCTGAAACTAGGTGTTATCCTTTACAGAGAGGTAGTTCTGCTGTATTTAGAAACTCTTAAGGAAGAGGATACCTCTCCCTAAAGGACACTTCGGCTCTACAATTACAAATACTGTAGGTGTTTTATATATATATAAAAGGATTCTACTCTATTACCAAATAAATTGATATAACATGAAATAGTGATATTAAAGGTAGCTACAAACTTACTTGGGCATTCTTCTTCTCTTTCTAAAGTATGCCCATTATGACATCTGCACTCGAAGCCATTCTCTGTCTCAGGAGATATAAGACACTTGGCATTCTTTGTCATACAGTATTCCTCTTTGCCGTCTTCTTTACATGGGTTTTTCACTAAGCAAAACAACCTTAATTATAAATACACTCATGGACAAAACTTAAGGAAGTTGTATCTTTTAGCATGTATATCGGGATTGAGACACTAACTCTGAAAGATATTACAGTGACCTTTATTGAAGACACACGAGATAACCAAGTGTGTATACACTCATGGACAAAACTTAAGGAAGTTGTACCTTTCAGCATGTATATCGGGATATTGACACAATATTTCTGAAAGATATTACAGTGACCTTTATTGAAGACACACAAGATAACCAAGTGTGTATACACTCATGGACAAAACTTAAGGAAGTTGTACCTTTCAGCATGTATATCGGGATTGAGACAATATCTCTGAAAGATATTACAGTGACCTTTATTGAAGACACACAAGATAACCAAGTGTGTATACGCTCATGGACAAAACTTAAGGAAGTTGTACCTTTCAGCATGTATATCGGGATTGAGACAATATCTCTGAAAGATATTACAGTGACCTTTATTGAAGACACACGAGATAACTAAGTGTGTATACACTCATGGACAAAACTGAAGGAAGTTGTACCTTTCAGCATGTATATCGGGATTGAGACAATATCTCTGAAAGATATTACAGTGACCTTTATTGAAGACACACAAGATAACCAAGTGTGTATACACTCATGGACAAAACTTAAGGAAGTTGTATCTTTTAGCATGTATATCGGGATTGAGACACTAACTCTGAAAGATATTACAGTGACCTTTATTGAAGACACACGAGATAACCAAGTGTGTATACACTCATGGACAAAACTTAAGGAAGTTGTACCTTTCAGCATGTATATCGGGATATTGACACAATATTTCTGAAAGATATTACAGTGACCTTTATTGAAGACACACAAGATAACCAAGTGTGTATACACTCATGGACAAAACTTAAGGAAGTTGTACCTTTCAGCATGTATATCGGGATTGAGACAATATCTCTGAAAGATATTACAGTGACCTTTATTGAAGACACACAAGATAACCAAGTGTGTATACGCTCATGGACAAAACTTAAGGAAGTTGTACCTTTCAGCATGTATATCGGGATTGAGACAATATCTCTGAAAGATATTACAGTGACCTTTATTGAAGACACACGAGATAACTAAGTGTGTATACACTCATGGACAAAACTGAAGGAAGTTGTACCTTTCAGCATGTATATCGGGATTGAGACAATATCTCTGAAAGATATTACAGTGACCTTTATTGAAGACACACAAGATAACCAAGTGTGTATACACTCATGGACAAAACTTAAGGAAGTTGTACCTTTCAGCATGTATATCGGGATTGAGACAATATCTCTGAAAGATATTACAGTGACCTTTATTGAAGACACACAAGATAACCAAGTGTGTATACACTCATGGACAAAACTTAAGGAAGTTGTACCTTTCAGCATGTATATCGGGATTGAGACAATAACTCTGCAAGATATTACAGTGAACTTTATTGAAGACACACGAGAAAACCAAGTGTTTATACACTCATGGACATATCTTAAGGAAGTTGTACCTTTCAACATGTATATCGGGATTGAGACAATAACTCTGCAAGATATTACAGTGACCTTCATTGAAGACACACGAGATAACCAAGTGTGTATACACTCATGGACAAACCTTAAGGAAGTTGTACCTTTCAGCATGCATATCGGGATTGAGACAATATCTCTGAAAGATATTACAGTGACCTTTATTGAAGACACACAAGATAACCAAGTGTGTATACACTCATGGACAAACCTTAAGGAAGTTGTACCTTTCAGCATGTATATCGGGATTGAGACAATATCTCTGAAAGATATTACAGTGACCTTTATTGAAGACACACAAGATAACCAAGTGTGTATACACTCATGGACAAAACTTAAGGAAGTTGTACCTTTCAGCATGTATATCGGGATTGAGACAATATCTCTGAAAGATATTACAGTGACCTTTATTGAAGACACACGAGATAACTAAGTGTGTATACACTCATGGACAAAACTTAAGGAAGTTGTACCTTTCAGCATGTATATCGGGATTGAGACAATATCTCTGAAAGATATTACAGTGACCTTTATTGAAGACACACAAGATAACCAAGTGTGTATACACTCATGGACAAAACTTAAGGAAGTTGTACCTTTCAGCATGTATATCGGGATTGAGACAATATCTCTGAAAGATATTACAGTGACCTTTATTGAAGACACACAAGATAACCAAGTGTGTATACACTCATGGACAAAACTTAAGGAAGTTGTACCTTTCAGCATGTATATCGGGATTGAGACAATAACTCTGCAAGATATTACAGTGAACTTTATTGAAGACACACGAGATAACCAAGTGTTTATACACTCATGGACATATCTTAAGGAAGTTGTACCTTTCAACATGTATATCGGGATTGAGACAATAACTCTGCAAGATATTACAGTGACCTTCATTGAAGACACACGAGATAACCAAGTGTGTATACACTCATGGACAAACCTTAAGGAAGTTGTACCTTTCAGCATGCATATCGGGATTGAAACAATAACTCAGAAAGATATTACAGTGACCTTTATTGAAGAAACACGGGCTAACCAAGTGTGTATACACCCATAGACAAATCTTAAGGAAGTTGTACCTTTCAGCATGTATATCGGGATTGAGACAATAACTCTTAAAGATATTACTGTGAACTTTATTGAAGACACACGAGATAACCAAGTATGTATACACTCATGGACAAAACCTAAGTTGTACCTTTTAGCATGTATATCGGGATTGAAACAAAAACTCTGAAAGATATTACAGTGACCTTTATTGAAGACAAACGAGATAACCATGTGTGTATACACTCATGGACAAAACCTAAGGAAGTTGGACCTTTCAGCATGTATATCGGGGTTGAGAGCTAACTCTGAAAGATATTACAGTGACCTTTATTGAAGACACACGAGATAACCAAGTGTTTGTTCACTCATGGATAAAACTTAAGGAAGTTGTACCTTTCAGCATGTATATCGGGATTAAGACAATAAATCTGAAAGATATTACAGTGAACATTATTGAAGACACACGAGATAACCAAGTGTGAACAACCTCTGTCTCCCTAAAAAAAAAAAAACAGATTACTGATGGCATCAAATACGTGACACTTCCTTAAGTTTTGTCCATGACTGTATATTGGATAAACAAGGCTATATATGAGAATATATGAATACTATGTTGAATAATGTGAGGGATCAATATTCGAATAAATAATGTGAAGTTTGTTCAAAAGGTATCGCGACTTTTGTGTTTTTTTCAAAAATTATTTATTTATTCATGAATACCTATTTTGTCCCCTTCAAAGTAATCCCCATGAGATATTATACACTTGTGCCAACGGTTTTTCCTATCTTTGAAGCACTTCAAAATATCATTTTTTATATCTTTTCCAGCTCCTCCTTCGATGCCGTCTTTATCTCGTCAAGCGTAGCGTAACGTTGTCATTTCATGGGCCTCTTCAGTTTAGGGAACAAGAAAAAGTCACAAGGGGCAGATCTGGGGAATACGGTGGCTGCGGGATCATTAGTGTGTTGTTTTTGGCCAAAAAGTCGTGCACAAGCAACGATGTGTGAGCAGGGGCGTTATCGTGGTGCAAAAAACAATTTTTGTTCTTCCACAAATCCGGGCGTTTCTGGCGGATTGCTTCGCGCAAATTGCGCATAACTTGCAGGTAATATTCCTTATTGACCGTTCTACCCTGTGACAAGAACTCATGATGCACCACGCCCCTGCAATCGAAGAAAACTGTCAGCAAAACTTTCACATTCGACCGAACTTGGCGGTTTTTTCGGTCTTGGTTCGTGCGGCAGCTTCCATTGAGATGATTGAGCTTTGGTTTCCACGTCTTAACCATAAACCCACGCTTCGTCACCAGTAATGACCCTCTGGAGCAAATTTGGGTCGTCGCGGACAGAGTCCAACATCTCATTAGCAATGTTCATGCGATGCTGTTTTTGGTCGCAATTGAGCAATTTTTGTACGAATTTCGCGGCGACCCGTCTCATGCCCAAATCATTGATAAAAATTGAAAGGCAAGAGCCAATCGATATGTTTAGGTCCTCAGCAACTTCTCTAACGGTGATTCGACGTTTGGCCAATATCATTTTCTCCACTTCATTAATTTTTTCGTCTGTTGTTGAAGTTCTCGGGCGTCCGGCACGCTCTTCGTCGTTCACATCTTCTCGGCCTCCTGAGAACATTTTGTACCACCGATAAACGTTGCTTCGGTCCAAGGTAGCTTCTCCGTATGCCACAGTCAACATTCGGAATGCATCCGCGCACTTAATTTCGTTTTTCACACAATATTTGATACAGGTTCTTTGATCCATTTTTTTAATAGGTAAAAATCGAAGACGATCCAAAACACCTGCAAGGGAAGCAGCTGTAAACAATTAAGTGAACATTCAAAATGGCCGAGCTTGTCGGGATAAGTGAGAGACATGAGTACCAACATAAAGCCACAAAAAGATCGAAATTCGAATATACGTAACCCGCGAAAATTCAAAATTCGCGATACTTTTGAGAATATACGGGTTTGAGAATATAAACTCTTTGAATAAAGGGTACTATTGAGGAGAGGGTTTATTCTTTCTTCTCAATATAGATTGCTGTCTCTCTTTACCTTGAGAGACAACCTAGTGTCCAGCTACTTGACCAGCTCGGTAACTCCAAGGAAGAGGTTCTAAAGACGAATATCAACCACCCAAAACTTATCTAAAACTCTTTTTTATTGAACAGCATGGTAAATTTATACATTAAAATATATTTACGTACTAATATATACATTCAAATAAATTTTCATAGTTTTTATTCTTTCAATTTTCAAATTACAACAATTTTTACATAAAAATAAAGTTGTCTACTCCAGTAGTCGTAACAGGTACCATATATCTAATAAACTATTGAAAAACTGAAGTTTAATATAGACTTACCTTGACATATATCAGAACCATTTTCCAATATCCTCCCATCATGGCATTGACACTGGAAACCAGTTTCTGTTCCAGGCTTGAAAACACATTTAGCATTCTTATATTTGCATTGTAAGTGGTTCTCCATTTGCATACATGGATCTGAATCAAACAAAGGTTATTTAAATATATATTTCATGAGTACAAGCAGTACAAATATAAATATGTTCATATGTGTGTATTGCAAAGAACTCTTCCTAGTAATCTTTGAAATGAAACAGGCGATAAGGAAGATGGGTGTCTTTATTATATAACGAGCACGAGCTTTCAGGTAAAAACCCTTCTACGGGCGGCTATCTCATAGCAAGATGGATATAAATGGCAAGGGTTTTTCAAATATATATAGTAGAAGTAATTTGTATAACCAGCGCGCAAAGAAAGAAGATGCAAAATAGACAAAAATGCTATTAAATAATTATATATGGAAAAAAGGCTCGAGATAACACAAACTACAGTGGACCCTCGGTTTGCGAGCATAATCCGTTCCAGAGCCATGCTCGTACTCCAAATCGCTCGTAGTGCGAAACTAATTTCTTATTTTTAATAATTGAAACTCGGGCACCTCTTCCATGAATTTAAGTTTAATTAGAGTCGGTAAACACTTCGTGATAAGTATAAGAGAAGCTTGTACTCCATTCAATATTTGAAATCATAGCTATCATATTTTTAATGAAAGATTCGAAAGAAAAATTTTACACGTGATAGTTACTGAATTTCAAACCTAGTGATCAGTAAATAAAAAGATAATGCATAAATAAATGTATAAAAAAGATAAAATAAACAAAAATAAAATATAATATTGGGATGGCTGATGCAATTGCGTTAAAAAAATCACTATTTGAGGGAAAAATGGCATAAAAAGGTTATTTTATAACATTTTATTTTTTTCTTTCAATTGCTGCTAATTGCTTCTCGTTTATCCATACAAGAATCAATTTTTCAACTTCTTCTAGAAAACGTGGACGCTGTTTTGATAGTCTTCTGACTCCTTTTGCTGCATCTAACTCCCTTAATTCCTTTTTCTTCTTCAATATTGTGCAAATCGTTGATGTCGACTTCTTATAAAATCTCGCTATTTCTGTCACCCGCATGCCACGTTCGTGCTTTTCAACCATTTCCCTCTTTGCCTCCATTGTGATAATATCCTTCTTCTTACCCAATTCTCTTTCAACATATTTCTTCACGGGGCCCATTTTGCAGTGGTTATAGGATTTTTATAGCAAGAGAGGTAGAAATTGTCACCAATTTTTGAAAATACATATATAATCTAAAAAATAAATAAGAAATTGAAAAAAGCTATTCCTTTATCATTGAGAGATAATTTTATCGTTGAATTAAAATTAGTCAAAATGATATACAGAGTATTTTAAGATTAAAGAAAACTTTTTAACTTTTATAGCAACTTTTTAAATTTTAATAGCAACTTTTTAAATTTTAATAACACCTTCGAGCCTTTGTTTACAAATGGAAAAAGTTATCTTAAAAATTAAAATGAATATATACATTATAGTATGTATTAAATATATATACTGTACTTATATTATAATGATTAATAACAATCCATAAATAAAATAATATTTAATATAAAAATATGCCCTCATCCCGCCGCTAAAGGTGGAAATGGAGAAGAGGGGCAACCATCACGAGTTGCTCGTAATGCGAAATTTCACTCGTAATCCGAGGTAAAATTTTTCAAAAGATTTTGCTCGTACTGCGAAAAGCTCGTACTCCAAAGTGCTCGTAAACCGAGGGTCCACTGTATTAAATTAAAGCTTTAAGAGATACCAGCCTGGTTCATTTTATATGTGTTTATATTAATTATATGCAAATAAATAACTAAGTTTATATTCAGTACAAAAACAAATAGGTCAGTTTATATTTATAACAAAAACAAATTAATTTGATGAACTATGAATGCCGGCCAGGCAGCCTCTATCTTTACGATAATCAAGACCTTATTTTGATTCTGAGGTATTAAAGATGGCAAAGCAACTAGATAAGTCTATGATCAAGTATGCAAGGACTAAACATTCTCTATATTTCAACCACTGTATCAAAGATCTCAATATCATTCCCCTGAGCCTGAATGTAAAAGCGCTTGTTAGAACTTCCTTTGAGAGACAGATTGCTAGAAGAGCAATTCTTCAGTTCGTCTAGGCACGCATCCAAGAATCTCACTGAATGGTTGACTACTGAGACACTAAAAAAGATTTACTGGCCGAAGTATCTTCAATTTGAAGAAAAAACAAATACGTCAGTTTATATTCAGTACAAAAACAAATACGTCAGTTTATATTTAATACAAATCAACAATAAAGGCCCTAATTATTCTAGGGCAGGCTATGATTCCATGAAATTTGCACAGAACTAATGGAATTATTAGAATCTGACAAAGAGATGATTATCTACTAAAGTAGCAAGACTAAATATCTACCTAAAATATATATGCAAATTGTTTCTGGTAGGACATTGACGCAGGATTTTGATGGGAGAGGTGTAATTCATTTTTAAAGACCAATATCATTCCTGAAAAATTTACACCTATAAAATAAACTCATGGACAAAACTTAAGGAACTGAAAAGTCTTTGAAGTTGCAAATAATCTATTTCTTCAAAGGATACATATGAAATTTTGTTTCTACTGTTCCCCAGTTGTCTGTTAAATTTTTAAGGAGACATAGATAAATGTGTTCTAAATTGGTTATCTCGTGTGTCTTCAATAAAGGTCACTGTAATATCTTTAAGAGTTATTGTCTCAATCCCGATATACATGCTAAAAGGTACAACTTCCTAAAGTTTTGTCCATGAGTGTATACCCACTTGGTTATCTCGTGTGTCTTCAATAAAGGTCACTGTAATATCTTTCAGAGTTATTGTCTCAATCCCGATATACATGCTAAAAGGTACAACTTCCTAAAGTTTTGTTCATGAGTGTATACACACTTGGTTATCTCGTGTGTCTTCAATAAAGGTCACTGTGATAGCTTTCAGAGTTATTGTCTCAATCCCGATATACATGCTAAAAGGTACAACTTCCTTAAGTTTTGTCCATGAGTGTATACACACTTGGTTATCTCGTGTGTCTCCAATAAAGGTCACTGTAATATCTTTCAGAGATAATGTCTCAATCCGGATATACATGCTAAAAGTTACAACTTATGATTATATAAAACTTGCTTGGACATATTTCATCTTCCTTCTCTAATATCTTTCCTCCAGGACATTGGCATTGAAATCCAGTAGCTATTTCCGGCTTGAAAACACATTTGGCATTCCTTGCTCTGCAGAGGTAGTTTTTGTCCTGTGCTTCACATGGGTCTGGACAAATAGCCATTACATCAAACATAATAATTTCATTTTTATATTTTGATTCCTAGTATATGTCATAATTTGTACATACATAGATGCCAACCCAATCCAATATATATGAAAATGTGTGATTTGAGTTTCAATAAAGAACAAGGTAACATTGGAGGCAAGAAGGCCTAGAAAGAAGGCTTAAAGATAGCACAATCATTAGTAAAGTTATTACCAGTTTTAATTACCCAGGAACTCTTAAAAATCGAGTTCAACAAACTGTCACTTCCTGGTCAAGCTGAAACATGTCAAAAGACAAAGGCGTAACGTAGACCAATCAGGGAGCAACTCATTAGTGGAGGACCAATAGGGAACCTCCACGTCACACAGGTCAACCAATGAGATGTAAGAAGAGTTTTCGTGTTAAATCGAGAACCGAGGATTGTCAGTCATCGGCTGGACACCATCGAGTAGTTAGCTAGCTCCCACCGAGGTAACACCTGCTCTAGAGATCCCTCCCCGTTCATCCTTTCAGCTAAGTCAATCACCGCCATGTGAATAGATAGCCAATAGTCAACCCGCTCCACCTTCTCAAAGTCTTTCTTTCCTCCGATCAGTTACCTTATTTCAACCCCATCAAGTATCCTGGCTTATTTCCCCTGTTGTGTACACCTTAGCACTCAGCCACCAAAGACTGCGCCACCACCTCAACAATCATCAACCTCCAAGAGTAATATTCACCGCATAATATTACAAAATTGAGTCGACAGGATACTATGGAAAGTAGCCAAGATGCGATCAAAATTAAAAGTGACAACGACAAAGCGACGAACAAAAGGGGGAAGAAGCTGGCGACGAGCGAAGCGACAAGACGCACCCTGACGGCGATAATTCTTCATTTGGCCGCCGCACTTCAAGGAATCAACGCCACGCAAAGAGAGACGGCGTTCCGGAGCCCCACCCCCGGGAGAGATGACGGTCGCGCCGCCGCCCCAGGCAAGATGGACGGACTTACCGCCGGTACGTGTCCGAACAACCTGACGCCCACCGAGGAGTCACCACCCGCCATGCCGTATCCATACACCCGTACCCGGAATCGATCCATCCGAGTAAAAGCAGTGCAAACGGCCAGATTTCACCCTTCAATTTCGCGGACAGTGCAATCGGTCCCGATCCAGCCCATCAGACATCCCAAGCAGCCAACCCAAGCCAAGGACGCCCCAGTGGAGACCTTTCGAGACTGAGGTAGGCTCTCCACCCTATGACGTCAAGAAATTGACTTTGGACTTGTATCTGACCCAGGACCTACCCCTTTAACCATGTATCCAATGAATGCACGCACGGGCTAGGCCAAAACCTGTCCCAAAGGACTTGCACTGCACCCAAATCTTTCACACATGGCAACCCTTGCATGCATTCATTGACCCAACCACAACTCTCTACATTCCACCATTCTAACCCCGCGCACCACACAACTTCTTTCCTAAAACCAATTGTCATTACTATATGCCCTCAACTCACAAAGCCACAACGGCTTCAACCTACAATCACAATGCCCAAAACGTGTCCGTACAACAGCACAGCTCACACAACTACCACGCAAAGTCCATACGCGACCATGCGTCGTCACGCAACAATCACACAAATGTACCTCACAACAAACCCGACATTCATAACAACAAAACACAGACAACATCCATCCAACAGGACGGTTTTCACGCTAACAACACACGCACCCATACGTCATCACACAACGGTAACACGCACAACCCGCACAACAAGCGCGACACTCGCGCCAAAAGACGACAACAACCAGCAAGCGCATGCACAACCGTTAATAACAACCACCTCGTCTACACAAAACACTAAAAAACTTCACATTGAACGTGCCATATTCACTAACAACATAAGAATTTTCGATATATGTTCGTACAACCAGCACCCATGACTTTAGTAAATTTGTTGTTCATAGTGAGAACAGGTTAGATTTTGTACAAACAAAGGCTTCACGTGACACCTTTTTATTTACAATTTTTTTTTCGCTTCGTGTCACAGGTCACACCACAAAACTTTTCACTTTTCAGGCCAAAGACGCCTTCACCACGCCTGTGACACTTCTCACCTCAAAGCGTGTCCACGTCGAAAGTCGCACTTTCACTCAATTCCACTCTGATATCACTGAATAACATTTTTACTAAGTCCACAACAACCATTCGATTTAATATCAATAGATACAATATCCGGATTTTCGAAATACAAACAATGCCGAAATTACACCAACTACGACAGAGAATCCTAAGATCGCATGGACCAAGTTGGTCAAAAGAGTTACAGTCATATATAACAATACACCACATTCTACCACAGGTTTTCCACCCATCTACCTAATGTTTGGCATCCTAACCCCAGAACTCTCTGACCACAACACACCTTACCCAGATATCGACAGAACTAGAAAGATTGTACACACACAACACCACCATCCAAACATCTCCAAGATGACGAGACTCATCTCTTCACAATAATATTGGTAGAACATGACACACGACATTACAAAACAGGTAAAAACCTGTCCCACCTGCCGATTCGCTAGAAGTATCGATGAATCCAACCAACCCCCACGTAAAAACACCGACACAACCCACAAAACAAAACAAAATTCGTACACAAAACACGTCACACACACAATACAACCAATGCCGAAATTACAACACCTACGACAGATAAACGATTACACATCTCCACTTAAACCAATGACCACCATTTTTCCAAAAGAACGATTTACATCACCCTTCCCAGATAGAAGAAACTAAAAAATTAACAAGTCGATGCCGGAGGAAAATCACCAAGCCATTAAAAGAAGTAGGATCATTAGTTGAACAAAGACAATTAGGAGACAGCAGAAGTGAGGGTATCTCCCGCACGGCGATAAAAATCCACCGTTAGCAAATAGAGGGTGGGAGTCCCCCATTTCCGGATCTCTAATTACAGTGGGGCCCTCGTCTATTGGGGTCAATTGGGAACCTCTCTGGATGTCACCCCAGTTTTCATTCCTCATTCCAGCTACATATCGACTTTTACAAAAATACAATTCAATTGCACTCTCACAAGAGTTAAAACATAACCGACACTTCTTAATGAGTTCACATGTCTATTTTATTGAATATTATTAATTCTTATTATTCTTTACAGACTTCCAACATTACATCACACTCCACCCCACCCCACACAGACGCTAATTTTAAAAACACGTAGATCTCAAAGTCAATTACGAACAAAAGTCACGCACATTACCACTTTAAAATTGTTAGAATTTTAGGTAACTAAGCTGTTCAAGCTTACGTTTTCTCCCAAAAGGATTAAACAACCTTTTAGAAGGATCGAGGATCCCCCTCGAATCCTGTATTCAAGGTATTGATTTAGGTACCGACACCCAATATATAAAGTGGATATTAGGCGAGCACATCTTAAGTGCCCTAGGGGAGCGCATAAAAACCCCTAGAACGCATTAAGGCTCGAGACAAATTAAAATACGACATTCGGCTTTTAAGATTTCAAAAAACAATGACACAAAGGTACAGGAAAAGGTTATTTAGATTTCCATGTCTCCTCTATACATAATATAAATTCGCACTTGAGGATAGGATCACGTTTCCACCTAAGTGTCGCAACAGAAGAGACAAAAAATTTATAGGGCAGAATTAATCAATTGAGAAAACTAGATGATGGCATGTAGATACAAAGCGGGTTCAAACCTCACTATACATTTTCTTGTTTATATATTAATCATTTACATTATTTTCTAAAATTAAAATCAAAACATTTAACCCAATTTATCAACTTTATCCAATTTCTTATCACTTATTTTAGCAATTATTTACCATTTTATTTACCACCTTTTTATTTTCCTTTTTTTTTATACAACCAAATTTTTTCATATTTTTTCCTTTCTTCTGCAACCACGCCTTCACTTTGATTTCATTCAACTTTATTTTTTGATTTCTCAAAAGACCTCATGAAATTTCCTCGTTTTCTTTCCCAAACTCGAGCAAAAAATAATTAGGCATTTTTCTTTTTCACCAATGCAACAAAGCATTTTTCTTTTTTTTTCCACACAACAAGGCATTTTTCTTTTTAACCACGCCTTCACTTTGATTTCATTCAACTTTATTTTTTTATACCTCAAAGGACCTCATGAAATTTCCTCGTTTTCTTTCCCAAACTCGAGCAAAAAAGTAATTAGGCATTTTTCTTTTTCACCAATGCAACAAAGCATTTTTCCCTTTTTTTCCACGCAACAAGGCATTTTTCTTTTAACCACGCCTTCATTTTGATTTCATTCAACTTTATTTTTTTGATTTCTCAAAAGACCTCATGAAATTTCCTCGTTTTCTTTCCCAAACTCGAGCAAAAAAGTAATTAGGCATTTTTCTTTTTCACCAATGCAACAAAGCATTTTTCTTTTTTTTTTCTCCCACGCAACAAGGCATTTTTCTTTTTTAACCACGCCTTCACTTTGATTTCAGTCAAATATTTTTATTTTATTTTTAGGTTTGATTTCTAAAAATACCTCATGAAATTTCCTCGATTTCCTTCCCAATCTCGAGCAAAAAAATGTAATTAGGCAATTTTTCCTTTTTCACTATGTACCATAGTACTCAACTTATGATTCACCATTATAATTTTTGATTTCTATTAACTATAAACAAACTATATAGCAGTAATACCACTTTTTTTTTCTCTTGTATCCTTATCAATGTTGTTTTAAACCTCCCTATAACCAATTAATTTTCACACAAAATTATTTTCTTTGCTTTACAGAACTCATTCAGACTAAAACCCCTTCATAAATTCTTCACATGTAGGGGGCGCACTGTCATAATTTGTACATACATAGATGCCAACCCAATCCAATATGTATGAAAATGTATGATTTGAGTTTCAATAAAGAACAAGGTAACATTGGAGGCAAGAAGGCCTAGAAAGAAGGCTTAGAGATAGCACAATCATTAGTAAAGTTATTACCAGTTTTAAATACCCAGAAACTCGTTAAAATTCGAGTTCAACAAACTGTCACTTCCTGGTCAAGCTGAAACATGTCAAAAGACAAAGGCGTAACGTAGACCAATCAGGGAGCAACTCATTAGTGGAGGACCAATAGGGTACCTCCACGTCACACAGGTCAACCAATGAGATGTAAGAAGAGTTTTCGTGTTAAATCGAGAACCGAGGATTGTTATTCATCGGCTGGACACCATCGAGTAGTTAGCTAGCTCCCACCGAGGTAACACCTGCTCTAGAGATCCCTCCCCGTTCATCCTTTCAGCTAAGTCAATCACCGCCATGTGAATAGATAGCCAATAGTCAACCCGCTCCACCTTCTCAAAGCCTTTCTTTCCTCCGATCAGTTACCTTATTTCAACCCCATCAAGTATCCTGGCTTATTTCCCATGTTGTGTACACCTTAGCACTCAGCCACCACGACTGCGCCACCACCTCAACAATCATCAACCTCCAAGAGTAATATTCACCGCATAATATTATATATATATATATATATATATATATATATATATATATATATATATATTATGCTCCTTTTTATATACAAATCGTTAAGAAAAAGAGCAATACATATATAATTCTTCAGATAATAAAAATGCATATATTGGGTTGAAAATAAAAGATGTATTTGCTAATATTTCGGTTGGCTGAACTGCCTTTGTCAAGGCATTACATTTGGTATAAAACACACACATATATATATGAAGAATGACCCGGCTCCGCCCGAGAAATCCCCGTGTGCAATTTCATTCATACTGAAGGTACATAAATAATAGATACTAGAAGTGCTATAGAATAGCAATACAGTAGTAACACATAATCCACAGGAAAAAAATTGTGTGATGGCAAAAATTGTATTATATTAATTTTTAGGTATTTTTGATTTATCTTTTAAAATCCATTTTGTTGTTTAAAAATCAATATAGTTTAAAAAGATGACATCTTTTCCATCCAACTCCCGAGGTACCCGCCCCAGCGCATTAACCCTTGAAATTACCTGAGTTGAGTGAGTGACTGAGATGGATGTTGACTGCGATGCCTATCTTCTTAGTAAGAATGAAAAAATAGGTTTATAAAAAATAATCCAAAATACTGTCATGTAAATATTTTTCTGTAAAAGAAAGCACATGGAAATTGTCAAACATATGTGTTTGCTAATGACTTCGACTGTTTTTTAAACGATTTTTTTAAAGAGATAAAAATTAAAGGATAAACAAAAATTAGTAAAAAATACGAAAACCTTATATACATACAGTAACGCTAATTTTGTAAAGTGTTTTTCAAAATTGCATTGTGTGCACTTACCTTAACTTAGTAATACAAAGTTCTCTCTCAATACTCAATACTTTTGTAAAAAAAAGTAACACTCGTATAAAAAGATATTTCAAAAGAAGTACGCAAGCAACTTGAAAAAATGCAAAACGCTCATTCTTGTTGTTACCTCGCCTCGTATTTACTCCGCCTAAAAAGTTCTTCGAATGAAAAAATAAATAAATAGTCAAAAATACTAATCAAAATGTAGCCGAAAATATTCCTCAGGTTTATAAAAAGTGACATGAAAAATTTGGTACCAATTAGTTCAGTGGTTTTTGAGTTTATCGCGAAAGAGACAACAGACATTGACTTTTATATATAAAGATATATAATAACAAAATAGAATATATCCCCTATTATGGCAATTTGATTGGAGCTAATAGAGTAAAAGAAAGGCTGACCTCCCCCAGAGATAACCGTGACAATCAGGCGCCATATAACTTAACAACAGAAAAACGGGGAACAGGGAAGGACAGCTTTTGACCCTGTTAGGAATTTCTTAGAGAGAATGCAATGACTGACTATTTGTTGGTTCCCAAGCTAAAATATAAGTCTGAAAGAGTCGTCTGTTTTATGAATATTCTTTAAAAATATTTTTTTCTTATATATCAAAATGCAAACATATATAAACGCTTATTTGATAAAAGGAATCACCCCTGAAGATGTTTTCACGATAAATTAAGGCTTTTTTTATTAATAAAAGTTAAAAATTGATATTTTTCAACTTACCTAAAGGCGTATAAGTTGATTCAGAATGGAGAAAAAAGAAGAAATATAACAACGAGAAGATCTGAAGCTTCATGTCTAGATGGGAAGATACGTTTACGGGCGTTTATCAGGAAACTGATAACACCAATCTTCTATATACCCAGTCTTATCAAATGTCAACTTATCTCTATTGTGATTGGACAGGGTGAATGGATTTCGTGTCTATTCACACCTTCCTCAGGTAAAGATAAGAATGACTCGAACCCAATTTTAGGTGAACTATTTAAAATATTACTTATATGATATTTTCAACATCATTTTATGATTTCGGTGAAAAAAATATAAATTTCGGCCAGTTAGAGTTTTTTATTTTTTCAACCTTTCAACAAATAAAAAAAAACTCTAACTGGCCAAAGTGTCTATTTTTCACATAAATATGAATGCTGGCCAGGCAACCTCTAACCTTTTATTAAGTACAAGGTATGTCCCATAAGTTCCTGGACTGGGTCCATAAAAAAATAAATAAATGAAAAATGTAAATGAATTTGACTGTTTATTATAGAAAAAATATCTGGCTACACGGTGGCACCAATATCGAGGCGGTACGTGCACGCGCCCCAAAGTTATTCTAATTTATTTAAAGGTTACACATAGCGCTGCGGCGATTTTACGATGGAACGAAAATTGAAGCAGAGGATTTGCATAGAATTTTGTGTGAAACTTCAAATATCAGCAACCGAAACTTTTTAAATGCTTAATAAAGCATTCCCCAAAGAGAACAATTGTTTTTGAATGGCATTCTAGATTTAAAGCTGGCAGAATTTCCATTGAAGATGATCTTCGTCAAGGACGCCCAAAATTTTCAAAGGACTGATGAAAATGTGCAAAAAATCACCGATTTGATAAAAGAAAATCCTCGAACCACTTTGCTGGAGCTAGATCAAGACACAGGCATCTCTAAAACAACGATTGGAAGGATCGTAACCAAATCAAAAAGACTCCTGCAAAATTCATCCCAAGATTCCTCACTAATGAGCAAAAACTGTGTCGGCTTGCAACCTGTGAGGACATGTTGGAAATGACAAGAACGGATCCGGAATGGAAAGACAAGATAATCACAGGCTACGAGACATGGGTCTATGGCTATGATCCTGAAACCAAGCATCAATCTGCCGAGTGGAGATGTCAGGGTGAGCTTAGACCCAAAAAATCCAGATTATTGAAATCCAGAAACAAGGTGTTGCTGGTCGCTTTTTTGGATAAAAAGAGCATTTTTCATCACGAGTATCTTCCTGCAGGCCAAACAGTTATCAAGGATATGTATTTGGGCATTCTTCGCCGTCTAAGGGAAGCGATTCGAAAAAAAGGCCAGAAAAATGGACTAATGGTGGCTGGATCCTACACCATGACAATGCTCGCCCTCACAGAGCGCACTTGATGACTAGCTTTTTGGCGAAAAACGGGACACAAATCCTACTTCAACCACCCTATTTCCCAGACATCGCACCAATTTATGGACCCAGTCCGGGAACTTATGGGACATACCTTGTATATTCAGATATCGTTTGAAAATAGAGAAATACAAAATTAGATATTTAATTAAAAAGGAGATTTATTGGATTAAAATATATGCCTCTTTAATTGATGATTAAATATTCAGGTATATATAATATTAGAAATTTTATTTTGAATATTGTAACATGGATGACAAGATACCAGAGTAAAGTTGGGGAAAGAGGGGTGGACTCCAGCTGCCATGTGGCAGGCGCTAAAAAACAGCATTCCTGTGTGGGGAAGGACATAGTCTGGTTACATCTGCGGTGAGGAGAAGACGTGAGACTTGCCCCCGGGCGTGTGGATGATCCTACAAGGCGTTGCCAGGAGAACCTGACATTGGAGCGGCCTACAAGACGGTGTAAGTTCAGGCTGGACGTGTTGTATGGAGCGGGAAGCTTCTCAAGAGTGACATCCACGGCGCAAAGGATTCTTTTGGGGAGGTCGAAGGTATGTCCCACTGATGTATTCCTTCTATTAAGTGAGAAAAATAAAGCGCTAACTTTATAGCTGCATTCCTTCGAACTCACGTGTGAATCTTTGTGGCATCCTGAGTAGACAAAATACAGCGTTTGGGTACGACGTAACAATATATTTTGTGTGTGTTGTGTAAGATAATAATAGAGATAATTAAATAATATTTTGAATATATTTTATTGAAGAGATTGTGTATCTTTTGTTATTGTCTCAAAGCGAGCTTTCGAGAAAAAAACTGTTTATCTAGCTTGTCAATGGTTTGAGAAGAAATATAGACTTAAAATGTAAGGTTTTTATCTAATATATTCCTTTTTACTTTATTAATAGATTCAAATCTCTACATGATACATAAATAGTTATAAATAGTTTAATACATGATGTACTAGAGCGCCATCTGTTATCAAATTATAAAACTATTTTAGTGGCGTATTATTCTTTTTAAAATAAAACAATTTCTACTGTCCTTACTGCGATGAAAAAATTAAAGGGAGGGCCTGGCTCATCAGTGGTGAACCCTCCCAGCGGTTTCGCCAGTTTAATCTACCATACCGCTGTTATATTGCATTTTTGGAACTTCCTTTTATAGGTGACCGTTGTAAGAATCTTGGAATGGGTATTTTAGAAGAACTATGGACATAAGCTTTTAGGACAGCAGAATTAAATATAATTATAAATATATAATATTCTTCGAGCAATCGCTCTTCCGCAAATATCAAATTGTGTCTTTTATTAGAACAATAATGTTATGATGTACTAGAGCGCCATCTGTTATCAAATTATAAAACTATTTTAGTGGCGTAATATTCTTTTTAAAATAAAACAATTTCTACTGTCCTTACTGCGATGAAAAAATTAAAGGGAGGGCCTGGCTCATCAGTGGTGAACCCTCCCAGCGGTTTCGCCAGTTTAATCTACCATACCGCTGTTATATTGCATTTTTGGAACTTCCTTTTATAGGTGACCGTTGTAAGAATCATGGAATGGGTATTTTAGAAGAACTATGGACATAAGCTTTTAGGACAGCAGAATTAAATATAATTATAAATATATAATATGCTTCGAGCAATCGCTCTTCCGCAAATATCAAATTGTGTCTTTTATTAGAACAATAATGTTATGATGTACTAGAGCGCCATCTGTTATCAAATTATAAAACTATTTTAGTGGCGTATTATTCTTTTTAAAATAAAACAATTTCTACTGTCCTTACTGCGATGAAAAAATTAAAGGGAGGGCCTGGCTCATCAGTGGTGAACCCTCCCAGCGGTTTCGCCAGTTTAATCTACCATACCGCTGTTATATTGCATTTTTGGAACTTCCTTTTATAGGTGACCGTTGTAAGAATCTTGGAATGGGTATTTTAGAAGAACTATGGACATAAGCTTTTAGGACAGCAGAATTAAATATAATTATAAATATATAATAATTTAATTTTTTCATCGCAGTAAGGACAGTAGAAATTGTTTTATTTTAAAAAGAATAATACGCCACTAAAATAGTTTTATAAGTTTAATACATATTGCTTTGTTAGTATTGTCGCGATGAAAAATAAACGCGAGGAGAGATAAGCACGAACGGACTTTATTGTATAACGGTCTACTTTAAAATTGTATTTACACGTATTTATATAGCTATGTCATAATTCAAAACTATGTAAATCAATACAATCAAAATTATGCAACTAAATTAATCACGTTACAGTATTTAATTGTGATATATTATAAATATTTATGTTTTTCTCCGAAATCTATTCTGCTAAATCACTAAAACATAATTTCCTTAAAAATACAAGGTAATAAGACACCAAATACAAATAAATAAATAGTGTGTATATTTTCGGTAACAGTGTTGTTACTATAATCAGACAAAAGTACTGAATGAGAAAATATAAGACAAGCATATTTTAAATAGTTATTGTTATCAAGTGTGTAAATAAGATGATAAGAAGAAGATAGTTTCTAATTATCTGCTATCTTATTTACATACAGGATAACAGTAACTATTGAAGAACATGCTGTCTTATATTAGCTTTTTCTTGTTCTTAAATAGTTAATATGAGAACATGCTGTCTCTCTCTCTCTCTACTTCATCGACCTGCCCACTCTGTGGGAAAAAAACTCTCGCAGTCCACCGTGGTGGAGTCTTTCCCGCTGTGGGCACCACCAATGAACACCTGGTATATATTCTTATATATGTATATCTATCAATTATATACTTTACATTTATTTATTCATATATTTATCATTATATAATCTTATTTATTCATATTTATTCAATTTTATAATTTGCCTTATATAATCTTATATGAACATTGTAATAAATCAGTTTCAATCTCGGGGGTCGGTGGAAGGCTGGCTAAACCGTTTGGTTTTCGACCACTACGACCCGGGTTCGATTCCCGCATTGGACACTTTTTTTCTGTTTAAAAATAAATGCTCCAATGAACCCCGATTCTTGCAAAAGTCCAACCCCACCAGCGAGTGCAAGTAACCAAACGGGGCTCTGACACATTTATAAGTGCAAAGTCGAACTGCTTTTCACATATGTAGACATGTGGTGAACTTACAGTAAAAGCAGTCGCTAACTACCCACCATGATTATCATGGCCTGTACCATGTTTAGACATGTGGTGTACTTACAGTAAAAGCACTCGCTAACTACCCACCATGATTATCATGGCTTTGAGATAAGAGAGTTTCAATCTCAATCTCTCTCTCTCACATATATTAATTCTTTCTGGGGCACAAAAATCATCCATTCTGGTTAGCAGCCCCGTAAATAAAGATATTTCCATATTAACTCTTTCAGTACTTTTGTCTGATGATGGTAACAACGTTGTTACCAGTCACACACTATTTGGATTTGGTCTCATTACCTTGTGTTTACACTCATGAGCAAAAATTAAGGTAGTGGAAAGTCTTTGATATCGACAGTTGTCTATTATTTTGGAAGGAAACAGAAGAAATTTGTTCAGATTTGGTTATCTTTTGTACACAGCCTTCTCGGTAAGAAACATGATAAAGTAAGAAAACATGATGAACGCCAGGATCATCATTGTTTCAAGAGGGAACAAGTCAGAATATAGCTGTTTGATTTACCAGTCAGGTTCCAAACAACTCTTTCACAAACAAGGATAAGCTTGTCAGACTTAGTTCTTATCATCTTGACATGATAAGATGGATAAATGCCAAGTTCTCTCTCTCGTTTAACCTTTTCTACTTTGATAATTTACAAAGAAGGTTGGTGGGGCAGTTGAATAAACTATCGAATGCCGAAAGCAATGACCCCAGATCGAATCCCACATTGGACACTTTTTTTAATAATAAAAAAAATTCAATTAGCTTTGATTCTTGAAAAAAAAAAAAAAACCCGTCAGTAAGTGAAAGTATGCAAACTGAGTTATATGATACATGTAAGTGCAAAAGTCAAATTGCTTTCTACATATGTAGATATGTGGTACATATACTAAAAATATATAATAGCGAATGTGAATATAAAATCCATGTACATATTGATAACTTTTAATTTTCGATAGATATACTTATATATAAAAAAAATCAATTGAAGGATATATGAATTATTACCTTTTCCTAAAAATACTTATCTTGAGATCTAACAACCCGAAACGCGTACGTGGTTAACTCTTCTTGATTAATTAAAAATGGGTATTTGGCCAATTCTGGAATAATTAAAAATCAACAAATTAAGTGATATTTATTCCGACAGATGGCGCAATCTATTAGCAAATTTTAGATACTCGAGATCAGGAAATGCCATTTTTATACTTATAAGAATACTGTTGTTTCTATTTTTAAGGATTCAAACATGGTTGCTATGGTAATCTCTAGTATAACTTTAGCGATATTTCATCAAATTTGATCCAAAATTTGGTAGTTTTCATTGCGCAGAATAAAGTTGACAATAATTTATACGTAAATTCTAGCAAATTTTTTATCTACAAGGTGTGCGTTCATTAATTTCCAGGACAACAAATAAAAAAACTAATTTAATATTTTTCAAAATATGCCCCTCCTGCCTCAATACACCTGTTCCATCTTTTTTTCCAATTGTCGAAGCAGAAGATAAAATCACTTTTTGAGAGGTTCCTCAAGGGTGCCTTTGATTCAGCTTGTATCATATCAGCGTTGTCAAATTTCCTTCCCTTCAACTTCATTTTCAATTTAGGATAGAGGAAAAAGTCATTGGGGGCTAAGTCGGGGGAATAGGGTGGATGAGGGATCTGTATGGTTGAATGTTTGGCCAAGAACTGCAAAACAACATGGGCTGTGTGCGGTCGCGCATTATCGACGTGAAGTATCCAGCCATTGTTTTGCCATATTTCAGGTCTTTAAGGCGCACTGCCTCCCTTAAGCGCCTCATTATCCCCAAATAAACCTCTTGATTAATTGTACGTCCGAAATGAATAAATTCATGGTGAACTTAACCACTGATATCAAAAAATGTAACAAGCAATGTCTTGACTTTGGATTTTGTAAATCTTGCCTTTTTGGGTTTCGGTTCCCCTCTTTCAATCCATTGGCTGGATTGACGTTTGGTTTCCGGGTCATAATGATTCACCCATGTCTCCTCCCATGTAATGATTTTTTGCATCCATTCTGGATCGGTCCGAGTCATTTCAACAATGTTTTTGCAGACATCCATTCTAACCTCCTTTTGTTCCTCTGTTAGAATCCGGGGAACAAATTTTGAAGAAGTCGGGATCATGTCCAAATCTTTTGTTACTATTTGATAACACAGTCCTACAGATAGTCCAGTCTCTGAAGATAAGTCTTTAATAGAAATTCTTCTGTTAGATTTAATTAATTCCGTTATTTTGAGCTTGTTTTCCTCGCAGCATAATGATCTTGGACGCCCAGTATGCTGATCATCGTTTACCTTTTCCCGACCTTTTAGGAAGCGTGAAAACCATTCAAAAGTTCTTGAACGGGATCAAGCTGCATCGTCAAAAGCGTCTTTAATCAATTCATACGTCTCAGTAACACTTTTTTTCAATTTAAAACAAAACTTAATACAGATTCTCTGCTCTTCGAAAATGGCCATTTTAAAATTAGAAATGCGAACCTTACAAGGAAGTTGTTTTGTTCTATTTTTAGATCGGCGCGTGCGCCACGAGACTCGTGCTTTCAGTCAGGTGTGGTCGAATGTCCAATATTTAACTCTGTATTAAAATATTTTCTTTAGCTTTTATATTTATTTTATTTTTCAACCAGTCCTGGAAATTAATGAACGCACCTTGTATATTCGATTAATTTTACTTACTGTAAAGGCTTTATTGAGCACAATAAAGTTGACAATGGTTGTTATGTATCTTCTAGTAAAATTTATCAACATCTGATCTATTTTACTTACCGTTGAGGTTTATTTAGAAGAATAAAGTTGACTATGGTTGCTATACAACATTTGCTAAATATATATCAGCATCTAATCAATTTTACCACCGTTGAGGGTTTTTTTAGAATAAGGTAAACTATGGTTGCTATGTAACTAATTGTAAATATATATCAATATCTGATCAATTTTACTCAGCATTGAGTTTTTTAGAAGAATAAAGTTGACAATGGTTGCTATGTAACTTTTGGTAAATATATATCAGTATTTAATCAATTTTACATATCGTTGAGGATGATTTATTGAGAATAATCAAGTTTACAATCGTTGTCATGCAACTTTTGGTAAATTTTCATCAATATCTAATCAATTTTACTTACCGTTGAGGTTTTTTAGAATAAGGTTGACAATGGTTGCTATGTAATTTATATTAAATATTTATCAATATACTTATCGCTAAGGATGTTTTATTGAGAATAATTAGTTGAAAATGGTCGCTATTTAACTTTTGGTAAATATTTATTAATATCTAAACAATTTTACTTAACGTTGAGGTTTTTATAGAAGAATAAGGCTATGGTTGTTATGTAACTTCTAGTAAATATTTATTAATATCTAAACAATTTTATTTAACGTTGAGGTTTTTATAGAAGAATAAGGCTATGGTTGTTATGTAACTTCTAGTAAATATTTATCAATATACTTACCATTGAGGATGTTTTATTGTGAAAAATTAATTGATAATGGTTGCTATGTTACTTTTGGCAAATATATATCAATTTTTGATCAAGTTTACCTATAGTTGAGGATGCTTTATTGAGAATAATCAAGTCGACAATCGTTGCTATTAGCTTCAGGTTAATATTTATCGATATTTCATCAGTTTTACTCACCATTGAGGATGTTTTATTGAGAAGAATATTAAAAAACTTACCGTTGAGGTTTTATTTTTAGAGGTATAAAGTTGAGAATGGTATCTATGTAACTTTTGTTTAATATTTATCAATATTACTTATTTTTTCTATAACTAATTTAATTCGGATTGCTATTCATTTCAAACGAGTATTTAGATTCGTATTGCATGTTTTAGTATAAATATATAAAATATGATGAATATTAAAAACAGTTATTATTCTCGAAATTAGAATCAATTGATTTTTGGCGATGTGTTTTATTTTACATATTTTATATCAAATATTTTATATAAAGATTATTTGATAAAAATATTTAATGATATATGTAAAAAAAAAAAGAGACTTGTCGTTGAAATTTAATTGGTACAAATATTTTTGAAGATAGATGACAATTAAAATGTATAAATGTAATTTATTATTCTATTTTACATATTTTCTATTATACATTCGAGTAAAGTTTTCTATCCTGGCAAAGCGCTTTGTTGTTTTTCGGGTTATTCATTTAGTATTATATAAAAAGGTATTCTAATTTTATAATATCAATTGCCATCTATCGATTAAAAATTTTGATAATTAAATTTACAGGTAATATGTTTTTTTCAATAATTACATCTAATATATTATCTCTACAGACCTTACTGTAATGATATAAGTTATTGAATGAGAGGATGTAACAAATATATTTACTGGCAATGTGTTTCTTTTCAACAATTAAATTAAATTTTATCTCTACAGACTTAAGTGCAATAATAAAAGTTATCTAATGATAAATATATGCATATTTATAACAAAATAATTCAATGAGGAACTGTAAAAACATAGAAAAAAGGTAAGTTACGTCTTATGGATAAGGCCAGGGGATTTTTTTTTATAAGACGCTTATCTTTTACAAGACAATATTATCAAAAGATCCGATATCTTCTTTAAAAAACGCCTCTATTGCATTCACACAAATGGTTTATAACTTCACTGTTGCCTAGACCATCCTCCCATTTATTATCGAATCATAATTAATATATTAGAGATATGAAACATATAAGTTTTCTCACATTACTATGTTTATATTTGATATTAGAAAACAACATTGCCGATTCTGCAGGTAAGTCTTACTTTTTTATTTCTACTACAATATTCTAAAAAAGGAAAACCTTTAACCAAACAAGTTTAATTTAAACATGAAACAAATATTTACTGTCCTTACACTACGATAATAAAATATTGTAGCAAAGTTATTTTCATTTATTAACATATTATTAATTTTGATGTTTATATATTTTATTACATTGTTTAAACTTCCCTCATAGCTTCTCTTGTTTTTTTTAAATCAATTTTAGTTTGTAGAACGACATTTGAAAATTATCACGCATGTGTTTCTTTTGAAAAAAAAAAAATATTTTAAGGAGAAATCCCATCCCTGGACACTTTTATTTTTCCGTTTATCATTACTCTTCACACTTCATCCTTTCAAACTTCATCCTTAAGGTTAGAAATAATCGTTATTTCTCCTTAAAATAAATTTCGATTTTTCGTTCAAAATAAACACATGCCGAATAATTTTCAAATGTCGTTCTACAATTATAAACCGCATTATATTGCATTATATATTACTTTATGGAAGCAATGGTCGCCTCTCCCGTCAAAATAAACGTCAGAATCTGACGCCAAATTACTTTATATAATTTTAGTTTGTGCCTTAAATAAATTGCTGTGTCATCCTGAAGTTTTTCTTTTCTCTCTGATTTTCTACGTTACAATATATTGTAAGGGCTTGGATTATTAGTAATTAAACCTTTCAGAGGTTTTGCCAATTTAATCTAACAGACCGCTGGGATGTTTCATTACTTATGAGCAAATACCACCCTATATAGTTTTCATCGCAATTGAAAGTATAAAAATGTATTTTATGTAAAAATAAAATTGAATGCTTATATGTTTTTCTTATATATACAGTGTAGATGGCTCGTTATTGCCTTATAAGAGGGGTCGGCAACCTGCGGCTCTTTGGATGTGAAGCTTCGCATAGTATTTGAAGCTGCGTGTAGTACTCCTATAAATAAATATAGTTTTTATTTATGCGAGTATTATTCATTGTTGGCAAGAAATGCAATTTTTGGCTCTTTAAAAACATTGAAATTTTGTAAAATGTAATTTTTGACTCTTCCGACTCAAAAGATTGTCGACCTCTGTCCTATAACTATAATATTCTACAGAGTAAAATATTATTAATAAATACAGTTAAACTTGTCTATAGCGCCCCCTCTAAATAGCGCCTTCCTCTCTATAGCGACCGATTTTAAATATGTAGTACGATGCGATTTACATTAATAGTGACCTGTCTATAGCACCCCCTTTCGATAGTACCCTATTTTGGTGAACACCAAGAGGGGGTGCTATAGACAGGTTCAACTGTAATATTTACATAACCTTTTTAAAAATTAAAATATTTGAAAATATTTCATATACAATTAGGTGTATATGAGGAGGAATTTATAGTAACTGTTCTAAACAAATGCTAAACAATTAAGAGAACTTTTGTGATAGGTTAATTTAGAATATGAAATAAACTAAGAATTAGTATTCTGAATTAAAAGATTGTAGACATTGGGAATAGCTATATACTTGTTGATGCTATTGTTGGCTTGTCCTCTGGCTAACCAAATTGTACTTGCTTACTTTGACATAATGCCATCTTCCTGTATATACTCAATCTTATGAAAACTTTGGCAAGTTTAGAGCAATTTGTACACAGATTTATAAATCACTACTAATTAATCGTGTGAATAATTAAAGATATATATGTAAATAATTCTAATATAGCACAATATAGTCTGATAGACTTCGTGCTTGTGTAATAATAAAATAAAATAAATGTTATTAAATTTTATGGATAATAATGTTTCAAATTTTTGAAGGGTCGTTAATACTTGAAAGCTTGAAACGTAAAGCATTGAATATGAGATATTCATCCTAGGTGATTTTTATTACTTTTCTATTAATTGTCGAAAGATTTTAAGTTGATAATCATTTATATCAATATTATGATGCAGGCTTCCAGGGATATTTAATTTTTTTATCTATAGCTTTTAGACATGAAACCCATTTTACAGGATAAAACAGACAATACAATAAATCATCAATAGAACACGAGTTCGAACAGTAAAAGGTTGATATTTAATTAATTGATAAATATTATACTGATCAATCTTAAGTGTGTGTGTATATATTTTTTCCTACCAATGTAACAATGTTCTATTGCATTAAAAAATCAGAAGTGAAAACTATTTGAAGAAAATGTAGGTTCTCATTTTTCAATAAATAATATTATATATATAATATTGGTTTGAAAATAGAGCATACCATAAATAAATCTTTAAATAAAAAGGCATATATTGGGTAATATATACATACGTATATACAGGTAATAAAATGGTATTTTGATTCAATATATGCCTTTTTATCTAAAGATGTATTTAAGGATTGGTCTATTTTCAAAACTAGGTAAAATAAATGATATTATTATCCAATATATGCCTTTTTATTTAAATATATAATATTATTATTTATTTTTCAGATCCTTGTAGTATCAATGAAAGAAAAGAACTCTGTAAATCCAAAAATGCGAAATGTGTGGCTACTCCAAAGGCAGCAGATGGGTTCCAATGTGTATGTTTTGATGGAAAAGATGTGGGATACAGGCGCACCTGCCCAGGTATGTAAATTGAATTATTCCAGCTCTTTTAAATACACATATATATCATATTATACAAGGTGGCCCAAAAGTTCATAAAAACTTGCAAAAAATTGAAATACCAATATTATTAACCGTTATGTATAATGTATTTGTATTATGTAAAAATTGTTCTCATGTATTATTATGTATTTGCCGTAATAATATTATTCGACAAGTAATAAGAAAAATAACCTTTTAAGAAAAAACCTTCGGGACAACCTTATATATATATTTTACATAAAATGGTGTATATAGAGACACCAAACATGATTCAACTTAAAATGGATGTCAATACAAAGAACACTGGTAAAAGATTGGGCTGGATATTGGTAAAGTTTGTAAGCAGGTCGTTGACATTGTCCAAGCAACTAAGGAAGAATATATACATATTGGCCATGTCAGTCTTCGATTTTTATCGAACAGAAAACAGTTTGTCAGCTATGATGTCACTATTATCATATAAAAGAAATGAAAGCACCAAAGAATGAATGTTTTTCCCACACATAAACAAACTTCTACTGTTCTTACTTAGATTTAAAAATTTTGGGAGGGCTTGGCTCATCAGTGATGAGCCCTCCCAGCGAATTCACCAATTTAATCTACCAGACCACTTTTCAGAGCTCTAATACTGTATTGGATCATTCTGTTTATATATGTTACACTGAAGGGTGGAATCTCAGAAATGGTATTTAAGCAAGCTATTGACATGATTTTAGGACAGTAGAATTCATATGACACGTTATCGCCTTGTGCAATTTACTCTATAAATCATAGGTAGGGTTGGCAGGCGAGTCTTTCCTACGAATGTGACGAACCCCCCAGGATCTGAACAACCACCCTTTAGGCAAACGAATTCATTTACATTAATTTTCTAATGAAAATATACATATATACATATGTATTTGAAAATAGAGCAATCCATATATTATATTATTTTAAAAATGCCTATTTTGGGGATCATAAAGTTTATTTCCAATATTTCGTGTGGCAACTCGCCAAACTCTTTTGGGGAACAAGATTGCTTTGAGAAGCTCGCGTATCAATTCACGAGTATGTACAACTGCTAATAGCATCTCATAAAACTTTATGATGCAAAAAAGGCATTTTTTAATAATATATATATTAACATTAAAAAACGAAAGAAAAAATAAAAGATAAAAAGATCAGGTGTTGAAATCAATATTAAAAATGGCATATCCTGACCAGGAGCACATGTGCTTTACAGAAGGCAGAGCGCCATCTGGTGGAACAGAAATCAACTAAACATTGATTTAGCCTGTTCCCTGATATTCCCTGATATCAGGGAACAGGCTAAATCAATGTTTAGTTGATTTCTGTTCCACCAGATGGCGCTCTGCCTTCTGTAAAGCACATGTGCTCCTGGTCAGGATATGCCATTTTTAATATATATTAACATGTGACCAGATATTGTTGATCAAATCTATATACAAAAATTATATAAAGAATAAATAATAATAATACAAACTCCAACACCTTGCATAATAAAGTATTATCATATAAGTTTTCTATCAGCCCTAGGGAATTGATTTGATTAAATAGGCTTTCGGAAGCAAGATATTCTTCAGTTTATTGTTATGCCCAATGAAGAGCCTCAGAAGTCTCCTTACATCTCTATAACAGCAGTCGCTATGTTCTTTGGTGTTTATAGCTGCTGTTCTGGGTAAATTTTCTGTTGTTGTCGTGTCCAATGCCTCAGCTGTCTCCGTACATCTCTATCATAGCAGTCACAATATCCACTATCTTGGGTGTATAAAGTTGCTGTTCTGCGTCCACGTCAATTATCTGCAAGGCTGCGGTCATTAATGTACATGGCAATATGTGGGTAGGTGTTAGTTCCACACCAGGACAATTGTTACATGTCCTATAGAATCTTGTGCCTCTGGATGTATTGTTATTCCTTTGTAGCGTTTCATTTTGATTCTTTTTATTGTTTTTATAATTATTTACTGTGTTTTTGTTGCATATTTGGCCTTTCATTGTCTTATTTTGAATTATTTTTATTTTGTCAAAGCATCAGCATCAAATACTGATATTTGTTATTTCATTTGGCTCAACCTCCTGGATTCCTTTGCTTGTTTATCCGCACTCTCATTAGCCCTGATCCCAACATTGGCAGGAATATATAGTAGAATGTTGCTAAGTGACAATGGCAATTACAGGTCCGGAAGATATAACGCTGGGTTCCAACCATAACAGGAGGTTAGCGTCATCCAATACCCTTGCACCTATTCTCCAAATACCATTAAAATATGCAAATTAATACTATTTATGTAAGAGTTCTAGCTACAGGGGGTCACTAGGTCTATCTATGTAATGTTTCTTCTATGTTGAGTCGTATGTGGTTCACAATCCTTCTGTCTGAAGAGTCCAACTTTCGTTTGATTCTATTGGTTCCATAAAGTTTACATATGAAATAATATATTTTGTGATTTTTTATATTATATTTTGCTGTGTTTTTTCTGACTATTGGTTGCCTCAAATCTCAGACAACATAAAATATAAGCTTTTATTTTTGATAAATTCAACAAGCATTCAGCACACATTAACACCTTATATATATATCTCTCTCTATCATTCACTTGTATATTTACAAATTTATTATTTTTCTAATGAAGTATATACATATTTTCATATTTATCGCATTGTTCATCTCAAAAAAGAACAAATTAGCATGTGGAATCACCCTTCATACTTACACACATATATAGCTATATTTTTAGGCAACAATGACCTTTATTGAGATTTCAAAAGAAAATGACATTAATTGATTAGTGGGAAAAGTGTAAATTAAAATATTTCTATAAACAACTTGTATATATAGTATTTGTAATACATTTTTTAGCAATGAGTTTCTTTTAACATACCTCATTAAATATAATCTCTCCAGTACTTACTGTAATGATAAAGGTTATTGAATGATAGGGCTTTCTCAGAGTGGAATAAAGTGGAGTAAAATTAAACTAAAGGTTTATTTAAGTTATTCTGTAATATTTAGCCAACCCAAAATTCCTTGATGTTTACTTATATCAACCGCATTGGGCACTTTTTTTATTTGAAAAATAAATGCTCCAATGGCCCCCCATTCTTGCAAAAGTCCAACCCCACCAGCGAGTGCAAGTAACCAAACGGGGCTCTGGCATATTTGTAAGTGCAAAGTCGAACTGTTTTTCACATGTGCAGACATGTGGTGCGCTTACAGTAAAAGCAGTCGCCTACTTTTATCCACCATGATTATCATGGCCTGTACCGCGTGTACTAGGGATAAGGAAAAATTTATATCAAAAGCTATAAATATAATTTTGAAAGTGTATGTTATGTTTCAGATCCCTGTTTGACAAACGCCACAAAGACACTATGCGAGTCAAAGAATGCCATGTGTATATTCAATCCAAATATAACAACAGGTTTCCAATGTATGTGCCATAATGGATCTGATGCAGCCAAGATAACTAAATGCTCTGGTAAGTTCAATTATGAAATTTCCAAACTATTATAGACGCGTATGATTCTTTTAAAAATTAAACAATTTCTAATGCCCTTATTATAATGAAAAACCCTCCCATTAATCCTTCCATTACAGTAAGGGCAATAAATTTGTTTTATTTTTAAAATTAGTTATAGTTTCGTTTTAATTATTAATAATAGTTTCGTATAATTTTTTATCGAATATAAATACATTGTAATAGAATATTAACATTCTATGTGTTTTTGTCCAGATAACTGCGAAGATATTAATGTTCTTAAACATTGTTTTTCGAAAATGGCAAATTGTGTCAACAATCCAGAAGTTGAAGATGGATATCAATGTGTTTGTCCTCAAGGTGAAATTGTTACTGATGGAAAGATATGTCCAGGTAAGTCATTTTTGATATAGAATATAGTGCTTTCATTTAAACAAAAAACATTAAAAAACTCTCCTCCAGTTTAATAAGAAGACATATATGTCGTAAACCCGGGTAAGCCAACAAGTAAGTTGGAAGCAGTCGGGGTTGAGTGGCAAGGCGTCCAGAGTGAGAAGTCCGCACGGGACAGTAAGGACAAAGTTTGGAATCAGATGACGCTCTCCTAGTACATCGCACGTGGCACCAGGACCAGGGGGAAGTTGAGGATTAACTGAGGAAAGCTCGGCGTCCAGCCTGAAGCCGCGGAGGCAGAGAGGAGCCAAAACGGAGGCCACGAGGGCCGCCGTGATATGACAACGGACCTAGACTCAGCGGGCCTGTCAGAAATATCCACTGTAACCTAACTAACTGTCAACATCCGGACCAACGCCCCTTCTTTGTCCCTCTCTGAATCCCCCGGGTGTCTGGTGGCAAGCTGGTGTCACTTTGAGACGACTAGAAAATACGTCATACTTTATTACTTACATATCACATTGTTTAAATTACGATATATATATAATTTATTTTATCTATAAAAATAAGACGCCTATTGTAAAAAGAGACGTTAAAGTAAGTGCTATTTGTATTATGATGCATCAGCGCGCCATCTGTTATGAATATTCGAAACAAATATAGACGCTTAGGATTCTTTTGATAATTAAACAATTTCTATTGCCCTATTAATCATCACTGATGAGCCAGGCCCTCCCTTTAATTTTTCCATTGCAGTAAGGACAGTGGAAATTGTTTAATTTTAAGAAGAATCATACGCGTCTATACCTAATAGTTTCGAATTTTCATAAGTGCTATTTGTACTAAAGTTTGGTGGAGCAGTTAATGAATGAACCGTAGATTCGTGATAAAAACAACCAGGGCTCGAATCCCGTGGCTGAACGCAAACCAAAATATTGGTAAAATAGATAATTTTATAAATCCAACATGTATGTTTATTATCTGATTATATATATATATATATATATTTATTAAAAATAAAAAAAGGCATCTCCTGACCACGAGCATGTGCTCGTGGTCAGGAGATGCCTTTTTTTCTAATATCAACACCTGACCCACTTATCTTTTTTTTTCTATTGTTTTTCATATATATATATGTATTAATATATTTGTCACACAAGATAGAGGACATTGCAACTGCTGTAATAGAGATGCATGGAGACATCTGAAGCTCCTAATTGGACACAACAACAACAATATATTCGTCTATTTATATATTTATCCATATATTTATCATTATTTAGCCTTATTTATTTGAATATATTATTTTTTGCATTAAAAAACCTTATATAACTCTATATGAATCAGATAATAAAGTAATTTCAATCTCCTTCTCTCCATCTCTTTAAACAATGATATTCATAAATTAATATTAGATCTTTATAGTGTTCATATAATATTATAACAAAGTATTTATTAATTTTATTATTTTATTAACATAGTGGTCATCCTTATGTTTATATTTTACTACTCTGTAAATTTACCTCATTGTTTATCTTTTGTTTATCATTCATAGTTGGTTCTTGCCTGAAATAAATTGTTATCTCATCCCATAGTTGGTCTTCCCTAAATTTCCACATTGAAATATTTATCATTTTTGATTTATTATATCAATCAAATATAAATCTCCGAAGATAAGTTTTCTTTATTACACTTTTAACGATTTTACAAGCTTTCAGGTTTTAAACGACACTTTTACAGGTAAAATTTTTAGAAAAGCTTTTATAAAAGTTTTCACATGTAGAAGGTTCGTTCAAAACCCGAAAGCTTGTAAACGCGTTTAAAAGGTAATAAATAAACTTATCCTTAGAGACTTATATTTAATTAGTCTAATTGACACAGAGGATTATAATTCTCATTTTTGAATTATAGATTTTATCATAATAAACATCTCTCTATTTTCAATTAGACTCAATTTTAATTATAAACTGTGTATTTTCAGATCCATGCAAGAATAATGGAACAGGCAAGATATGCAAAGAAAAAAATGCAAATTGTTTTCCAGATCTAAGAAGAGAAGAGGGTTATCATTGTGAATGCTGGGATGGAAAAGTTCTAAATGATGGAGACACCAAGTGTGAAAGTAAGAAAAAATGGTTTGGTCACCCTTGGTTATCTCGTGTGTCTTCAATAAATGTCACTGTAATATCTTTCAGAGTTATTGTCTCAATCCCGATATACATGCTGAAAAGTACATCTTCCTTAAGTTTTGTCCATGGTTGTATACAAACTTGGTTATCTCGTGTGTTTTCAATAGAGGTCACTGTAATATATTTCAGAGTTATTGTCTGAATCCCGATATACAGGCTAAAAGGTACAACTTCCTTAAGTTCTGTACATTAGTGTATACACACTTGGTTATCTCGTGTGTCTTCAATAAAGGTCACTATAATATCTATCAGAGTTATTATCTCAATCCCGATATGCATGCTAAAAGGTACAACTTCCTTAAGTTTTGTCCATGAGTGTATACACACTTGGTTATCTCGTGTGTCTTCAATAAAGGTCACTGTAATATCTTTCAGAGTTATTGTCTCAATCCCGATATACATGCTAAAAGGAACAACCTTCTTAAATTTTGTCCATGAGTGTATACACACTTGGTTATCTCGTGTGTCTTCAATAAAGGTCACTGTAATATCTTTCAGAGTTATTGTCTCAATCTCGATATATATGCTAAAAGGTACAACTTCCTTAAGTTATGTCCATGAGTGTATACACACGTGGTTATCTCGTGTGTCTTCAATAAAGGTCACTGTAATATCTTTCAGAGTTATTGTATGAATCCCGATATACATGCTGAAAGGTAAAATTTAGGTTAAGTTTTTTTTTCATAACATTTGAGCTATCAATCCAATTCCTAGAAAATTATAATATATATATCATATAAACATATAACACCAAGTATTGTAACATTTGTACATATTGGCGTTCAGCCAACTAAAATGTTGGTAAATAAATTATATTTGGAACCGATTATTTGCTTTTTCAATTAAAGATCTATTCATGGATTGTTCTATATATATATATGTAGTGATTTACGTAATGATACTACTTATATAAATTACTCAATGTATGTATATATGTTATAAATGAAAGAGATTTTCTGCTGATTTTGATTATCTTGAGGATTATGCTATTTAATTATTTGCTGGTTCTTTTTAGTACAAAATGGTATTGGTAATGCAGTCGTGGCAAAAATCTTGAAAGTATAATTATAAAAATGGATTATATAAGAATTAGCTTCAATTGATCTGAGGAATATATAAAATATATATAATTTGATAAAAGGTCTGCCTGACTTAAGGTGTATGAATAAAAAAATGAAAAACTTATTTACATAATTTACAAAATGTTTTGACCCGGCCATCGAGAAATAACAAAAATAGGATATATAAAGGGAAGTCGCGACATCTGGTATACTCAACAGAATATTTGAATCTATAATATATATTTTAAATAAAATTATATTTTTATATATCTTATATATGTTATATGAAAATATGTTTTTTAAATATATTTCATAGATAAAATACTCTGCTAAATCGACCACCAGAGTTCGCCGTTTTCACTATAAAACTCGTTGTTGTTGTTCCCGGTTGGCTGGCTCAAACTTTTGTACATTATGTAAATAATATTTTGTTTTCCTTATTCTACTCGCCTTAAGCCAGGGATTACTTTTATCAAATTATGTTTTTTTGTATATTCCTTTAACTCAATTAAATTACTGATCAAAACTATTTTTCATTATCATACTTTCAAGATTTCAACCACGACTGCATTACCATACCATAATCTTTAAGATGATCAAAAATACAACAGAAAATCTAATTTTTATTTTTAACATATATATATAATTTCTCCTCTAGTTTGTTGTAGTTGTATTACAGTCTGTTAAAGGATGTTATTGTCTGAAAGGTCGCCAATCTTATATATCTTTAATAAAGAATATCGTTACCATTAGTTTTTATTCCTTCTTAAGAATGATATCAGGCGATTCCTCTTTTTGTAATATATTTGCATATAGTAAACATTTTATGATCATTCAACTGATATTTCTTGATAGAATCCGAATTTTTATATTGCACAAAGTTCTTCCAAAAGTTTATAAACCCTTGCAAAATATTGAAATACCAATATTATTTGCCGTTATGTATAAGGTCTTTGTATAATATATATAATATAATTGTTCGAATAAAAGACAAAATTTGATATTTGCGGAAGAGCGATTGCTCGAAGCATATTATATATTTATAATTATATTTAATTCTGCTGTCCTAAAAGCTTATGTCCATAGTTCATCTAAAATACCCATTCGAAGAGTCAAGCATCAGTATCACTATAAAAGGAAGTTCCAAAAATGCAATATAACAGCGGTATGGTAGATTAAACTGGCGAAACCGCTGGGAGGTTTCGCCACTGATGACCCAGGCCCTCCCTTTATTTTTCCATTGCAGTAAGGGCAGTAGGAATTTTTTTATTTTAAAAAGAATATTACGCGTCTAAAATAGTTTTGTAATTTGATAACAGATGGCGCGCTAGTGCATCGTAATAATGTCTTTGTATTATGTATAAAGTAATTGTATTTTGTAATATATTATTTATTCGTTGTAATAATATTATTAGCCGTTATGAATGTCTTTGTATTATGTATAAAGTAATTGTATAATGTTTTATTATGTATATATTATATGTATTATATATATATATATGTATTATATGTAATAATATTTATCGCCGTTATGAATGTCTTTGTATTATGTATAAAGTAATTGCATAATGTATTATTATGTATTCGCTGTAAAATTATTATTCGCCAAGTGAAAAGAAAAACGTTTTAAGAAAAAAAAACTTTTGGGACAACCTTATATAATAGAAACCATTATGCCTTTCATTTATCGATCATTTTAATACTTAATTCATCCTTCTGTGATGCAGATCCCTGTGATAATTGGGACATTGAATATGAATGTATTAAAAGATGGGCAAAGTGTTTACCAATATCTAATGCAACTAAAGGATATCAATGCAAATGTTCAAATGGAGAAATTTTAGAAGAAAATGACATATGTCCAGGTATGTATTCTTTTTGTTTTTTGCTTATCCCTAGTACACGTGGTACCGTGGAAAGAACAATGTCACGTCTGTCACAGTTTTCCTGCACAATAACAATTGCAACCTCATTAATGGTTGGAGCATTGAATGTGCGAGGATGGTGTCCAGGCGGTGCTTTGTCAGCCTTAATGACCAACTTGTAATCAGGAGAAGGCATTCTTTTCAGTGGAAGCTTTCAACAATTGGACATAAGGATTATGTCGAAGCAACATATCTTGAAAAATGCTAACAATGTGGGGCTTTGTGATGGTAAAGTTTCTATGGCGGGTGGCAACCTCTGCACTACTATCTCCGATGAAGAAAACCTGAAGGAAGGCTGGATGTAGTTGGCGGCTATCAGAGTTGAGTGGTGGCAAAACAGAGCCAATTCTATGATAGACCTGGCCTTGGACCTTAAACGTTGGCATGTAACCTGGCAATACAACACGACTACCACACCCAAAAAATGTCATTTGGAAGGCATTGTTATAGTGACGGACACGTTGCATGAACTCAGCCGAGTGAGGAGAAGACCCATCGAGCAGAGTTCTGAGAGCCTCTGGGGGTTCAGGTAAATCAGGAATTCTGACCTTCTCTGCAGAACAGCACATTCCAGGCCGCTCACCATTGTACTTAAAGGCAGTACAATGTGGACATTGTTTATCCATATGGCAAATCTGAAGAAAAGTAAATTTTTCATAATTCAGGGCCGGATTGTAATGGAAAGCAGCATTGAGCATATCAGCCCAAGTGCTAGCTCGTTGCCTGAAGTGCCGCAACCGGTCAGCCCCCTGTCGTGTTTGGGACTGCTGGGGAGTCTCTGATGCGCGTTGAACTCTGTGGCGCAGCTGGTCACTTTGGAGGCGGGCTTGAGACTGTTGGGGATTCTCCAATGTGCGGCTACTTTGGCCTCTAGCAGCTCGAGCAGCCATGCGGATTTTTTGCGAGGCATATCAAATGGGATGATTCAATTTGAAAATAGGTCCTAAAAAATAGAAATAGCACAATCAGTACCAAAAATATTTTTGTATATATATATAAAAAAAAGCTTTTAAGGAAAACAATGCAGACCCAAAACACATCCAAAGTATCAGAATAAGTTACAGAACAAAACTGATTATCTAGTAGAAAAGGCAGAAGTATGTTGGAAATATATATAGATAGGAAGATGGGGCGCACTCAACTATAGGGAAAAAAACATACTACCCATCTTATCAATAAGGTCTGCCTTTTTAATAATAGTATTATCTCATATCTAAAGAAAAGTAACAAAACAAAGGTCATCACAACAATAACTAAAAATAAGAACTCATTGTCCACACATAGCATCATTAAGTTTGTAAATATCAAAACTACATTGTTCACTAAATATAACTTGGTAACTAAAACAAATTTCTATCTCAACATTTCAGCAGAAAAAAAAATAAGGCTAAAAAAACGAATGGCAAAACATGTCAAACAGGTCAATGTTTAGAATGCTCAACTATTTTTTTTTTCTAGCCTGATATCTGCGTAGACAAAAAGAAAGCGGCATAATAGAACTACCACAAACAAAATATACAGAAATGGCACGCGAATAAAACAGTAAAATAATTGGAAGGGTGAGGAGACAGGCTCTCTAATATAATTCCACATATCTCTCAGTATGAAAAAAAAATAGTCTTATAAAAATGCAAGCCAAAATACAGTCATGTTAATAAATGTCAATAAATGTTCTTAAAAAATAAAAGGGCACATGGAACTTAGGCAAATATATGACAACAACAGACTAAATTTTAAACTATCAATGAAACATATGATTTTTTTTAAAAGAATAACAAAACAAAGACCATTACAACAATGACAAAACATAAGCCCATTGTTTACATACAGTAAAAATTGTTTGTAAATATTGTCAAATCTGCATTGTTTACTAACCGTAACTTTGTAAAATGTAGTGCCCTATCAACATGTCAGCAAAAATTAATAATACTCAAAAAAAAACTAATGCCAAAATAGACGTGCTAATATTTTAGGCTGATAAAAACCAAAGGGTATATGGATCATAGACAAACACATGTTTTGGCTGTTAAATGAGACAGTAATTCATATTAAATTTTCACTACATATCATTTTTTTGTAAAAATATTTTTAAAATATAAAGGCTAGAACAAAAATTAATAAAAATACGAAAACCATTGTGTACATAGTAACGATAGGTTTGTAAAGTTTTTTAAAATTGCATTTTTGTGTGCACTTATTGTAACTTATTAATTCGAATTTCTATCTCAATACTTAATACTAAATACTTTTGTAAAAAAAAAGTAACACTCTCTTGAAAAAAGATATTAAAAAAAAAAAGTTGGGCAAGCGATTTGGAAAATATGCAGAACGCTCATTGGTCGGTTAATTCGCCTGGTGTTGTCACTTCGCCTCGTATTTACTGCCGCGCAAAAAATAGTTCTGGAGATTCTTTACACTTTATTAAAACAATATCGAACTTTCGAGTATTTCTGCCTTCCTGCAGGAGTACATAAAAACGAATTAACGCCGTTAAGATGCTAATAATATGTACATTTAAATATTAGGAGATATTTTGCATATTGCTTGATATTAGAATATTCAATTAAGTTAGTTTGTATTTTTTGCATATTGACTATTGTTTGTTTAATTTTAAGAATTATCATATTGACTGTAACTTTTATTTATTACTAGACGTATGACCCGGCTTCGCCCGAGAATTCCCCCGATGGCTATTTCTTTTTTCATTTGAAAAACTTTTTTTTTACGTAGAGTAATCCAGAATGGAATGAATATCCAAATATAGCCATTTTTCATAAGAATCGGTGGTTCAGCGGTAGAATGCTCGCCTGCCAAGCGGGCGGCCCGGGTTCGATTCCCGGTCGATGCATTTTTTTTTTTTACACTTTTTAAAACTCATTTATATTATATATATATTATATATAAATATATATTATAATATCAACTACTAGCCGAATGACCCGGGCAACGCCCGGGTTTTACCCTATTAAATGTACCCTATTCAAATACTATTCGTTACAATTATAAATTGGCGCCGTGGATGTCAATCTTGTGAAACGTCCCGCTCCAAACTTTGTGTCTGAGAAGCGATATTTTTATAGAAAGATAATCTGGCTTTTGTTTTCTGCTCGAATGAATGTTTTTCTGTTAGAATTTTGTTCCTGCATACAAAATAATGAACTGGTTTCACCCGTGGTCTCTGCTTTTTGGAATTTTTCCCGATAAAATTTTGTATCTGATAATCAAACATGATACAGCAATATCGTAATCATTATTTTCTGACTAAAAATATATAGCTTTAATAATTGATTCATATATATTTTTAAATAGCTATCGTCTTCCCCGTATTTTTTTACCTATGTATGGAAATTTTGGTTTGAAATAGTGAACTACTGCGAATTTGTATACCGGACATACAGACAGACATACAAACATTCATTTTTATATATAGAGAGAGATATTAATTAAATCAAATACCTAAACAATAATATAATACAATTTTTGCCATCACACACTCTTTTTCCTGTAGTTTATGTGTTACTTCTGTATTGCTATTCTAAGGCACTTCTAATATTTATTATTGATGTACTTTCAGTATGAAGGAAATTGCAATCGGGGGAATTCTCGGGCAAAGCCGGGTCATACGTCTAGTATATAATATAAATGAGTTTTAAAATTTTTGAAAAAAAAAATGCATCGGCCGGGAATCGAACCCGGGCCGCCCGCGTGGCTGGCGAGCATTCTACCACTGAACCACCGATGCATATAAAAAATGGCCATATTTGGGTATTCATTCCATTCCGTACTACTCCGCGTAAAAAAAGTTCTTCAAATGAAAAAAGAAATAGTCAAAAATACTAATCAAAATGTAGCCGAAATTTTTCCTCAGGTTTATAAAAAGCGATATGCAAAATTTGGTACCAATTGGTTCAGTAGTTTTTGAGTTTATCGCGAAACAGACAGACAGACATTGACTTTTATATATATAGAGATATTAAAAAAAACAAAGGCCAGAACAAAAATTATTAAAAAATACGAAAGCCATTGTTTACATACAGTAACGCTAATTTTGTAAAGTTTTTTTTTTTTTTAATTGCATTGTGTGCACTTACCGTAACTTAGTAATATAAATTTCTTTCTCAATACTTTTGTAAAAAAAAAGTGACACTCGTATAAAAAGATATTTAAAAAAAGTACGCAAGCAACTTGAAAAGAAATGCAGAACGCTCATTGGTCGCTTAATTGGCCTCGTGTTGTTACTTCGCCTCTTATTTACTCCGCGTGAAAAAAAATTTCTTCAAATGAAAAAAAGAAATAGCCAAAAATACTAATCAAAATGTAGCCGAAAATTTTCCTCAGGTTTATAAAAAGCGACATGCAAAATTTAGTACCAATTGGATCAGTATTGTTTGAGTTTATCGCGAAACAGACAGACATTGACTTTTATATATATAGAGATGATGAATATTAAAAACAGTTATTATTCTCGAAATTTGTATGAATTGATTTTTGGCAATGTGTTTCTATTTTACCTATTTTATCAAATATTTTATATAAAGATTATTTGATTAAAAAAAATATTTATTTATATATGTACAAAAAAGAAACTATTTGTTGTAAATTAATTGGTACAAATATTTTTAAAGATAGATGACAATTAAAATTTATAAATGTAATTTATTATTCTATTTTACACATATTTTATATTATACATTCGAGTAAAGTTTTCTATCCTGGCAAAGCGCTTTGTTATTTATCGGGTTATTCATTTAGTATTGAATAAATAAGTATTCTAATTTTATAATTTCAATTACCATCTATCGAGAAAAATTGTAATAATTGTATTTACTGGGAATATGTTCATTTTTCAACAATTACATCAAATATATTATCCCTACAGACTTTAATGCAATAAAATAATTTATTGAATGAGAGGGTGTAACAAATAAATTTACTGGCAATATGTTTATTTTTCAACAATTACATCAAATATATTATCACTACAGACTTTACTGTAATGATATAAGTTATTGTATGAGAGGGTGTAACAAATAAATTTACTGAAAATGTGTTTATTTTCAACAATTACATCAAATATATTATCTCTACAGACTTTAGTGCAATAATAAAAGTTATCTAATGATGAATACACGCATATTTATAACAAAATATTTCAATAAGGAACTGTTAAAACATAGAAAAAAGGTAAGTTACGTCTTATGGATAAGGACAGGGGATTTTTTTTATAAGACGCTTATCATCTACAAGACAATATTATCAAAAGATCTGATAGCTTCTTTAAAAAACGCCTCTATTGCATTCTCACAAATGGTTTATAACTTCCCTGTTGACTAGACCATCCTCCCATTTATTATCGAATCATAATTAATATATTAAAGATATGAAACATATAAGTAGTCTCACATTACTATGTTTATATATGATATTAGAAAACAACATTGTTGATTCTGCAGGTAAGTCTTACTTTTTAATTTCTACTATTATATACTAAAAAAAGAAAGGAAAACCTTTAAGCAAACAAGTTTCATTTAAACATAAAACAAAAATTTACTGTTCTTACTACGATAATAAAATATTGTAGCAAAGTTATTTTTATTTATTAACATATTATTAATTTTGATGTTTATATATTTTATTACTTTGTGTAAACTTCCCTCATTGCTTCTCTTGTTTTTTTTAATCAATTTTAGTTTGTAGAACGACATTTGAAAATTATCCCGCATGTGTTTCTTTTGAACAAAAAATTGAAATTTATTTTAAGGAGAAATACCATCCCTGGACACTTTTATTTTTCCGTTTATCATTACTCTTCACACTTCATCCTTTCATACCTCATCCCTAAGGTTAGAAATAATCGTTATTGCTCCTTAAAATAAATTTCGATTTTTCGTTCAAAATAAACACATGCCGGATAATTTTCAAATCTCGTTCTACAATTATAAACCGCATTATATTGTATTATACATTACTTTATATAATTTTAGTTTGTGCCTTAAATAAATGGCTGTGTCATCCTGAAGCTTTTCTTTTCTTAATTTCTACGTTACAATATATTGTAAGGGCTTGGATTATTAGTGATTAACCCTTTAAGCGGTTTCGCCAATCAATCTACCAGACCGCTGTGATGTTTCACTACTGATGAGCTAAGCCCACCCAATATAGTTTTCATCGCAATAAGAAGTGTAAAAATGTATTTCATTTTTAAAAGAAAATTGAATGCTTAATTGTTTGTTTTTTTTCGTATATATACAGTGTAGTTGGAGCATTATTGCCTTATATCAGGGGTCAGCAACCTGCGGCTCATGAGCATCATGCGGCTCTTTGGATGTGAAGCTTCGTATAGTTTTAGAAGCTGCGTGTAGTACTTTGTATAAATAAATAACGTTTTTATTTATGCGAGTACAATTTATTGTTGGCAAGAAATGCAATTTTTGGCTCTTTAAAAACTTTGAAATAATGTAAAATGTAATTTTTGACTCTTCTGACTCACTAGGTTGTCGACCTCTGTCCTATTACTATAGGACACTCTTATAAAAAGATATTTAAAAAAAAAGTTGGGCAAGCGATTTGGAAAATATGCAGAATGCTCATTGGTCGGTTAATTCGACTGGTGTTGTCACTTCGCCTCGTATTTACTGCCGCGCAAAAAATAGTTCTGGAGATTCTTTACACTTTATTAAAACAATATCAAACTTTCGAGTATTTCTGCCTTCCCTTAAGGAGTACATAAAAACGAATAAACCCCGTTAAGATGCTAATAATATGTACATTTAAATATTAGGAGAGATTTTGCATATTGCTTGATATTAGAATATTTAATTAAGTTAGTTTGTATTTTTTGCATATTGACTATTGCTTGTTTAATTTTAAGAATTATCATATTGACTGTAACTTTTATTTATTACTAGACGTATGACCCGGCTTCGCCCGAGAATTCCCCCGATGGCTATTTCTTTTCTCATTTGAAAAACTTTCGTTTTACGCGGAGTAATCCGGAATGGAATGAATACCCAAATATGGCCATTTTTATAAGAATCGGTGGTTCAGCGGTAGAATGCTCGCCTGCCACGCGAGCGGCCCGGGTTCGATTCCCGGCCGATGCATTTTTTTTTTACAATTTTTAAAACTCATTTATATTATTTATATATTATATATATATATATTATAATATCAACTATATTAATTAACTCAAATACCTAAACACTAATATAATACATTTTTTGCCATCACACACACTTTTTCCTGTAGTATAGGTGTTACTTCTGTGTTGCTATTCTATGGCACTTCTAATATTTATTATTGATGTACTTTCAGTATGAAGGAAATTGCAATCGAGGGAATTCTCGGGCGAAGCCGGGTCATACGTCTAGTATCTACTTATATATTTGCCTTATTCTGTCTGTTTGTTTGTCTGTTTGTCTGTTTGTCTGTTTGTCTGAAGCTCACGGATAGAATGCGCTCCCATTGGCCGCCAGCGAACACGTGGCTTCCCTGCCCCCCTCTAGACAACCCTGTTATTCAAAAACCATACATCCAATCGCCATGAAATTCTGGGATATTATTAGGTATATCCCCGGAAAGGTTTTCGAAAAATGATTTCTTGAATATCTTGAATATCCTTAGAGTTATTTGCAGAATTGTAGATATAACTCGCAAGCAGCGCCCCCAGACGGTGATGAAAGCAATGGGGAGGTAACGCCATCTATGTTTGATTTTTTAAACTGTTTATATTAAAAGGGGGGAATTGTTAGGTTTATTAATTCAAATAATTTTTCTCTGTGTAAATAATTATGTAAATATATGAATAAATATAAAAATGTTATATAATATATTTTTTAATATTATCTTTATGCATAGAAAGTACAAAAGTAAAATTTAAGGATTAAGAAGAAATAAAAAAAACAAGAAAGGATCAAGAAGGCACTAACTACGTTGCCAATTTGTTAATTAACATATGCTAGCTAATATTATCATCATCAATTTATATTTATTCATATATTTACATAATTATTTACACGGAGAAAAATTATTTGAATTAATAAACCTAACAATTCCCCCTTTTAATATAAACAGTTTAAAAAATAAAATATAGATGGCGTTACCTCCCCATTGCTTTCATCACCGTCTGGCGGCGCTGTTTGCGAGTTATATCTACAATTCTGCAAATAACTCTAAGGATATTCAAGATATTCAAGAAATCATTTTTATAGAGAGGGGCTGCTATAGACAGGTTACTTTTAATGTAAATCGCATCGTACTACGTATTTAAAATCGGGCGCTATGACCACCCAAGTCAACGTTTTTAAAATATATTCGCACTCGGGTAAACCCCGGACGTTGCCCGGGCCATTCGTCTATATAATATAAATGAGTTTTAAAAATTTTGAAAAAAAAATGCATCGGCCGGGAATCGAATACCTAAACACTAATATAATACAAATTTTTGCCATCACACACACTTATTCCTGTAGTTTATGTGTTACTTCTGTGTTGCTATTCTATGGCCCGCGTGGCAGGCGAGCATTCTACCACTGAACCACCGATGCGTATAAAAAATGGCCATATTTGGGTATTCATTTCATTCCGGACTACTCCGCTTAAAAAAAAAGCTCTTCAAATGAAAAAAAGAAATAGCCAAAAATACTTATCAAAATGTAGCCGAAAATTTTACTCAGGTTTATAAAAAGCGACATGCAAAATTTGGTACCAATTGGTTCAGTAGTTTTTGAGTTTATCGCGAAACAGACAGACAGACATTGACTTTTATATATAGAGAGATATAAAAAAAAACAAAGGCCAGAACAAAAATTAATAAAAAATACGAAAGCCATTGTTTACATACAGTAACGCTAATTTTGTAAAGTTTTTTTTTTTATTGAATTGTGTGCACTTACCGTAACTTAGTAATATAATTTTTTTTCTCAATACTTTTGTAAAAAAAGTGACACTCGTATAAAAAAATATTTTAAAAAAGTACGCAAGCAACTTGAAAAGAAATGCAGAACGATTATTGGTCGCTTAATTGGCCTCGTGTTGTTACTTCGCCTCGTATTTACTCCGCTTGAAAAAAAAGTTCTTCAAATGAAAAAAAGAAATAGCCAAAAATACTAATCAAAATGTAGCCGAAAATTTTCCTCAGGTTTATAAAAAGCGACATGCAAAATTTAGTACCAATTGGATCAGTAGTATTTGAGTTTATCGCGAAACAGACAGACATTGACTTTTATATATATAGAGATGATGAATATTAAAAAACAGTTATTATTCTCGAAATTTGTATCAATTGATTTTTGGCAATGTGTTTCTATTTTACCTATTTTATCAAATATTTTATATAAAGATTATTTGATAAAAAAATATTTATTTATATATGTACAAAAATTGGTACAAATATTTCTAAAGATAGATGACAATTAAAATTTATAAATGTAGTTTATTATTCTATTCTACACGTATTTTCTATTATACATTCGAGTAAAGTTTTCTATCCTGGCAAAGCGCTTTGTTATTTATCGGGTTATTCATTTAGTATTGAATAAATAAGTATTCTAATTTTATAATTTCAATTACCATCTATTGAGAAAAATTATAATAATTGTATTTGAAGTAAACGAAAAAATTGCGCTACAAATTTTAAAATAAAACTACAACCTTTCGCAATAAGTTTCTTTTATTATGATATGCGCATATCATAATAAAAGAAACTTATTGCGAAATCAAACGTTTCATTTTTGCCTGTAGAAGGGCGGCTCCAGCCCGAAAGCTCGCGCATATCATAATAAAAGAAACTTATTGCGAAAGGTTGTAGTTTTATTTTAAAATAATTGTATTTACTGGGAATATGTTTATATTTTCAACAATTACATCAAATATATTATCTCTACAGACTTTAATGCAATAAAATAAGTTATTGAATGAGAGGGTGTAACAAATAAATTTACTGGCAATATGTTTATTTTTCAACAATTACATCAAATATATTATCACTACAGACTTTACTTTAATGATATAAGTTATTGAATGAGAGGGTGTAACAAATATATTTTCTGGCAATATGTTTATTTTTCAACAATTACATCAAATATATTATCACTACAGACTTTACTGTAATGATATAAGTTATTGTATGAGAGGGTGTAACAAATAAATTTACTGGCAATGTGTTTCTTTTCAACAATTACATCAAATATATTATCTCTACAGACTTTAGTGCAATAATAAAGGTTATCTAATGATGAATACGCGCATATTTATAACAAAATATTTCAATAAAGAACTGTAAAAACATAGAAAAAAGGTAAGTTATGTCTTATGGATAAGGACAGGGGATTTTTTTTATAAGACGCTTATCATCTACAAGACAATATTATCAAAAGATCCGATAGCTTCTTTAAAAAACGCCTCTATTGCATTCTCACAAATGGTTTATAACTTCCCTGTTGCCTAGATCATCCTCCCATTTATTATCGAATCATAATTAATATATTAAAGATATGAAACATATAAATATTCTCACATTATTATGTTTATATATGATATTAGAAAACAACATTGTTGATTCTGCAGGTAAATCTTACTTTTTAATTTCTACTATTATATACTAAAAAAAAGAAAGGAAAACCTTTAAGCAAACAAGTTTCATTTAAACCTAAAACAAATATTTACTGTCCTTACTACGATAATAAAATATTGTAGCAAAGTTATTTTTATTTATTAACATATTATTAATTTTGATGTTTATATATTTTATTACTTTGTGTAAACTTCCCTCATTGCTTCTCTTGTGTTTTTAATCAATTTTAGTTTGTAGAACGACATTTGAAAATTATCCCGCATGTGTTTCTTTTGAACAAAAAATTGAAATTTATTTTAAGGAGAAATACCATCCCTGGACACTTTTATTTTTCCGTTTATCATTACTCTTCACACTTCATCCTTTCATACTTCATCCCTAAGGTTAGAAATAATCGTTATTTCTCCTTAAAATAAATTTCGATTTTTCGTTCAAAATAAACACATGCCAGATAATTTTCAAATGTCGTTCTACAATTATAAACCGCATTATATTGTATTATACATTACTTTATATAATTTTAGTTTGTGCCTTAAATAAATGGCTGTGTCATCCTGAAGCTTTTCTTTTCTTATTTTCTACGTTACAATATATTGTAAGGGCTTGGATTATTAGTGATTAACCCTTTAAGCGGTCTCGCCAATCAATCTACCAGACCGCTGGGATGTTTCACTACTGATGAGCTAAGCCCACCCAATATAGTTTTCATCGCAATAAGAAGTGTAAAAATGTATTTCATTTTTAAAAGAAATTTGAATGCTTAATTGTTTTTTTTTCGTATATATACAGTGTAGATGGAGCATTATTGCCTTATATCAGGGGTCGGCAACCTGCGGCTCATAAGCATCATGCGGCTCTTTGGATGTGAAGCTTCGTATAGTTTTTGAAGCTGCGTGTAGTACTCGTATAAATAAATAAAGTTTCTATTTATGCGAGTACAATGGCTCTTTAAAAACTTTGAAATTTTGTAAAATGTAATTTTTGACTCTTCCGACTCAAAAGATTGTCGACCTCTGTCCTATTACTATTATATTCTACAGAGTAAAATAATATTAATAAAAATACAGTTAAACCTCTCTATAACGCCCCCTCTAAATAGCGCCTTCCTCTCTATAGCGACCGATTTTAAATATGTAGTACGATGCGATTTACATTAATAGTGACCTGTCTATAGCACCCCTTCTCTATAGCACCCTATTTTGGTAAATACCAAGAGGGGGCGCTATAGACAGGTTCAACTGTAATATTTACATACCCTTTTTAAAAATTAAAATATTTGAAAATATTTCATATACAATTAGATGTATATGAGGAGGAATTTATAGTAACTGTTATAAACAAATGCTAAACAATTAAGAGAACTTTTGTTATAGGGTAATTTAGAATATGAAATAAACTAAGAATTAGTATTCTGAATTAAAAAAAAAAAGATTGTAGACATTGGGAATACCTATATACTTGTTGATGCTATTGTTGGCTTGTCCTCTTGGCTAACCAAATTGTACTTGCTTACTTTGACATAATGCCATATTTCTGTATATAATCAATCTTATTAAAACTTTGGCAAGTTTAGAGCAATTTGTACACAGATTTATAAATCACTACTAATTCATCGTGTGAATAATTAAAGATATATATGTAAATAATTCTAATATAGCACAATATTCTGATAGACTTCGTGCTTCTGTAATAATAAAATAAATGTTATTAAATTTTATGGATAATAATGTTTCAAATTTTTGAAGGGTCGTTAATACTCGAAAGCTTGAAACGTAAAGCATTAAATATAAGATATTCATCCTAAGTGATTTTTGATTATTTTTCTATTAATTGTCGAAGGAATTTACGTTGATAATCATTTATATCAATATTAGAATGCAGGCTTCCAGGGATATTCAAATTTTTGATATATACCTTTCGGACATGAAAGCCCTTTTACAAGAGAAAACAGACGATACAATAAACCACCAATAGATCTCGAGTTCGAACAATAAAAGGTTGATATTTAATAAATTGATAAATATTATACTGGTCAATCTTAAGAACATTTTTTACCTACCAATGTTACAGTGTTCTATTGCATTAAAAAATCAGAAGTGAAAACTATTTGAAGAAAATGTAGGTTCATATTTAAATAAATAATATTATATAAATAATATTGTTTTGAAAATAGAGTATACCATATATAAATCTTTAAATAAAAAGGCATATATTGGGTAATATATACATACGTATATACAGGTAAAATAAATGGTATTTTGATCCAATATATGCCTTTTTATCTAAAGATTTATTTATGGATTGCTCTATTTTCAAAACTAGGTAAAATAAATGATATTATGATTCAATATATGCCTTTTTATTTAAATATATAATATTATTATTTATTTTTCAGATCCCTGTATTATCAATGAAAGAAAAGAACTCTGTCAATCCAAAAATGCGAAATGTGTGGCTACTCCAAAGGCAGCAGATGGGTTCCAATGTGTATGTTTTGATGGAAAAGATGTGGGATACAGGCGCACCTGCCAAGGTATGTAAATTGAATTATTCCAGCTCTTTTAAATACACATATATATCATATTATACAAGGTTGTCCCAAAAGTTCATAAACACTTGCAAAAAATTGAAATACCAATATTATTAACCGTTATGTATAATGTATTTGTATTATGTAAAAATTGTTCTCATTTATTATTATGTATTTGCCGTAATAATATTATTCGACAAGTAATAAGAAAAATAACCTTTTAAGAAAAAACCTTTGGGACAACCATATATATATATTTTACATAAAATGGTGTATATTGTTGCACTGGGCTGCGGTTTGGCAGATTCTTCAGTCTTGAGTCTCTCCTCAGACGTGTCTTGCATCTTTCCAGAACGTGTCTCAACCATCTTACAAGGTTAAACCAGTCAATAATAAGACAACTATAAGTTTAGGTAGCACCTAGAATCTCCCTTTATTTACCACATCAAAGTTTAAAGCATGTAGGGTATTTAGTGTATCAAAATACAGATGTTTTATAGTACATAATATTTTATAAAAATAAATAAATTTATAATTTAAATTTTAAATATATTAAAAATAAAATTAAAAATAATTTTAAAAATAGGCGCATTAATCATGATGCAACACTTCCCCCTCTCCAGAGGTCGTCACGTCCTCGTGAGTGACCTCATCAATTCTTTCAAAATAGGGTTTGAGTCTTGAGACATGGACAATCAATGGGTCTTGGCCAGGATTATCTTTCGGCTCAATTAAGTAATTTACGTTGGACAGCTTCTTTAATATTCGATATGGCCCAAAATATTTTCTCAATAGTTTTTCACATTTTCCGATTTTCCTGACTGGTGTCCAAACTGCCACTAAATATCCTGGTTCATAGATTCTCTCGTTGTGTTTTTTGTCATAGTTTCTTTTCATTCTTTCCTGAGTCTTCTCTGTGTTGTTAATGACTAACTGTCTCGTCCTTGCTATTTTATCTAAGTAGTTTTCTATATATTCGTCGTAATCGTCCATGTTACTGTCCGTTGGGATATTCTCGTCGTCTAAGAGGGACATGGGTTCCCTCCCAAACAACAGGAAAAATGGAGAGTAGCCTGTGGTTTCTTGAATTGTGGTATTATATGCGTGGGTGACAAAAGGAAGGATTTCGTCCCAGTTCTTCTGATCCGTATTCACATACATGCTGATCATATTGATTAAAGTTCTATTTAGCCGTTCCGTTAGTCCGTTAGTCTGGGGGTGGTAGCTCGTTGTGAAGCAATGTTTAACTTTGCACATTTTCATAACCTCCTTCATCAAATTGCTAGTGAATTGTGAACCTCTGTCGCTGATAAGAAATCTTGGAGCCCCGTGACGTAAAAATATATGTTCGATTAAAAATGTAGAGACTTCTTTCACTGTCGCTTCTGGTACTGCCTTTGTTTCAGCATACTTGGTATAATAATCCGTCAACACAATGATCCATTTCCTTCTTCTTTTCGTTGATGGCAAGGGGCCAACAAAGTCAATTCCGATTCTTTCAAAAGGGTAGTTAGCTGGGAGATTAGGTTGTAGAAGTCCAGATGGCAACTGATTTGAACCTTTCCGACTTTGGCAAAGATGGCACGTCTTTACAAATTCGGAAACATCTTTCAGCATGGAAGGCCAATAGTATTTATTCTTCAATCGGTATGTGGTTCTGGCGACGCCCAGATGGCCATTCAGCATATGGTGTGGTATTCACTCATGATTTCTTTCCTTCTCTTCTTTGGCACTACCAGCAACCATTCTCTACCTTCAGGATTTGGATTTTTCTTGTAGAGACACCCATTTTCTTCTTTAAAGTTCTGTGTAATTGAACGCTTGTTTCCACTAAGGTTCTCCTTAATATTCTCAATAAAATCATCCTTTTCGTCTATTATTTGATTCAAAAATAGTCTTTCATAATCCTCGTCCCATTCGTTTTCTGGTAAGGGTCCTCTAGATAGACCATCAGCGTCCAGATGTTTTTTTCCCGATTTGTGTATAATTTCAAAATTATATTCCTGAATCTTCAGTGCCCATCGTGCTAATCGACCGGTCGGATCTTTTAAATTCTTAAGCCAGCATAGTGCGTGATGATCAGTTACGATTTTAAAGTGCCTTCCATATAAATAGGGCCGTAATTTTGATATCGACCACACTACAGCTAAACATTCCTTTTCGGTGGTTGAATAATTTTGCTCAGGTTTACTTAGGGTTCGGCTCAAATATGATATTACCTTCTCTTTGCCACCGATATTTTGGATTAGTGTTGCGCCTAAGCCGATGTTAGAGGCATCTGTGTGAATGCAGGTGGCTGCATTTGGATCAAAGTGACCTAAAATTGGCGGATTCATAAGAGCTTTTTTAAGGTTTTGGAACGCTTCTTCCTGTTTTCCTGTCCAGATAAATTGCACATTTTTTCTGATGAGACTGGTCAATGGGTCAGCGATTAATGAGAAATCTTTAATTAATTTTCTATAATATGAGCACATTCCTAGGAATGATTGCACTTCTTTGGCCTTCTTGGGCTGAGGAAAATCTCTAACGGCTTTGATATTATATTCGGCAGGTTTTATACCCTCTTGGTTGGTTATATGTCCAAGGATCTCAAGTTCCTCGAAAGCAAATCTGCATTTCTTGGCGTTCAGTTTTAAATTAGATTCGCTGAAGCATCTGAGGACAGCTTCAAGTCTTTTAATGTGGGTTGGAAAGTCCGAGCTGTATATAATTACATCGTCCAGGTAGCAAAGGCAAATCTGCCATCTCAGATTTCCGAGGACATTGTCCATGTTCCTCTCAAAAGTAGCAGGGGCGTTGCATAGACCGAAGGGCATTACGTTGAATTCATATAACCCATGTGCAGTAGTGAAAGCCGTCTTCTCTTTGTCTCTCTCTTCAATTTCGACTTGCCAATATCCCGATTTGAGATCTATTGCTGAGAAGTACTTGGATCCTTGGAGAGTATCCATTACATCATCAATTCTTGGGATTGGATAAACATCCTTCACTGTTACTTCATTTAATTTCCTGTAGTCCACACAAAATCTGTATTTGCTATCTCGTTTTTTGACCAATATAACGGGAAAGGACCAGGGACTTGAAGATTGTCTAATTATTCCTTCTTCGAGCATCTCGTCTATTTGATCCTTTATGATGGTTCGTTCCTTAGCGCTTACCCGGTAAGGCTTGTGCTTTATTGGCTTTGCGTCTTCTGTATGAATCTGATGTTTTGCCAAACTGGTCCTACCTAACCTCGATGAGAACAAATCAGTATACTTGGCCAAAATTTGTTTTAACCTCTCTTGTTCTTTAAATGATAAATTTTTGTTTATTTGAAATTGTATTTCGTCATTTTCATTCTGCTTCTCTTCATTCTCTATAAAATTTACCCCTGCAGGAAGACTTCCATAAGCCAATGTTTGGTCTTTCATGATTTTTAAAGGTCGAGGATAAGGGTTCGTTATCCAGATATGGGTTTTCTTATCCGTGACAGTAAGCAAACTTCTTGCCAATCGAAGACCATTTGTTTGAGTCATTCTGTTGTTCTCTTCGATGACATATTCGCCATCCTCTGCTTCTATTGAGGCCCTAATCAATTTAATAGATAGTTTAGGTATAACGGTATCTGTAGTGCTCTTTATTTTTTTTATATCATAATTGCTTACGTCATGATTACTCATCAAATTATATTTTATTGTTTCTCGTTTACAATCAATTTTAGCATTCATTTTTTTAAGGAAATCTCGTCCAAGAATAAGAGTTCGTAGATGCGCGTCCATTACTACAAATTCGTGGGATAATTCAGTGTCATCAATTTTTAAATCTAAAATAATGCTACCTACCATATCTAATTTTTTTCCATCGGGTCCTGAACACGTTTTAGTGAGACTATTTATTTCACGGCCAGCAAAAAGTGCTGTTCTTAGGTCGACCACTGAAAGATCGGCGCCTGTATCAATCAAAGCTTCGCATAACCCTATCTTGTCCACATTAATATTAATTTTGTACCTAGGGTCCAACTTTCTAATTCCATTTATGGTCGACTTGCTTTGATTGAAGGAATCAGGCGCGACACTTAGTTTAAATCTTCCAACACGGGATATCTATTCCGTGTAGGAATATTCATTTGTGTGTCATTACAAACATCCGCATAGAGGCGAGGCCGTGTATAATCTTTCCTTTCGTCCATTTGAAGATTTTCTTGGCTCTTGTCTTGGGAAACTGAGGGGTCCTCTTCTACGATCCTCACAAACTTGACTCTGCAATACCGCGCTACGTGTCCTGGCTTGTTACACTTGAAACATATTGGTCTCCCGTCTTCTGTCCTATTCCTGTTTGAATCTGGACTCTTATTGTAGGTTTTCCTTGGGTAGACCGGTTTTGGCTCAGGAATGGGAGTGTAAAATCGTCTAGGGGCTGATACCTGGGGCAGCGGCTTGTTCTGGTAGTACCTCGGAGCGGGGGCCTGGGGCTTGGGGGTGTTCTGGTAGTACCTCGGAGCGGGGGCCTGGGGCTTGGAGGTGTTCTGGTCTGGTCTTCTGAACGACGGAGCGTTCTTCCATTGCTCTTGATGGTGGGAACGAGGAGAGCGTGGTCCATTATATAGAACCTTTGATTTTTCTATACGTTCTTGATAATTATTTTCAAACAAATCCATCTTTTTACACAATCTTAGGAGTTCGTTGGTATTCTTAGGAGGGTTTAAGTAGAGGGCAAAAGAGTATTCTTTCTTTAACCCTCCAATAACCCAATTTATTTTATTCTCTTCTTCCATTTGGGGGTCGACCTTGTTGCACAGAACCAGGATATCCTCTGCAAACCTGATTGCAGGTTCATTCCACTGCTGCATTCTGTTTAGCCTCATCTTCAATTCTTCTTTGTTGGCGTCTGAGCCAAAATCCTGAATTAGGCGGCTCTTGAAATGTTCCCAGCTGGTAAAACTTATCTTGTGTAGGTCCAGCCAGGTTTTGGCGCTACCAATCATGTTCATGGCTGCATAGCGAGAAATAATATATTCTGCCCAGTGGTACAGGAAGCCAATTTCTTCAAGGGACTCAATCTATGGGCGAGGGTCTTCTGTTCCATCATATTTGGGGATGTCTATGTTGGGGTTCAAAACAACTGGGTCGGCACTTGCATCTCTACCAATTGTTGCACTGGGCTGCGGTTTGGCAGATTCTTCAGTCTTGAGTCTCTCCTCAGACGTGTCTTGCATCTTTCCAGAACGTGTCTCAACCATCTTACAAGGTTAAACCAGTCAATAATAAGACAACTATAAGTTTAGGTAGCACCTAGAATCTCCCTTTATTTACCACATCAAAGTTTAAAGCATGTAGGGTATTTAGTGTATCAAAATACAAATGTTTTATAGTACATAATATTTTATAAAAATAAATAAATTTATAATTTAAATTTTAAATATATTAAAAATAAAATTATAAATAATTTTAAAAATAGGCGCATTAATCATGATGCAACAATATAGAGACACCAAACATGATTCAACTTAAAATGGATGTCAATACAAAGAACACTGGTAAAAGATTGGGCTGGATATTGGTAAAGTTTGTAAGCAGGTCGTTGACATTGTCCAAGCAAATAAGGAAGAATATATACATATTGGCCATGTCAGTCTTCGATTTTTATCGAACAGAAAACAGTTTGTCAGCTATGATGTCACTATTATCATATAAAAGAAATGAAAGCACCAAAGAATGAATGTTTTTCCCACACATAAACAAACTTCTACTGTTCTTACTTAGATTTAAAAATATTGGGAGGGCTTGGCTCATCAGTGATGAGCCCTCCCAGCGAATTCACCAATTTAATCTACCAGACCACTTTTCAGAGCTCTAATACTGTATTGGATCATTCTGTTTATATATGTTACACTGAAGGGTGGAATCTCAGAAATGGTATTTAAGCAAGCTATTGACATGATTTTAGGACAGTAGAATTCATATGACACGTTATCGCCTTGTGCAATTTACTCTATAAATCATAGGTAGAGTTGGCAGGCGAGTCTTTCCTACGAATGTGACGAACCCCCCTAGGATCTGAACAACCACCCTTTAGGCAAACGAATTCATTTACATTAATTTTCTAATGAAAATATACATATATACATATGTATTTGAAAATAGAGCAATCCATATATTATTTTAAAAATGCCTATTTTGGATCATAAAGTTTATTTCCAATATTTTGTGTGGCAACTCGCCAAACTCTTTTGGGGAACAAGATTGTTTTGAGAAGCTCGCGTATCAATTCACGAGTATGTACAACTGCTAATAGCATCTCATAAAACTTTATGATGCAAAAAAAGGCATTTTTAAATAATATATATATATACATTAAAAAACGAAAGAAAAAAATAAAAGATAAAAAGATCAGATGTTGAAATCAATATTAAAAATGGCATATCCTGACCAGGAGCACATGTGCTTTACAGAAGGCAGAGCGCCATCTGGTGGAACAGAAATCAACTAAACATTGATTTAGCCTGTTCCCTGATATTCCCTGATATTCTGCGCTCTGCCTTCTGTAAAGCACATGTGCTCCTGGTCAGGATATGCCATTTTTAATATATATTAACATGTGACCAGATATTGTTGATTAAATCTATATGCAAAAATTATATACAGAATAAATAATAATAATACAAACTCCAACACCTTGCATAATAAAGTATTATCATATAAGTTTTCTATCAGCCCTAGGGAATTGATTTGATTAAATAGGCTTTCGGAGCAAGATATTCTTCAGTTTATTGTTATGCCCAATGAAAAGCCTCAGATGTCTCCTTACATCTCTATAAAAGCAGTCGCTATGTTCTTTGGTGTTTATAGCTGCTGTTCTGGGTAATTTTTCTGTTGTTGTCGTGTCCAATGCCTCAGCTGTCTCCGTACATCTCTATCATAGCAGTCACAATATCCACTATCTTGGGTGTATAAAGTTGCTGTTCTGCGTCCACGTCAATTATCTGCAAGACTGCGTTCATTAATGGACATGGCAATATGTGGGTAGGTGTTGGTTCCACACCAGGACAATTGTTACATGTCCTATAGAATCTTGTGCCTCTGGATGTATTGTTATTCCTTTGTAGCGTTTCATTCTGATTCTTTTTATTGTTTTTATAATTATTTTCTGTGTGTTTTGTTGCATATTTGGCCTTTCATTGTCGTATTTTGAATTATTTTAATTTTGTCAAAGCATCAGCATCAAATACTGATATTTGTTATTTCATTTGACTCAACCTCCTGGATTCCTTTGCTTGTTTATCCGCACTCTCATTAGCCCTGATCCCAACATTGGCAGGAATATATAGTAGAATGTTGCTGAGTGACAATGGCAATTACAGGTCCGGAAGATATAACGCTGGGTTCCAACCATAACAGGAGGTTAGCGTCATCCAATACCCTTGCACCTATTCTCCAAATACCATTAAAATATGCAAAATAATACTATTTATGTAAGAGTTCTAGCTACAGGGGGTCACTAGGTCTATCTATGTAATGTTTCTTTTATGTTGAGTCGTATGTGGTTCACCATTCTTCTGTCTGAAGAGTCCAACTTTCGTTTGATTCTATTGGTTCCATAAAGTTTACATATGAAATAATATATTTTGTGATTTTTTATATTATATTTTGCTGTGTTTTTTCTGACTATTGGTTGCCTCAAATCTCAGACAACATAAAATATAAGCCTTTATTTTTGATAAATTCAACAAGCATTCAGCACACATAAACACCTTATATATATATATATATCTCTATCATTCACTTGTATATTTACAAATTTATTATTTTTCTAATGAAGTATATACATATTTTCATATTTATCGCATTGTTCATCTCAAAAAAGAACAAATTAGCATGTGGAATCACCCTTCATACTTACACACATATATAGCTATATTTTTAGGCAACAATGACCTTTATTGAGACTTCAAAAGAAAATGACATTAATTGATTAGTGGGAAAAGTGTAAATTAAAATCTTTCTATAAACAACTTGTATATCTAGTATTTTTAATACATTTTTTTAGCAATGAGTTTCTTTTAACATACCTCATTAAATATAATCTCTCCAGTACTTACTGTAATGATGAAGGTTATTGAATGATAGGGCTTTCTCAGAGTGGAATAAAGTGGAGTAAAATTAAACTAAAGGTTTATTTAAGTTATTCTGTAATATTTAGCCAACCCAAAATTCCTTGATGTTTACTTATATCAACCGCATTGGGCACTTTTTTTTTATTTGAAAAAAAATGCTCCAATGGTCCCCCATTCTTGCAAAAGTCCAACCCCACCAGCGAGTGCAAGTAACCAAACGGGGCTCTGGCACATTTGTAAGTGCAAAGTCGAACTGTTTTTCACATGTGCAGACATGTGGTGCGCTTACAGTAAAAGCAGTCGCCTACTTCTATCCACCATGATTATCATGGCCTGTACCGCGTGTACTAGGGATAAGGAAAAATTTATATCAAAAGCTATAAATATAATTTTGAAAGTGTATGTTATGTTTCAGATCCCTGTTTGACAAACGCCACAAAGACACTATGCGAGTCAAAGAATGCCATGTGTATATTCAATCCAAATATAACAACAGGTTTCCAATGTATGTGCCATAATGGATCTGATGCAGCCAAGATAACTAAATGCTCTGGTAAGTTTAATTATGAAATTTCGAAACTATTATAGACGCGTATGATTATTTTAAAAATTAAACAATTTCTAATGCCCTTATTATAATGAAAAACCCTCCCATTAATCCTTCCATTACAGTAAGGGCAGTAAATTTGTTTTATTTTTAAAATTAGTTATAGTTTCGTATTAATTATTAATAATAGTTTCGTATAATTTTTTATCGAATATAAATACATTGTAATAGAATATTAACATTATATGTGTTTTTGTCCAGATAACTGCGAAGATATTAATGTTCTTAAACATTGTTTTTCGAAAATGGCAAATTGTGTCAACAATCCAGAAGTTGAAGATGGATATCAATGTGTTTGTCCTCAAGGTGAAATTGTTACTGATGGAAAGATATGTCCAGGTAAGTCATTTTTGATATATAATATAGTGCTTTCATTTAAACAGAAAACGCTAAAAAAACTCTCCTCCAGTTTAATAAGAAGACATATATGTCGTAAACCCGGGTAAGCCAACAAGTAAGTTGGAAGCAGTCGGGGTTGAGTGGCAAGGCGTCCAGAGTGAGAAGTCCGCACGGGACAGTAAGGACAAAGTTTGGAATCAGATGACGCTCTCCTAGTACGTCTCACGTGGCACCAGGACCAGGGGGAAGTTGAGGATTAACTGAGGAAAGCTCGGCGTCCAGCCTGAAGCCGCCGAGGCAGAGAGGAGCCAAAACGGCGGCCACGAGGGCCGCCGTGATATGACAACGGACCTAGACTCAGCGGGCCTGTCAGAAATATCCACTGTAACCTAACTAACTGTCAACATCCGGACCAACACCCCTTCTTTGTCCCTCTCTGAATCCCCCGGGTTTCTGGTGGCAAGCTGGTGTCACTTTGAGACGACTAGAAAAGACGTCATACTTTTTTACTTACATATCACATTGTTTAAATTACGATATATATATAATTAATTTTATCTATAAAATAAGACGCCTATCGTAAAAAGAGACGTTAAAGTAAGTGCTATTTGTATTATGATGCATCAGCGCGCCATCTGTTATGAATATTCGAAACAAATATAGACGCTTAGGATTCTTTTGATAATTAAACAATTTCTATTGCCCTATTAATCATCACTGATGAGCCAGGCCCTCCCTTTAATTTTTCCATTGCAGTAAGGACAGTAGAAATTGTTTAATTTTAAGAAGAATCATACGCGTCTATACCTAATAGTTTCGAATTTTCATAAGTGCTATTTGTACTAAAGTTTGGTGGAGCAGTGATATGAACCGAAGATTCGTGATAAAAACAACCAGGGCTTGAATCCCGTGGCTGAATTCAAACCAAAATATTGGTAAAATAGATAATTTTATAAATCCAATATGTATTTTTATTATCTGATTATATATATATATATATATATATATTAATATATTTGTCACACAAGATAAAGGACATTGCAACTGCTGTGATAGAGATGCATGGAGATATCTGAAGCTCTTCATTGGACACAACAACAACAATGTATTCGTCTATTTATATATTTATCCATATATTTATCATTATTTAGTCTTATTTATTTGAATATATTATTTTTTGCATTAAAAAAACCTTATATAACTCTATATGGATCATATAATAAAGTAATTTCAATCTCCTTCTCTCCATCTCTTTAAACAATGATATTCATAAATTAATATTAGATCTTTATAGTGTTCATATAATATTATAACAAAGTATTTATTAATTTTATTATTTTATTAACATAGTGGTTATTTTTATGTTTATATTTTGCTACTCTATAAATTTCCCTCGTGGCTTATCTTTTGTTTACCATTCATAGTTGGTTCTTGCCAGAAATATATTGTTATCTCATCCCAAAGTTGATCTTCCCTAAATTTCCACATGGCAATATTAATCATTTTTGATTTATTTTATTAATCAAATAAAAATCTCTCAGGATAAGTTTTCTTTATTACACTTTTAACGATTTTACAAGTTTTCGGGTTTTAAACGACACTTTTACAGGTAAAAATTTTAGAAAAGATTTTATAAATATTTTCACATGTAGAAGGTTCGTTTAAATCCCGAAAGCTTGTAAACTCGTTTAAAGGGTAATAAATGAACTTATTTGAGCAATTTTACCCAATAAGCCTCCCAACCCAATATAACAATATCCCTGACAAATAATCTAAATATTAATAATTATTGGAATGTATATATATTAAATCCCAGTATAATATCTATTACTTTAGCTGGTAACAGTCTGATGCACGCCCGCGAGAGCACACGCTAATAACAAATGTTTTCAATTATTCTGTGTAAATATTATTTAGAGATTGTGCATCAACACAAAGGATTATAAATCTCATTTTTGAATTATAGATTTTATCATAATAAACATCTCTCTATTTTCAATTAGACTCCATTTTAATTATAAACTGTGTATTTTCAGATCCATGCAAGAATAATGGAACAGGCAAGATATGCAAAGAAAAAAATGCAAATTGCTTTCCAGATCTAAGAAGAGAAGAGGGTTATCATTGTGAATGCTGGGATGGAAAAGTTCTAAATGATGGAGACGAAAAGTGTGAAAGTAAGAAAAAATAGTTTGGTCACACTTGGTTATCTCGTGTATCTTCAATAAAGGTCACTAATATCTTTCAGAGTTATTGTCTCAATCCCGATATACATGCTGAAAGGTACAACTTCCTTAAGTGTTGTCCATGAGTGTATAAACACTTGGTTATCTCGTGTGTCTTCAATAAAGGTCATTGTATTATCTTTCAGAGTTATTGTCTCAATCCCGATATACATGCTAAAAGGTACAACTTCCTTAAGTCCATGAGTGTATACACACTTGGTTATCTCGTGTGTCTTCAATAAAGGTCACTCTAATATCTTTCAGAATTATTGTCTCAATACCGATATACAGGCTATAAGGTACAACTTCCTTAAGTTTTGCCCATGGGTATATACAAACTTGGCTATCTCGTGTGTCTTTAAAAAAGGGTCACTGTAATATCTTTCAAAGTTATTGTCTTAATCCAGATATACATGATAAAAGGTGCAACTTAGGTTAAGGTTTTTCATAACCTTTGAACTATTAAACCAAATCCTAGAAAATTATAATATACATATCATATAAACATATAACACCAATTATTGTATCATTTGTACATATTGGAGTTCAGCCAACTTAAATATTGGTAAATAAATTATATTTTGAACCAATATTTGCTTTTTCAATTAATGATATATTCATGGATTGTTGTATATAAATATATATGTATATATATGTAGTGATTTACGTAATGATACTACTTATAAAATTACTCAATGTATGTATATATGTTATAAATGAAAAATATATTCTGCTGATTTTGATTATCTTGAGGATTATGCTATGGAATTATTTGCTGGTTCTTTTTAGTAGTAAATGGTATTGGTAATGTAGTCGTGGCAAAAATCTTGAAGGTATAATAATAAAAATGGATTAGATCAGAATTAGCTTTAATTGAGCTGAGGAATATATAAAAAACATAATTTGATAAAAGTACTGCCTGACTTAAGGCGTAAGAATAAAAAAATCAAAAACTTATTTACATAATGTACAAAAGATTTGAGCCGGCCTTCGAGAAACAACAACAATAGGATATATAAAGGGAGGTCGCGTCATCTGGTGGTAGATTTAACAGAATATTTGAATCTATGAAATATATAATTTTAAATAAAATAATATTTTTATAAAACTTATATATATAATTTCTCCTCTAGTTTCTTGTAATTGTCTTACAGTCTGTTAAAGGATGTTATTGTCTGAAAGCTCGCCAATCTTATATATCTTTCATAAAGAATTTCGTCACCGTTAGTTTTTATTCCTTCTTAAGAATGATATCTGGCGATTCTTCTTTTTGAAATATATTTGCATATAGTAAACATTTTATGATCATTCAACTGATATTTCTCGATAGAATCCGAATTTTTATATTGTACAAAGTTGTTCCAAAAGTTTTGAAACACTTGTAAAAAATTGAGATACCAATATTATTTGCCGTTATGTATAAGGTCTTTGTATTATGTATAAAGTAATTATGTATTCGCCGTAATAATATTATTCGCCGTTATATATAATGTATTTGTATTATGTATAAAGTAATTGTATTATGTATTATTATGTATTCGCCGTAATATTATTCGCCGTTATATATAATGTCTTTGTATTATGTATGAAGTAATTGTATTATGCATTATTATGTATTCGCCGTTATGTATAATGGCTTTGTATTATGTATAAAGTGATTGCATTATGTATTATTATGTATTCGCCGTAATAATATTATTCGCCAAGTGATAAGAAAAACGTTTTAAGTAAAAAAATAAACTTTTGGGACAACCTTATATAATAGAAACCATTATGCCTTTCATTTATCGATCATTTTAATACTTAATTCATCCTTCTGTGATGCAGATCCCTGTGATAATTGGGACATTAGATATGAATGTATTAAAAGATGGGCAAATTGTTTACCAATATCTAATGCAACTGAAGGATATCAATGCAAATGTTCAAATGGATATATTTTAGAAGAAAATGACATATGTCCAGGTATGTATTCTTTTTTTTTTTTTTGCTTATCCCTAGTACACGTGGTACCCACCCATAATCAGGGTGGGTAGAGGTAGGCGACTGCGTTTACTGTAAATGCACCACATGTCTACACATGTGAAAAGCAGTTCGACTTTGCACTTACAAATATGCCAATGCCCCGTTTGGTTATTCGAACTCGTTGGTGGGGTTGGACCTTTGCAAGAATCGGGGGGCATTGGAACATTTTTTTTTAATCAGAAAAAAGTGCCTATGCGGGATTCAATCCGGTCATAGCGATCGAAAATCAACGGTTTAGACAATCCTTCCACTGAATTCCCTGGCATGTATTCTTAATTGTATTATTAAAATTAATGGTAATTATAATGTATCAAGCGGTTTTAGAATAAAATATCAAATTTCAATACCAGACACCTTTTCTAGAAAAATGTTTTATTTTATCGAAGTTAGACAGAAAATATTTTGTCCTTGTCAGGAAAAAGAAAATTTTAGCAAGATGTTAAAAATGATTTAGAAACGTCTTGCTAAATATGAAAAAAAAATAGTAAAAATGTGATATTGTACTGGGATAAGGTGCATAAATTATAAAAAAGGCATCTCTTTATTGTACAACTGAAAGTTTCTGATGGCTTGTGCACAAAAATTAACGAGAATAGTCGATATTTATTCCGATAGATGGCGCAAGCCATCAGCAACTTTAAATAGCACGATAAGGAGAAGCCTTTTTCATAAGTCTTGCTAAATGTTTTTTTTTTTTTTTTTCCTAATGAGGACAAAATATTTTGTCGAAACTTTTAAGAAAATAAAACTTTTTTCTGGTCGAAGTGTCTTTTAATTAAGAAATATGAATTCTAGCCACACATACATAGGTGACTTATATCTGGGAGGACAATACTGTTGCTATCTATATCTATGCAAAACAATATATCTCCTCAAATTTATTATATTATAAAATCACTAAGACTGTCGACTAGTGATGAGTTTATCATTTCGGAAGACTGTAGTGTGGCATTTTTGGCTGGATTCCTTCGTGATAGTCACAATGATCAGAATGGTTTCAGGCGTCAATGAATTGCACAAAAGGACGAGGCATGTTGGATGTCACCTCAGAGAGGGCGAGAGATAGAGTGAGCGGGTGGCCAGCGCCAATTGTGGAGGGTCTGATCTATTCTAGAACCAGAGGGGAACTGTCTGTAATTCGACAGTTTTTAACGGACAGATGGTGTAATCGGAGACCTTTCTCCTGTCTGGGCGCCGGCTATCACTCAATCAAACTTTATTATTCCGTTTTGTATTGCATCATGGACAAACTGGGTAGTTGGATTATGTCTACAGTTTTGGTTGTTACACTATAAATATATTACATATGGGGGATATAAGTATATATTGAAATATATTACCATATATATATGTGTGAAACTAAATATTAAATTGTGTGTGATGCACAGATCCCTGTGAAACTGAAGGAAAAGACGCCTACTGTAAAGAAAAGAATGCAAGATGTGAACGAAGCAAATTTTCAGATAAAGGTTTCGATTGTTACTGCTACAATCATGTAAAATTGAGCGGAACAGACAAATGTTTAGGTAAGTCAGATATATAAATATATTTTCATTGTTATTAATTGTACTGTATGCATTTATAATATTGACACGTGAAAAATTAGGAAAGACAAACTTTAGAATGACACAGCAATTTAGTTAAGGCAAGAACAAACTACACGTGTATAATTAATAAAAAAAATACACGACAAGCAATGAGGGATATTTACAGAGTAGCAACATATAAATATCATAATTGAAACTCTGTTAATAAAATAATAAATTATTTGCTATAGTATTGTTTATCTTTTAAAATTACAAAATATTTCCTCACAATAAGTTTCTCTTTATTTTAATATACTAGTTTTCAAGCCTTAATCGCTCTTCAACGGGCGTTAAATATATCAACTACACTGGTGCGCAAATTTGAAGGAACAACATATTTTTTTCATTCATCTCAAATTTTATTGAACATTTATCGAAGAAATTTTATACACAAATTTATTATTCCATTATTGATTGGAATACCCAAAATCAAAGAAATCGAACACGTATTTTATGCAAATTAGCCGGTCAAGCAATGATCTCCTTGCAGTCAGTGTATAAATATCTTGGAAATTGTTGTTAATATGGAGTGTGATCGTCTTTAACTGATAGACAGGCTCTACATCGGCGACCCATACAAAGAATTAGGGAGTTTATAAGCTCCTGTGAAATCAACGCACACTCTTTTTTAAAGTGTGTTTCTAACTCATGAGTAGTCCAAGATTGTTCTATACATGCTCAATGGGATTTAGGTCTGGAGATCGAGCTGGCCAATTCATCCGAGCAATTGCATGGTTTTGGAGAAAAGTGTCGACCACATCAGCCCTACGTGGACGGGCATTATCATCCATTAGGAGAAAGTTTTCTTCCATTTCTACTGATACAATGCGCAGAAGGCTTCACATGAAGGGCCTCTATGCTCGACGACCCATAATTTGTGTGCCGTTGACACCACCTCAAAAGAGAGCAAGGGAACTTAGGTGCAGACAACATGTCGCCTGGAATCCAGATAAATGGAGACGTGTAATGTTCACTGATGAGTCCAGATTCTCTCTAAACAGCTATTATCGTCTTGTCTTTGTCTGGAGAGAGGTAGGAACCAGAAACAACCCCCGAAATATGGTTGAAAGGGATCCCTACAGAAGCCAATGTTTTATGGTCTGGGCTGGAATCTTCTTGGGCGGTCACACAGCACTCCACATTTTTCGGCAAGAAACCCTGACTGGACAGAGGTATCGGGACGAGATCTTGGCAGCATATGTGATGCCTCAATCATTAGAAATGGTAGAAAACCTTCTTATAATGGATGATAATGCCCGTCCACATAGGGCTAGCGTGGTCGACACTTTTCTCCAAAACCATGCAATTTCTCGGATGAATTGGCCAGCTCGATCCCCAGACCTAAATCCCATTGAGAATATGTATGGGACAACCTAGGACGGCGGATTACATCCCTCCAACCCCTTCCTAGAAACATTCATGAGCTTGAAACAGCCTTAACACAAGAGTGGGCGTTGATTCCACAGGAGCTGATAAACTCCCTAATTCTTAGTATGGGTCACCGATATAGAGCCTGTCTATCAGTTAAAGGCGATCACACCCCATATTAACAATAATATCCAAGATATTTATGCACTGACTGCAAGAAGATCATTGCTTGACCGGCTAATTTGCTTAAAATACGTGTTCGATTTCTTTGATTTTGGGTATTCTAATCTATAATGGAATTAAAAAAATGTGTATGAAATTTCATTGATAAATGTTCAATAAAATTTGAGATAAATGAAAAAATATGTTGTTCCTTTAATTTTGCGGACCAGTGTATATCTTACAAGAAATATTCACAATTAAGCCCGTTGAAGAGTGATTATCACTTGAAAGCTAGCAATTTAAAATAAAAAGAAACTCATTGTGAGGAAATATTTTGTAATTCTAAAAGTTTTTCACAATTTCATCATGAATATTGTTTATCTTGAAATAAATGTTTCATTACTATATTGTTAAAATTCTACTGTTAAAATACATTAAAACAATGAAATTATATAACGACGTTTGATAATTATCCCGCAAATGTTTCTTTTGAACGAAAAATCGAAATTTATTTTAAGGAGAAATAACGATTATTTCTAACCTTAGGAATGAAGTATGAAAGAATGAATTGTGAAGAGTAATGATACGAAAAAATCGTTATTTCTCCTTAAAATAAATTACGATTTTTCGTTCAAAAAAAAAAACATTTGCGGGATAATTGTCAAGCGTCGTTCTACAATCATAAGCCACATTATATTGTATTATCAATGAAATCATGTTCATTACTCAACTACCAAATGATAGTTTGGGGATATAAAATGAACCACATCAGTTTTACCAATTTCTGACAAAGGTTCACCTGTATAAAATCCATTAAAACAATTAATCTATCAAATTACAAAACTATTTTAGACGCGTAATATTCTTTTTATTATAAAAACAATTTCTACTACCCTTACTGCAATGGAAAATTTAAAGGGAGGGCCTGGCTCATCAGTAGTGAACCCTCCCAGCGGTTTAACCAGTTTAATCTACCATACCGCTGTTATATTGCATTTTTGGAACTCCCTTTTATAGTGATACTGATGCTAGACTCTTCGAATGGGTATATTTAGATGTACTATGGACATAGGCTTTTAGGACAACAGAATTGCATACAATTATAAATATATAAATTTATGTTCATCATTCAAGTACTAAAACTACAAAACGATATGTTTGGGAATAAGAATAAGCCTCAAAACTTGTTTTGGAAATTAATGATAAAAGAATTACCTGAATAAAAAACATTAACATATTGAATTTATGATCATCAACAAAGATCCAAATGATTCATGAATGAATTAATCAATCAACCACTACCTAACTTGAGGCGTAAAAATAAAGAAAATAAAATATTACCTATTTACATATCTACAGAAAAATTTGAGCCAGCCAAATGAAACAACAAAAAATAGGTTTATATAGGGAAAGCCACGATATCTGGCGGTCGACTTTACAGAGTAGTGTTTGTTCCCTATAAATTATAATTCTAAATTGAAATCATTTATATAACATAAATATATACTCATATATATAGGTTGAATATCGAGCAATCCATTTATGATAAATGAAAATGAGGCCATTTTGGATAAAATATTGAATATTATAATAAATATATTTATTCAAAATATGCGCTTATTTTAATATATATACAGTTAAACCTGTCTATAGCGCCCCCTCTTAATAGCACCTTCCTCTCTATAGCGTTCGATTTTAAATGCTTAGTTGACCTCTCTATTGCGCCCCTCTATATAGCGTCTCCCTCTCTATAGCACCCGATTTTAAATACATAGTACGATGCTATTTACATCAAAAGTTACCTGTCTATAGCACCTTCTCTCTATAACACCCTATTTTGGTGAGTCCCAAGAGGGGGCGCTATAGACAGGTTTAACTGTAGTACGATGCTATTTACAATAAAAGTACCCTCTCTATTGCGCCCCTCTATATAGCGTCTCCCTCTCTATAGCGCCCGATTTTAATTACATAGTACGATGCTATTTACATTAAAAGTGACCTGTCTATAGCACCTTCTCTCTATAGTACCCTATTTTGGTGAGTCCCAAGAGGGGGCGCTATAGACAGGTTTAACTGTAGTACGATGTGATTTACATTAAAAGTGACCTGTCTATAGCACCCCCTCTCTATAGCACCCTATTTTGGTGAGTCCCAAGAGAGGGCGCTATAGACAGGTTTAACTGTAGCACGATGTGATTTACATTAAAAGTGACTTGTCTATAGCACCTTCTCGCTATAACACCCTATTTTGGTGAGTCCCAAGAGGGGGCGTTATAGACAGGGCTAACTGTATATGATAGACATATATATATTTACATAATATTCCATAGAATAGAATGACATTATATTTAATAATTTTTAATTTGCTTGTTGAATTTCAGATCCTTGTGAGGTTGATGGAAAAGATGAATTCTGCAAAACAAAGATTGCTAAATGTGTTCCTGATGCTAATGATTCAACTGGTTTCCAATGTAAATGTGAAAATGGAGTCAATCTTAAAGCTTATGAAACATGTAAAGGTAAGTATAACCATTATATGATAGAAAATTATCATTTAAAAAATATGTTTTATATTTTCAAAAATTTACACTCATGGAGAACACTTAAGGAAGTGGAAAATCGTTGATATTATTGGTTTTCTGTTTTTTTTTTTTTTTTTCAAGGAAAGAGAGGTTGTTTACACTTGGTTATATCGTATGTCTTCAATAAAGATCACTGTAATATCTTTCAGAGTTATTGTCTGAATCCCGATATACATGCTAAAAGGTACAACTTCCTTGAGTTTTGGCCATGAGTGTATGCACACTTGTTATCTCGTATGTCTTTAATAAAAAAACACTTTGTTTCAAATTCTTGCAGATTTTGTCTGAATCCTGATAAATTGCTGAAAGGTACAACTTTATGAATGTACCACAATGTATATACAAACTAAATATGATTAAAATATCTTTATATTTGATATGAATATATAAGAAAATGTAAAATTCCTTCGATAAAACCCTTTCAAATACCTATGCATTTAACTTCTCAATTAAAAATACATATATTGGATCAAAATATCATTTATTTAACCAATATTTCAGTTGGCTGAACGCCAACCTTTATCAAGGTGTTATAACATATTTAATGTGTGTCAACAACAAACTCAGCGCCACATAACGTCAATAGAATTAAGTTTAAAAAATATTATTTGCTTATATTCAATGGAGAGAAAAAATATTAAACCTAATTTTATTGACGTTATGTGGCGCTGAGTTTGTTGTTGACACACATTAAAATGTTATAATACCTTGATAAATGTTAGCGTTCAGCCAACTGAAATATTGGTAAAATAAATGATATTTTGATCCAATATATGCCTATTTAATTGAAGAATTATTTATGGATTTCTCTATTTTATATACATTTAAAGATATTGTAAGTTTTGTCATTATAAATGTGTTAATATTTCAGTGGAATGGACACCATGTGAGTCTGGAAGCCACAAAAAGGATCAATGTAAGCATCAGAAAGCTTTATGTTTACAAAATTTTGTCGGAGACAACAAATGTGTCTGCGAGCCTGGATTCAAAATGATTGATGGGGTATGTAAAGGTGAGTAGATAATTCATTATTTATCAATTTATGTCTTCTTAGAAAACATTTATTTTATAACTTAGAATCTATAATATCCAAACAGCAAAAAAGCATAAAAAGATACATTGAAACATACAAAACAATATGGAAAAATACTATCCCATAATTGAAGGCAGTCTTCTATTATTATAGTTTCAAGATTTTAACCACGACTGCATTACCATAATCCTCAACATGATCAAAATCAACAGAAATCTTATCATTCTTATTTATTTAATATGTATATATGAAAAAAAAAAATAGTACAAATGTGCTATTATACTGGGATAAGGTGGATAAATTAAGAAACAAAAAAGGCATCGTGCAACTGAAAGTTGCTGATGAATTGCGCCATCTATAGGAATAAATATCAACTATTCTTTGATTTTTAATTATTTCAGAATTGGTCATATACCCATTCTTGATTAATCAAGAAAAGCTATTCCGATAAATGGCACAAGCCATCAGCAACTTTCAGTTGACGATAAGGAGATGCCTTTTTTGTTTAATATATATATATATATATATATAGATGGAAAATTTGCCGGGAGAAAATTAATCCATGGAAGCAATGGTCGCCTCTCCCGTCAAAATAACGGTCAATAGATGGCGTCAGATTCTGACGTTTATTTTGACGGGAGAGGCGACCATTGCTTCCATATATATATATATATATATATATATATATATATTGAATCAATAATTCTTTCTCTAAACTTTAATAACGAACCACTTGATGAGGAAAGAGTTTCTTTAATATACAATATCACAAGCTTTCGGGCACAATCACCCTTCTACTGGTGTAAAACGAGACAAAACATTAGTGGCAATCAGCTATATATATATACAAAAAGTAAGACAGATATGTAAAATTGTGCCAGAGAAATTAACATAATATTGGAGGATTATTCATAGAAGTTAAGCAAAGCAAGTAATTATACATATAATACATGGCTATTACAGAAACTAAGTATGAACAACGACCATAAAACGAAATAAAACAAAATAAAATAGAAATAAAATAAAATAAAAATAAACCAACACTGCCACCGTCGTGTAAAAGTATAAATAGGCCATGAAAACCAAATCTTTCAGATAGGAGGTTCCAGTACTAAATTATCATATATTTCAGGAAGGTCTATTGCTCTATTGATGCTTTTAAATTTTTTGGTGAGTATAGCCTCCAGGACCAATCGCTGGTGCTTATTCTTAATCTCATGATAGTGGGCCGAGGGGTTATAGATATTGAAGTTTTTAAGCCTACCCCACTCAGTTATTAGAGAAAGCATAGTTGCTTTCCTAACAGAAATACAGACCGATGCATCCACCATACAATCAATTGTAAGCCTGGCAGATATTTGTCTAAATATGAGTGTATTTAAATTTGAATCGCAAACATACAGACAGATACGGGGTTCCCCAATGGGGAGTTCTTTTTCAACCGTTGCAGCAGAATTGGTGATGATCATGATTGACAAATCAATCAATGAAAAACATAGAACAGATATTGTGTTATGGCGCAGATATGTAGATGATATCTTTTGTGTCTGGGATCAGAATTCATATGAAGCCATATTAGCATCCCTTAACAGCTATAATGATGATATGTCGTTTACTATAGAAATAGCTCAAGGGGGTGTAATACCATTCCTTGATGTTCTAATAATTCAAACTCCAAACTCTTACCACACTACCGTATATTACAAAAAATATTTCCTCCCCAACTACACGCATTACACTTCCTGTTGTCCCAATTCCCAAAAAATCAGTATTATAAAAACTTTATCTAAGCGTATACACACCCATTGTTCCCTTCCATCTTTCCAGGCAATAGAGAAACAGAACATAATCAAGAATCTCAACTCTGCAGGCTATCCGACATCCTTTATTTGCAAACATTTTTATGATTCCTCAGGAATAAGAAATACTGCTCAGTACCGGTCCACCTGTTTCATTCCATACTCTTACAAATCGGCGGCCATGGCACGAATTCTGAATAGATATGGTGTAAACTCATATTTCTCCAACACACTCAGTCTGGCAACCAAACTAAAACAGACAATAGCAAAAAGTAGTGAAACCATTGATTCCCTTAATACCCACAATGCCGTTTACTCCATATCATGTGAGCAGTGTGATGCCAAGTATGTCGGAGAGACTGGGAGAATGGTGAAGACCAGAATGGTGGAGCATGATAGATCGGTAAAAAGGAAAGATCCCCGCTCTCTAGTTTACCAACACATACGGGACACAGGCCACACATTCAATATCTATAACCCCTCGGCCCACTATCATGAGATTAAGAATAAGCACCAGCGATTGGTCCTGGAGGCTATACTCACCAAAAAATTTAAAAGCATCAATAGAGCAATAGACCTTCCTGAAATATATGATAATTTAGTACTGGAACCTCCTATCTGAAAGATTTGGTTTTCATGGCCTATTTATACTTTTACACGTCGGTGGCAGTTTTGGTTTATTTTTATTTTATTTTATTTCTATTTTATTTTGTTTTATTTCGTTTTATGGTCGTTGTTCATACTTAGTTTCTGTAATAGCCATGTATTATATGTATAATTACTTGATTTGCTTAACTTCTATGAATAATCCTCCAATATTATGTTAATTTCTCTGGCACAATTTTACATATCTGTCTTATTTTCTTACTTTTTGTATATATATATAGCTGATTGCAACTAATGTTTTGTCTCGTTTTACACCAGTAGAAGGGTGATTGTGCCCGAAAGCTTGTGGTATTGTATATTAAAGAAACTCTTTCCTCATCAAGTGGTTCGTTATTAAAATATATATATATATATATATATTGTAAAAAAAAAATTCTGCTTGATTTTGATTAACTTGAAGATAACGCTATGGAAATGCAGTCGTGGCAATAAAAATCAAAATATTTCGATCAGCAATTGCTTTAATTGAACCTATGGAATATATATAAACATAATTTGATAAAAGTACTGCTTGGCTTAAGGGGTAAGAATAAAAAAAAGTATTTACATAATGTACAGACGGTTTGAGCCGGCCATCGGGAAATAACAACAAATGGCTATATAAGCAGAAAACGCGACCTCCGGCGGTCGACTTAACAGAATATTTGAATCTATGATATATATTTAAAATAAAAAAAAAAAAAACATTTTGAATAATACCTTTATATAACTTATATATATGGATTTGTTTGATCTCTAAAATTTAAATATCGTAGTTATACCTGTATAAGTACTGTTACACCAGAAAGCTTATATTGCCGTTATAAAAATGAACCTTTTTCCTCAGTAAAATTCTATTTATTTTTAAAGTATATCTTATCTATTCGTCATATTTTAACGTAGAGGATGAATTATACAATTATATACAAATGGTTGTTATTAAACAGACATGCAGATCCAGTCTTGTACGCCTGAAGAAGATCTGCGTTGCCAAATTCTGAATGCCAGATGTCAAGGTGGAAGATGCCTCTGTAAACCTGGCTATGGAAGAGCTCCACATCCCTTAGCTAGCTGTGAATGTGAGTATGCAAATATTACCTATTAAACTATTATATATATATATGAAAAATAATAGAAAATATAAAATAAAAAGGTCAGGTGTTAATATTAAAAATAAAAAAGGCATATCCTGACCAGGAGCACATGTGCTTTACAGAAGGCAGAGCGCCATCTGGTTGAACATAAATCAACTAAACGTTGATTTAACCTGTTCCCTGATATTTGACCAATCCAATTTCTTGATAAATCAAGAAAAGCCATCCACGAACGCGTTTCGCGCTGTTGGCGCTTGTCAGCTTGGAGTAGGCTGTACCACTTTAATATATATAATATGTATATTAAAATAAGGGCATATTTTGGATCAAAATTGTAGTGTATTTGCATATCGAATTATGGATATGCAAATATCCTGTTTTGCATACTAGTTGTTGTATAATTGTGTATATAAATAGAGATAGTTTTAAGCTACGGCAGTCAGTCGCTTTAGGTAATAAAGGAGTTTACAGGAGTCCGCCTTGGCCTTATCCTCGTCACCTCACCCTTGGCTACCTCACACCTATAAGGAAAGAACAAACCTGGCGACGAGAAAATCTTCAGGAAGCCACGGTACTTACTACGAGGTGTGCAACTACTGGTACGTGTCTACGGGAGCGACCACGAGGTTTTAAGAAAGCGGACCTACGTCTGACTCAAGGCATCTAACTGAGGAAAAATGGCGATTAATCAAGCTGTTCCGTTCAGAGTTTTCGATGCGAAAGAAGAAAACTTCGAAATCTTCGTACAGCGATTTGAGGCGGCTTGCGAAGCAAATGAAACAAGTGACCAGAAAAAGGTCGTAATCTTGTTAAGTTTATTGAACTCTGAACTTCTTAAACTGGGAAATGATTTATTTTACCCTGAGAAGATAAAAGAGCAGTCTTATGAAATGATAATAAAGAAAATAAGGCAACATCTTGAGCCTAAGCCAAAGGTAATCCCTCAGCGATGCAAATTCTTAAAAAGGGTGCAAAGGGAAAATGAAACGGTTTCCGAGTATCTAAGGGAGCTGAAGCACCTCGCCACAAAGTGTGAATTTGGCAGCATGCTGGAGATGATGCTGCGTGATAGATTCGTGGCAGGCTTGTCATCCGAGGCCCTCCAGAAGAGACTCTTGCAAGAAGAGGATGATGTAAAGCTGGAGCGAGTGTTGGCCATCGCAGTCTCGTATGAGCTAGCCGAAAAAGATGCTAGTGAGCTGCATGGAAATTGCATAGGCAAAGTGACCTCGCATCCGGGAAGAAAAATAAGGGAGAGGCACACCCCGGTGCAGAAATATAGTCCTACGGAAGGAGTAAAAAGGTGTTACCGGTGCGGTGAAAGAAATTCCCACCTAGCGCCAGCATGCCCACACAAGTCAAAGGCTTGTTATAAGTGCAAAAAGATTGGGCATCTAAGTAAAGTATGCAAAGCGGCAAATTATGCACAGAAAAATAGCTATGTGCATGAACAGATACTGTCCCTCAAGGGTGAAACGGAGGCTAAAGTTACGCTCACTTTAGACGGAAAAGTATTAAAGTGTGTAGTGGATACTGGAAGTCCGGTAACTTTGATGCCGAAGACCATCTTCAAGAAATTCTGGAAAGTGAAATTATTTCCTACCTCGAAGACTCTAAAAACCTTGTGCAATAATCCTATTAAGTTAGTAGGAGAAAGGGACGTTTTTGTTGAAGAAGCCGGAAGGAAACTTAGATTGATAGTGGTTGATGAGGGTTTCCCGGAGGTTTTGCTAGGAAGGGAATGGCTGAAATTTTTGGATATAAATTACAGTAGATTATTAAATGTAAATGTAAATAAAATTTCGGAGATTTGCATGGACTCAATTATTGAAAATTACGCAAATCTGTTCAACAATGATCTAGGTTGCTTAAAGGATGTGAAATTAAATATTTGCATTAAGAGGGATGCAGCACCAGTGTTTTGTAAGGCTCGAAGTCTGCCTTTTGCTATGAAAAAAAAGGTAGAGGATGAATTGGAGGATATGGTAGATAAAGGAATTTTAGAGCCTCTTGATTACGCCGACTGGGCAGCACCCATAGTGCCAGTTTTGAAAAAGGATGGCAGAATTAGAATCTGTGGGGATTTTAGGAGTACGGCAAATAGGGCAATTATATTGGATAAATACCCATTGCCTACGATAGATGAGATATTTTCTAAATTATCGGGTAGTACAGTTTTCTCAACCCTGGATCTTTCAATGGCCTATCTGCAGGTAGAGCTAGCAGAAGCCAATGGAGTAGTGAATATAAATACTACGAAGGGATTGTTTGCATATAAAAGACTCCCTTATGGTGTGGCAGTAGCACCGAACAAATTCCAGAGGTTAATGGACAACATTTTTGCTGACATACCAGGAGTGGCATGTTATATAGACGACATTTTGGTGTCAGGTAGAGATGCAAATGAGCATAAAGCCAAGTTGGAGCTGGTATTTAAAAGATTAGAGGAAAAGGGCTTGAAGTTGAATAAAAATAAATGCAGGTTCGCGGTTGATTCGGTTGAATACTTGGGTTTCCGAATTGATAAGAACGGCCTGCATCCATTGATCAACAAGATTCAAGCAGTCTCCAATGCTCCAGAACCCAAGAACATTGGTCAGTTGCGATCATTTATTGGAATGTTGATGTACTACGCCAGATTTATAAGAAATATATCTCATATATTGACTCCTTTCTACAAGTTATTGAAGAAAAATACTCGTTGGAAATGGACAAGAGAACATCGGATATTGTTCAGGAAATGCAAATCATTATTGACTAATGAGTCAGTATTGACACACTATGATCCAACGAAGGAACTGGTACTGGCATGCGATGCCTCAAGCTATGGACTGGGTGTGGTGCTTAGTCACAGAGACAAAAATAAGCAGGAGAGTCCAATAGCGTTTGCATCGCGAACACTTACAGATGCTGAAAAAAATTATTCCCAGCTTGAAAAAGAAGCTTTAAGTATTGTTTATGGCTGTGAAAAATTTAGGCAATACCTCCTAGGACGCTCGTTTGTGTTGGTGACGGATAACAGGCCGCTTATGCACTTGTTCTCACCTCACAAACCGATTCCAGTATGTGCGGCGTCGAGGATAAAGCGTTGGTCGTTGAAGCTGGGTGCGTTCCATTACTCAGTTGAATTTCGGAAGACTGACGACCACGGGAATGCGGATGCCTTATCAAGGTTACCTTTAAAAGCAGTTGAGAGAGAGTCTATTGATGAAGATCAAGTCTTGCTTCTGAGAAAAATGAATGAAGTGCCTTTTTCATTCCGGGATGTAGCTTTTGAAACTAGAAGAGACAAGATCCTCTCAATTGTTTTGAGAAATGTCCAGGAAGACAATTGGCAAGTGCCAAAGATCTCGAAAGAAAATCCGTTGTTCCCTTTCTACAAGATTAGAAATGAACTAAGTGCGGATTTTGGCTGCTTACAGTGGAGGGAACGGATAGTAATTCCTCCCAAGTTGAGATCGCAGATTCTGAGAGATCTCCATGAGATGCATTTTGGGATAGTAAGAATGAAAATGATAGCACGGAGATATTTCTGGTGGCCGGGAATAGATGGAAACATCGAAGATGTGGCCCGGGAATGTACCATCTGTCAGGAATCTGCAAATATGCCTCCCTCCACGATTTCAGAATGGACTTGGCCCGAAAAACCCTGGCATCGCCTTCATATGGATTTGGCCGGCCCTTTTATGGGAAAAATGTTTTTGGTCATAGTAGACGCCTATACAAAATGGTTGGAGATTTTCATCCTGAAAGAAATAACCAGCAGAACCATTATTTACCATCTTAGGCAGGTGTTTGCAAGGTTCGGACTGCCGGAATTATTGGTGACGGATAATGGGCGACAGTTTGTCTCCAAGGAATTTGAGGATTTCACAAAGATGAACGGAATCCGACATACGAAAACAAGCCCATACAATCCAAGCACAAATGGATTAGCAGAGCGCTATGTGCGAGAGTTCAAGACCTCACTGAGGAAGAACAGTGGAAAGGATAGCCTCGAGACAAACTTGGAAAGATTTTTATTAGCTCAGAGAGCATTTCCACAGACAGTGATGAAAGAATCGCCGGCGGAACTTTTGATGAAGAGGCGTTTGAAAACAAGGTTTTCAAAACTAATGCCTAAAATGGAGTTTAAAGGAGAGGCGTTTCATGATGCCCTAAAGAAACAAGAGAATTTCAGCATAGGTTCAGATGTTTATTTCCGGAATTATGCTGCTGGACCAAAGTGGAGGCAGGGCACAATACTAAAACTCCTAAGTTGCCGCCACTACCTAATAGGGTATGAGGACCAATCTTTCAAGAGACATATAAATCAGTTGCGCCCTGTAAAGGAAAAACCAGAGGCTGCAGTACGGAAAGATCCGAGGTTAGTACTTCCAAGTACATCTACAGAAACCATGGAAAACCATCCTGAGATGAAGCCCTCTCAAGTTGGCATGGAGATCCCTGAGAGGAAACTGCCAGAAATGGAATCGGCAGAGAAGCCGAAATCGACAGAGCCGGACTTGGCACCAGCTGAAGTCAACCAGAGTCCTGCTGCTGTGTCTGGAGAAAAGGTCACGAGTCGGAGCCCTAGACCCCAGCGAGAGAAGCCGCGGTCAACAAGGCAGGATTTGGCACCGGTTGGAGACAACCAGAGTCCTGGAGAAAAAGTCCCGAGCCGGAGCCCCAGACCCCAGCGATCCAGGAGACCACCTGACCGACTCCACTATTATTAGGAGGGGAGGGTGTAGTGTATTTGCATATCGAATTATGGATATGCAAATATCCTGTTTTGCATACTAGTTGTTGTATAATTGTGTATATAAATAGAGATAGTTTTAAGCTACGGCAGTCAGTCGCTTTAGGTAATAAAGGAGTTTACAGGAGTCCGCCTTGGCCTTATCCTCGTCACCTCACCCTTGGCTACCTCACACCTATAAGGACAGAACAAAAATATTTATTAGAATTTAATATATCGACGAGGCTACTCGCCTTTATTCTTCTATGAAAAATTCAAACTCCTTTTAAGCTTATTATCCCCTAATGCGCGCACGAGAAGTGTTGTTTTATATACATATGTTGATGTGACCAAACCATTTAAATTGAATTATATATATATATATGAAGGGTTTGAAAATAGAGAAATCCATATTGAAATCATCAGATAAATAAAAAGGCATATATTGGATTGAATAAAACATTTATTTGCCAATATATCAGTTGGCTGAACTCCAACAAATATAATCCTTTTATAAAGGTTGGCATTCAGCCAACCGATATATTGGAAAATAAAATGTTTTATTCAATCCAATATATGCCTTTTTCATTATCTAATATATGAAGGTACGTCATACAATATATATAGGATTAAATTGTCGCGATTTTAGATTAAATAAACACAGTTTTACTTTAGGTTGTATTAATCAATTGGTAAATTCCATGAGTGATGTTATCCTCACAACAAACTAGAAATGAGAATTCAGTTAAAGAATTTACATACTTTTCTTATATAACATTAAACATTAAAGATATACTATCCTATAAATGTTTTCTATATATAACACAATAGTTCACGAATTTATTAAATTTAATTTGAAGTCTCGAGATATCATTCAACCAGCCCGTATCATCCATCCACCACACACGTATATTTTCAATATTTTTATTTTCAAACAGAAATAATGTAATATATTTTTCTCTCAGTATATAGTAGGTATTTAAATATGTATATAATAATTTGTATTTAAAAATGTATTTAATATTAAGTTATTAACGTGATAATCCTGTTGAAGGACTGACAAGTCCGAAAACTTGAAAATAAAAAGTTGCACAAGAAACTTAACCCTGGAAGCTTTATTTATTTTATAATGTTAAAGTATTTACATATTTACTAATATAGATATTTGCTTCAAATTTACTATAAAATAAACAAATTTTGTGACAATATATAGAAAGGTTATAATTGTTTGAGTGGAATTATATATATATTGTCGGAGAGAAAAATGGGCAGATACACAGAATTTAGATGATTAATTTATTATAAAGAGGTTAAATATAAGAAGGTTAAATATATAGAGAATATATAGCTTTAAAAACAAAGGAATTAATTATATATAAAGGAATTATGAACGTTTACTTGCCAAAGTGATTGTTGTCCCGCGCGCCAATTTCTTCCAATGAGCCTGCCTCTACACGCATGCGCGATACTTTATTGGGATACGTACGCGCTTTGGATCGTTGGCAGCGTATAGTTGATTTTTGTGTCACTAGATTGAGCTCTGCAGTAAATAGGCGATAACTGTAAGAAGAAGATACGTTTTTTATTTGTTTACTTTTGTTATAAGTTATTATTTTTCTGTTCTCACACTTGTAAATCAATAAAATTGATATTTCATTAATATCCTTAGGATCAGTATTTTTAAGCAAAGTCAACAAAAAATATTAAGGTGAAAAAATCATGCATACAAGGGAAAATATTCTTTTCAAAATCATCAATTCACAAATCTCTATCTTTTTCCAACACGAAAGCTAAAGAGAGAGGAGAGATTTGTAAATTAAAGATTTTTAAATGAAACCTTTCTCGATAAGCCTAATATTTTAACCTTAATATTGATACAAGATATTATTATATTATATAAATTATATAGTTTATCAAAATGAAAAAAAAAAGACTATGAAGGGAAGCATATCCCTCATTTATTTTCATTTGCAAATTTCGATAAATTGCAAGAAAGAATAAGACGACACTATTCTTCTCTTCGTCTTTCTTATCTGCACTCAACAATCATATCAGGGTATCAAGTCTGTAGAGCTTGTTGATGGTGTCTGTGCTGGGGATGAGTCTCTTCTTATTTCTTACCTCCACTCAACAATCATATCAGGGTATCAAGTCTGTAGAGTTTGTTGATGGTGTCTGTTTTAATGTCCATCCATACGGAGTTCAAAACAACAACCGACTCACTCGTGCAGGCAAGGTCACGCTCCGCTGCGTCACGTGGGAAAACATAAGTACATGTTTTCTTACATGTTCTCAGCACATCCCCCTTTTTAAGATTTGAAATATATCTATACATTACAAACTTTAAATGCATAATATAATTAATAATGAAGGCGATCCACAGGTTTAACAATTCGTCCACTCTGGGTTCTTATCTGGCCGTCTTCTGAGTCGTTAGAGGGATAATCCACAACTGGGGTCTTTTCATTTTCAACAAGTTCCTCCCCCGAAAAGGTCGGCGTCGATGGGTCGGCTGGATATTGCACTGTAACTCCTTTTCGTAGATGGAACCTGTTTCGACGTAAAGTCCCAACTGGAGTATCAACCATATATGACCTTGGTGTCGATGCTTTCTGCTTTACAATCCCCCAGGTTCGCATATCTGTAATCCAAACCGTGTCACCTTCGGATAGCTCCTCCATGTCCGTAGCTCCGCAGCGTCGATCATATCTGGATTTCATATCCTTTCTCCTTCTCCCCTCCTTTCTTTTCAGGGTCTGAGAGTCCACCAACTTTGGATTAAGATTCTCTGGTGCAATTGGCAAGGTCGTTCGGAGTTTACGTCCCATGAGAAGCTCAGCAGGGCTGTAACCGTTCTCCAAAGGGGTCGATCGATACTCCAGGAGTCCAAGCGATGGGTCTTGATTTTTCTTGAGGATCAACTTAGCAATTTTCACACCTGCTTCTGCCATCCCATTGCTCTGCGGGAATCGAGGACTTGAAGTGACATGTGTGAATCCGTACTGCCTTGCGAAATTTGCAAATTCACGAGCAGCTCCAAATTGCGTCCCATTATCGCTTACAACAGTTTCTGGTATTCCATGTCGGGCAAATATGGATTTGCAACTACGCACCACCACACTGGCTGTGAGCCGATCCAGCTGAATCATTTCAGGAAAGCGAGAATAATAGTCAATGACGACTAGATACCACTTATTCTCGAACTTGAACAAATCCATTCCAATCTTCTGCCACGGTCGTGTAGGAAAGTTGGTTGGTATCAAAGGTTCATGTTTTGAGACGGCTTCCTGGATACAGACACTGCACTTTCTGACCGTTTCCGCGATCTCCTCCGAAATTCCAGGCCACCATACCGTCTCACGTGCGCGAAGTCTTGTTTTTGTAATCCCGAAGTGCCCAGCGTGTAACTTATCTAGGATCTCCAGTTTCATACTTGCTGGAATAACAAGACGACAGCTACGCATCAGTAGTCCATTTTGAACGCCGAGTTCATCCTTGACATGCCAATAAGAGAGCAGAGCCTGTGACATCTTCTTCTTATCTGGCCAGCCTTGCTCAAGGTAGTTGACTACTGCTTTCAGGGTCGTATCTTCTTGTTGAGCTTCAAAAATCTTCGTCAACATCTCGTCTTTGTCGGTTATACTCTAGAGAACTGCATTTATATGCGCTGAGGTTGGCCGTTCGTCTTCACCCCCCTCGGTTGTAAGAAGTGGTTGTCTGGATAATGCATCGGCGTCGAGCAGCTCCTTTCCAGGGATATGCACTATTTCGAATCCAAACCTCATCATACGCATTCGGAAACGTTGCAGTCTTGGGGTCAGCGAACTCAATTCTTTCGTCGAAAATAGAGGAATGAGAGGCTTATGGTCGGTCTCAATTCGGAAACGCTTTCCAAGCAGGAAATCTTGAAAACGTTCGCAAGCCCATGTAATTGCGAGAGCCTCTTTCTCGATCTGAGCATATCGTTTTTCGGTAGGTGTCATAGTTCTAGAAGAATAAGCAACAGGTCGCCAGATTCCATTCTTACCTTCTTGCTTCAGTACCGCTCCCAAGCCGTATGAAGATGCGTCGGATGACACAATAGTTGGTTTCCTGACGTCGTTTGCTGCCAAGATAGGTTGAGTCGTGAGCAATTTTTTCAACTTTCGGAATGCTCGCTCCTGGCTGCAATCCCAAACGAAGTCTTGACCTTTCACCAACAACTGGTTCAGTGGAGCCACGATTTCAGATAAATATTCCACAAAGCGTCCCAGATGGTTCACCATGCCAAGAAATCTTCTTACGCCATGGACATCGGTCGGAGCAGGCATCTTCGCCACTGCTTCGATTTTCGCTGGATCTGGTCGAATACCGTCTTCATCCAGTATGTGCCCAAGAAAATTAATTCTTGGCACGCCGAAGACACACTTGGCCTTGTTTAGTGTAACTTTCGCCTCTTTCAGTTTTCGGAGCACTAAACGAAGAATTCGATCGTGAGTCTTGGAGTCGGAGGCAAATATCAGGATATCGTCCAGGTAACACATTACACCGTCCATGCCTTGCAAGATTATTGACATAACTCTCTGAAAATACTCTGGGGCGAGTGAGATTCCAAATGGCATCCTGCAGTATTTTAATCTCCCAAAAGGAGTGATGAAGGTCGTTAAATGCTGGCAGTCCGGGCTCAACGGAATCTGGTGAAAGCCACTGTTCGCGTCCAGTTTCGAAAATAATCTTGCTTCCCCCAGTTGCCCCAGCATGTGCTCCACCACTGGCATGGGGTGCACTTCGCGCTGTACATGTTCATTCAGCCTTGAGAGATCCACACAGAGTCGTATGTCGCCATTCGGTTTACCAGCAATCACAGTCGGTGCACACCATTCAGTCGCAACGTCAACTTGTGCTATGATTCCCGCCTTCTCGAGCTCTTCCAATCTTGTTTTGAGCTTTTCCATCAAAGGTATTGGTACCCATCGAGGAGTATGCACAGCATATGGTTTTGCTCCAGGTTTCAATTTGATTTCGTAAGGGTTTCCGATCTGTCCCAGTCCTTCAAATACTTCAGGGAATTCCTTGATTGGGTTAATTCTCGTCGCAACCTCTTCAATCCGCCTCGCCAGGTTCAAGAGCTCACATGCCTGGCGACTCAGAAGAGGTTCACTCAAACGACGAATGACATAAATCTTCTCCTTGATTTCATAATTGCCATTTCGCAGCGTTGATATAAACATACCCACAGTCTGAAGTTCGGAGAATTCAGCAGCTCTAATGTTGATATCACTTTCCACTAGTCGTTGCTGTCCCATTATCTTCTTGAAGAGACACAGAGGAACACATGTAACATCCGCCTGGGAGTCGACCTTAAACTTCACCTTTTTCCCGTTCACTTGGATTTCTGCTGTCCATCGCCTCCTGCACTCGTCTTCATCATTATCGAGATTAGATGAATCCTCCACAGCTGAGACCTCCAGGAGAAAACCAATTACTTCATCAAGTTCAGAAACAGCTTTGACTTCCGCAGTCTTCGCCTGCTTATCTGGGCAGCAATTTGCAAAATGGCCTGTTTTTGAACACAGGTTACATTTTTGTCCTTCAGCACGGCAAGCCTGTCCTTCCCTGTGGGTGAAACCTCCGCATTTTGGACATCGTAATCTTGTTCTGGCTGACTTCTCCTTCTTCCTCGAAGGCTGCTGTTGTTGTTTCGGTGATTGTTTCTTCGAGTTGAACTTCACCTGATTTACCTTTTGGCTTGTTGAGGGACGCTGCAGGTCGACTTGCTGCTGTCGAATGGCTTCCTGCTGTCGAACCATTTTCACCGCCTTTTCCAAAGTCAGTTCGCTGTCCAACTGCATTCTTTCAGATAAAGCTTTGTCCCTCACTCCAACCACTATTCGGTCACGGATCAACTGCTCATGAAGACCCTCAAATTCGCAACTATCAGCCAATTTGTACAATGAAGTGATGAATTCGTCCACTGGCTCCCGATCCTCTTGGATTCTTGAATTAAATTTCGCACGTTCGTAGATAATATTCTTTCTGACACAGAAGTGGCCGTCGAACGCCTTGAGGACGGAATCAATTTTCGTTGCCTCTTCCTCCTTTTCGAACTTGAAGGTCCTGAATATATCATCCGCGCGGTCGCCCATCAAGTACATGAACAAATCGATCTTGTCCGCCTCCTCTTTCTTCTTCATTCCACTGACCACGAGGTATCGTTCGAATCTCTTCCTCCATTTGGGCCATTCGTTGGGAGTCGAGAAGTCGAAAGTTTCTGGAGGTTGAATCTGAGCCATGTTGAATTATCTTCCAAGGTACGCAAAAATCGATATTTTGCAATATACGGGTTCGTATTTTATCCAGTTATCGCTGCCACCATGTTTTAATGTCCATCCATACGGAGTTCAAAACAACAACCGACTCACCCGTGCAGGCAAGGTCACGCTCCGCTGCGTCACGTGGGAAAACATACGTACATGTTTTCTTACATGTTCTCAGCACAGTGTCTGTGCTGGGGATGTGTCTCTTCGTCTTTCTTATCTCCACTCAACAATCATATCAGGGTATCAAGTCTGTAGAGCTTGTTGATGGTGTCTGTGCTGGGGATGTGTCTCTTTTTCTTTTTTATCTCCATTCAACAATCATATCAGGGTATCAAGTCTGTAGAGTGTGTTGATGGTGTCTGTGCTGGGGATGTGTCTCTTCGTCTTTCTTATCTCCACTAAACAACCATATCAGGGTATCAAGTCTGTAGAGCTTGTTGATGGTGTTTGTGCTGGGGATGGGTCTCTTCTTCTTTCTTATCCCCACTCAACAATCATATCAGGGTATCAAGTCTGTAGAGCTTGTTGATGGTGTCTGTGCTGGGGATGGGTTTCTTTTTCTTTCTTATCTCCATTCAACAATCATATCAGGGTATCAAGTCTGTAGAGTGTGTTGATGGTGTCTGTGCTGGGGATGTGTCTCTTCGTCTTTCTTATCTCCACTCAACAACCATATCAGGGTATCAAGTCTGTAGAGCTTGTTGATGGTGTTTGTGCTGGGGATGGGTCTCTTCTTCTTTCTTATCTCCACTCAACAATCATATCAGAGTATCAAGTCTGTAGAGCTTGTTGATGGTGTCTGTGCTGGGGATGGGTCTCTTTTTCTTTCTTATCTCCATTCAACAATCATATCAGGGTATCAAGTCTGTAGAGTGTGTTGATGGTGTCTGTGCTGGGGATGAGCCAATGCAATCAATGATGTGGTTTTTGACAAGCATCATGACTGGGTTAAATAGAAGGCGTCTGCCTTTGTCATCAAGACTGGGAGCACTACTCAGTAGCAGGCCACTGACTTAGCTCCAATAGGAAATGGTGATATGAGAAACAGACACCATGTACAGCCAACATGGAGTACATCCTGTATCCCTGGAGTTCTCACAGGGTACTATCAGCATGACCAGCTGAACCCAGGTTATTTAGCAAGCTTGTTACTGCTCCCCATCCTCCTTTTAAACCCGGGCTTGAGACCGCCATAGCGGAGTTATCAACTCTTTTTATTGACTTAATTAAAGAATTATATCCAGTACATTTCCTTCTCTAGCTAACTAAAACTTTTTTCCAAACGTACTTCCTACACAGTTTCATTCAAATTTCATAGTCACTCAACTTGTCACATCACACGACCAGAAATACTTACATGAAAGAGGTCTATCAGAAACACCATATTGTTCCTGCGGAGAAACTAAACAAATTTCACCTTATCTATGACTGTCCGAACTTTACAGAAGTGAGAAATCGATTGTTCTCTGACCTAAATGTTTTAACTCTCTTACATCTTTGTCTTTATAAGTTCTATGAACTCTGTAGATTAATACATGTAAATTTGTAAATATTTAGTTATAATTTGTTTGTTTGTTTGTTTATTCTGTAATAGACGCAAATATTTCAATATCGCGCCTGGTTGATAAAAAATCTTAATATAAACAATTGATATTATTTGTTTACTTAATTTATGATATTGAGGCGTGTGTTATACAGTGTTATCTGCATGCCATAAGGATGGCCTGGGTACACTGGACTGTAAGACCAAGAAAGCTCACTGCAGGATGGTGTCTGAAGATGATCCAGTGATGTACGAATGCTACTGTGAGGGAAATGGCAGCATGGTTGGTGGAATGTGCCATGGTGAGTCTATGTTAACACAGCCTTGTACAACATATTCAATTACAAAAATAAAAAAGGCATATCCTGACCAGGAACACATGTGCTTTTCAGAAAGCAGAGCGCCATCTGGTGAAACAGAAATCAACTAATAATTAATTCAGCCTGATATTTGGCCAACCAAATTTATTGGGTATATTTACAATATTTACAATATATTTACCCAGTTTGATGTTTGTGTCACAGAAACAGGACCTTGTGATCCTGGACAGAATGGATTATTAGACTGCCAAGGAAGAAATGCTAAATGTGAAAAAGATGATAATCATTCTGAAGGCTATCGATGCTCCTGTATGGATGGATTCAAGATGAGAAATGGCTTCTGTAGAAGTAAGTATAACATTTCATATAGAAATGTCTTTACTTCTTCTCTGAAATTTCACCGCTGTTTAATTATTATATTGAATCGAAGAGCTATCAGAGAGAGATAGAAAGACAATTGACATTTTTTATTTCAATTTAAAGCGCTATGTCCCCCTAGGGACACACGCTGTCATACATGTATGTCTTTACATTTGTCTATACACATATATATATAATAATTTTAGGCCGTGAATTGAATAGTCATATAATGTTAACAATGAGAAAGAGAGAAAAAAACGAGAGAAAAAACTGTGTACAAAATAAAGAAATGTCTGTCAATATGTACAATCAACATAATATAAATTATCAGATATTTAAAAGATATTTGTTGCTATATAATTTAAAATATATCTACAAAAGGTAGTGAATTTAATATACATTTCTTTACTGGAAATAAAAATACTTGGATCTTTCGCCTTTTTACAGACAACTAGCTAGCTGAGATATTTAAAATATGTTAATTTTGTTATATTATTTTTTCTTTGTATTCCAATAAGGAGCGAAATAAAATTGGATACATAAGTATTTTTTAATTTGTTACTTTATAATTCTTTATATATAAACTTAGTTTAATATTCTTTCTATATATTCTATTTAATATTTTAATGATTAATTATACTCGTAATATATTTTGCTGTTATATACAACAAAAACAAAGCCTTTATTTAGGGCCGCTCGCCCTATACAGGATTCGCCAGTTCAAAGGGATGTGGAAAACACTGTATACCGGGATATAATCCTGTGGAATATTGCCACCGCTATATACCTATTCTTTGATATTTCATTAATTAGTGCCGGAAATGAAGGACAAAGTTGCCCCGTTTTATCATTTAGTTTTCGTATTTCCTCAGACAGAGCAGCACAATCAAATAAGTAGTGCAACATCTCCATTTTTATTCCTGATCCACAGAAAGTGCATTTCTTTCGCTGTTATATATAGTGAAAAATATTCAACAATTAATATATATCTTATCTGTCTTGTGTTTGTGTAGGAACAAGAATTCTGAAGTACATTCAACGTGGATTCAAATGATCTTCCCTTCCATGAAAATTTCATATTGATTATCTTCAAATATTAATAAATCACGATTTAATATTAAATGAATATCATCGCAAATAAAAATTAGAGGAAAACTGTCTGAACGGGTTTTATTATTAGATTTCAAACATCGAGTAAGAAAACCAGTTATCAAATTTGTATACATCAACTTTCGATTAACATAACTATTTCGTAAGAATAAAACGAAAAAAAAAAATAATGATAAATAAATAAATAAAAATGAATAAGTATATAAATAAAACAATTAAATCCCCACATCATTTCCCTGGCTGCCCATGAACTTGTAACTGTATTATAACACTAATGTACCATTTATACTTTCATAACCTTTCTTTAACTATCTGCTTACTACAGTATCACTGTACATATCCGGGACTCACCTCTTGACTTTCTCTCCTTAGCAGACCCACCTTTTCACTGAACCTTCTTAAGATGAGTTCGGAAAAGTCCCCAGATGGACTTGAGCGGGCGATGTAAGTGTAACCCGTCCACATTATGGGCGGATGTTGTTGTTATATTGTAAGATTATATACTCAAAAGGAGCTTCTTCTATACAATATATTTATTTCGCTAGCTCATAAACAACATCGTTCTTCAACGGGCGTAAAGACTTTAAAGTATGAAAGCCAGCGAAATAAACATGTTCTATAGAAGAAACTCCTTTCAAGTTTATAATCTTATAACATAGTTACCAAATTTGCATATATCTCCTAAAGCACATTGAACTACGGTATTCACATATTTTCCAATAAACTGTTGTTATAAATTACTCTAAAATAAACAAATTTAACTACACCCATACCTCGCTTTGCGTCGGGGTTACGTTCCAAAAAACACAACGCAAATTGAAACGACGCAAAGTGAAAATATGTGAAGGCGCAATCAAAAACAAAGATGTTGCCATATTTTAGGAAAAAAATTAAAAAAAAAAAAAAAATTAAAGACTCGAATTCAAAACAACGCAACTTCGAATATCTAACGACGCACAGTGAAAATCAGTAAAAATTAAGCAGCGACGCAACTTCGAAAAAAACGCAAAACGAAACGATGCAAATCGAGATATTGGTGTAGAATATATAAAGTTGGAAGCCATTATTATTATATATACCTTTTGGTAAATGTCTGCTTTCAACACACCTATACATTTATATAAAATACACAAGTGATAAATATTGTCATATAATATGTAGAGTAATTAGACCAACAATAAAATAAATGAATTTCTTTTTAATGCTCAAAAGTAAGTAATAATAAGGTGATGAAATATGTAAATATGTGAATCTGTAAGAAGCTAATCTCTATATATATAAAAGTCAATGTCTGTCTGTTTCGCGATAAACTCAAAAACTACTGAACCAATTGGTACCAAATTTTGCATGTCGCTTTTTATAAACCTGAGGAAATTTTCAGCTACATTTTGATTAGTATTTTTGGCTATTTCTTTTTTTCATTTGAAGAACTTTTTTTTTACGCGGAGTAAATACGAGGCGAAGTAACACCGGGCTAATTAAGAGACCAAATCATTTTTTTTTCAAGTTGCTTGCGTACCTTTTTTAAAATATATTTTTATACGAGTGTTACTTTTTTTAAGTATTGCGTATTGAGAAATAAATTTATATTACTGAATTATGGTAAGTGCACACAAGGCAATTAAAAAAAAACTTTACAGAATTAGCGTTACTGTATGTAAATATTGGCTTTCGTATTTTTTATTAATTTTTATTCTGGCCTTTGTTTTTAATATTATCTCTTTTAAAAAATCACTTTAAAAAGCAGTCGCAGTTATTAGCAAACACATATGTTTACTTAATTTCCATGTGCTCTTTTATTTTTATACAGAAAAATATTTACATGCCAGTATTTTGAGTTAAATTTTTTATAAGCTTATTTTTTTTATTATTCTTACTGAGAAGATGGGCATCGCAGTCAAGATCCATCTCAGTCACTCACTCAACTTAGGCAATTTCAAGGGTTAATGCGCTGGGGCGGGTACCTCGGGGGTTGGGTGGAAAAGCTGCGATCTATTTAAAACTATATTGATTTTGAAACAACTAAATGGTTTGCAAAATCAAATACCTAAAAACTAATATAATACCATTTTTGCCATCACACACCTTTTGCCTGTGGTTTATGTTACTTCTGTACTGCTATTCTATGGCACTTCTACTATTTATTATTGATGTACTTTCAGTATGAAGGATATTGCACTCGGGGGAATTCTCGGGCGAAGCCGGGTCATTCGTCTAGTATTGATATATGCATGATTATTATACAAAATTCATATATATGTGGCGACCACACTTTGCTTCAGCGAGCGCGAACTGGGACAAAGCTTCACTACACACACGGGCAGTGTGACGGCCTCGGCAACCGCGAGCATCAACCTGACTACGCATGCGCGAACATCCAGACTCTGGCCACTCGCGCGGTAAACAACAAGGCCTGCTCCCAACGGCCGTTACTTAAACCGTTACTTATTTTCTCTTTATATATTTTTGGCTTTAAATAAATTAATTTTAATTATAATTTTATCAGCGGCCTTTCCACAAGCCACACCAACACATCACGCAACCATCCCATATATATATGATACATTTTGAATGATGGAATGTAAATTTTATTTTGTTTTTTACTAAAGATTCAACTAAATGGTGTATGTAAATTTTTGTTTTGTTTAAAAAGATTGAAAAAAATAAAGAGATGATTATTGAGGTAGAGACAGCCACAAACGACTGCAAATTCTTTTTTAACACCTATAGAAATACAACAGCTAGTCGACAGGATCGCTGCCTACGGGAATAAATTCGAAATGACATCGAAGAAAGACTTGAAATCTTTACCGAAAGAAGAGGTTGTCACCGGAGCGAGGGTAGACATTTCTATTAAAGAAATTTTGCCGATTTTCAACCCGGATACAGGCCTTAGGTATCAAGAATGGCGAAATCTTTTTGAAAGAACAGTCAAGCTTCAAAATATTTCAGAAAATGATGCTCTGTCAATGATCCCAAGCATTTTTAAAGGAAAAGCGTTAGAGATATACGCCTCGATGTGCCAGGACGTGTTTACGTTGGATGAACTTCACCAAGCTATGAATACATTTTTCCCGGTATCGACAAGTGGATTGATGAGGCAGTTTTGGACTGAAAAGAAGCTACCATCGCAAACCCTTATGGACTACTACTTTAATAAACTGAAGTTGGCAAAATTCTTGAATATAAGTTCGGAGCAGACCCTGGAAGCGCTTTCTTCGAATGTAAACGCAAAGCTGAGACCATTTTTGATCGCTGCCAATCCAGCTAATCTGGACATGTGGATTAAGATCGCATCTTCCCTGGAAGAAGGATTTCGACATGAAGAGACATCTTCACCATTTAATGGCCCCAGATATCGACGGGATTTTCAAAATGTCGACTCAAGGAATGCAACGCCTTCACAGGATTCTCTTCCTTCAGGTGCCCGCCCCGGCAGAGAGGTTGGCGACCGACAAGAAACCCGGCGAAAGCAGTTTTACCAAGACTCTAGAGGTAATGTAAGGCAAAAATGATGGTGCCCGGGAGTGATGAGTGACGTTGGGGTAGATTCATTGCTCTTAGGAACCTATTTAGTGCTCTTTGATTCAGGCAGTGACATTAATATTATTTCCGTACACCTATTACCTGAATGCCTTTTAGATAAGATAAATAACTCTGGTCGACAACACACAAACACACCTAATATGATTAGCACTGTATCTAACCGTATTGGAATATTTGGACAAATTTGTTTAACGATCAGAATTGGAGATATAACTAACAATATGTTGTTCTATATTATTGATAATCCAAATTTGAATTTTCTGATAGTATCCACTAAGTATTCCTGAAATATTTTAATCTAAAGATTGATTTTGATGAGAATGTTATTATGCAAAATAATGTGTTTTTATCCAAATTTCAATATACATTTTCTCAAGATGAACTCAATGCTTTGCAATATTGTGATAACTCAAAAAAATATTTTGGTGTTTCTAATAATGTTAAATATTGTAAAAAACATAATTATTGTTTAAAACCTTCAGGAAAATGTAATCACATAAAAAAGTTACCTCTTTTAGATAAACTATTGATCAATATAACATAAGTGTCCCCTCTTGTTTTAAATCTAAACTCGTTTACCAACCAAACTTTCGACCCTTACCCTTGCCAAATCTAGAAGACAGCTATCTAAATAATGATGACAAACTTAAGAACTGAAGATGTGTAGTTGAAGTTGTATAGGCTTATGCTTTTCCCTTGTTTTTAAAATGAATCAATGATGTTTCCTTTGCTTGAATTGAATTGATTATTAGGCCGTATTCCAATTTATTTTATTGCTTAAAATGAACAAAACAAGGAAAGAAATATATGTTACTTAAACCATTTGCTAACTATGCTATAATAATAATGTAAACAAAATTAAAGTGATGATGATAAAAGATTGAATATACATGCTAGAAAATGCCTCTATGAATTTAAGAAAATAATAATAATTACAAAATCAAAATATAATTTTAAACATCCTCCCCCCCTTTGATATTACAATATCAACATTTTGATAATGACAGGAGTAGACAGAAAATAAAAATCAGCAAACCAAGATTCAAGTCTAGCTAGTAGGACAGCCAAGTGGAAGAGGACAAACTTTGGCCACAGCTCTTCTGAGGTCTCCATCCGCCGTCTTGACTGAAACCACGCGTACCAACCCATCTTCTCCTGGATACACCTGATTGATCCGTCCCATTCTCCATTTGAGAGGAGGAAGGTTATCCTCTTTCAACAAAACCAATGTTCCAATCTTGATGTTGTCCACGGGTTTCAACCATTTTGGTCTGTTCTGTAGTCTGGAGAAATACTCACATGACCATCTTTTCCAAAAGTCTGTCTTGATCTGTTCAACCAATTGCCATCTTCCTTTAAGACTGGAACCGCCTTCTCTAACAAGGGATGGGACTGCAGTCAATGGCATTCCAATGAGGAAATGTCCTGCCGTCAACGCATTCAAGTCCTCAGGATCATCAGTTAGAGGGCACAATGGTCTTGAATTTAGACATGCCTCTATTTGAGTTAGCACAGTTGTTAATTCTTCAAATGTTAATTTAGTTTTACCCACGATTCTACGTAGATGATACTTTACAGATTTTATTCCTGCCTCCCATAGTCCTCCGAAATGAGGTGAGGATGGAGGTATAAAGTTCCATTTGATCTCTTCTGAATATATATATATATATTGCGTATGATATTGTTTTTTACAGCACAATACAACAATGTTGGCAAGTTTCTCTAGAGTGGAATGTCGAGGTGACGAATCCACTCCAGGGCCTCCTCTGTGCACCGGTGGATATCCCCAAGTGTTCCCTGGAAGAATCTTCGAGGACAGTCCCTTAGGATATGGTGCATTGTTTGTATTTGTATCTCTTCTGAAGAAGCAAAGTCATGAATGTTTGAATTGAATAACTTTCTTAAGTCTTTGTAAGCTCCGACAAAATTAGTTGCATTATCAGTGTTTATTTCTGCCGGTCGACCTCTACGGCTAATAAATCTCCGAAGAGCAGCCAGGAAGGCTTCTGTTGTTAAGTTGGTAACGAGTTCTATGTGTATGGCTTTGGAGAACATGCAGATAAATAATGCAATATAAGCCTTATCACATCTTGCATTTCTTAAATTCGATGTTTTCACAATCACTGGTCCAGCAAAATCAATTCCTGTTTTAGTGAATGGTCTTGTCCAATTGGTCCGTGATGTCGGCAAATTTCCCATCAGTTGTTGTACAGCCTTTGTTCTAAATCTAGCACATTTAATGCATTTAAACAGAATTTGTTTTACTAGACATCGTCCAGATGGTATCCAATACTTTTCTCTGATGGCGGATAGAGTTTATTGTACACCCGCATGTAATAGTCTCTCATGATAATGTCTTATTACTAATTGAGTAATATAATGTGCCTTAGGTAAAATAATTGGATGTTTTTGATCAAAACTCAAAAGGGCATTATTTAATCGTCCACCCACTCTGAGTAATCCACCTTCATCAAGAAAAGGATTCAATTTTATTAAAGGACTTTTCCCACTCAAAGGTTGAAAGGCCTCTTATTGTTTCAATTCAATGTAGTAATCCTCTTGTTGAGCACATCGAATAATTCTGTTGAAAGAGGTCTCAATTTCTTCAATGGATAATGCTCCGGATTTTTCCCTTTTGAGAAGTTTTCGACAATTATAGAAGAAACGAAAAATCCATCCTGTTATCCTTTTTAATTTGTTCAATGATGAATATCTTGTTATGAATGGATAAGATATGTTCTTTTTGACAAATAAGTTGGTCTTAATTCTTTGTTCACTTAAGCATTTCTCATTTATCACTGGTATAGCGTCGTTATAGGGTTGTGATGTTGTTTTCAACCATGGTGGACCGTGCCACCATAACTCAAGATCGAGCAGTTGATCCAATGATATTCCCCTGGATGCAAGATCAGCAGGTTTGTCTTCTCCTTTGACGTGCATCCAACGACATGGTAATAGCTCTTGTATATCCTTTACCCGATTAGAAACATAGGGTTTCCATCTGTTATGATCTGAAGCCAACCAACTCAGCACTATGGTGGAATTTGATCACAATGTAACCTTGTTTACATTCAACGACATAGCCGAACACACGAGTCTAGTCAGCTGAGCTAGCAATAGCGATGCACACAATTCCATGCGTGGAGTCGTTGTGGTTTTTAAAGTAGCTACTCGGGTTTTCGCTGCCAATAGATATACCTCATTTATTGAAGAATTATGTATTAAATTGATATAAACCATTGCAGCATATGCCCTTTGTGAGGCATCAGCAAATCCATGTATCTCATAAGTAGCAGGCTCAAACAGTCCTATCCATCAAGGAATCTGTACCTGGTGTAATGATGCTAGATCATTTTGTAATGCCTTCCACGATTCTTGTAATCTAACTGGAATGGGCTCATCCCATGTTAGTTTTGCAGCCCATAATGTCTGAATCATCAACTTGATTTTAAGCATCACTGGTGCAAACCAACCAAGGGGGTCATATATTTTTTACATTTGGGATAAGATATTTCGCTTAGTTGGGGTATTCTTGATTATTTCTAATTTCCTCAATCCTATTTCATCACTCCTCGGGTTCCAATTTATGCCCAATAAATTTACTCCCAATGTATTCTCCCTGTCAGCATTAGCATAGAAGGTTGATTTGTCTGTTTCTTGAAGTGTGTCCAATATGGTAGGTTTATTGGAAGCCCATTGTTGTAATTTGAAACCGCCTGCTTGCAGCAATTGGTCTAATTCTCTTATAAGTTTGCGCCCATTTTCTGCAGTTTCACAACCAGTCAACAAGTCGTCCACATAAAAATCTGATTTAAGAATGGCTTCTGCCGTTGGAAACCTAATTTGTTCATCATGAGCCAGTTGTTTCAATACCCTGATGGCCAAGAATGGTGCACAAGATGTTCCGTATGTCAAGGTTTTGTGTTCATACTCTTTTAAACCTTGACCTGATTCATCTCTCCAAATGATTCGTTGATACGGAGTATCTTCTGGATGAACTAAAATCTGCCTGTACATTTTGGTGATATCTGCAGATATAGCGATAGGGTGAGATCGGAATCTTAACAACAAAGGGAAAATGTCCTTTTGAAGCTTGGGTCCTGTATGTAAAATATCATTTAAAGAATAACCTGTTGTTGTTTTTGAAGAAGCGTTGAATACAACTCGCAATTTTGTGGTAGAGCTTTTTTCTTTGATTATAGGATGATGAGGAAGGTGAAATGCCTTATGATCATTTCCATTTCCCTTCACCTCATTCATGTGGCCTAAAACCAGGTATTCTTGCATGAAATCCTTGTAGGTCTGATATACCTGGGGCTGTTGTTTCAAGATTTGCTCCATTCTCAGAAAACAGTTAATGGCTTGAGGTTTTTATTCTCCAAGTAAACTGGGGTCCTTAAAGGGCAATCTTACTATGTATCTACCAGATGTTTCTCTTTCATGAGTTGTCTTAAAATGAATTTCATTGAAATCATCTTCAAATGGATCAGGTTTGGTTTTGAGTTCTTCTTCCCATAAGGAAAATATTGGTTCCCAATTATTGAGCGTCAATTGAATGTGTGCAGTTTTTGATAGTTTCTGGATTTCTTTTGAAAGGTTTTGATTTCTCCAAAGAGCAACCATCCCAATAGTGTTTTGATTGCCTTTGGTTGACCTTCTTGCCCATATTTGATGGCTCCCTTGAATAGAGAAAAAGCAATATCTGCACCTAGCAATATGTCAATTGGTGCGGTATATTGATATTGTGGATCGGCTAATTGCAGGCCTTGCAAATGATCAAATTGATGTTCTTCAAATTTTAAATATGGCATATAACTTGTCACCTTATCCACAACAAGAGCATTAGTTTTAAAAATTCTGGACATGTTGAAATGGGATGTAAAATTGAGATTTATTACTCCATTGGGTCTGTCCAAAATCTGTCCTCCTATTCCGGCTAATTCTACTCTTGTCCTAGAAGGTTCCAAATTCAGTTTCTTCAAACAGTCCCGAGTTATTAGTGTGGCTTGACTGGCTGTATCTATTAAAGCTCTACAAGGCTGATATTTACCTTGATGGTTCATCACCATATTGTTGCTGTAGACAATAATACGAACGAGTCCTCTTGGTTAGACATCAAACAGGTGGTGTTATGAATGGAGGTCACGCCCAAAGCATCATTGTTTTCCTTTACACTTGACTCAGCTTGGTTTTTATCTGGTTCTTCAATTGCAGGAATTCCTACTGTATGTTCTTTAAACCGATGAACGTTGGCATCAATGTGAATCAATGTGTTATGCTTTCCTTGACATTTTCTACACTTGAATTCTGACCTACATTGATTTACCGAATGATTGTTTCTTAAACAATTAAAACATAACTTAAGTTGCTTAACTTTTTTCCTTCTCTCTATTGGCTCCATGTCTAAAAAGGTTGGGCATAGATAGATTCCATGCTCCTGTTGACATAGAAAACAATTGGCCTTTGTTAGATTGTGTACTTGCAATTTCATGGAGCGTTTGATTAGGGGCAATCCCCTTTCAGTTTCACTTGTATTAAGTGCCTTTGCATTGGTTTCTATAAATTTCAATAATTCTGAACAAGTGGGTATGTGATTATCGTCAACAGTCATGTTCCAGCTGCGCTTTGTTGTTTTGTCTAGTTTATCACTCAGGATTTTCCCAATTATGATATCACTAAGTTCATCTAGTTTATAACCAAGTATTTCTAGAGATCTAATGATTTCATATGAATTGTCTACCAAAAATAGAAGTTGTGTGGATGATTCTATTGTTAGCTTAGGTAGATCTATTATTATTTTATTAGGTTAAATATCAAATCTCTTTTATTGTCATATCTTTTTTCCAATATATCCCCCCCCCAAGCCAAAACAAAATTATTTTCTGTTATTGGTATATGATTAACAAGTATTAAAGCCTTTCCTTTCAGACAAGCTTTTAAATACTGTAATTTAACTATGTTTGTTAATTGACTATTATCAATAATAGTAGTTTTTAAAACATTAGAAAACGAAATCCAATTTTCTAATTTTCCATCAAAAAAAGGTAATTCTAATTTAGGCAAATTAGCATAATTCTTATTAACTGCATTGTTACTTAAAGGTAAATTTGCATCATTGTGAAAATGTTGAGTAAAACGAAGAATTTTCACCTCTAGTTTAGAGTATTTATCTGTTAATTCCTCTATTTCTAATAAAAGTTCATCTGTGTCCCTTATCCCTATAAAATATTCATAGGCTTGCTCTAACTGTTGTTTAATCTTCAGGATCTTTTTTAATATTGCATCTAGTTCAAAACAATCGGCCGCATTTTCTTCTATCTCCTTTGCCAATTTTTCTAAATTAAGACCTAGTCTTTTGATTCGTCTTATTTCAGTTTCTTGATCCATGAGGTTGACTTTTGACTTACCTTATCAGGCTTCTATCCGGCTCGAGGGACCAATGTATGAAGATGTGTAGTTGAAGTTGTATAGGCTTATGCTTTTCCTTTGTTTTTAAAATGAATCAATGATGTTTCCTTTGCTTGAATTGAATTGATTGTTAGGCCGTATTCCAATTTATTTTATTGCTTAAAATGAACAAAACAAGGAAAGAAATCTATGTTACTTAAACTTTTTGCTAACTATGCTATAATAATAATGTAAACAAAATTAAAGTGATGATGATAAAAGATTGAATATACATGCTAGAAAATGCCTCTATGAATTTAAGAAACTAATAATAATTACAAAATCAAAATATAATTTTAAACAAATAGTTTCTACATTTTATTAAGTCGCTATAATGATATTTTTGGTGAAAACAAATATAATATTAGACCATTAAAAGTAGATCCCCCCAGGTTAAGACTCAAGGATAAAACTCCTGTTTGTCTCAGACCTTATCGACATAATCCCAGGGACACCGAAATAATTAAAGAACAAATTAGGCAATTATTAAAATATGGGATTATTAGGCATGCTTCTTCTCCATATAGTTCGCCAGTAACTTTAGCACATAAAAAGGGAGAAAATGATAAATCTAGACTATGTATCGACTTTAGGAAATTGAATTCAAAACTGATAGGAGATAGTTTCCCAATTCCTTTAGTTGAAAATATCATCCAAAAGGTGCAAGGCTCAAAAGTATTATCGTGCCTTGATATTCTAAGTGCATACTGGACTATTGGTTTACATGAAAAAAATCAACCTATTACTTGCTTTACCACCACAGAAGGTTCTTACCAATGGTGCAGATTACCATTTGGATTGCGGACAGCTCCTGCTATATTTAACAGGATCCTCACTTCCATATTGCAGAAATATGAACTTAAAAATATAATATCTTACTTTGACGATATATTGGTTTTCTCAAAAGATACCGAATCCCATTTAGAACACCTTGGGGAAATATTTGCAATCCTACAAGAGGAAGGCATCCAACTTAGGAAAGATAAATGTTTGTTTTTTATGCAAAAGATAAATTATTTGGGTTACGAAATTTTTGGAGATCAAATCTCTCCTTCAAGTACTAATGTTGGTATAATTAAATCTTTGCCCCCTCCTCGTGATGTTAGATGCTTAAGGTCATTTTTGGGCAGCGTTACGCATTATGCAAAATTTATAGATAATTTTAATAAGTTCAGAGTGCTTTTAAATGATCTATTGAAAAAAGATGTAAAATCCACGTGGAGTGAAGAGTGTCAGAGGAGTTTTGAAGCCCTTAAAGAAGCATTAGTTTTGAAACCAATACTCCAAATTTATAATCCATTATTAGCTACACATATCTTTTGCGACGCTAGTATTGCAGGTTTAGGAGGCGTACTTAAACAGGAGTATCCTGATGGCACCTTAAGACCCATAGCGTTTTATAGTAGGGCTTTAAGGGGAGCATAATCCAAGTATACAATAACAGAACTTGAATTATTGGCGATAATAGAAACATGTAAAAGATATCATCCCTATATTTCAGGTCAACATGTGATAGTTCATACCGACCATAAGGCATTAATTTAGTTAAATAATTTCAAACATACTGACGGTAGATTATTCCGATGGGCGCTAAAATTATCAGAATATGATTTGGAATTTAAATATAATAAGGGATGTGAGAATCATGAAGCCGACATGTTGTCTCGACTGCCATATACCTGCTTCTTAACTGTTCAAAATATAGAACAAGAACAAAAATCATTACTTAAGCCTTCATCTAAACTATATTTCATTAAAAACGGTATTACTTATATTAGGCTAAAAAATAGAGATAGGATTATAGTACCACCCTCCTTACAACAACAATTGATAAGCAGGGCTCACGAAAGTTTAGGACACCCAGGCATAAGTTCAATGGCTAGAGTTATCTCAACACAATATTATTTCAAAGGAATGATAGGACAAATAAAAAATTATATTCTGAAATGTAAAATATGTCAGTCTGTAAAGAAGCCAACTACACCTTCGTATGGACTCATGGGTAATTTACCACTAGCTGAGAAAACATTTGATGTAGTTGCCCTTGACAGTATTTTAGGATTAGGGGATTATAACAGTACAAAGAATTGTCTTCATGTGATAGTTGATCATCACTCAAGATACATCTGGGCTTATCCTTCTAAGAGTACGTCTATAGCAAGGTACATCAATATAATAAATCAGTTATTAAATGTAGGTAAACCAAAAATTATCGTTACTGATAGGCACCCCTCATTTGTGTCCCAAAGGTTTAACAAATTTATACAAGAAAAGGGCATAAAACACGTGATGACATCCCCTTCGCACCCACAGTGTAATGGGCTTGTAGAGAGGGCGAATGCGACAATTATCTCAAAGCTTAGACTTCACCATCAACAAAATCCCAGAATACCATGGCCCAAATTATTACAAAAGGCCTTAGAAGAATATCGGGTAATTCCTCATTCCATAACTAAAATGCCTCCCGTTTATTTGCTTTTTGGCATAACGCAATCATATATCAATAAATTAACAAGAGCATATCCACCCATAGAAGAGGCTAGGAAAATTGCAAATGAAAATACCGAAATATTACATCTTAAATTGGTAAAAAGATATAATGAATCCCATAAAACGCCTAATCTAAAAATAGGGGATAAGGTCCTTTATAAGATCCCTTACCAATCAGGTCAAGGTAAGCTCATTCCAGCCTTTTATCCAGAACCATACACCATAATTTCCATACCCTCACCACCAACCATAGAAATAGATAAGCCTTGCCAACCCGAAAATAAGCATGCAACAATAGTTAATATTTCTAAAGTAAAGCTCTGGGATCCGGTAACTGAAGACAATACTGAACCACCATTCCCATTTCAGGAAGTAGAGGATTTGGAAGGATGCTTGGGTATCGAACCTAACAAGCAAGCTTCCACCGATAGTCCTCAGGTTTTATTCTCTTCCATTAAAGAAAAAAAAATCCAGATCACCCCACAGAGCCCCTGGAGAAACTACTGCCGGTTTCGGGAAAATAACAAAAAATGTTGCCCTGGAATGGGATTCTACATGGAGAGTGTCTCCATAGACATGTAATGTCCATATAACTTTTTTTTTCCTGCCTATTGTTAGTTAGGTTTTGTATGGCCACCTTTTCCTGTGATTTTCCCCAACTAACAGGCTTTGGTCGCCTTTTTACCTCTAACAATATGGTTACTTGTGTAATATAATTTTTTGCAATGTATCTTATCCTTTACCTTCCATCCCCTCCCAACCTCCGTTGAGAAAAAAATTAATACAATTTTTTTTTTATGTGGGGGTTAGTGATACATTTTGAATGATAGAATGTAAATTTTATTTTGTTTTTTACTAAAGATTTAACTAAATGGTGTATGTAAATTTTTGTTTTGTTTAAAAAGATTTGAAAAAAAATAAAGAGATGATTATTGAGGTAGAGACAGCCACAAACGCCTGCAAATTCTTTTTTCACACCTATAGAAATACAACATATATATATATTTAAAAGACATATTTTGGAGATCAAAATATCAATTATTTTACCAATATTTCAGTTGGCTGAACGCCAACCTTTATCAAGGTGTTATAACTGAAATATTTGGTAAATGATATTTTGATCCAACATATGCCTTTTTAATTAAAGATTTATTTATTACAATTATTTTAATTCTAAAGCGCTATATCCCGCAAAGGATACTTGCGACAAACAAGGAGAAAAGTATATTTACATAAGTTATTTACATTATTCAACGCATGAAAACATTAGAGATCCAGATTTTGTAGAAAGTTCAGAATGTATTAACAAAATGAATTGAACTTTAAATATGATTTTTATCGGAAATCAAATCGTTAAGTTCACAAACAACTAGTTCATTCTTCATTCTATAATCTTGAAATGCTGGGCAATCGATCAGTAGATGTCTTGAGGCTTGTTCCTCAATACCACAAAAGCAACTTGAATCCTCCACTGCCTTTATTCTATTCAAAAAACTCTTGAAATTTCCGTGGTTTGTAACAAATTGAGTATTATAAAAATTTGGACGAAAGTATTTAGGGATTTCTTGGATAAAAAAGCTTAAAAAGGTATTATTTGCTTCGTTTTTCAGAATATTTATTCTTGATTTGAGAAAGGTATCTATAATTCATTTATGATTTACTCTATTAAAATATATATATTTAATTTATTTTTAAAATATTACAAGTTCTTCTCTAAAAGGTGTAGCGAATGGTCATTCTATTTACATATTTTTATTCACAACTTCAATAAATGACAACAGTAAAAGTGAACAAAGATATTTACATTTGCTATCTTGACTCCTGGTCAGTGCTGTGGCCCTTGCCGTTATGGTCCCCTGATGTCTTGCAGCTCTCCAGCAGTCTTTCTATGGCCTCTCCTAGTGGCTCCTCGATAATATGGTCCCCTGGCCTTGATCCATTCTTGTCTGTCAGGTCTCCTGTATTCTGCTCTAGGTCGTTCTCCTGGATCTCTTCTATGGTCGTCGTATCCCTGTGCTCCATGTCCGGCGTTCCACCTTCCTCGTCATCACATGCCAGCTCCCTACTTCGTTCCAACAAAAAAATATATATATATATTTATATATTATTATTATTTAATAAAGGCAATAGTCATATGGGGATATTTGGCAAATATATCATTCAGGGCCAAGTTTCTTAAAATAATTCAATTATCTCTAGATTTCTGGCTTTTACGCCCTTCTACTGGAGTATCCTGAACTATAATGATACCTGTTAGGGAGAAAAAATCTATTTATACTCTATGAATTTTTACATACCTGAATATAAAACATTTTCAGTTCAGGAAAGAAAATATAAATTTATTTCCACATATATGATTAAAGGAATTTGTGTAAAAAAGTATTTTGAAACAAAAATCCATAATGGGCTAACTAAAACGTATAAACAAAGCAATGGAGAAATATATTAAATAGTATTTTTAAAGAGGAATATATGTATATGTAGTAATGTAGTTGTTGTATCTTTTTGGAAGAATGCAGTGTGGCATGTTGGTTGCAGTCGTGGTGGCCACTGTTAGCACGTTTTCTTTGAAGTTTCTTCTAGAAAGAACGAGCTGACTCAATTCGATTCAGAGTGGTTTCAGGCGTGATTGGGATTACACAAAAGACATGTTGGATGTCACCACAGAGATGGCGAGAGAGCCAGTGTAGCCGACGCCGGTCAGGGAAGAACTGTCAATCGTGTCTCAAAGCCGACTAGTCTGTTTGAGTAAGAATGGGCACACCTAGGAACCCGACTTGCTTTTCGGACCTCTTTCCTCCTACTGGCGTCGACTGTCACTCACTCAAAATTTTATTTGTCACTTTGGCAATTACATTATAACTATACAACACATGGAGACATAGATATATATTGGAATATATTACCATATATATATAGTACATGAAATTATAAATTGAATTTACATAATTAAATGATAATATGTATATGCCTTATTTATACAATCAATCAGGTTGTCACATAAATAATGGCTGTTTGGAAACGACCAATTAAATACACCATATCTAAGCCAAAAATGAGTTTTTTAAACATATTTAGCACCATTACAATAACAGAACTTTTGCCAACGTGATGGTAACATATTTATGCCATTTTCATAAAGATCTGGTTTTCCTGAGGCCAATATATCCAAAAAGGCGTTTTCTTCATCTCTCTGGTTAATCATCCGTTTTCAGTGATGATAGTTAACTGAAGAAGGGCTTTCCCGAAAGCTTGCTTTGATTAGGTGAATAAAAAGAATTGCGGCGTTTTATTATTATTATTATTATTATTATTATTATTATTTTATATTTGTAGAAATAGACAATCCTGTGAAAATGAGTATTTCAATTAATAAAAAAATCGGTAATTATATAGTCTATCAAGAAAATTATACTTTCACTATTAATGTTATAGTTCTGATTTGGTAGGTAGTTATCAGATAGGTACACTTTAGAAAAATGTAAGATGGCAGAAAACTTATCTATAGCTTATCCAGACATCTGTGAGATAAGTAGATCGACCTTTTCTTTATAGGAGTACTGTAGATTTCACTTACATGGTTACTGTCCCAAAACAAGTTAAAAATAAAGATCCCGTATACTTCCCCGCCAGTAGCTAAATTAGGTCACCACCCGCCAAACCTATTACAATCGTTAATATTTGAGCATAAATACACTCCCTCGCCATTTCATTTTACATGCATAATTAATCAACCATACCATTCCTGTCCATTCCTGTCTTGAGGATTCTAGCTTCTACTATGGGAGGAGTGCCTTTCTAATTAAAGGGCTTCTCCGCTGCCAAGATAGGAGAGTGCCTTTCAATTCAAAAGTCATATTTTACCTTTTCAGAAATGCAAATTTTTCTCTCTCTCTTTCTCATGCCTAGAGGCGTGCCGCCTGTGGTTCCAGCGACGGGTCGTTGACCCACAGATATTGGAGCTGCCGAGCCGTGTGACTCCTGCCCCGGGAGGTGTTCGCCTCTTGTGAAGTGCCCTGGATTTGCAGGCCTTGCTCTTGATGTCAGCTTCCTTACCGAAGCTATGACAAGTGTGGAGAAGGCTACCATCTACAAGTACCATCCTGGTCATGAGTTGAATAACACCAACCATCACCTCGACCTGCCCACTCTGTGAACTCTCGCAGTCCATCAGTGGCGGAGTCTCCAACCCGCGTTGGGCACCACCAATGAGAACCTTGGTTATATTTTATATACATATTTATCAAATTTATATTTTATACATTTATTTGCCTATATTTACCCTTATTTGATATTATTTATTTATTAAATTTGCATTTAACCTTATATAACGATATATGAACAATGTAATAAAGAAGTTTCAATCTCAATCTCTCTGTCTTCTTATTGAAAATAAGTGTTAAGACTTCTAAATATGTTTTTTTATATATTTTATGTAAAAATGTTATTTCAAAATTATAATTTCTAGAATAAATTACTTTGTAAAATAAACTGCCAAATGTCGTCGCTTTTCCTATACAAACTCATTGTTGTTGTTTCCCGTTGGCCGGATAAAATCTTTCTGTAGATATGTAAATACATAATCTTTATTTTTCTCTATTCTTCACGCCTTAAGGCGTGATTTATCATGCAAAAAAAGGTTTATATTAAATTTTATAAATAAAACTCTTTCATATAATAAGTCGGTAGACGAGTGGGTAACACCCTTGATTCCCGACAGTCATGAACCGGGATTGAATCCCGCGTTAAAATTTGTTTAATATGTGAAAAACCTTCACATATTATTAACTGTTTCAATTATCATGAACTAGGTTGCTCTTGCTGAGCGGTACCTATTAATGTGATTTTGAACCGGCGAACCTTAAGTCAGATATTTTTCATCCTTAATTATGTTATCATATCAATTATAGTAAATCGAGATTTAAACTGTTTCCTTATATTTTTTCAAGATTAGACAACTGTAAACAATACCATAAAATGCTCATGTAATGAAAAACAAGTCAATAATTCCCATCTATCTCTTATCAAAGTATTTATATAACATATATGTGGTAACCTATAGGGGCAAACCTGTAGTAACCGAGAAGGACAGTCAAAGTGTGGAGAGTTTTCCAGTACCTCTCTGCACCTTGGAGGACCTTTAACAGTTCTCACAGAGTACAGACAGTCGTGGTCGAGGCAGAATGGAAGACTTACGAATGTCCACACAAAGTACGAAGGGACACAGTTGTAGTAGGAAAGTTCCGTGAACAGATAGGAGTCGAGCTAGGAGCAAGATAGATATTTAAGAAGAATCTTACTGGTCTACATGATCGATGAGGTGGACCTTGGAGACAACCGACGAGGGCTTTAGCGGATGGTGAAGTGGCTGTTTATTTTCGGTCTGGCGGAGGTTTATATACTTTGCGATGAGGAAGTGCTGGGCCTTCAATGGATACAATAAGGGCGTGGATCACGGTAGAGATGTCATTGTACACTCCTAACGACTTCATGGCCACTTCCTACATCTTCTAAGCCTTGCTCTTACATGAGGTTGGACTTCTACATCTCAATCTTTGATATTTAGCTCAACTCTTCTTCCATTATACAGTTTCATTTTATTATCCTCAGTTTGTACAGAGTACATTACATATGATGATTTAATAACACATGTCAATCATTAGTATAATTATTTACATAGGTGTTTCTATTATACCACACGAAAATCTTGTTATATTATATACCAATATGGGGTTGTTGGTTTAAATTACCATATATATGAAATATTGTTGAAAATGATCCTGCCGACGTATGATTAAACTGGCAGTCGTGTTCCTGAGGCGGGTGTTGATGTTCTTCCCACACGCGGACAACAAGAAGCTGAGGCAGGTCTAGATGTTAGCACAGAGAGTGATCGGGGACAGCCCACGGGACAGAGGTAGAGGCCATGACACAAACTTGGATGCCTATCACCGAGACATGGAGAGAGAGACCGAGAGAGACAGAAGCGGTCTGCCAAAGGACACACCCTGGAATTATCTGCTGCTGACCCTCTGCCAAAACCTGTCCTATTTTTAGAGTTCGTCTATCAAAAGTCTCTGGAGGGGGGCCCATCTGTCTGGGCGTTGGCATTTTCCTCCTCTGCCCCCAGTGGACCACTCTTTGGATTTTTATTTTGACGTCACCATTTTTAGTTTGAATACAAATAGGGGGTTTAAATACAAATAGTTTATATACTAAATATGGGGTGGTAGTAAATAGAAAGTGTACATTTTAATAGAAGGGTAGGATCTTATAAGGTATCGGCTCTAACTAATTGGAAGAAATGTGACAAATACTAAAAGTGTCATTATTTTACAGTTTGAAATATACGATCTATATGTATGAAAATATAAAGATCTATAAGCAATCCAGGTCTCTTTTAAACAATCTTTAACCATTCAAAGAGAATTGACCCTGGATTACTTATTAATTCAGCTCAATTGTAAAGGCAAGAATGAATATATTTATTATTCAAAGATCTATTATAAAATTATTGTGTGTAAAAATATCAATATTAATTTTGTTATATATATATATGTTGTAACCCCGAGTAACACAACGTGTGAATAAATTGGCAGTCGTGTACGTGAGGCGAGTGTTGATGTTCTTCCCACACGTGGACAGCAAGAAACAGAGGCAGGGCTGGATGTTAGCACTCAGCTAGTCGGAGACAGCCCACGGGACAGAGGTGGAGGCCATGACACAAACCTGGATGCCTAACACCTAGATATGGAGAGAGAGCCAAAGGCGGCCTGCGTATTTTGACACACTGTAGCACTCCCTGAGCTGAAACTGTTCTGTTGACCCCAGGGAGCGGTCGTCTATAAAAAGTCCCGGAATGGGGCTTTTACCTTTGCCATGTAACTCTTCCCAGCTGACCACTCTCTTCCTCTTTTTATTTTGACGTCATCATTTTGAGTTTAAATACAAATAAGGGTGATACAGGTTATATCAATAGATACATAGCATGATCAGCTCAGAGTGTAATATAGTGTGTTCATCTACGCAGGTCGCTTCTGGCTCTCTCTCCATGTCTCGGTGTTAGGCATTCAGGTTTGTGTCATGGCCTCCATCTCTGTCCCGTGGGCTGTCTCTGACTCGCTCAGTGCTAACATCTATCCCTGCCTCTTCTTCTTGTTTTCCACGTGTCTGAAGAACCTCACCACTTTCGTCTCACGACTACGAACGACTGACTTACTGCGATGAAAAAAATATATATATTGGGAGGGCTTGGGTTCTGCTTATATACGCAGCACTGAAGGGTGGAATCTCCGAAATAGTTTTCAAGAAAACTAGGGACATAAACTTATAGGACAGTAGAATTACATATAAATATTTGCATCGAGCAATGCTCTTCCATAAACAATATGGACACGGCCGGTTAGGCATAAATTAATACAAAGCAAATAACGCGTCTTTTCTGATATTCTACCCTTCAGTGTAGCATATATAAGAAAAATCGTCGAATATAGTATTAGAACTCTAAGAAGCGGTCAGGTGGATTAAATTGGTGAAAAAGCTGGAAGGGTTTACCACTGATGAGCCAGGCCCTTCCATTAATTTCTCCATTGCAATAAGGGCAGTAGAAATTGTTTAATTTTTAAAAGAATCATTTTCGAATTTCGAATTTTCATAATAATAGATATTATATAAGTATTAGCAAGGTAAATTATGATATAAAAACATCCCTCTATACAGGCGTTAATCTTCATTTTGGCAACATCAAGAGTCCATGTGAATTGGAAGTTCTCTGGACCATATAACTTTATTAATAATTAGAATTTTGAAAGTAGTTACTTCATAAAATAAAAAATGTTCAAATATCAAAAGAATTTTCAAATATTAACTCTATCTCTCGATTCTATAATCTATATATATATGTAATAATAAGTTGAAAGTTCTGGTTGACTCTTGTAGTACCTCGTCGACTCTCGCTATAAGCTGTGGCAACCGAGGGTCAAACCTGTAGTAACCGAGAGAGACAGTCAGGGCGTGGAGAGTTTTCCGGTACCTCTCTGCACCTTGTAGGACCTTTAACAGTTCTCACAAAGTACAGGCAGTCGGGGTCGAGGCAGAGTGGAAAAGCTTGGGAATGTCCACACACAAAAAACGAAGCGACACAGTTGTAGAAGGAAAGTTCCTTGAATAGATAAAAAGCGAGCCAAGAGCAAGATGGAGCTAGATTAGAGTTCTTACTGGCTACATGGTGAATGAGGTGGAACTTGGAGACAACCGGCGACGCGCTGATGGGGAACTATCTAACTGGCTGTTGCCAGCCGGGCGTTTTTATACTACGCCTCCGACAAAGAGACTTGCATCACGGCACGTGTCGCTGCTACTTGAGACACGGCACGTGTCGCTGTTACTCGAGACTGGCGCCTACCTGTCGGCTAACTGTATTTTTAGAAGTTACTTTGTGATTTACTTCTCAAATCTTGCTCTTAACTCAGCTTTTAATCTATTATATAGTTTTATTTATTCATCCTCAGTACATTACATATGGTGATGCAAGGAGACATGTCAATTATGCGTATAATTATTTATAGATGTATTTCTATATACAACATAACAATCTTGTTATAAGTGTTATATTTAGGGGTGTTGGTTTAAATTATCATAGATGGGCCCCGGGAGTGAAAGGGTTTATCCGGGTTTAAGCGGGTAAAGCCTCTCTAACACAGGTAAGTAATTAAAATTTCTTTTAATTAATTAAAACTGTGAGGGTAAAGGGCTATAACAAGATGTTTATTTGGATATATCTGATAATTATAAAAATAAAACTTATGTTTAATTTAAAAGTTATGATATTGATTATAAAAGAGAAATGTAGATAAAACCTTTGTTTGCAAAAAATTAATGATGATGTTCTAAGAGATTGTTGGCGGGCGTTGGAAAGGGTTAGGGGTTGAAGAATATGCAATTGTAAGTGTTGCACAGACAATCAAATACTGAGATCCAGGTGCAAAGCGAGGAAATAGACTTGTGCGTCTTCCTTGGCAATGTTTCACCTGTGATCCTGTATAAGGTTACAGTGCTTTGTCACAATTGTAGGGTTATTGGGTTAAAAAGTTGTTGAAGAAAAGAATTAATATGATTGAAAGGGGTGGTAGAGCCATGCGATAAGTAGAATTGTTGTAGCGACAGTAGGTGGTCCGACTTGACTTGAAATCAAAGGTTGATTGTGGTCCGCTAGAGGTGAAAAAAATTGCAAATTGAAAAATGTGAACGCTTGGTGCATGCGTTGGTGATGTGCTCTGCGGATGAAATGAAATAAACTTTTGAAACGTGTTCAGACCAGAAGTCGAGACTTGTAATTCTGGGGAACTGTGTTCAAAGAGTTTGTTGAATTACGAAATCAAAAAGAAAAATATTGTCAAGCAGTACTGTCGTTTCTACGATGGTTTGAAGCAATGGCTGAAATAGACAGTGTTGAAAAAGTATAGTGAAGTGGTTAGTGAGTAGGATTGTTGAAAACGATTGTTGTATGCCCGATAGTTGATGATAAATAGACATTGTCATATAATAAAGTTATTTAAACAAAAATATAGTGAATAAAAAGATAGAAATATGATTGCGGATAAAAAAAATTGTAAGTGGATAAGATCAAACATGTAATATAAAAAAGATATAATAATGAATTAAAAATGATTATTGAAACAATTAAATGTTTTGTCATACAAAAATAATATCATAAAAATTAAAATTGTTAAAATAAAGTTGTTAAAATAATGTTGGAATAAAGATTTGATTATATAATTGAAAAGTAAAAAATAAAAATAATTATTCAAGATTTTATACAAAGTTATAATATAATTAAAGGATATTAATGATTAGATAAATGTTAAGCAGTGAAAAATGGAATAAAAATTGTCTCTTTTGAAGAAAAGTTAAAAGAAAACAAAAATATTCGTTCCTGAAAAAAAGGAACATATTTACACACAATGTCCAGGTGTAGGTGCAATATTATTAATGTCTTTAGTTTACCTACGGGGAGGCAATGGGGCCCTATGTCGCTTTGGTCCAGTCTGAGAAGTTGGCCTTTGCCAGATCTTCCCGATTATATTATGTGAGACCAGACGGGGAGCGATCTTGATCCCTAAAATGATGTCAGTGTAGTGGAAGATGGGACTTTTAGGTACATGTAATATGTAGTGCGTGTCTTAGGCGCTAAAAAGATTGCAGAGCGTTTTATGCAGTTGGTCTGCAAAATTTTTAGGTGAGCCTACCCAAACGCCGGCTTGTTACGCTTGGGAAAAATCATTTAAAATATTAATTTAACAGATCTTTTTTCCATGTAACATTGCGTTACATATGGAGAAATGAGAGGTTAAATCCTTTTTTATTCCTAACGAGAGAGCCGGTAATGTTGTGTTTGTTCGTATTAAAAGCGTAAAGCGTACCCAAAAGCCTTATAATTGAAAGATTTTTCTTTTGCGTCAAAAAAAATTCCACACTGGGCGTGCAAACAATGTAAAAGTTGTAAAACACACAATGATATTTAAAGATATAAAGTGTTATAATATTTCAATATTAAAGTTCAAATTAATAAGTAAATTGGGTAATGATTGGTAAGTCAATCAGTTGATAATTGACAGGTTATTTGAAAGTCTAGCATACTGATGTGCCAAGGTACAGGCGTACTGAAACTGGAGGTGTCATTTAAACATGGCGGCTGCCACTGGTGTCAATATCAACATGTGTCATGTCCTTTGAAGCCGACCGACATAGCTGGGTTGTTTATTTTCGTTGGCGGTGTGGTGAATCATCCTGCTGGCTAGAAGTAAATCTCTCAGCACAGTGGTACTTGGTTTCTGGCCTAATTGAAAATATAGTTTTCTTGGTGTTCGTAAGTGGGCATAATCTGCTATAAACTTATTATAAACGTTTACTGCTCCTAAAAATGATTGTAGTGTTTTTTGATTGGTAGGTGGTTTGATGGCATTTATGGTATCAAGGTGGCGCGTCTGTGGTGCATAAGTACCTGCGGTAACAGTGTATCCTAAGAAATCTATATTTGTTTAAAAAAAATGAACATTTATTATAATTGAGTTTGATGTTTTCGTGTTGACACACCGTTAGAAATTGTTGTAGGTGTTGTAGATGATCCTCTAAGGCAGTGATTCTCAACCTTTTTTTTTTGTTGCGGCATTATTTTAAAGATTTGAAAATTTGGCGGCACAATTTTAGAATTTCGCGGCACACTTTTGCTAACTTGAATGCAAGAAAATTCAAATTATGTATCAATATTTCTATGCAAAATATAAGTAATATACATCTCTAACATTCAATTTGCTAATTTCGTTATTTTAAAAAGTAAAAAAATGAAAAAGAAAAAAAGAAAAACCAATACAAACGTGAACATAATCATATGACTAAAATTCGGCGGCACATTTTTAGAATTTCGCGGCACACAAAATTACCGCGGCACATTGGTTGAGAATCACTGCTCTAAGGTGTCAGAAAAAATAATGAAATCGTCGAAGTAATGGGTAACAAAATTTAGTTTATATTTTTGCATGACCTGGTTTATGGCACGATGGTATATCTGTGGCGAATTTTTAAATCCGTAAGGAAGTCTACAAAATTCGTACTGACTATCTAACGTCACGAAAGTTAGTAGATTACGTGAGTTAGGTTCTATTTCCACTTGCCAATATGCGGATGCTATATCTACAGAAGAGTAGTAGTTGGCTTTCGACAATTTGTCAAGAATGGTTTCTATTAAAGGTAAAGGATGTACGTCTGGAGCGATGATTTCATTAAGTTTTCTGTAATCAATACAGAAACGTTTCGTTTTGTCACGTTTGGTAACAAGTGTTATGGGACTGGCATAAGGTGAAACTGACGGGGCAATGATTCCATATTGGAGCATTTGCTCTATTTGGGTTTGTATTTCTTGTTGGTCGTGTAGTGGCACTCTATATGGGCGTAATGCTATTATTTTATATGTGGTGGTATTGATTTTTACCGGTGGTATGTTCAATTTGGGCACATTGTATTTATTAGTAGAGAACACTTGTGAGAATTCATATAGAATTTGGTGTAGTTCGTGTGGACAATGTTCTAACTGAGGTGCCGCATTAGAAGGTATAGAAATCTCAATATCATGGGTAGGAGATATAGTGGGTGAACATATAATTGGGGTAGAGTCCGCCACTTGTAAACAGGACTGGTTCGAGGGGAAAGTGGTAAACATATCAGTTTCCCTCGGTTGAGTGGGACATAAATCCTGTTTGCATTTGGTGAACTTATAGACATTCGTTGGGAGAGCATCACCTTTTTGATAAATTTGGAGATTATTAAAATCTATAATTAATTTAAATATTTTAAGGGTATTAATAGATAAAATACCAAAAGGTAGTGAAGCTTCTACTATAAAAAATTTTAGTTTTTGGGTGAGGTTACCGATTTTAAGTTTTAAAAAAATATATCCAAGGGTATTTACATTGTGGGCTATTGCATTTATAGTTAAACTCTACTGATGGATAATAATTTTATATGATAATCTATTTTTTATGGTTCTTAAAATATCTAAGTTAAGTAGGTTTATAGATGCTCCCGTGTCTATTAAAAAGGGCAAATTTACATTTGGTGACAATTCAGTCCATATTATAAGCTGTTCAACGAAAATAAGTTTCAGGTTTTCCTACCGTTGAGCTGCTCGCGGGGCTTGCAGAGTCGTCTTGGCTTGCAGCTTGGACTTGGGGAACATGGCTCGGAGATTGGACCTTGGACTGGGTGTGGGTACCACGTTTTGGTACAGTGGTTGTGCGTGGTCTGGCGCTGTAGACTGGGCGTGTTCGGTCCCGTGGGAACCGTTGTTCACACTGGGAGTGCCAGTGCATGGCATTGCAATACTTGCAAGGCGAGGGGGGAGGTGTAACTTGATACGTTACACGTGATGGCCGCTGGTTGTTGTACCGCGGTGGTGGGTTGTGGTAGGTTGGGTGTGGAGCCTTGTCTACTTGGCGCTGGTTCACTGCACTGGTGGCACACTGAGTTATTCTTGACACTAGGTCAAACCATTCCTTAATGGTGTTTGGCTGCACAGTTGCGACTAATCGCTTGTCTGCGACGGGCAGTCCGTCGGTCAGAGACTCAATTAAAATGTCGGCGGGTAGGTCGAGTTTCATACCCATAACCGTTTTGTTTTGGTAGTAGTCTTCTAGGGGCATTTGGGGTGTCAATTTGATTGCCAAAAAGCGTGCAAACGACGCTTCTGTCGTTGCTGGGAATAAGTCTATCAGTCTCTGGCGGGCTTCAATATAAAATAACCTATCTAACCGTAGGCTTCGGAAATATTGGAGGGGCTTACCTTGTAGGTAGCAGGGTAATTTGCGTAGGCGATCCGTGTAGGTCAGTTCAGTTCGGTCTGCTTGGGCATCGAAGTTGTCGAAAAAGCTCTGGGCTTCAAATGAACCATCGTATGGACTTACGTCTATCTCCCTAGGAGATCGGACGACCAGTAACTTACTCAGGGCATCGGCGATCTGTGTCAGCGGGTCTGCGGAGTTATCTTGGGGCGGCGATGTTTCCTCCTCTTCAAATGTCGTCTCTTGTTTGGGGATAGTTTGTTCGGCTGTATCGTTGGACGGGTTGGTTTGCTCCTCCATCTTGCTCTTTCTCTTTTTCCTATCTAGACAGTCTTTTTACCTTTTTTGCTATGGCGTCCTTCGTTTGGGTTATCCTGTCGACTATCTGTAATAATAAGTTGAAAGTTCTGGTTGACTCTTGTAGTACCTCGTCGACTCTCGCTATAAGCTGTGGCAACCGAGGGTCAAACCTGTAGTAACCGAGAGAGACAGTCAGGGCGTGGAGAGTTTTCCAGTACATCTCTTCACCTTGTAGGACCTTTAACAGTTCTCACAAAGTACAGGCAGTCGGGGTCGAGGCAGAGTGGAAAAGCTTGGGAATGTCCACACACAAAAAACGAAGCGACACAGTTGTAGAAGGAAATTTCCTTGAATAGATAAAAAGCGAGCCAAGAGCAAGATGGAGCTAGATTAGAGTTCTTACTGGCTACATGGTGAATGAGGTGGAACTTGGAGACAACCGGCGACGCGCTGATGGGGAACTATCTAACTGGCTGTTGCCAGCCGGGCGTTTTTATACTACGCCTCCGACAAAGAGACTTGCATCACGGCACGTGTCGCTGCTACTCGAGACACGGCACGTGTCGCTGTTACTCGAGACTGGCGCCTACCTGTCGGCTAACTGTATTTTTAGAAGTTACTTTGTGATTTACTTCTCAAATCTTGCTCTTAACTCAGCTTTTAATCTATTATATAGTTTTATTTATTCATCCTCAGTACATTACATATGGTGATGCAAGGAGACATGTCAATTATGCGTATAATTATTTATAGATGTATTTCTATATACAACATAACAATCTTGTTATAAGTGTTATATTTAGGGGTGTTGGTTTAAATTATCATATATATATATGTAGTATATTTTGAACTAGTTAGATCACAACCTTCTTATAATATTTATAATAACCCCATACCTATTTGAAAATGTGTATCGAACTCGTAACAAAATGACAAATAAAATAAAGAGGTAAAGGTAGACCAGACGACGACAAAGACCAGACGAACAGGTGTTTATGATAATGAGTTCAATTACCCCGTCAACAGGTGGCCAGACGTAATTAACAACCCGGCGCCTGACAGGTGGCGTGATTTTATGGGAGCCAATCAGAACTCGCCGCCATTTGCGAGCGTCTCATATAAAAGCCCCCCAAGATTGGGACAAAGGGAGTTGTTTAGTTGTTTTCAGAGCGACGCCGTCATATGGTCGGGTCTCTCACCCCTATCCGTGATGTAGGCATCCGCGGCGCCCGTGGTCCGACTTGCCTTCGTCCGTGGTCTACCTCTACCTTCTTGGAGTTACCATCTAGACCTGCCTCTGTCTCTTGCTGTCCCAGTGCGGGAATCCCATCACGCACCCACTACCACGACTGCCCAGTACATTCCACATCGGGATTACTACAGAAACCGTTAAAGTCGACAGGATAACTGAGGACAGCAGCATGCAGAGGATGACGGAAGTCAGAGACGAATACGTCACGGATGCCCTCACCAACAAGCAGCCCCACTGCGAAGACCGAGTAAGCCACTTAACAGACGCCATTCGGGGACTAACCGTACCTCGCACCGAGAAGGTCATCATCGCCCTCATCGACAACTCCTGCGCCACGAACATCTTACCCCATCGGCTCGAACAGGCAGACAAGATTCATCGAGAAATCCTGGCATTGCCCCGCCAACCAACATCGACGATGTCCCATGGCAACCACCGCAAAAAGAGATCACCAAGCCTCATCGCAGCTCACTCCACAAGACCCATTCAAGACATCCATCTGGTAGGAGAATTTTCTCTACAGAAGTATTTAATGTAACACTATCTCCGTTAGCTCTGAATTAATTATTCGATACCATTTTAATAGCAATAACATTATTATTATAAATCCATCAAGTTTATTATTTTACAATTTTTATAGCACTTAAATTCAAATATTAAATCTTGTACACCCTCATTTATCAATTTTTACTTTATTTTAAGCAACTTTTAAATTTCAATTCATTAATTTCAATTTTACATTTAGAAAATCATATTGTATTTTAATTACTCGAATCATATTTTATAAACTTATTTGTGTGTTTTTTTTAATACCTTGTTTATGGCCGTAGTATTAATAATTAAATTTATTACACTCTTTATTTTACTTGACCTATTGCTATTCCAATTGATATTTCTCAATATTTAAAAACTAGCCGAGTGACCCGGGCAACGCCCCGGGTTTACCCGAAGGACCCGCAGGTGAGAAACTATAGAAGAAAAATTTTAACAAATCAGAAAATGAAATTGCAAACAACAGAACTACACTTCTTTAAGGACATGAGAGCACATGCACTGTATCACCATACGTGTACCATTTTCAAAGACCCTGCTTAGGATTAAAACTTCTCAGAAGCATAACAATAGTACCAACCTAGAGGTTAACTGGTGTGGATGCATTCCTCTGGGAGTAAGACTATTGAGAAATTCAGTAGGGAGTTATTTTGCTTCTTCGCATTCTAACACTCCAACTGTTAACACTGTGGAAACACTGACTCATGTTTGGTAAGCAATTTCAGGGAAGAAACTATAGACATAGGATTAAATAAATTATTAATTAAATTGCATTAAATAAAAATTATTAGATTTAAATAAATATTATTAGAGTGAAAAAAAAGAAAAAATTAACAAATTAGAAAATAAAATTTCGAAAAATACAACTATATTGCAGATAAGATAAGAGGACCTTATTAAAAAATAAATAAACAAACTGTAATTCGACACTATCGATAATTTGACACTTTCGATAATTCGACACTTTCGATAATTCGACCATTTTAAAAATCAAATTTACAAGGTTGATTGTTGTTTAAATACAACTTTGATTTTGCATGCATAAACACAGGCTCTTGTAGCAAGAACCCAAATATTATTTATAGTCATAGCAAAAGCCAACTTTAGTGAAAACTGATGCCTCTTCAGAATGAATGGAAGACTGAAATCTGAAGGAGCAGAAGATATGGGTCATCTTTACATGTATGCTATCCAATGTTCGCACACTTGAAAAAGCCACATATAAAGTTGTCCGTGCGTAAACACAGGCTCTTGTAGCCAAGGTTTGGCCTTGAGCCTTATTTATAGTCATAGCAAAAGCCAACCTTAGTGAAAACTAACGCCTCTCTAGAATGAAGCGAAGGTTGGTATCCGAAGGGGCCAAAGATATTTCAGACACTATACAGTGTGTTCAACTTTGGGCACTGTCAGTATATGTGCTTCAAGGACATGAGAGCACATGCGCTGAAACACCATACGTGTTCCATCGCAAAGATCCTAAAGGCATTGGTGAAAGTATAAATAAATATTTTGGAAATGAAAAAAAAATACATATATATATAAGAAAATAAATTGGAATAAAAATTTACAAACTATATTTCAGAGTGGATACATATTTGAAAGGAAAAAAAAAAGAAAATTGCAAACAACAAAACTATATTACAGATATGACATGAAAACTAACGCCTCTCTAGAATGAAGCGAAGGTTGGTATCCGAAGGGGCCAAAGATATTTCAGACACTATACAGTGTGTTCAACTTTGGGCACTGTCGGAATATGTGCTTCAAGGACATGAGAGCACATGCGCTGAAACACCATACGCGTTCCATCGCAAAGATCCTAAAGGCATTGGTGAAAGTATAAATGACCCATATCTTCTGCTCCTTCAGATTTCAGTCTTCCATTCATTCTGAAGAGGCATCAGTTTTCACTAAAGTTGGCTTTTGCTATGACTATAAATAATATTTGGGTTCTTGCTACAAGAGCCTGTGTTTATGCATGCAAAAGCAAAGTTGTATTTAAACAACAATCAACCTTGTAAATTTGATTTTTAAAATGGTCGAATTATCGAAAGTGTCGAATTATCGAAAGTGTCGAATTATCGAGTGTCGAATTACAGTTTGTTTATGTATTTTTTAATAAGGTCCTCTTATCTTATCTGCTATATAGTTGTATTTTTCGAAATTTTATTTTCTAATTTGTTAATTTCTTTCTTTTTTTTTCACTCTAATAATATTTATTTAAATCTAATAATTTTTATTTAATGCAATTTAATTAATAATTTATCTAATCCAATGTCTATAGTTTCTTCCCTGAAATTTCTTACCAAACATGAGTCAGTGTTTCCACAGTGTTAACAGTTGGAGTGTTAGAATGCGGAGAAGCAAAATAACTCCCTACTGAATTTCTCAATAGTCTCACTCCCAGAGGAATGCATCCACACCAGTTAACCTCTAGGTTGGTACTATTGTTATGCTTCTGAGAAGTTTTAATCCTAAGCAGGGTCTTTGAAAATGGTACACGTATGGTGATACAGTGCATGTGCTCTCATGTCCTTAAAGTAGTGTAGTTCTGTTGTTTGTAATTTCATTTTCTGATTTGTTAAAAGGTTTCTCACCTGCGGGTCCTTCGGGTAAACCCGGGGCGTTGCCCGGGTCACTCGGCTAGTATGTATATAAAAAAGCAAAGCCCAATTCTAAACCCAAATATTTTTTTTATGAGAAGAACATCAACATATTGCATGATTACGGCAGTCCATAGCTTCCCTGACAAAAATTCACCAAGAAAGTAAAATATTCCAAAATTTTTCTGTGTGTAAATTGCTAAATATGTAAAAAACATGTATACAAAAAAGCAAAGCCCAATTCCAAACCCAAATATTTTTTTTATGAGAAGAACATCAACATAATGCATGATTACGGCAGTCCATAGCTTCCCTGACAAAAATTCACCAAAAAAGTTAAATATTCCAAAAATATTTCTGTGTATATATTGCTAAATGTGTAAATAACATGCATATAAAAAAGCAAAGCTTAATTTTAAATTTCATTATCCTTTTCACAGGAAAAACATCAAAATACTGCATAAGTACGGCACTTTTGCAGCCGCATGATTACGGCAGTCCATAGCTTCCCTGACAAAAATTCACCAAGAAAGTTAAATATTCCAAAAATATTTCTGTGTATATATTGCTAAATGTGTAAATAACATGTATATAAAAAAGCAAAGCTTAATTTTAAATTTCATTATCCTTTTCACAGGAAAAGCATCAAAATACTGCATAAGTACGGCACTTTTGCAGCCCCCCTGACAAAAATTCACTAAAAGAGGTAAGTATTCAAAAAAATATTTTGGTATATATATTGCTAAATGTGTAACAAACATGTATATAAAAAAGCAAAGCTTAATTCTAAGTTCTAATATTTTTTTATAAGAAAAGCTACAAAAGCAAATAGGGAGAAGTGAAGCCATTTAGCCATTTTCAAAATCTGATTGTGAAAGAGTAAAAAAATGAGTAAATAAGAGCAAATATAAAGAAAAAGTATTGCTAAATGTGTAATAAACATGTATATAAAAAAGCAAAGCTTAATTCTAAGTTTTAATATAAAGAAGAAATAAGACACAAAAATGGAGCTAAATTCAAATGAAAAACTATAACAAATTAATAAAAAAAAATAAGACCTAATCCAAATGCCACCATCATCAGACAAAAGAAAAAATGAGATTTTATTCTTTAGTTCATTTATTCTTCTGTCTGATGCTGTTGCTGAAACGTCACACACTATTAAATTATTTGGATTAGGTCTTATTAATGAGAAAAAAAGATGCCAAAGAGAGATGAAAAGATGCCAAAAAAGATAACCAGATACAAAAATTGTGCTAAATTCAAATGAAAAACTATAACAAACACTTATAAAAGATAATTATTATAGAATAAAAGTAATAACTCAATCTACAATTCGAAAAATTTATATATTTAAATGAAAAACTATAACAAAGTACTTACATAATCAAATGAATCAGAAATATATATTATTTCAAAACACATTTTTACGCATTTCAAAACAAATGAATTGATGATGATAAATGCAAAAAATCTACGATTGTAAAATAGATTAAATTAAAAAATAAAATAACTGTTAACATTAGGAAAATAAAAACAGGCCTATCATACGAAGAAAAAAATAACGAAAATTTTGGTATATAGATTGTTATGTGTAGTTCAGAATCTTCGGAGGAGATAGCTCAGGACTTTACAATGGAAAACTCTGTTACGGTATTATCTATATAGAAATTTAAAAACTAGTCCTAGATTTGTATTTTTATAAATATCAATTTTAAATTATCTCATCTAAAAATGTGCCTCCCATTTTTCCCACAATTACAAATACAACTATAAATGTAATATGCGAAAACTAAATATCATACCAAAAAATTTCCATACCCCATTGCATTTCATTCCTGCCTGTGTTAAATTGTTAATTTACGAAACTCTACCGAATTTTGTACCCATGCCATAACCTTTTCTCTTAAAAAATTTCGTAAATTCATTATTTTAGATTTTTTCTAAACCTAATCACCGCTAATAATCTCCAATCTAACGATTTGTCTTAGCGTCTTAACGCGACACTCACCGGGAAGCTGAGGTTACTGAACTTGGAGAATCCAGGAACCTCGTGGACGAAGTTAATTAAGATTGTCACCTGTTCAAATATACATTTTTATTTCGCACTTTCTACATTGTTCACATCAATTTTAATTCCTCTCGCATATCCCATTAACACATCTCGCATGATCATAACACATTTATTTATACACTAGTTAATTAATTAATTCTTTTATAGCCTACCTTTTCCCAATTATTCACACCCACGATTTCAATATTACAGATTAAATTTAATATCCTTCTAACAGCGAAACCGGCCAGATTAAAACGGATAGGAAAATTATATAAAATCACTTTTATAGCACATTTTTTTTAATAATGTTATAGGATAGTTTATCGTTTTGTCAACTCCGTTTAAAAATTAAGTCCCCATCATCTCTAAAATCGATCCTGTACATGACACCATGTGAGACGCCATCTTGGCCTCCGTAAATAGACAATTAAATCCCCAAAACGGCGTCCATCACCACGACAATATCTTCATTCCAACGATAAACAACTCAAGGACGCACTGAACTCCCCCTAATTGTTTTTTTTTTCTTCTACTTCGTCTTTCCCTCCCTACTTCTAAAGGGGTGGAATGACCTTTGTACCCACCATTAGCAGCCTGTCAATCAATCAATTATAGGACCACATTGCCTCCCCATAAGCCAAATTAGAAAGACATCATTAATCTTGCACCTACAACTAGACATTGTGTGTAAATATGTTTCCTTTTTTCAGGAACAAATATTTTTGTTTTCTTTTAACTTTTCTATCATTTATTTTGTAAATAGACTCACAGTTTTACTAGTTTTGTGGTGTTGGACTTTGTTTTTTAACTTACAGATGTAGATAAAACATTTCACTAATAATCGATAATATCACTTTGTTTATTAATCAACATTAATGCCATCAAATACCAATCAACCCTTTATATATTATTACCTTTAATATGTTTATTTTCTTTTTTTTCATCATGTTCAGACTTAGAATTTTACAACTTCAACTATTTCAGACACCATTTAAAAAAAAAAAACCTACACATAACAATATTTATAATATTTCTTAAACATATAAAACATTTATCATTTTATTTTTCTTAATAGATTTTCAAAATGTTATTTTTGACGCTTCCCTTTCAACCTCTAACTCTATCCCATGAACCTTTCCTCCCAACTTTTTACATCCATCAAGAGTTTATTGTTCGTCAGTCATTTTTTATTTTTTTATTGATTAAACTAACTAGAAGACCCTTCCCCGCTGTACATTTCCCAACAGTGAGCTCAGGAGACCCAGTTAGGTTTTATTTTTTTTTCTCTCATCGTCCGGCTCATCATTTTTTCATCTTTCAACTTTTTTTTCACCACACAAGCCGGACACAATCAAAATTGACAGCAATAATTCTCTTACATCCACCTCCCCTTTTCCGCATCCTTCAAACCTCCAACTACCTTCCAAGGGATTCCAGTTCGCCGAACATTTTTATTTTTTTCTCATTGATTAATCCGACTGGAACAATCCTTCCTCGTTATACCCATTCCCAATAATGAGTTCGGGATATCCAGCGCGATCTTTTTATTTTTTTTCTCATCGCCCGACTCATCATTTCAATTCACCATTTTTTCAACTTTTCACTTTTTTTTCTCATAATTCAACCAGGCACAATCATTATGGACAACAGAGTTCCCTCTTACCTCTTCCTCCCCCTTTTACCTCCATCAATCTTCCCACCTCTTTTCGCTGCCTGAGCTAATGAAGCAGACGGAATATCTTAGGCCTTCTGTTAATGAAAACAATGCCTCACTCAAACAAGTTCGCATTGCATTGCAGAATGTTTGGGATACTACTTTGCAGAAACAGGCTTAGATACTCCCTTCCCCTTTTTCAACCTTAGCGTCACATTATACGTTCAGTCAATAAACTAACTTCATTTTTTTTTCCTCTCATCTTTAATGCAATAAGATATTATTTTCCTTGTACGATTTATTTTACCATTTTTACCATTTTGTATTATATACTTTCTCTTAATCTTTTATCATTCATTTTATGCATTTTTATTTTTATAACCTTGATTTTACTTCATTGATACATCACCATTACAACATCTTTCTCTTTTTAACTTGTAGCTTAATAATAATTTTGACTAATTTGTATACAAATTATTTCTTTTATTTTTTTTATAATAGGTTTGTTAGGTTATCATTCATTACATGTCATTCCCCCAACCAAACCTTCATCACCGGGGACACATTCTGTAGTATATTTTGAACTAGTTAGATCACAACCTTCTTATAATATTTATAATAACCCCATACCTATATGAAAATGTGTATCGAACTCGTAACAAAATGACAAATAAAATAAAGAGGTAAAGGTAGACCAGACGACGACAAAGACCAGACGAACAGGTGTTTATGATAATGAGTTCAATTACCCCGTCAACAGGTGGCCAGACGTAATAAACAACCCGGCGCCTGACAGGTGGCGTGATTTTATGGGAGCCAATCAGAACTCGCCGCCATCTGCGAGCGTCTCATATAAAATCCCCCAAGATTAGGACAAAGGGAGTTGTTTAGTTGTTTTCAGAGCGACGCCGTCATACGGTCGGGTCTCTCACCCCTATCCGCGATGTAGGCGTCCGACTTGCCTTCGTCCGTGGTCTACCTCTACCTTCTTGGAGTTACCATCTAGACCTGCCTCTGTCTCTTGCTGTCCCAGTGCGGGAATCCCATCACGCACCCACTACCACGACTGCCCAGTACATTCCACATCGGGATTACTACATATATATGTTATATAAAATATTATTCTATTTAAAATTATATTTCATAGATACAAATATTCTGTTAATTCGACCGCCAGATGTCACGCTTTGCATATTAAAACTCGTTGTTGTTTTTTCCCGATGGCCGTCTCAAATCTTTTGTACATTATGTAAATAATATTTTGTTTTCCCTTGTTCTACTCGCCTTAAGCCAGGCAGCACTTTAATCAAATTATGTTTTTTTATATATTCCATGAGTTCAATTAAAGCAATATCTGATCAAGATTATTATTTTTATTATTATAGTTTCAAGATCTTTAACCACGACTTCATTAACATAGTATAATCCTCAACATGATCTAAATTCAAACAGAAAATCTCTTTCATTTGTTTTTATAATATATATATATATATGTAATATATAAGATATATTATATATATATATGCAATATAATTCCCACACTACTTGTAAATAGTCATCACATTTTTATTTTAATATCCATATATTTTAATATCTATAATCAAAGAGTAAATATCCAATGCTTGTATATAATTTTTTCACCAACGACCCGAGGGGTAAGAGGGTGAAGAGGAGAACAAAGGAGTTGGAAAATAAACAAAGGAAAATGGCTGCGTTTCTTTTTGTCGCGTCTATTATTTCTTATATACAAATTTAGAGTTTCAAATTTATAATTATACAAAGACTTACCTTAATACGACATATATTATGGGGAAATATGAATGAATTATTATGAATACATTTTACATATTGTCTCTATATATTGAAATCAATGTAGGTATATACACTGCGTGACATTGAAAATGGAACACCAAGAAATAGTGGCCAGAAAGTGATGAAACTCGGCAGACAGAGAGAGACAGGGACGAACAATAAGTGATCTTTATTTCAAAATGATAGTCATAATACAGAGCGAGAACGGCGTCGGCTTAGTAGCAAGTAGGACCACCGCGGACGGCGATGCACGCAGCAACACGTCTAGGTAGAGAGTCAATCAGAGTACGGATGGCGTCCTGAGGGATGGCTCTCCATTCCCTCTCAACCATTTGCCACAGTTCGTCTTCTGAACGCGGCTGTGGCAAGGCATGCAAACGGCTCCAATGATGTCCCAGACGTGCTCGATTGGTGAGAGATCAGGAGAGTACGGTGGCCAGGGAAGCATCTGTACATCTTGCAGAGCTTGTTGGCTAATGCGAGCAGTGTGCGGTCGGGCGTTATCCTGCTGATAAAGGGCATTGGGTACCCCCTTAAGGTAGGGGAGTGTCACCGGTCGCAGCACATCATCAACGTATCGTTGGGCCGTCATAGTGCCCTGAATACGAAGTAAAGGTGACCTGGAATCATACGCGATTGCGCCCCAAACCATGATTCCACGTTGTCGCACGGTGGGGCGTTCCACAATTGCTGCCGGATAGGACCTTTCTCCACGTCGACGCCACACGCGTACACGGCGACTATCACTGGACAAGCAGAAACGCGACTCATCTGAGAACACGACCCTGTGCCATTCCGTCATCCACGTCGATCTAGCCCGGCACCATTCCAAACGTTGGCGCCTATTCGGTGGGGTCAATGGCAGTCTTCTTAGCGGACGGCATGAGTGCAAGCCATTGGCAACCAATCGACGGGAAATGGTTCTGGTCGAGATGGAATGATCTAGGGTGTCTTGCACATGTTGCAGGATGGCGGTACAAGTGGCTTGTGGGGCCGCCACTGCTTGTCGAAGGATACGCCGATCCACACGTGCTGACGTCACTCTGGTTGCACCGACATTCCTATAAATTGCCACATTTCCTTGTTCCAACCATCTTCTCCACAGTCGGTGCACCGTGGACGCACCAAGGTGTGTATCAGCTGCGATTTGACGTATGGACCAACCTGCCCTTTTCAGTCCGATCACCATGCCCCTCGTAAAAGCGTCTGTCTGCTTGAACTGCCTCCGTTTACGATGACCTGGCATTCTCTGTTATTACACGTGTCTTTTGACACAAGAACAAAATTTCTACAATGATATTCCTTGAAGAAATAACGACACGAATACTGTCCTTTCTGCAAGTTCCTTCCCTTATATCTTACTCCATGTGCGCACGAGAGCTGCGCATTTTACATCATTTGCATAACTCGGTTAGGCGCGTCTACCCTGAAATTTGCATAATTTTCTGGCCACTATTTCTTGGTGTTCCATTTTCAATGTCACGCAGTGTATATATGTTTTAAAACCGAGTAGAATGACGTGTAAATTAACTGGCAGTCATTCGTAGTCGTGAAGCGAAAGTGGTGAGGTTCTTCAGACACGTCGAAAACAAGAAGCAGAGGCAGGTCTAGATGTTAGCACCGAGCGGGTCGGAGACAGCCCACGGGACAGAAGTGGAGGCCATGACACAAACCTGGAAGCCTAACACCGAGACATGGAGAGAGAGCCAGAAGCGGCCTGCTAAGATGGACACCCCGTATCACACTCTGAGCTGATCCTGCTGTGTTTACCCCGGGCGTCGGTCTCATTTTTATTACCTATAAAAACCCGGAGGGCCCCTGCAGGCGGCAGAGAGTTATGTCCTTTGGATCTTTGTCTCGTAGCTGTCTCCAGGCCGACAATTTTGCTGTTTTTATTTTTATGTCATCATTTTGAGTTTAAATACAACATATATCAATAAAAATATAGCATATCAAACAAAATATGGATGGTGGTAGCAAATAGGAGCAGTGTACATTTTAATAGGAGGGTATGATCTTAAACTATTGACCCTAAATTAATTAGAAGATATATATGTGTGAACTATACTAACAGTGTTATTATATTTCAATTTAAAATATACTACATTGGTTTGTCACTATGCATGTCCTCATTTACGTCCATACTAATCTAGTTAAATTTTTAACAGTATATAGAGTTATATCTGTGTGCCAAATTTTCAATTCTATATCTTATGCTTGGATTTATTTACGATTTTTTGTCAATTTAACTTGTTTTTTTTTTCTGTTTTGAAACACACAGCAGGTACACGTTTAAGGTGAGCCATGGATATTTTACATGCTTATTGGGCGAAAAACTTCATTTATAATTTTCAGGAAAGAGTAGATATAACCAAAAAAATAATCAATGAAATATATATTTATAATTCATTATAATTCTTGTAATTATATGTATGTAATATATTCGGGCCTTTTGGGTGGTTGATTGAGTTGTTTGATTGTTTTATTGATGATTGTTGTAGTAGTACGTTGACTTACTGTAATTGATGTGGGCGCAGTCGTTTTTGCTGAGATAGTAAGGTATTCACACAGGGGAAAATAACGAGGACACAGGATTGGATTGAAATAGGCCAGCGATCAAGGGAGAAAGGGGTGAGACTATGGGGTCCTTGACTAAGGCTAGGCTGTTCACATATTGAACATTGGACTTATCTGGGTGCTGAGAAGGGCTTGAAGCGTACTGCTTGCTGCGGTGTCCAGCTCCTAACTTGTTGAGATGGTGCCGAGGTCCCTCCTCATTATTCTGACTCCGAGATTTAACTCGTTAACTCTTCAATGTTCTCATTGGATGACTGTCGACTCGTGGCCGTCTCTCATTGGCTCTTAGCTAGTCCTGCTGGACTCTGATTGGGTCTTAGCTATTCCTTTGTCTTTGTCTTGTTTTAACATGCTCCCGGAAGAAGAGGTTCTTGAACTCAGTTTTATGAGTTCCTGGGTAATAACTTTTGTTTCCTGGATAATGAAAACCTGCTAATAATCGTTTCTTCTCTGATGGCCTTTCTCCCAGATTCGCTAAGCCTAGTTTTTATTAAAATCTTTAGATCATACATTGCATACATATTGTGGTGGGGTTACATCCAGTTATGTACAAATTATGACAGATGCGCCCCCTGCATGTGAAGAATTCAAGAAGGGGTAACCTGAAGTGAATTCTGAAAGCAAAAAGGTAATTTTATGGGAAAATTAATTATGGTTATTGAGAGGCTATATACAATCATTTGTGGTGACATAAGAGATAAAAGAGAATGGTCTTGGTGAGATATTGATTGATTATAAGTAAGATAAATCAAAATATTTAATTATAAGAAATCAAAATGAGAATGCTATGGTACATTGTTGGAAAAACAAAAGTAAAAGGTGCCTAAATACTATTCTACTCGAGATGGGGAACAAAATCGAGGGAAATTTTCTATTAGGGCTTTTGAGAAATCAAAAATAAAATTTCGTTGTGAGAAATCAAAGTGAATGCCTTGGTGCATGGTAAGAAAAAAAAGAAAAAAGGGGCCTAAACAATATTCTACTCGAGAGGGGGAACAAAATCGTGGGAAATTTTCTATTAGGGCTTTTGAGAAATCAAAAATAAAATTTTGTTGTGAGAAATCAAAGTGAATGCTTTGGTGCATAGTGAGAAAAAAAAATGAAAAAGGTGCGTAAACAATATTCTACTCGAGATGGGGAACAAAATCGAGGAAAATTTTCTATTAGGGCTTTTGAGAAATCAAAAATAAATTTTGTTGTGAGAAATCAAAGTGAATGCCTTGGTGCATAGTGAGAAAAAAAAAAGAAAAAGGTGCCTAAAAATATTCTACTCGAGATGGGGAACGAAAATCGAGGGAATTTTTCTATTAGGGCTTTTGAGAAATCAAAATTAAAATAAGTTGGGAGAAATCAAAGTGAATGCCTTGGTGCATGGTGAGGAAAAAAATAAAAAGGCTTTTTGGAAATCAAAAAATAAAAAATATATAAAATATCTAATTTTAAAAGAAAACCAGTGAGTTTTCGTTGAGAAAAATTTGTTTAGTTGTTGAGAGTCATTGATTTATGAACAAAATAAAAAGAAGTTGTTATATAAATGGTAATTATTTGATTAAGATAAATGATAAGTATTTGATTAGGATAAATGGTAAACATTTGATTATGATAAATGGTAAATTTGATTAATAATTTTGATTTCGAAAATAATAAAAGATGTAAATTAATGGGGTAAGTAAAATGTAGAGCGAGAGGTTCACAAACTCTCTTTGTGATAAAATTACATGCCAAAGTCTATGTCACGCGGCGCACTCAGCTCCTTCTATTTGCCTCGTAGATTTTTTGTCTTTGTGCGTATTGTGGAAATTGTTATAAGTTTTTGTGAAAAATGTGAAAAAAATGAATTATATGTGTTGTCAAAGATCCTAAGGTCTATTGTGCTTAGTGTGGGTAAATGTAACAGTTTTTGGAAGAAGAAGAATAAAAATAATAGAAAGGGTGAAATTCATTGGGAAGTTGTTTGTTAATAATATTAATATAATGATATTAATATAATTAAATTGTGTTTTTATATGAATCGATATGTAAGCTCGTTGTAACTGGGATCCAAGATCGTTAAAAATGGCGGACGTGGGGAACACGGTGACCTCATTTTTATCTGTCGGGGACGGCGCGAGGGGTTCTAAAATTGTCTTCCTCCTCTTGGGTAATTTGAAACTTCCTGCCGCCTAATTGAATTCTGAACGCCGTCTTGGGGTGCCCTAATTGTTCTCTGGAAAGTTTCTTACTTACGTCAGCTGAGGTCCTTTGATTCGCTCTAAGTTTTCTTCCAGTATCTCCCATATAAGATTTAGAAATTCTAAAATTGCATTGCCTATATGGAAGATGGCTTTATAGACGGAACTTCCTATATGGAAGGTGGCTTTTAAGACGGAACTTCCTATATGGAAGACTGCTTCCTGTAGCTGGTAAAGCAGTTGGGATTGTAGGTTATATATTCCCATGTAAATTATTATTGTAAATGGAGCGAGTTTATAGGTCAGAATTAGAAGACAGATAACACACATTAGGTGAAATAAGGGATATTGGCACATTTTCTCCCATGTCTTCTCCACGAATTGGGTTTTTTGATTATCGGGTTGTACTTCTATTACTTGTGGCGAATTTGAAATTGGATGTATTTGCGGATGGGCTATTTCGCGTTCTTTGTTCGCTAGTTTGGTTGTCAATGGTTCTGTTGAAGAAATGTCGGGTGTAGGTGGTTTAAGTGGAAACGTGTAATCGTTCCTCTGTCGTAGATTGTGTATTTTTGGTATTGTTGGTATTGTGTGTGTGGTAATTTTTGTGTACTGATTTAGTTTGTTTATGTGGACTGTGTCGGTGTCTCTTTGGAGAGGTTGGTTGGATTCATCGATACGTTTTGTTAATTGGCAGGTGGGACAGGTTTTTACCTGTTGTGCAATGTCTTGTGTCATGTTCTGCCAATAATATTGAGCAGAGATGAGTCTCGTCATCTTTGAGATGTTTGGATGGTTGTGCTGTGTGTGGACTGTTTGTAGTAGTTTGTTGATGAGTGTGGTTGGAACTATAATTTTAGTTACACCTTTTCGGGAAACGGTATGCAGTCCATTGTGATCCATGGTCAAGCTAGAATTCCCCGATGGGGAAGGCTGATGGCTCTTAATGAGGGAGGCGTCTATGAAGCCACAGAACGGGTTACGAGTTATGACATCCGTTTCATATTGTTGTACTCCATTTATGTAACGAACCTCATATTCGTATCTCGATAGTTTTAATCTCCATCGAAATAATCTGCCTGACGGGTTTTTGATCTTTTTCAGCCACTGCAATGCGGGATGGTCAGAAAATATGGTAAATTTTCTGTCCATCAAACAGACGCGGAACTTATCCACACTCTCAACGATTGCTAAGCACTCGAGTTCAGAGCTGGAATAATTTCGTTCGTGTGCACGCAGGGAGCGGCTGAAATTCTGGACTGCGTAGGTCTTCCCATCAGGGTAGACCTGTTTGAGGACGCCTGCGATGCCGAGTGTTGAGGCGTTACAGTACACCTGGCATGGCAGACCTTCCTGGTAAAGGTGTAACGTGGGGTGTGTTGTAAGGCCTTCTTTCAGGCTAGTGAATGCTTTCTGGTATTTGTAATCCCAGACCCACATGACATCCCTTTTTAGAAGATTGACAAATGGCGTCCGCAAGCGGGCGTAGTCCGGAATGAACTTTTTATAAGCGTTCACAGCGCTTAAGAAAGATCGCAATGTTTTGCGATTGTGTGGTTGTTGGGTGGCGTGAATTGTTTCTATGTTTCGTTTAGATGGTGTGGTTGTATTGGTAGTGGTTGTGCATGTGTTTGCGTGGTGTCGTTGTCGCCTTTTGTTGTGAGTGTCGCGCTTGTTGCGATGTACACGTGCGTGACGGTTGTGTGGTGACGTGTGGTCACGTGTGTTCAGTGTGAAAGTTGTCCTGTTGGGGGGACACATTTTGTGCCTTGTCGTTGTGATTTGAGGCCGTTGTGACCTTGTGAATTGAGGGCATATAATAAAGGCAATTGGCCTTAGTGAAAAAATTGTGTTGTGCGCGCGCGTGACTAGATTGGCATGTTGGTGATGGGGTTTGGACCAATGGATGCGCGCATTGGGTGCCATGTGCGGAAGATTTGTGTGCATGGTGAGTCCTTTGTGACACCGCTTGGCACTCCCAATACGTGCATTCATTGGGTACATGGTTGAAATTATAGGTAGGGGTAGACAATGGAGCGCCAAGCTGGAACATAATGCCTTGGTTGAAGTCTATTGCTATTTCAAAATTACGGAGGGTATTTATGCCGAGAATTCCAAATGGCAGAGGTGCTTCCACCACATGGAAATTCTTTTTTAGTTAGTTTACCTATTGTCAGCGGAAGGACTATTTTACCTATTGTGGGTACAAGACCGTTTATTGCCTGTAGGTCTATAGACTGTTTTTTTAATTTTAATTTAGGGAGGTTAGTTTATAGAATTTATAGAGATTATGGGACACTATGTTCAAACTTGCGCCTGTATCAATTAAAAAGGGGGGTGACAGTTCAGGGGTTAGGGACAGTTTTATCGTCAACTGGTTGACGACAAAGGGTTGATGCCTTCCTACCTTAGTGACGAAAGGCTTGGGCGGCTTGTACATCTCGGGCGTGTTGTGAAGGTGTGGGACGCCGGGGTTCTGTTGAGTTGGGGCTATTTATACTGCCCGCGCGTTCGCGTGTTGAGTTGGGGAGGTTTGCACTGCCCGTGCGCTCGCGTGTTGAGTTTGTTGGGATGGGCCAGTCCACATACTTGTTTTTCCTTGGTCGTTGGCGTAGGGGTCCGGCTTGGTGGGTGGTGGCTCCTCGGGGTGGCGCGTCCGGTAGTCCGGCCACATGGCGGCGGTAGCTTCGTCCATCTCCCGGTCGGTCGCTCGGAGGAGTCTGTGGGAGGCGTATGTCCCGTCGGCGGGGGCCCGGTATGTCCCCTCGCGTCGGGTCAACTTCACTTCCTGGAGGGCAGCCGTTAACTGGAGTAAAACTTCTGCCAGGGGGCGTCGTGCGATCTTCCTTCTCTCCCCTGTCCCGCTGCCTCTCTCTTGGTCTTGTTCGTTTTCCATTATATCCTGTCGACTCAATGTAATATATTCTGGCCTTTTGGGTGGTTGATTGAGTTGTTTGATTGATGATTGTTGTAGTAGTACGTTGACTTACTGTAATTGGTGTGGGCGCAGTCGTTTTTGCTGAGATAGTAAGGTATTCCCTCAGGGGAAAATAACGAGGACATAGGATTGGATTGAAATAGGCCAGCGATCAAGGGAGAAAGGGGTGAGACTATGGGGTCCTTGACTAAGGCTAGACTGTTCACATATTGAACATTGGACTTATCTGGGTGCTGAGAAGGGCTTGAAGCGTACTGCTTGCTGCGGTGTCCAGCTCCTAACTTGTTGCGATGGTGCCGAGGTCCCTCCTCATTATTCTGACTCCGAGATTTAACTCGTTAACTCTCCAATGTTTTCATTGGATGACTGTCGACTCGTGGCCGTCTCTCATTGGCTCTTAGCTAGTCCTGCTGGACTCTGTTTGGGTATTAGCTATTCCTTTGTCTTTGTCTTGTTTTAACATGCTCCCGGAAGAAGAGGTTCTTGAACTCAGTTTTATGAGTTCCTGGGTAATAACTTTTGTTTCCCGGATAATGAAAACCTGCTAATGATCGTTTCTTCTCTGATGGCCTTTCTCCCAGATTCGCTAAGCCTAGTTTTCATTAAAATCTTCAGCTCATACATTGCATACATATTGTGGTGGGGTTACATCCAGTTATGTACAAATTATGACATGTATGTACCTCTAGAGACTCTATAAGCTTATGTCTATAGTTTTTTAAAACACCCCTAAACTGCCTTCCATAGTAAATACAGGGTATATCCCAAGCCAATCCAATACAAACAAGTCGGTGAATGAGAGGGTAACACGCTCGATTCCCGACAATAAATCGGTGGATGAGAGGGTAACACGCTTGATTCCCGACAATAAGTCGGTGGATGAGAGGATAACACGCTCGATTCACGACAATAAGTCGGAGGATGAGAGGGTAACACGCTCGATTCCCGACAATAAGTCGGTGGATGAGAGGGTAACACCCTCGATTCCCAACAATAAGTCGTTGGATGAGAGGGTAACACGCTCGATTCCCGACAATAAGTCGGTGGATGAGAGGGTAACACGCACGATTCCCGACAATAGGTCGGTGGATGAGAGGGTAACACGCTCGATTCCCGACAATAAGTCTGTGGATGAGAGGGTAACACGCTCGATTCCCGACAATAAGTCGGTGGATGAGAGGGTAACACGCTCGATTCCCGACAATAAGTCGGTGGATGAGAGGGTAACATGCTCGATTCCCGACAATAAGTCGGTGGATGAGAGGGTAACACGCTCGATTCCCGACAGTCATGAACCGGGATTGAATCCCGCGTTAAAATTTGTTTAATATGTGAATAACCTTCACATATTATTCACTGTTTCGATTATCATGAACTAGGTTGCTCTTGCTGAGGGTTACCTATTAATGTGAATTTGAATCCAATACAATAGTAGAACGGTCTGGAGATTATTTTGGCAAAATCGATGAGAAGGTTCACCACTTATGAGCCAAGCCCTCTTTTTTAAGTAACTTATTTTTATCATTGCAGTAAGGTCTGTCGATATAATATCTGATATGTGAAAAGAAACACATTGCCAAAAATACAAGAATTACCAATTTAAACGATAGATGGCAATTCATTTTAAAGCTTTTTTTACATTTGGCTCTCCATTTCACACATTACTTCCTGGCCCTGGAGGTCCAAGAGCACCCTCTCCTGGTCTGGAGGAGGACCCTATCAAGATGGTGGATCCTTCCTCACTCATAAATCATTGTAAATATTCACATTATTCTTCATTAATTTTTTAAAACATAATATTGACAAGATGTCAATAAAAAGTGTTTCAATCTCAATCTCCATTTCACAGGAGCCAATACGACGTGGGGGGGTAGTCAAAGAAGTACTACTTGGGGATTGTGGGAATGAAGAATAATTCAGAATCAGTTGAAGAAGAGACAGGCGGGGTGAACAGATAGTCTGGTGACATCTGCAGAAAGAGAAGATGCAGCAAGTTGTCTCCGGGCATGTGACCGTGTAGATAAACCAGGAAGACGGTTTCAAGGATGAGGAAGTTTCTTCTCGTGGAAGAAAATGAAGCCAGGGTAAAATTGAAGAAATATGGATGGACTCTAGTTGTGCAGGGATGGCTCATGTGTGAGGGGAAAAGGCACCAGGAAAGCATTCCAGTGTAGGAGAGAATAGTCTGGTGACATCTGCAGTGACAGAAGACATGACAAATTGTCTCCAGGCATGTGACTGTGTAGATCAACCAAGAAGACGGCACCAAAGAGGTTACTTCTTGCGACGGACAATGAATCCAAAGTAAAATTGGGAAATATAGATGGACTCCATCTATGGGGGGATGTGAGGGGAACAGGACGGTATTCCTGTGTAAGGGAGAACCGACAGCCTGGCGACATCAGTAGTGGAAGAAGACGTGAAAGGTTTTCTCCAGGCATGTGACTGTGTGAATTAACCAGGAAGACAGTACCAAGTAGGATCCTTTTCATGGCATATAATGAAGACATCTACTATATATATGTCATAATATTCGGAAATATATAAGTAAAATGGCCTGTGTGGGAGTACAAGGAAAGATAGCCAGGTTAACAAATAACCCCCTTGGTAAACAAGTATCACAACTTCATTCTCCCCAAGGGGACTTATCTTACTTAAAGCGGCTTAAAAGTGGCTAGACGGGATGATTAAGGGTCAGTTCTCACCGAGGTGGTCTCGACGCCAGTTGTTCTAAGGGTTATTCTGGGACCTTCTATCTTTCCTCCCCGATCTATTTCCTCACGGGGCCTCTGGATCCTGTGTGTCCTTACCACCCGTCACTCAACCACCACGACTGCTTCTTCCCAACATGCCACACTGCATTCATCCAACAGCATAAACTGCATTACTACATATATATATATATATAGTTATCAATCCCTTCAAATCTCTTGTAATAAAGTATATCACATTAAGCTGTATATCATCCACAACAAATGTTTTCCTAAAAACTTTGTTCAAAATAACGACCGCTGTAGAGAGTCCTATGTATTACATTAACAATGCCTATGTTACAATCAATAATATATTTTCAAAATAAATCAAATATAGAACGCTTTTATTCAGAAATTAACTTTTGATTGAATTAATTGAATAATTCTCTAATATCAAGCATATTTTATTCTGAAATATTCCTTAAAACCTTTTTATTTCAATCTGTAAATTGCTTTTCTCAAAAAAAAAAAAATACACACAATACTTTACAATTTTATTTCATTTGAATAAATTTTCATACCAACCCTTTGTACATACAAGGTATGTCCCATAAGTTCCCGGACTGGGTCCATAAAAAAAAAAGTAAGATATTTTTTAAAAAAATTATTAAAACTTTTTAAAGTAATCCCCCCTTGCTTCAACGCACCAGCGCCATCGTTTCCCCAAATTGTCGAAAGAGTTTTTATAGAGCTCTTTTGGAATGCTCTTCAATGCCAACAGCGATTTTTCTATTATGTCTTCCCTGGTGTCAAAATGTCTTCCTTTTAGAACTGCTTTAAGTTTGGGGAACAGGAAAAAGTCATTTGGTGCGATGTCTGGGGAATAGGGTGGTTGAGGTAGGATTTCTGTCCCGTTTTTAGCCAAAAAAACTCGTCACCAAGTGCGCTGTGTGAGGGCGGGCATTGTTATGGTTTAGGATCCAGTCACCATTAGGCCATTTTTCTGGCATTTTTTTTCGAATCGCTTCCCTTGGATGGCGAAGATGGTCCAAATACATTTCCTTAATAACCGTTTGGCCTGCAGGAAGATACTCGTGATGAACAAGGCCCTTGTTATCCAAAAAAGCGACCAGCAACACCTTGTTTCTGGATTTCAATATCCTGGATTTTTTTGGTCTAGGCTCGCCCTGACCTCTCCACTCGGCATATTGACGCTTGGTTTCAGGGTCATAGTCATAGACCCATGTCTCGTCGCCTGTGATTATCTTGTCTTTCCATTCCGGATCCGTTCTTGTTATTTCCAACATATTCTCACAGGTTGCTAGCCGACACAGTTTTTGCTCATTAGTGAGGAATCTTGGGATGAATTTTGCAGGAGTCTTTTTGAGCTTTAAATCTTTAGTTACGATCCTTCCAATCGTTGTTTTAGAGATGCCTGTGTCTTGCTCTAGCTCCAGCGAAGTGGTTCGAGGATTTTCTTTTATCAAATCGGTGATTATTTGTACATTCGGGCGTCCTTGCCGAGGTTCATCTTCAATGGAAATTCTGCCAGCTTTAAATCTAGAATGCCATTCAAAAACAGTTGTTCTCTTTGGAGAGTCATTGGGGAATACTTTATTAAGCATTTCAAAAGTTTCGGTTGCAGATATTTGAAGTTTCACACTAAATTCTATGCAAATCCTCTGCTTCAATTTTTGTTCCATCGTAAAATCGCCGCAGCGCTAGGTGTGACCTTTAAATAAATTAGAATGACCTTGGCGCGCGCTAATGTACCGCCTCGATATGGTACCACCGTGTTCCCAGATATGTTTTCTATAATAAACAGTCAAATTTATTTACATTTTTCATTTATTTATTTTTTTATGGACCCAGTCCGGGAACTTATGGGACATACCTTGTATATCAATTGTGTTGATTTATATTTATTTTTATTTTATCATCTAACTAAGTTGAATACTAATTCTGTACATATTTAAAATATCTTTCTTTTCTTTCAAAATTTTATATTATCTTAAAGTGCAAGTGTCCCTAGGGGGACATAGCGCTCTAAGCCGAAATAAAGAATAGTAGAGGTATATATATATTTAGAAAATATGGATATATTGAATTCATAAATATTTTTATTATTTCGATATTTCGAGGGGCAACTCGCCTTTCTTTATCGAGGATGTTTCTCACTAAAACACGTGAGAACGCGTGTAACACTCTAGTTCCATAGGACCAATGAAATATTATAGCTAAATATTGAATTTTTAGTATATATATATGTCGTAAACCCGGGTAAGACAACAAGTGAGTTGGAAGCAGTCGGGGTTGAGTGGCAAGGCGTGCAGAGTGGGAAGTTGTCGTATTTTATTTTTCAATACTCTGTGTGAAAGCTAGATTTTGAATAGGAACTAACCTAAAAGGTTTTGTTTTGGCATTCCATGTTTGTTTTAGTTTTCTTCTTGTCTTGCTAAATGCAATAAATAATTCTTTTGTTGCTTAAAGAGGTTGTAATTATCTAAAATACTACAATTTATGGTAGCAGACCGTGGTTCAATTTAAAACTTGAGAAAAAGGCGAAAATATTTTATCAGAAGTTTGATACGTTTATTCTAATCGGTAAGCAAAGATCTCTTCTGCATCAAGGTATGTAAATTTTGAAATATGTTTCAATAGAATTTGAATTTTATATTGATAAAAGAAAGTTTTAAATATAAGGATTGAAAAAAAAAACACATTTTTGAATCATAAACTACCTTTAAGCTATATTGTTTAATTTTTAAAAGTTGAAAAACAAGGCTAAAATGGATTGCAATTTTTCGCTAACGACAAAAATTGAACCTATAACAGGAACAAATTATCCGATTTGGGCTTTAAAAGTCGGAGCACTTTTACGTGGAAAGAAATTATTTAAATGCGTAATTTCGGATCCCGAGCCTGATATAAAAGATGAAGTCGCTTGGCAAATTGGAGTGAAAAGAATGACGAAGCCTTTGGAATTATAGTTACAACTCTATCAGATGAACAAGCAGGAATGTTTCTAGATGAAACTAAAGCAAAGAAAGTATGGGATGAATTAAAGAAAATCTACACGGGCAATCTAGAAGATAAGATCATTGATATTGGACTTGAACTTAAGAATATCAAGATGAAAATTAATGAACCCATAAACGAATATATGGCTAGAGCCAAAAATATTGCCTCTCAAAGTTCTTCACTCGGACACCAAATATCCCAAAGAGAACTAGCGTTTCATATTGTGCGAGGTATCCATCCAAGATTAGAAAAGATCGCTGTTGTACTGAGAACTAGAAGAGAATTAACTCTTGATGAAATTCGGCAGTCACTTAGAGAGGAAGAGAATCGAATGAATTCTAAGATGAATGGGAGTCATTCTGATGAAAATGAACAGGCTTACAGAAGTAAAGACAGAAGAAATCACTATCAACAGAATCGACAAAAGGAGTGTTTTGTTTGCCATAAAAAAGGACATTCAGCTAAAGATTGCTGGTTCAAAAATAAGCGAACTCAAGAACAACATGAGAAAAGAAATGCAAATTCAAATACGAACTATAACGAACAAAATTTCAGAAATAATGCGAATACCGTCTCAAGCAAGCCTGTGGAACAAACTTTCAATACCAGCACAGATCGAGTTTTTGAAAACTCCTCAAATAATTATAGTCAGATACAAACCTGGTGTATTGACTCAGGGTGTACTACGCACTTATTTCCACACTTGGACTGGATGGAAAATGTAATGCCTCATGAAAGTGAGATAAATTTGGCAGAAGAAGGTAAACTTACACAAGCTACAGCTAAAGGTGATATCACCTCTTTTATCAATATACGAATTAACTAACAAAGGAAATACTGTAATTTTCAATAGAGATGGAGCAAAGATATACAATGAACAGGATGATTTAATTGCAGAGGCTCAAATCCAGGATAGGATGTATGTAATGGAAACAAGGTCCAGAGATGAATACTCGGAAAAGACGGAGAATGTCATGACCACAAAAGATGATTTCTCAAATGACAATATCAGCTTGTGGCATAGAAGACTGAATCATTTGAACGAAGCGTACATGAAAGAGATAATTCAACGGAATGTGGTATTGGGGTTTAATGTTAATTTTAAGAACTTGCCAGAATGTGAAGCTTTTATAATGGGGAAATTGACTCGACAACCTTACCATCCCGTTACCACCAACTGTACAACCAAACCCCTTGAATTGGTGCATATGGATTTGTGTGGTCCAATATCATACCAATATCTAGGTGGATCAAAATACTTTTTTGTTCTGGTTGATGACTTCAGCCGAAGAACCTTTGCCTACTTTCTGAAAAACAAAGATGAAACTTTGGGGAAGTTTGAAGAATTTAAGGCAAGAGTGGAAAATGAGCTAAACCTGAAAATAAAGGATGTGCGAACTGATAATGGCACAGAGTTCACTAATTTCAGATTCAATAATTTCTTAATTAAAAATGGAATACACCACCAACTCTCTACCACCTACTCGCCACAAAGTAACGGAGTTGCGGAGAGAGTAAACCGAAACCTAATTGAAACAGCAAGGACATTATTTTTTGATTCAGGATTAACCATGGCTTTCTGGGCAGAGGCAGTCGCTACTGCATCATATGTCAAAAACTGTACTCCAAATAGGTCAATCAAACTTGATACACCAATGGAGACATGGAAAGGAAGAAAACCCTCCATTCGACATTTGAGAATATTCGGTTGTTTGGCGTTTTGGCCCATTACACAACAACATAGAAGTAAATTCATGCCTAAAAGTCGAAAAGGTATTTTTGTAGGCTATTCTCTGAAAAGAAAGGCTTATCGAGTGTATGACATAATCACTAAGAAAATAGAAGAAGTAAGATCAGTAAAATTTGTCGAAAATGAGAAAGGAATTGATTATGCAAAAAATCTTCAAGAAGACACAAATTACGACCATTTTTCATATAAAAAGGAAGAGGAAGATGATATTGAAATCGACCATCGGACGCGTCCAGAAACCTCAGAACTAAATGAAGAAACGATTCCCACGCTAGACGAACCTAACGAGGAAAGAATTGTAAGGTCAGGTCGCAAAAAGGGAGATACACAAGAAGTTTTAGAGGAAAAACACAGAGCAAAACTGAGAGAAGAAGAAATGAAATTGCTTGAACAAGGCGTTCGACGTTCGCATAGAATAAAAGAAGGAAATAACGTGAATTTTATATTAGAACCAGAAGAACGTATTCCCGAAAATTATGAGGAGGCGATTAACTGCGAGAATAAATATGAATGGCTCGAAGCAATGAAAGAATAACTTTACAATATTAACAAGCATAAAGTATGGACTCTCGTTCAAAGAGAAAAGAATATGAATATCATAAACTGCAAATGGATCTTTAGCATAAAGAGTACGCCTAGTGAAGGTGTTTATAGAAGAAAAGCTAGATTAGTTGCTATTGGTTGTAATCAAAAATATTGCGTAGAATATGAGGAATATTTTTTCACCAGTGATCAGAAAAGAAAGTATTCGTGCAATTGTAGCCCTAGCAGCTCAGTTGAATTTGGTTATAACATCATATGATGTGAAGACCGCCTACCTTTACGGAGAATTGAAAGAAACTATTTTTATGAAACAGCCGGAAGGATTTGTTTAAAAAGGTGAAGAAGACAAAGTTTGCAAATTGTTAAAAAGTATATATGGACTTCCACAATCGGAACATTGTCGGAATAAAAAGATCAACGAGATACTGATACAACTGGGAATGGAAAGATCGCAATATGATCCATGTGTGTACACTTTTAGAAAAGGAAAGGAATATGGAATATTGGGTTTATACGTGGATGATCTAATAATAGCCGGAACGGATAAAACCTTTAATGAAAAACTAGCATCAGAGATAGGAAGATTTGTTACTTTAAAAGAAAAAGGGGAGAATGAACCTTTCATTGGTATAGAGATAAGGAAAACAGAAAACGGTTTTGACCTATCACAAGCCCATTATATCGATAAAATCTTGAAGAAATTTGCACTCGAGGAATGTAACATTGTACAAACTCCGGGAGATCGAGACCAAACCAAGACTCCAAACCAGTAGACAGGATATTGTGTCAAGAGATGATCGGATCCCTGATGTATTTGGCAACCGGAACTCGTCCAGATATTTCTTTTAATGTGAGCAATTTATCCCGATTTTGCAATGATGCAAAGAAGTACATTTAACAGGAGTTAAGAGAATATATAGATACCTGAAGGGCATCAGAGATAAAATGTTAAGATACAAGCCATCAGAAAATAGCATTCTTGTCAGCACAGATGCAAGCTGGTGTTCAACAAGTGACGCAAAGTCCTATTCCGGATACACAGTTAAACTGGGAAACAACCTGATCAGTTGGAGAAGCAAGAAACAAAGTTTGGTGGCTCTGTCTACATGCGAAGCCAAACTGATTTCGATATGCGAAGGGATGTGCGAAGTAAAATGGATTAAAGGACTTTTAGAAGAACTATGTAAGGATGCGAACTTTCCTACAACGCTTAAAACAGATAGTCAATCTGCTATCAAGTGGATTAAATCTGAAAAAATAACTTCCCGGACGAAACATATAAACCGAAAATTGTATTTTGTAAAAAATGCTGTGGAAGAAGGAACAATCGACCTTGAATTTGTTAGGAGTGACGAAATGGAAGCAGACCTATTAACTAAGAGTCTTCCCAAGGATAAACTTAAAAACTGTATAAACTCTCTCGGACTTGTTTGATAGAATCTTCCACACAGGGGAGGGATTGTCGTATTTTATTTTTCAATACTCTGTGTGAAAGCTAGATTTTGAATAGGAACTAACCTAAAAGGTTTTGTTTTGGCATTCCGTGTTTGTTTTTGTTTTCTTCTTGTCTTGCTAAATGCAATTAATAATTCTTTTGTTGCTTTAAAGAGAGTTGTAATTATTTAAAATACTACAGAAGTCCGCACGGGACAGTAAGGACAAAGTTTGGGATCAAAAGACGCTCTCCTAGTACTTCTCACGTGGCACCAGGACCAGGGGAAAGTTGAGGAATAACTGAGGAAAGCTCGGCGTCCTGCATGAAGCCGCGGGAACAGAGAGGAACCAAAACGGCGGCCACGAGGGCCGCCGTGAGATGACCACGGACCTAATCTGAGCGGGCCTGTCCGAGATATCCACTATAACCTAACTAACTGTCAACATCCGGACCAAACGCCCTTTTTGTCCCTCTCTGGATCCCCCGAGTGTTGATGCTCATTGGTCAGTCTTATGTGGGTCATCCTCCACTCTCCTGGGGTGGCAAACTGGTGTCACTTTGAGACGACTAGAAAAGACGTCATACTTTATTACTTACATATCTTTGTTTAAATTACGACATATATATATATATATATATTAAAATTAAAGAAGGCATCTCCTGACCACGAGCACATGTGCTTTTTAAATGGCAGAGCGCCATCTAGTGGAGCAAAAATAATGGCGCTCTGCCATCTAAAAAGCACATGTGCTCGTGGTCAGGAGATGCCTTCTTTAATTTTAATATCAACACCTGACCCACTTAACTTTTATTTTTTTCTATTGTTTTTTCATATATATAAATATATATAAATATATATATATATATATATATATATATATATATATATATATATATATATATATATATATATATATAATATATTATTTCTCTCTGAACAAAGATCAAGGTCTTAATTCAGTTGATAACAACAGATGTCACAACATTCTTGAAAATCTTCAAAGATAGCTGAGCAGATAGGCTGGTATTCTCTGAAGTTTATCTGATTTCATTCTAACTTGCAATCATTGTGAAATATTTATCACTGGATATTTGTCTTTCTTGCATATTTTATTTACAAGGTTATCTCAAAAGTTCGTAAACACTTGGCGAAAAAATTGAAATACCAAATTTTTTCGCTATAATATTATTCGCCGTATGTATAATGTCTTTGAATTATGTATTATTATGTATTCGCCGTAATAATATTATTCGCCGTTATGTATAATGTCTTTGTATTATTTATAAAGTAATTGTATTATGTATTATCATGTATTCGCCGTAATAATATTATTTGCCGTTATGTATAATGCCTCTTTGTATTATGTAAGCAATAGTTACCCATAAATTATTTAAAAAAGGAAAAATCTGGTTAAAAAGTTTATTTTGATTTTGCAAGCTTCCAAGCAGTATGCAATTGCTCTAAAGCTTAGCCCTGGAAGCTTTATTTATTTTATAAAATAATTATATTTATTCAAGTTTAAAATACTTCGCAAACTTTTATAAATGTTTATTGTCCTTTTGACGTTTTGTAAACCTATTGTCGTTCTTTAAGAAAAGGTTGTAAACCTATTGTCGTTCTTTTAAAAAAGGTGGAAATATTAATAGTGATATCTTCACTACATTACTGTTCACTAATAATCTTTCCAAACTTTTCGAAAAGGAAAACAGTAGATATATGTTGTGTATATATTTTAATTGATTAATTATACCCACAGAGTGTGTGTAAAATCACAGGTAAATAGGCGCTAACCATAATGAAAAAAAGGTTCAGTTGTTTTAACATTAGTTTCAACTCCGTCTTTGCCGGTCCCAGGCCCGGATGAAAAACTTGGGCTCAGCTGGCCATGCTGATAGTACCAGCTGTAAGGACTTCAGGGATACAGGATGAGCAGCGTTTATACTCCACTAGCCGAATGACCCGGGCAACGCCCGGGGTTTACCCGATTAAATGCTTTTATTAAAATATTATTCGTTACAATTATAAATTGGCGCCGTGGATGTCATTCTTGTATAATATATAAATGAGTTTTGAGAATTGTAAAAAAAAAAATGCATCGGCCGGGAATCGAACCCGGGGCGCCCGCCACTATAATATATAAATGAGTTTTGAAAATTGTAAAAAAAAAAAAAAAGTATCGGCCGGGAATCGAACCCGGGGCGCCCGCGTGGCAGGCGAGCATTCTACCACTGAACCAAAAGCAAACGGTGACAGAAGTGTCTCGCGCATTGGCGGCGCCATCGTAGCGAACCAATAGGAGAGCGCCATTCCAAAAAAAAAGCAAACCGTGACAGAGATGAGGAATGACGCTCGTAATTGTATATAGAATGTTAGGAGCGGCTGCACATGGCGTCTCTTACTCATGTCAGAGGCGGCCATTTCTTTTGGAGCTAATTCGGCCTGCCACTGAGTAGTGCTCCCAGTCTTAATGACAGACACAATCTACTTAACCCAATGTTGAGATAAGAAAGAAGAAAAAGAAGAGAACATTAGTTTCTCTTTTATATTTGTTCTCTCTCTTGTAAATCAATAAATATAATGTTTGATTATAATTTTCTTGGAATCATTTTCTTTAAAATTTTGAAGTAAAGTCAAGAATTGATAGCAGAGTCTCGTTGTTTGATATAAAGCTTGAAAGCGAAAATATTTAATCTGAAGATTAAGCAAGAAGTTTATTTTGATTGGTATAAACTGAAGCGCTTCTGAGAATATTAAAGTCATTGATATAGATCAATTTTTAAATTATATCTATATATTGCATGACTGAATACTAAGATTTAAATTAATTTACAAAATATAATTGTATTTAAATTATATCGCCCTGTTTATATTAGATCGAAAGGCGAAAATGGCTGAATATAATTTTATCTCAATTGAAAATTGAACCATCAACAGGAATGAATTATCAAATTTGGGCGTTGAAAATCGGCGCAGTTCTGAGAGAGGGAGAAAATTATTTAAATGTGTAATTTGCGATCCAGAACCTGATATGGAAAACAAAGGTTCTTGTGAGATTTGGATTGAGATAAATGATGAAACATTTGGGATAATCATCACAACATTGACTCATGAACAAGCTGGAATGTTCATAGGTGAAACGAATGCTAAGAAAGTATGGGACTCACTAGGAAAATCATACACAGGCAATTTGGAAGATAAAATTATTGATATAGGCTTAGAATTGAAGAACATTAGAATGAAAGATAATGAACCTGTAGATGAATATAAAACGAGGGCAAAAATATTGCTGCGATAAGATCGTCATTAGGGCATCAATTTCCTCCAAAAAAACTTTAATTTCATATTGTCAGAGGCATACATCCAAAGTATTAATATTTTGCTATTGTCTTAGATCTAAGAGAGAGGCAACACTTGATGGGATTCAATAAACACTAAGAGAAAAGAAGTCAAGAATTAATATGAGATTGAATCAATTGGTTAAGAATGGGCATGAACAAGCATACAGAAATAAATATAGAAAGGTTAAACAATTTCAGTCAAAAGATGTTTTGTTTGTAATAAAAAGGAACATCTAGCTAATGATTGCTGGTTTCGAGATAAACAGAAACAAGGATATCAAAAGAAATGGACTCCTGATTATAGAAATCACAAATACAGTAGGGTAGAAAGGAAATATTTATCGGATATTCCAATAAAATAAAAGCCTACAGAATATATTATATAATGACAAAGAGAATTCATGAAATCAGATCGGTAAAATTTAGTGAAGATAAGAGAGGAATTGATTATGCAAATGATATTCAGGAAGTTACTAATTGTGATAATTTGACCTATAAAGAAAATTGTGAAGCAATAGTTGCTGAAAACTTTCTTATCTTGAGAGAAAGCAATCCTGTCACAGAGAGTAAAATGAAGTCTCAGAAGGATACTTCAGTAAAACCATGTGGTGACTGTGAAAATGATTCATCACAAACTGAACCGATACAGGAAAGATGCGTACATGGAGGAAGAAAGAAAGTAGAAACAAAGAGCATCTTAGAAGAACGGCACAAAGCAAGTATGTGAGTGGCATGGAATTCTAGGCGGAGTCAGATAACAAATTATTTATTGTAAAATAAACTTTTAATTATATTTATTTAATACAAATTATCAGAAGGGGTTGCATTGGTGTATACTACATGTTGAAGTTATTTTTGTTTATATATGTGTGTGGTCAAATATCATTTCTAGATTATAAAATTTTAAATATGTGTTTGATATATTATAGATAAATATTTACATTTCATATTATTTATGATTTATATTTAGAATGATGTATAATTATTTTATTATATTGATATGGCAACAATTAATATGATATTAATGTTAATTCATATAATTTTAATAAAGTATATTTTATAAGATTTATATATTTATAAGATGAATAATTTTAATATTTGAATTGAATAGTTATTAGACAAATTAAAACTTATAATGAAAATAGGAAAAGTTAATATTTGGGAGCCCCTACATCACTCCCTCTCCAGTGAAGACTTAAAGTCGAAAACGTACGTGGCGTCCATAGCGAGTGGTGTAGCTACTTGTCTTCGGTGTAGTTTCCTCAGCACCGTCGGGCATAGGTGGCAGAATTGAAGAATCGTGGAAACTTTGAGGGGTGTTTTCTATGAATGCAGGCTTTAGTCTGTTGACAGAAATGACTTTGTTTTGGTCATTGATTTTAACTGTAAATGTCTTCGAAGATCTTGATACCACTGGAAATGGACCTTCGTATGGTGGAGATAATGCTCTTTTTACAAAATCCTTTCTTACAAAGACGTGTGAGCAGGTGTCTAAGTCTTTATGAGAAAAAATATTATTTTGCTTTGTTTGTCTTGTTGGTTGAGGTCGAATTCTACTCATATAATTCTTTAATTGAGTGGCAAAATTTGATGGATCGGGGTTTTTAAATTCTGAATTGGTTAGTAAATCAGCTGGAAGATTTAAAGTTGTCCCGAATACCATTTCTGCAGCTGTGCATTTCAGGTCTTCTTTGTAGGATGTTCTGATGCCTAGCAGTACTAGAGGCAAAGCATCTATCCAATTAATAGTATTTCCGCTTGCCATGATTGCAGCTTTAATTTGACGATGCAAGCGTTCGACGAGACCGTTTGCTGCAGGGTTGTATGCCGTTGTTCGTATTCTGTTGGTGCCAACGAGTGAAGTGAGATCCTTGAAAAGATGTGATTCAAATTCACGACCTTGGTCAGTAGTTATTGTTGCTGGAACTCCGTATCTAGAAATCCAACCGCGAAAAAAAGCTTTTGCTACGCTTATTGCAGTTTTGTCCGAAATCGGAAAGGCTTCAGGCCATTTTTAATATCTGTCTATAGCAGTCAAAATGTGGGTACAATTTTCAGAATGGGGTAAGGGGCCTATTAAATCAAGATGAACGTGTTCAAAGCGAGTTGATTGGAGAGGAAAAATTCCGTGTTTTGTAATTGTATGCCTGTGAATTTTGCTTTTCTGACAATCTAAACAGGACTTTGACCAATGATTTATTGTTTGATTCATTTTGGGCCAAAAGTATTTTTGAGTTATTAGTTTTCTTGTTGCACGAATTCCTGGATGAGACAAATTATGGAGAGAATTAAAAATTTGTCGTCGGAAATTTTCAGGCACGAAAGGTCTGGAATTTCCAGTAGAAATATCGCAGTAAATTAATTTATTGCAAAAAGGAACTTGTTGTTTTATTAATTTGATTGTTTGTGAAGAATCTGAATTATCAATGAGAGTTTTTAGTTCTTTGTCCTTTTCTTGAATTTCAGGGAATGCATTAAGATCTAGATTAACCTTCGTGTGATTGAAAGTTTCGATTTCAATTCTTGAAAGGGTATCAGCCACAATGTTTTCACTTCCCTTAACATAGCGTATGTCCATGGAGAAGTGTGAAAGATAGTTGAGAAGACGTTCTTGACGAGGTGAACGTTCAGATTTTGATGTGAAGGCATACGTTAGAGGCTTGTGGTCTGTAAAAAGCATGAATGTTTTTCCATCAAGAAAGTATGAGAAATGCTTAACAGAGAGGAATGCAGCTAGGAGTTCCCGGTCGAATGCTGAGTATTTCGTTTCTGCTGGGGATAGCTTTTTTGAAAGAAATGAAATTGGTTCCCATGCAGTGTCATTCAGTTGTTGGAGGACACCACCAACAGCAACGTTGGAGGCATCAACCAGTACACTTAATGTAGAATTGGGTTGAGGGTAGTTTAAAAGTGTGTTTTCTGCAAGAGCATTTTTGATGTTTTGAAAAGCTTCTAATGTGTCTGAAGTCCAATTTAATGATGCATTGGGAGATTTAGTTTTTAAAAGTGAATAAAGCGGAGCTAAAATATGACTTGAATTTTTATGAACCTGTGATAAAAATTTACAAGACCAATAAATCTTTGGAGTTGACGGGTCGAATTAGGTTGAGGAAAATCTTTAACGATTTTTATTTTCTCAGGAAGAGGTTTTATTCCTTTGTTGTCAATGATGTGTCCAAGAAATTCTAGTGAAGGTTTTCCGAAAACGCTTTTAGATATGTTGATTGTTAATCCATGATCGGAAAGTCTTTTGAAGATTGTATGTAGATGTTGAATGTGATCATTTTCATTTTTACTGGCGATCAAAACGTCATCAATGTAAACGAAGACAAAATCTAGACCTTTTGTTACTACATTCATGAATCTTTGAAATGTTTGGCTTGCGTTTTTTAAACCAAAGTTCATTCGTGTGAATTCAAATAGACCAAATGGCGTAGTTATTGCCGTTTTGGGTATGTCTTCTTGGTTAATTGGAATATGGTGGTACGCGCCTTCACGAGATCTATTTTGCTGAAAATTGTACTGCCATGAAGGCTTTGAGTGAAATCCTGAATGTGCGGAATGGGGTAACAATCAGGTTGGGTCACAGCATTTAGTCTTCTGTAGTCGCCACATGGTCTCCAGTCTATAGAATTTTTCTTAGGGAATAGATGTAAAGGTGATGCCCATGCTCCGTCTCCTCTCTTGCATAAACCTAGTTCCATCATGTGCTCAAATTCTGATTTGGCAATTTTAAATTTTTCTGGATTCAGCCGTCTTGGTTTGGAGAATGTTGGTTGCCCTTTTGTAGTAATATCATGAGTGACTGAATGCTTGACTGGTGTGGAATATGATGGAGGCTTAGTTAGAGAGGGATAATGAGAGAGAATGTTCAAAAATTTGTCTTCATAGCTGTTTATTGAGCACTTTGGAGAAAGTGAGTTGAAATTCGTAATTGATGCACGCTTGCGTAGCTTCGTTAAAGAATCAATTATAAACTTTCCTTTGATATCTGGAATTATTCCAAAGTGTTCCATAAAATCAGCTCCTAGAATGGCTTTGTTTGTGTCTGCTATTATGAATCTCCATTTGAAATCTCTACGAAGACCTAGATCAAGATTAAGGAATCTTTCGCCATAAGTCTTGATAGGTGAATTGTTTGCTGCTGTGAGAGTAAATTTTGTTGGACCACGCCGTCTATCTTCAGGACGAGGAGGCAGGACACTGATCTCTGCACCTGTGTCAAGGAGAAAACTAATTTTGTTGCGGTAGTCAGTGATAAATAGACGGTGGCCTTTATTATTGCTACAATCAGTAACCACCGGGCTTACTGATTGTTGTTGGAGTTTTCCTGCTGGTTCTTTGCTTTTTTGTTGAAAGTACAAGGTGAGATGCATTTTCTTGCATGGTGCTTGTATCGAAAATGATACCAGCACCAAGAGCCATTTGGATTGTACTTTCTATAACTGTTTGGGGTAGATTTTCGAGATGAAGATGAGCTTCTGGATCTTGAACGAAGTATTCTTTCTTCCTTCTTGTTAAGGTCAATTTTCAATGCTGAAATTTCCGCACGCAAAGATGCCAGTTCCTTTTCTAAAGTCGAAGTACTTGAAGATGGTGAAGAAGTAATCTCCGTCACTCTATCAGCTAAATCTGCTAGAGAGTTTAGTGATGCTTGCTCTTGCGTTGTCAGAATTATTTGGATGTTTTTAGGTAAACGTTGCATCCAGAGCATTTTTAATGTTGTGTCACTAACGGCTTTGCTTTCTCCAATCAATTGTCTTAAGTGGCGTAATAATTGGCTAGGCAGTCTGTCTCCAAGTTCTTCTTGAGTCAACAATTGCTGTAGTTTTTTAAATTCGCTGTCAGCGGTACATTTAATTATGGCCTTCTTTAGCGCGTCGTATTTATTGTCTGGTGGAGGTGATATAATGAATTCACGTACCTCTATGGCAGTTGATGGAGGTAAAAGTGCAATTAGATAAGAAAATTTGGTGTCATCATTTGTAATTGGACTTGGCTTGTTCAATAAAAATTGTGATTCCAATGTTATGAACCACAATTCTGGATCGTTTGGCCAAAATTCGGGTGCTTTAATTGAATCCATTTTGAGAATATATTGTATTTAAAAAATTATATGTCCTTAAGAGATATTAAAATTCTGATTATTATAATTATTAAAATTCAGAATTAAAATTTTATATTTGATTTTTTTATTTGATAAGAAAAAATATTTGAATATATTATCAAGTTATAATTTTTAAATTGTAAGTTATATATTATTTTTTAATTGCCAATTTAATGTGTATTTGAATTTATTTAATATTTATTTCTTAAAATTATATTTGATATCTGATTTGTTTTTAAGTTGAAAATTTGCCTTGAATTAAATACCAAACGATGTACGTTTTCGTAGTTTTTAAATATTGCGAAATATGTTATAATTTTTGTTTTAAATATAAATATTTAATATGTATTTCTTAAATATTTATAATTTGATATTATGAGTATTTTTATTTTTCACTTTTGATCGAATTGAAATTCTTGTTTGATTGCTTGCAAATGTTCGTTAAAGTTTACCGGCTCACCATTTTGTGGGTGGCATGGAATTCTAGGCGGAGTCAGATAACAAATTATTTATTGTAAAATAAACTTTTAATTATATTTATTTAATACAAATTATCAGAAGGGGTTGCATTGGTGTATACTACATGTTGAAGTTATTTTTGTTTATATGTGTGTGTGGTCAAATATCATTTCTAGATTATAAAATTTTAGATATGTGTTTGATATATTATAGATAAATATTTACATTTCATATTATTTATGATTTATATTTAGAATGATGTATAATTATTTTATTATATTGATATGGCAACAATTAATATGATATTAATGTTAATTCATATAATTTTAATAAAATATATTTTATAAGCATTATATATTTATAAGATGAATAATTTTAATATTTGAATTGAATAGTTATTAGACAAATTAAAACTTATAATGAAAATAGGAAAAGTTAATATTTGGGAGCCCCTACAAGTAAATGGGTCTACAGTACAAAGAAAACCTCAAATGACGGCATATATAGAAAAAAGGCCAGAGTGGTTGCTGTTGGATGCATTCAAATATATGGTGTGGAATATAAGGAATCTTTTTCACCTGTACTCAAAAAGGAAAGCTTGCGAACAATAGTAGCTATTGCAACACAACAGAATTTAATCATAAAGACTTATGATGACAGCTTATCTCGATGGTGAGTTAGAAGAGAAAGTATACATGAGACAACCAGATGGTTTTATGCAAAAAGGTGAAAAAAAACAAAGTGTGAAATTTGGAAAAAGGTCTGTATGTTCTAACACAATCAGGAAAATGTTTAAACAAAAAGATCAATTGAAATTTATACCAGTTGGGAATGATTAGAACCAGATGTCATTCATGTGTCTATAAACTCCAAAGAGGAGTAGAGTATGCAATACTGGGACTATATGTATATATCTTATATTTGTTAGAACCAGTAAGAAAATTAATGATAACCTAGTCTCAGAAATAGAAAATATTTCACTCTAACAAAAAAGAAAGATGACGAACCATTTAATGGAATTGATATAAAAAAGGGCAGGAGATGGATTTTATCTATCTCAGACTCATTATATTGATACAATTCTTTACAGTTTTGGACTGGAAGAATGCAACAGTGTGCAGCCACCTGGAGATCAAAATCAAAATTTGGATGAGAATTGGGACTCTAAGCCAGTAGATAAAACTTTATACCAAGAAATGATTGGATCACTTATGAACCTTTCTAAGGGTACTCGACCGGACATATCCTTCAACGTCAGCAATTTATCACAGTATAGTAATGATCCGAGAGAAATACCCTTAACTGGAGTTAAAAGGATCTATAGATACCTGAAGGGAACAAGAAATAAAATTTTGGCATATAAGTCAAAAGACAACAATATCACAATAAGCACTGATGCGAGCTGGTGCACAACCCGAGACGCAAAATCCTACTCAGGCTATACAGTCAAACTTGTCAGCAACTTAATAATCTGGAGAAGTGGTAGCTAAATTTACTACCCTTGTCTTCATATGAAGCAGAACCTATTTCAATATGTGAAGGTATTTCTGAAGTTTTATGGTTAAAGGGATTACTATAAGAACTTTGCGAAAATGTAACTTTCCCAATCACCTTGAAAAGTGACAGCCAGGCTGCAATAAACTGGATACAAGCTGTCAAATTACTTCATGAAAAAGGCACATAAACTAAAAATATTATTTTGTGTAAGAGAAAATACAAAATGGAATCAAACTGGTTAATACTAAAAGTGAAGACATGGAGGCGGATATACTAACGAAAATAGTCCCTAAGGACAAACTATGAAAATGTGCAGATAGCCTTAGACTTTCTAATTAGGGATTACACATAAGAGAGCGTGTGTTGTATATATATTGTAATTGATTTTTCTCACAGAATGTGTGTAAGATCACAAGTAAATAGGCGCTAACCGCTAACGGCGCTTTAAAGTTTTTTTGTTTAATATTTAGTGTCTCTTTTATATTTTTTCTCTCTCTTGTAAATCAATAAATATAATGTTTGATTATAATTCTTGGAATAAGTGTAATTAAAAAGATTCTAAGCAGAGTCAACCGTCTCCAAAATTACAAATGAAAAAAAAAAACATTCATATTGAAAAAGTTTAATGAAGGCTTTCTCTATAAGAATCTGAAGGATTCTCTATAAATATTATTAGTGTATTATCATTCAATATAAGATGGTTGTTGTGTGTGTTGTTGTGTTCAATGAAGAGCTTCAGATGTCTCCACACATCTCTATCACAGCAGTCGTAATGTTCTTTGGTGTGTAAAGCTGCTGTTCTGGGTCAATTTACTGTTGTTGTTGTGTCCAATGAAGAGCCTCAGATGTCTCCATACATCTCTATGTCATCAATCGCAATGTTCTTGGGTGTGTAAAGATGCTGTTCTGGGTCAATTTTCTGTTGTTGTTGTTGTGTTCAATGAAGATAATTAGATGTCTCCGTACATCTCTATCACAGCAGTCACAATGTTCTTGGATGTGTAAAGCTGCTGTTCTGGGTCAATATTCTGTTGTTGTTGTGTCCAATGAAGATTCTCAAATGTCTCCATACATCTCTATCACAGCAGTCACAATGTTCCTGCGTGTGTAAAGATGCTGTTCTGGGTCAATATTCTGTTGTTGTTATGTCCAATAAAGAGCCTCAGATGTCTCCCTACATCTCTATCACAGCAGTCACAATGTTTTTGGGTGTGTAAAGCTGCTGTTCTAGGACATATTTTGTTGTTGTCTCCAATGAGATGCCTTAGATGTCCCTATGCATCTTTATTACAGCAGTAGCAATCTCCACTATCGTTATATAAGGTGGTGTCTCCTTCTAATATATGATTTAAAAGTGTAAAAGGTTCTGTATCAAAGTCTGTTCACTTGAAGTTATACTGGAAATTTCAGAAACAACATATTTACCATAACTCTCTAATATTTTATACTTATCCTGCCTTTTACATAAGTATTTTAGTTTGCACAGCATCAACTAAACGTTTTTTCAACTTATTCCATGATATTTGCCAACACACCCATTTTATTGATAAATGTACTGAGAATTATTATTAAATGTTATTTAATATTATCCCAATGGATAGAAAAACACTATTTGTACCTCCAAATGTGAGTACAACCTTGGAAGAAAGCGGACAACACCCTAACGGGATGGCTAAAACAGAAGGGAATCGAATAAAGTAGGAATAATTTTGAACTTTTTTGTGATGAAGAAAAAACTCTTTAAGAAATCGCTCCAAAAGGCGCGGAAGAAGAAAATTTATTCTATCAACAGCTTCATCATCGGCATAGCAAGCACCGAAGAGAAAATATATGGGCCTAATATCTTATTATGCAAAAAGCTTCCAGTGATGATCACTTACAGATCAAATAGAAAATATTTGTCCCTATAGTCGTCAAATATCGACTTGATGGTCACTAACAGATCAAATTGGAGAATATTTGTCCATATAGTCACCAGAGGTTGACTTGATGGTCACTAACAGATCAAATAGGAGAATATTTGTCCATATAATCACCAAACGTTGACTTGATGGTCACTAATAGATCAAACTGGAAAATATTTGTCCATATAGTCACCAGAAGTCGACATGATGGTCACTAACAGATCAAATTGGAGAATATTTGTCCATATAGTCACCAAAAGTTAACTTGAAGGTCACTAACAGATCAAATTGTAGAATATTTGTCTATATAGTCACCAAAGGTTGACTTGATGGTCACTAACAGATCAAATTGGAGAATATTTGTCCATATAATCACCAAACGTTGACTTGATGGTCACTAAACGATCAAACTGGAGAATATTTGTCCATATAGTCACCAGAAGTCGACATGATGGTCACTAACAGATCAAATTGAAGAATATTTGTCCATATAGACACCAGAATTTGACTTGATGGTCACTAACAGGTCAAAATGGAGATTATTCGTCCATATAGTCAACAGAGGTTAACTTGCTGGTCACTAACAGATCAAATTGGAGAATATTTGTCCATATTGTCACCAGAAGTTGACTTGATGGTCACTAACAGGTCAAAATGGAGATTATTTATCCATATAGTCACCAGAAGTTGACTTGATGGTTACTAACAGATCAAATTGGAGAATATTTGTCCATATAGTCACCAAAGGATAACTTGATGGTCAGTAACAGATCAAATTGTAGAATATTTGTCCATATTGTCACCAAACGTTGACTTCATGGTCACTAACAGGTCAAAATGGAGATTATTTGTCCATATAGTCACCAGAAGTTGACTTGCTGGTCACTAACAGATCAAATAGGAGATTATTTGTCCATATAGTCACCAGAGGTTGACTTGATGGTCACTAACAGATCGAATTGGAGAATATTTGTCCATATAGTGATCACAGGTTGACTTGATGGTTACTAACAGATCGAATTGGAGAATATTTGTCCATATAATCACCAAACGTTGACTTGATGGTCACTAATAGATCAAACTGGAAAATATTTGTCCATATATTCACCAGAAGTCGACATGATGGTCACTAACAGATCAAATTGGAGAATATTTGTCCATATAGTCACCAGAAGTTGACTTGATGGTCACTAACAGATCAATTTTGAGAATATATGTCCATATAGTCTCTAAAAGTTGACTTGATGGTCACTAACAGATCAATTTTGAGAATATATGTCCATATAGTTTCTAAAAGTTGACTTGATGGTCACTAACAGATCAATTCTGAGAAAATTTGTCCATATGGTCACTAACATATCAAATTAGGGAATATTTGTCCATATGGTCACTAAAGGTTAACCTGATAGACACTAACACCAAATTGGAGATTATTTATCCATATATTCACCAAAGGTAGACTTGATGGACACTAGAAGATCATATTAAATATTTGTTCATATGGACTCCAAATGTTGAATTGACGGTCACTAACAGATTAAATTAGAAAATATTCGTCCATAAAGTCACCAAAATATGAAATCAATTCGATAAAAACGCTAAAGACAAATAATATATTTTATAAAGTTAAAATTGTGTAAAATAAAGCACGGAAAATCATTATTCAAGAGAGATAGAGAGAAAGAGACGTTGAAGTAGTTTATAATCATATTCATATCACCTTAAATCCAATTTCATGCTTTTCAATTTCAAAATAATTATTATAATTCAAATGATATACTATCAGTATAATATATGATTTTCATAGCTAAAAGCCATCTAAAAAGCACATGTGCTTTTAAAAAATCATTTAAAAAAAAAAAAGGATAAAATATAAAATTTATAAAAATATATATATATATACTAACAATCTTATCTACCTTCTTTACAAAACTTTTTGTTTTCTTATTATTAGTTTGATTAAAAGTGCATGGTTCTGTCTTTCTCTCTTTTCTCTAACTACTAAAATTTATAATATTATATATATTCTCACTTCTATTATTCTATATATAGGATAGAGTATGTCTAAATGACGTGTAAAAGCCGATGCAAAAGACGTTACGTTGTTAAATTTTATTGTTATAAATTATAAATATATAATTAACTAGATGATGTTTTAGAAGTAAAGGACTTTTTTTTTCTCTCTATCTATACTAAATAATAACAATTTAAAAATTTTATAATTTGAATTTAAATAATCAAAATAATGAAGATAATTTTAATAGAAAACTTAACTATAAAACTATACAACTATTTATTGTTATAATTAATTTAGATTTAGCTTGCTAATCTAACCAAATCTACTTGATATGATTTATCATTCTTATCAGTTTGCTCCTTGAGTTTTAAATGTGGAATCACTGTTATATTTTTGTTATATAGTTTTTACACTATATTAATTCATATGAGCTTGCTCTATGATATATTTTTATATATAATATAATATACAAATTTAATTATATATTAGATATTCTAATATAAATAAAACTCCATACAGATTTTAATTATATTTTATTGTTTGATTATGAAAAAGTTAATTATAAAAGTAATTTAAAAAAAATAACTTCAGAACTTTTGTTTTTTTCAGTGTTTAGTTAGTTTAAAGATGTTTTTTATTAGTTATTCTTAAAAATATAACAGATAACAAACAGTAATATCTATATTTTTATAGATTAATTATTCATTTTATTACAAATTTAATCACCACAAAAACAATTAAGAAAAATATATTTTAAAAAAAAATTTTTTTCATAAGAATAACAAACTAAAAAACTAAAAAAAAAACTACAAACATACTAGGGTTAGCACCTCTTTTATGTTAATTTAAACTCGCTAAAAATTGCCTAAGAAAGAATTGTCAAACTTGTCCCTCTCTTAAGAACCATGACACATTTCAAACGACTAGTTGTAAATTAGTAAATACTATTTATAAATTAACATGCCAAATTTGTCAACTATCATATATAGGACAAACGTGTAATCCATTAAATATACGAATAAACCTACATAGAAACCACGCTAAAAAATCAATTGGTAATATATATATGAAAGAACACAATCAATTACATACTTTTAACAACTTTAAGATAGAAATACTAGACATATGTCAAAACAAAAAACAACGACTATTATAAGAAAACAACTACATTTATAAACACAACACATTATTCCCTTATGGACTAAATGACGAATTAAACTACACATACAAACCACAAACAGAAGAATTTTCAACTTATGAAATCAGCTGCAAATACAAAAAAAAATGAATTTAAAACTAAACCTAATAAAACTAGAGGTAAAACTACCAATAAATTAGGTTACATTGAATTTGAAGAACTACTGGACCCAAAACAAATGTATACTAACAACTTCGTCGATAAATTTATTAAAACATTATTTAAACTAAATAATAATAAATTTATCAAACTTATAGAATATATTAAAATTCATAATCTGACTAACAGATTAATAGATATCACACACGACATCTTTAAATACAGAAAAATTAAACAATCTACTAATAACATTAATATTATCATTAAATTTAATAACAATTTATTTAATCATATTAAATTTAATGATATTTTTAATAACCAAAACATCAATAATCTTTTCCCTATAAAAATTTTAAATTTCAAAACAATCTGGAGATACAACAAAAATATAGGTAATTTAGTTTGCAATTATAACCAATTTATTAATAATTTGGCAAATTTTAAAAAAATTAAATGTAATTGCAACAACTATATTGATAGATATAAGTTCTCAGGTCATATATTAACTAGCAATTTTTCTTTTTTAAATCCAGAATATCAGGATATTTTAAATAAAGGGTATAAATATATACCTCAAATTAAACACAATTATAATAATACAATTAAATCTATATTAAAAGATATAGATATTTTCATAAATAAAACTAGTATAAAATACAGTATTCCAGAATTTACTTTTCTGGAATGGAAACATAATATTAAAAAGGAAATTATAAATTATTATAATAATACACTTAAATACACAAAACCTAATTCAGATATTCCTTCTTTTAAAGAAAATATAATTAATTTACAGAAGGACTTTATTATCACTCCTATAGATAAATGTTCCAATAACTTATCTATAATTTGTAAAAATCTATACCACGATATACTAAAAAAGGAAATTGATAATAATCATAAATACACTTTTGCTAGAACTACAGCCACAAAAATCAAAAGAGACATCAAAAACGTTGAAAATTCACTAAAAATGTATAATCACTACAAAAATCCAAACATACCAAAGTTCTATATAATTCCTAAACTACACAAAAAAACTATTTCTTTCAGAACAATCACATCTGGTATAAATTCAGTTATAAAAAACATTGATATACAATTAGCTTCAACACTACAATTTATTATAAATAAATTAACTAATAAATATATTTTATAAATTTATCGACTCAAATAAAAAAATCATTAACTATTTAATGAACAATTGGACAAACATTGAAAGAGTACACACATTTGACTTTGAGGACCTATATTCTAAAATAAATTTAAGAGATCTAAATAATAAAATAACCAATTTATTTAACGAAATCATTAATGAAAAAACTTTCCACATTAAAATTATTCATAAAAGATATAAAACAATTAAATTAGATCTTAAAACAGCAAAAACTCTACTGGAAACATTTTTAAATTTTAACTATATAGAATTTAAAAATAAAATATATATTCAATCAGAAGGCGTTCCCATGGGAACTTCTTCTAGTCCTTTATTAGCAAACCTAATATTATTCTGGTACGAAAGAGAATACTTTTTACAAAATAATGTTAATTGGCAAATGTTCCGTTATGTATATGACATCATAATATTTAATAATCCACAGTTCAAAAACTTAATACCTAAAATATATCCTAAATACTTGAAACTTAAGAACAATGAAAAAATTTATAGAAACAAAAAAGTTAACTTTTTAGACCTAAATATAAACCTTACAAATAATGCTATTAAAATTTATAATAAAAAAGTAATTATAATTTCAATATTATAAAATACTGTAATATGAATTCTAATATATCATTAAATTGCTGTAAAGGTATATATTTTGGTCAGTTTCTAAGATTTTATAGAATAAATAATATATTAGAAAATTTCATAGAAGATGTTAAAAATTTAAACATGGAATTTATTAAAAACAAATTTAGTATCAGACAAGTAAAATATTTCAACAGTATATCAATTATAAAATACTTTTAAAAAAATAAATGGAAGTATCCATTCATTAAATCAACTTTCTATAATTTCTCTCAATAATAACTAATACAATTTTATAATCTTTAACAATTAGTTAAACTTAAATTAAATAGCTGATTTAAAGATTTTTTCACAAGATTTTTAAAGTAATATTGTATAGAGTTCATTTTGTTTAATCTCCAATTTCTGGGGAGGAAAATGGAAATTAAATAAAAATGAATTTTCACAATTAATAGCTTTATTAAACTCTTATAATTTGCCTTTTTAAAGGAATATTGAAAGATGAATAAGTGTTGAATCAGTTATATTAATATAACTGGCTGTAAAGATTATAAAGTTTGAATTTCTTCCCTTAACTATCTTTTCTTTCTTCTTTGGATGTCTTGTTGTTCTAAAACTTCAGAATAAATGGTCTAATTCTGTCCCCCCCCCACAACATGTGTCATCCAGAAATAGATGTTTACAGTTGAAGGCGTCGCGGACGAGGTAGGTTCACAGTTGTAATTTGTTAACACTTATATTTGTTATATCTGTTCATATAAATGTTTCACTGAAATAACTTTATATTAACACATAAAATCCGGGTTGAAAAGAGATCTATGACATAATAGAGAAGGGATGAAATGTCGCTGAACTTCTATTTGAGAATTCCCGATTCAGCAGATCACTTTTTCCAATAATTACTCCAATTTAAATTTTTTTGTATATGTCTGGTTTCAAAACATAATAACCAAACTTATAACAAAAGTTAATTCATAGTATAGATATATTCATAAATACAACTATTTATATTCATATTTTAAAGTAAAAAAAAATTAAAAAATCATTTAAAAAAAAAAGGATAAAATATAAAATTTATAAAAATATATATATATATACTAACAATCGTATCTACCTTCTTTACAAAATTTTTTGTTTTCTTATTATTAGTTTGATTAAAAGTGCATGGTTCTGTCTTTCCATCTTTTCTCTAACTACTAAAATTTATAATATTATATATATTCTCACTTCTATTATTCTATATATAGGATAGAGTATGTCTAAATGACGTGTAAAAGCCGATGCAAAAGACGTTACGTTGTTAAATTTTATTGTTATTAATTATAAATATATAATTAACTAGATGATGTTTTAGAAGTAAAGGACTTTTTTTTTTCTCTCTCTATCTATACTAAATAATAACAATTTACAAATTTTATAATTTGAATTTAAATAATCAAAATAATGAAGATAATTTTAATAGAAAACTTAACTATAAAACTATACAACTATTTATTGTTATATATATATATATATATATATATCTTATTTTAATTTAAAATATTATATTTTAGGGGCACCTTAATTTACCTCTATAAAATATATAAACTTTATCACCTATTAAAAACAAAATAGTAATTTTTCAGAATTTGCAATTATTCTACTGTTCTATTAGAGTTGTGTATTTCAGTAGAAATTTGAAAAATAGTTTGGAATGTGTTTATTAAATCTTGAAATCGAAAACTTTGAATTTATTTCACTGAAGAGATGATAAGAGGTGCTGACATTATTGTTTGTTGATAAGAACTGAGAGTTGTCAGTTACCATGTCGTGGACATGGAGAGCAGTTCTACTTGTTTTATTCTCCCTTTTACCATTTCTCGTAGCTGGGAATGGAAACAGAAAAAGTACAAGTAAGTATATTTCGAAAATCTACTTTGTTTTTCAATACCTTTATTTTGAACTACGCTTTGAAATGGTATTAAATTATAGATTTATACTTACTTGGCGTCGGTGTTACGGGCTGAACAAACCAGTAACCCCAGGAGAGGCTCAGCCATTGCACTGCGGTTGGGTTGACCCTGGCCACTTTCCCAAGCTGGCATAGCTGGGGCGCGTAATTTTTGGTAGTGCGGACAGCGTACGTGCTCTCCCATTTTACAAAAATATATATATATCGATTTGTTCTCCATTATATGATGGTGATTGATCATTGTGAGTTTATCGTTGTAAGCTGGCAATGAGAGAGGAGAATCTGTATAAGACTGGTGTCTTAATAAAGGTGTTGATAATCTATTTTTGGGATTAATTAATGCTTAGCGTGTATTTTTAGAGTGCATTTTTGAGATTGATTGGCATTTATATGTATTTGAAAGAGTAATATTTAGATGAATTGGTATTTGCGTATATAAATTATACAAAGCAGTAAGTAGGAAGTTGGATTTATCTCCTCCACTACAAGACGGTTGTTTGCACCTAGCTATGTAAATAACTTGCCAGGTTGCATTGTTCTATAATTGTTATAATAGCGTTCTATGTTCTATAATAGCGAGTTATTGCTTTGTATTAATATTTTACCCGATTAAATGCTTTTATTCAAATACTATTCGTTACAATTATAAATTGGCGCCGTGTATGTCATTCTTGTATAATATATAAATGAGTTTTGAAAATTGTAAAAATAAAAAATGCATTGGCCGGGAATCGAACCCGGGCCGCCCGCGTGGCAGGCGAGCATTCTACCACTGAACCACCGATGGTTATGAGAAATGGCCATATTTGGGTATTTATTCCATTCACAAAGCAAACGTTGACAGAATTAAGAATTGTTGCTTGATTATGACGCTGATAACTGTATAATGATATATAAGGTTAAATCTAATATATATATATATATATATATATATATGAATAAATACAAATTTATATGATAAATATATGAATATATAGATGTAAGAGAGAGAGATTGAGATTGAAACTACCTCATTTCAAAGTCTATATAAGATTATATAAGGTTAAATATAGAGAGAGAGAGAAAAAGAGAAAAATATATTTATATTTCATATCAAGATTTGAGATGATAATCTTTAATAGGAATTTTTTGTGGCTTAAAGGTCATACCTTTTTCAATCTAATGTTAAATAGAGTAATGTACAATAAATGATATAAATATTTCTTTATTTCGACTTAGAGCGCTATATCCCGCTAGGGACACTTGCACATTACACATGAGCAAAAATTTTGGAAGAAAAGAAAGAAATATAAATATGTACAGAATTATTATGCGAGTTAGTTAGATGAAAAGTATAATAATAGCAAATATCTTAGAATGTTTTATATAGAAATCCAAACAAATGAAATTATGAATGATTGAAGAAGAAACATAAGTTGAGGAGAAAAGATTCTTTATACTCTCTCCTCGACTTTTGTTTCTTTTTAAATAGCGAATATGGAGATTATGGTTGTCTTAATAAATGAATGTATTCGAAGCAAAAATATAGAATTATAAAAAAATTATATTTTATAAAACAATATAATGCTGTTTATGATTGTAAAACGACATTTGAAAAATATCCCGCATGTGTTTCTTTCAAACGAAAAATCGAAATTTAATTTAAGAAGAAATAACGATTATTTCTAACCTTAGGAATGAAGTATGAAAGGATGACTTGTGAAGAGTAATGATAAAGGGAAAAATAAAAGTGTCCAGGGATGGGAATTTTCATTACCCTTCACAATTCATCCTTTCATACTTCATCCCTAAGGTTAGAAATAATCGTTATTTCTTCCTTAAAAATAAATTTCGATTTTTCGTTTAAAAGAAAAACATGCTGGATAGATTTTTGAATATCATTAAAATTGTATATAATGATAAAAATATATACCTTTGTGTGTAGCGATGGATCCGTGTAAAGAAAAAGGAAAAGAGTACTGTAAAATGAAGAATGCCCACTGTGTACTCAATGCTGGAACAGATTCAGGTTTCCAATGTCAGTGTTGGAATGCTAAGTTGGTAGAAAAAGATGGAGAAAAGTGCCCAGGTAAATTAAATTAATTATATACATTCTACACTCTTGTTATTTTGATCATATTGTAACATAGAAAATTAGGAAAGACAAACTTCACGATGACACTTCAATTTATTTAAGACATAAGTACCAAATAAAATTGATAAAATACAAGAGAAGCAATGAGGGAAGTTTCCAGAATATATATAAATTTGTTTAAGTTAAAAAATAATAAAAAAGAAAATAATAAAAAAAAGATTAGGTGTTTGTTATTAGAATCAAAAAAGGCATATCCAGACTACGTTGAGATGAACTTTTTGATATATATGTTAGATAATAAAAAGGCATATATTGGATTTAATAAAATATTTATTTTGTCCATATTTCGGCTGGCTGAACGCCAACCTTTATCGAGACATTACATTTCAAAGATATACAAAAATGTAATGCCTCGATAAAGGTGGCGTTCAGCCAGCCGAAATATTGTCAAAACAAATATTTTATTAAATCCAATATATGCCTATTTATTATCTAATGAATTAAATATGGATTGCTCTATTTTCAATATATATATATATGTGTGTGAATAAATAACAAATAAAATGATAAAAAGGTCGGGTGTTTGATATTAAAATCAAAAAAGGTATATCCTGACTAGGGTCACATGAGCTTTTCTAGATGGCAGAGCGCCATCTAGTAGAGCAAAATTAAACTAAACGTTTATTTAATCTCTCCCTGATATTTGGCCAACCCAATTTCTTGATTTATCAATAAAATCAACCACGAACGCGTTTCGGGTTGTTGGCCCTCGTCAGCGTGGTGCAGAACATATCTCTACAACCAAAATTTGGTCCCAGAGGCTTTCTGAGAAATCAAGAAATGGGTACTCATGTAATCCTGGTCAGGATGTACCTCTTTTGTTTTTAATATCAACACCTGGCATATTATACCTATTATTTTATTGTTTTTTTCAAACATAGATATGAATATATATTTTTTGAAAATAGTGCAATCCATAAATAAATATTTAAATAAAAAGACATATATTAGATCAAAATATCATTTAATTTACTAATATTTCAGTTGGCCGAACGCCAACCTTTATCAAGGTGTTATAATGTATTATACAAGGTATTGATATGTTATAATATTTTGATAAAGATTGGCGTTCAGCCAACTGAAATATTAGTAAAATAAATGATATTGTGAAATAATATATGTCTTTTAATTATATACATATTATATACTATAAAATGCAATTATTTTATAAAAAAAAAAAAAAACTTATATATTTTTTCCACTCATTGACTGTTCTACATTTTTTGACCATAGATTTAGAATATACCACTTTAACTATTGTTGTAAATATATATATATATATATATATATATATATATATATATATATATATATATATGTATAGTTAACCTACTTATTTTTTAAAATCACGATTATAGAATTCATTTTATAAATTCTATATTGCTGTGATAAATATTTTTGTGTGTAATATACTTCAAGAAATTCAAAATAAAAAAACTACTTGATGGGTAAATAATTATCTTTCCTTGTTCACGACAGCACCTTCAATTCTCTTTCTTTTTCAACAACAAAGCAAAAATAATCATAACATATATATACTTATTTTGGTTGTGTAACTTTTTAACTTTTTTATTAACCTCATCAAAAAAAAAACTCATATAACGCTATATCCCAAACGCAAGGATTTTTGCGTCAATACATTACATCATCACAATATGGCTATATACAAGCTTATACAATATATTTATTTTACATGAGAAAATATGTTTTTTGGTTGTAGCGATGGATCCATGTAAAGAAGAGGGCAAAGAAGCGTACTGTAAAATATTGGATGCCGAATGTGTTGTCAATCCTTTCACAGAATCTGGTTTCCATTGTCAATGTCCCGATGGAAATGTATTAGCAGATAACAATGAAAGGTGTCCTGGTGAGTAAATTATATTTAATATTCTAAAAATTCATATAAAATACTTATAAAAATTGATCTATCCTTAATATATATCAATGTTATGTAATATTCATGAAATAAATTAACGATCTTACTTAATATCATTATAATTCATGTTTGAAAAATTCAATAATAGAGTCAAAATTCGCTAATCAAATAGATGAACCTATTATCAATTAACAACAATAATTCGGATAAACCTTAAGCATCAATTTATTTCAGGGGCACCAGAGATACTGGAAAGTAGAAAATACAATGTTATAAAATAAAAAAAGCTTCCAGGGCTAACACGAATTAATATTATAAAAAAAAACAATTTTTTTCTCCAAATATTTCGAGAGATTTCTCTCTCTCTCTCTCCCTCTTTATCAATTTATTTCACATTAAAGTATCTTTTCTTTCTTTACAGATCCAGGTACGTCCTATAATCTTAATTGATGGATCGCCTTTTGACTCAAAGAATTAGTATGTTATTTAAATAATTCATATGAAAAGGATTAGAAAATTAAGTGAATTTGAAGATATTATTAAGTGGAAATGATCCAAAAGAAATATAACTTTTTTTATATCAATTAAGCAGGATCAGAAGATGAGTTTCTTTTATTGATTGAATGCTACGAGCTTTCGGGCAAAAGCCCTTCGACAGGCAAAAATATAATTATACAAAGAAAGATAAATAACGATTTTTATATATGTTAATCTTAACTGAAAACCGATTTTGAATAAAGTAAATATTAAATCTGCTGTCTGAGACCATGAGACGGCGCATGGTTTGGGCTATTGAAATAAACATGTGGGAGGTTTAAATGTAGTTTGTGTAGGCTGCGGGGATGTCTATTTTTCTATTTATGCTGTGTAGCTTGGATGAAACTATGGATTCTAGAACCAATCTCTGGTGTAGGTTGGAGATATTTTTGTAGTGAATGGTTGGGTTAGCAGTGTCAAAGGAATGGCCAGAAGATGCAATGTGTTGGAAAATAAGGGAACGGGTATCTCGGTTGGTGATGTTGCGTGTGTGTTCGGTCATTCTGATGGCGATGGTTCTACCGGTCTCCCCCACATAGGTGGCAGGACACTGTTGGCACGAGACCGAGTAGACTGCTCCAGAAGATGTTAGAGGATCAGTGGAGGAGTCGGTTTTTGTGATGGGATGCCTAAGGAGTGAGTGGAGGTTAGGTGTGTTAGTAACCTCCACTCACTCCTTAGGCATCCCATCACAAAAACCGACTCCTCCACTGATCCTCTAACATCTTCTGGAGCAGTCTACTCGGTCTCGTGCCAACAGTGTCCTGCCACCTATGTGGGGGAGACCGGTAGAACCATCGCCATCAGAATGACCGAACATACACGCAACATCACCAACCGAGATACCCGTTCCCTTATTTTCCAACACATTGCATCTTCTGGCCATTCCTTTGACACTGCTAACCCAACCATTCACTACAAAAATATCTCCAACCTACACCAGAGATTGGTTCTAGAATCCATAGTTTCATCCAAGCTACACAGCATAAATAGAAAAATAGACATCCCCGCAGTCTACACAAACTACATTTAAACCTCCCACATGTTTATTTCAATAGCCCAAACCATGCGCCGTCTCGTGGTCTCAGACAATAGATTTAATATTTACTTTATTCAAAATCGGTTTTCAGTTAAGATTAACATATATATAAATCGTTATTTATCTTTCTTTGTATAATTATATTTTTGCCTGTCGAAGGGCTTTTGCCCGAAAGCTCGTAGCATTCAATCAATAAAAGAAACTCATCTTCTGATCCTCCTTAATTGATATAACTTACTAGAAGAGTCTTTCCCTTTAATAACTTTTTTTTAAATTTAGTTAATTTACAAGAATTAGATATTACAGGAAATTTAATTTTTACTAAAATAATTGAAAATTTGCATAATTTAAGAAGGTGTTTCTTGTAGATATAATTATTTGATTTCTCTTAAAGTAATAGAAAAATTGAAAAAAAAAGAATATCTAGAAGGGAATAATTTAACTTACCCCCCCCCCCCCCCACCCCCTCGTTCACACAAGAAATTGAAACTTTGATAAATTCAAAATACTTGAACTTAAATTAAAATGAATTAACATCTATCAGAAGTAGAAAGAAAATTCTAGTAGCCTTGTCTACATGTGAAGCAGAACTTATTTCAATATGTGAAGCAATTTATGAGGTTTTATGGTTTAAGGGATTACTAGAAGAACTTTTTAAAAATGTAACTTTCCCAATTACCTTGAATATTTACAGCCAGGCTGCAATAAACTGGATACAATCTAATAAAATTACTTCACGAACAAAGCACATAAACCGAAAGTATTATTTTGTGAAAGAGGAAATACAAAATGGAATCAAGCTGGAATACACTGAAAGTAAAGACATGGAGGCGGATATACTAACGAAGAGACTCCATAAAGACAAACTACGGAAATGTGCAGATAGCTTTGGATTTGCTGATTAGGGCTTACACACATGGGAGCGTATGTTGTATATATATATTAAATAATACAATATATTGCGGCTTGTGATTGTAAAACGACATTTAAAGATTATCCCGCATGAGTTTCTTTTCAACGAATAATCAAAATTAATTTTAAGGAGAAATAACGATTATTTCTAACCTTAGGGATGAGGTATGAAAGGATGAATTGTGAAGGGTAATGATAAACGAAAAATAAAAGTGTCCAGGGATGGGAATCGAACCCACAGTGTTCCGCTTACCGGGCAGATGCCATGTCCACTAAGCTCACTGGACATATTTTTCCGTTCGTAAATAATACATAAAGTATATATTTAAGTAATATAAGTAAGTATTATAAGTATATAATTAATTATTTATTATACTACAGAGTATGTATGTAAGATCGCAATATTATTAAATAGTGGTTACCTATAAGAAGAAAAGTTTCAATTGTTTGCTATGTTATAAGTTTCACTTTTATTTTATTCTATCTCTTGTAAATCAATAAAGATAATATTTGATTAATCTTATTGGAATCAGTATCTTCAAAAGCATAAGTGAAATCACCATATATTGAAGTATAAGATGTATAATCATATATATTGAGAATATTCACCTTATGTTATAAATTATATGAAATGTTCAAAATATATTTAAAAATAAGCGATTCGAAGAAAGAATACCCAATGTTTTTACTAACCTGACACCATAGAGGTATTCCAGTGTGTGTGCAAGGATAAAAATGTCATAAAAGTAGATGAAAAATGCCCAGGCAAGTAAACCAATCAATTTTTTAAAGATTTTAAACAAACCTTATTTTACAGAGCCACTTTGTTTATTCTATATAATTCTGAAAAAAATCCCGTTTATAAAACTTTATTCATTTTATCAGTTTATTTCTCTTTCTGTATATCACCAGTGTATTACCAGTGTATTCATTCTTAGAAAATTTGCATATTAGTTAACTTTACTCAGTCTTTAAACAAATTAGGGCGGAACTTTAAAAATTAAATCGTATCTTTATAAAAGTCAATAATAATGTTCACCTATAAATTTCAAATTATTAATCAAGAAGAAGTTATAAAAAAGGAAGAAAAAACATTATTTACCGAAATAGAAGAGCGATGTGACCCACGTACAGTCGATTCGGCCACCTAGCGGCTTATCTTTGTATATCACTGTATTTCTCTTATAAAAATCTTAAAAAGGCTTAGACATAATTTCAGATCAATTTGTATCTACTTATATAATTGCCTTATTCTGTCTGTCTGAAGCTCACGGATAGAACCTCCATGAGAGGACACTCACGCTAGAGGACACCTCTCTACAAAGGACAGGTTTCTTCACCAATACAGTAGAACCTCCATGAGAGGACACTCACGCTAGAGGACACCTCTCTATAAAGGACAGTTTTCTTCACCAATACAGTAGAACCTCCATGAGAGGACACTCACGCTAGAGGACACCTCTCTATAAAGGACAGTCTATTTTACTATGTTTTATGTGTTTGAATAATACATTTAATCGTGTAAACCCGGGCGTTGCCCGGGTCATTCGTCTAGTATTAATATAATAAAATTATAAATTTTTGCATATTGATATGATTTCCAATTATTTTATTTTCAAATATTTCATTTCCAAAGCGCTATATCCCGCAAGGCATACTTGCGCCAAACAAGGAGAAAAGTTTATTTACATAAGTTATTTACATTATTCAACGCATGAAAACATTAGATATCCAGATTTTGTAGAAAGTTTTGAATGTATTTACAAAATGAATTGAACTTTAAATATGATTTTTATCGGAAATCAATTCGTTAAGTTCACAAACAACTAGTTCATTCTACATTTTATAATCTTGAAATGCTGGGAATTCGATCATATATTGATATGATGAAATTAATGTTTAAAATATGTATCTGTGTTATTTTTTCAGATGCCTGTGAAATTAACGACAACTTCAAAATTTGTTTGGAGAAAAGTGCATTCTGTAAAGTGAATGATGAAAAGTCTGAAAGATTTGAATGCAAGTGTCACAATGGAGAACATTTTGATGAAAAGAAAGGATGTAAAGGTATGTTTGTAATTGATTATTTAAAATATATATATATGTAGTAAACCCGATGTGGAATGTACTGGGCAGTCGTGGTAGTGGGTGCGTGATGGGATTCCCGCACTGGGACAGCAAGAGACAGAGGCAGGTCTAGATGGTAACTCCAAGAAGGTAGAGGTAGACCACGGACGAAGGCAAGTCGGACCACGGGCGCCGCGGATGCCTACATCGCGGATAGAAGGGGGAGAGACCCGACCGTATGACGGCGTCGCTCTGAAAACAACTAAACAACTACTACTTGGAGGGCTTTATATACTCAGACTCCCGCATGTGGTGGCGCGTTTTGATTGGCTCCCATAATCACGCCACCTGGCCGGACACCTGTTCGGCCACCTGTTGACGGGGGGATTGAACTCATTGTCATAAACACCTGTTAGGCCCCGGGTTGTTTATCACGTCTGGCCTTTGTCGTCTGGTCTACCTCTTTGTCCCTTTGTTTTATTTGTCACTTCTATTATCACAAGTTTGATACATATTTTTATATAGATATGGTGTTATAATAAATATTAGAAGAAGGCTGTGATCTATCTATGTCAAAATATACTACAGAATGTGTCCCCGGTGATGAAGGTTTGGTTGGGGGAATGACATGTAATGAATGATAACCTAACAAACCTATTATAAAAAATAAAAGAAATAATTTTTGTATACAATTTAGTTAAAATTATTATTAAGCTATAAGTTAAAAAGAGAAAGAGGTTGTAATGGTGGTGTATCAATGAAATAAAAATCAAGGTTATAAAAATAAAAACGCACAAAATGAACGATAAAAGATTAAGGGGAAGTATATAATACAAAATGTTAAATATGTTAAAATGAATCGTACAAGGAAAATAATATCTTATTGCATAAAAATGAGAGGAAAAAAAAATTAAGTTAGTTTATTAACTGAACGTATAATGTGACGCTAAGGTTGAAAAAGGGAAAGGGGGTATCTGAGCATGTTTCTGCAAAAGTAGTATCCCAAGCATCCTGCAATGCAATGCGAACTTGTTTAAGTGAGGCATTGTTTTCATTAACAGAAGGCCTAAGATATTCCGTCTGCATCATTAGCTCAGACAGCGAAAAGAGGTGGGAAGATTGATGGAGGTAAAAGGGGGAGGTAGAGGTAAGAGGGATCCCTGTTGTCCATAATGATTGTGCCCGGTTGAATTGTGAAAAAAAAGTGAAAAGTTGAAAAAATGATGAATTGATATGATGCGTCGGGCGATGAGAAAAAAAAAATATCGCGCTGGATATCCTGAACTCACTATCGGGAATGGTATAGCGAGGAAGGATTGTTCCAGTCGGTTTAATCAATGAAAAAAAACAAAAATGTTCGGCGAACTGGAATCCCTTGGAAGGTTGGAGGTTTGAAGGATGCGGAAAAGGAGAGGTGGGTGTAAGAGAATTATTGTTGTCAATTTTGATTGTGTCCGGCTTGTGTGGTGAAAAGAAAAAGTTGAAAAATGAAAAAAATGATGAGCCGGACGATGAGACAAAAAAATAAAAAACTAACTGGTTCTCCTGAGCTCACTGTTGGGAAATGTACAGCGAGGAAGGGTCTTCTAGTTAGTTAATCAACAACAAAAAAAGAAAATGGTTGACGAACAATAATCTCTTGATGGCTGTAAAAAGTTGGAAGGAAAGGTTCATGGGATCGAGTTAGAGGTTGTAAGGGAAGCGTCAAAAATAACATTTTGAAATTATATTAAGAAAAATAAAATGATAAATGTTTTATCTGTTTAAGAAATATTATAAATATTGTTAGGTGTAGGTTTTTTAAAATGGTGCCTAAAATAGTTGAAGTTGTAAAATGCTAAGTCTAAACATGATGAGAAAAAGAGAAAATAAAAATATTAAAGGTACTAATATATAAAGGGTTGATTGGTAGTTTAAGGCATTAATGTTGATTAATAAACAAAATGATATTATTGATTAATAGTGAAATGTTTATCTATATCTGTAAGTTAAAAAACAAAGTCCAACACCAAAAAAACTAGTAAAACTGTAAGTCTATTTACAAAATAAATGAGAGAAAAGTTAAAAGAAAAAAAAAATATTCGTTCCTGAAAAAAGGGAACATATTTACACACAATGTCTAGTTGTAGGTGCAAGATTAATGATGTCTTTCTAATTTGGCTTACGGGGAGGCAATGTGGTCCTATAATTGAATGATTGACAGGCTGCTAATGGTGGGTACAAAAGTCATTCCACCCCTTTAGAAGTAGGGAGGGAAAGACGAAGTGGAAAAAAAACAATTAGGGGGGAGTTCAGTGTGTCCTTGATTTGTTTGTCGTTGGGATGAAGATTGGAATATTGTCGTGGCGATCGACGCCATTTTGGGGATTTAATTGTCCTTTTTGGAGGCCAAGATGGCGTCTCACATGGTGTCATGTACAGGATCGCTTTTAGAGATGGTAGGGACCTAATTTTTAAACGGGTTGACAAAAACGATAAACTCCTATAACATTATAAAAATAAGGTTTGCTATAAAAGGGATTTTATATAATTTTCCTATCCGTTTTAATCTGGCAGGTTCCTCTGTTAGAAGGATATTAAATTTAATCTGTAATATTTAAATCGTGGGTGTGAATAATTGGGAAAAGGTAGGCTATAAAAGAATTAATTAATTAACTAGTGTATAAATAAATGTGTTATGATTATGCGAAATGTGTTAATGGGATATGGGATATGCGAGAGGAATTAAAATTGATGTGAACAATGTAGAAGTGCGAAATAAAAATGTATTTAATACGTAAATGACAATTTAACACAGGCAGGAAGGAAATGCAATGGGATATGGAAATTTTATGGTATGTTATTTAGTTTTCGCCTATTACATTTAGAGTTGTTTTTGTAATTGTGGGAAATAGGGGAGGCACATTTTGAGATGAGATAATTTAAAATTGATATTTATAAAAATACAAATCTAGGACTAATTTTTAAAACTTTTAAGTATTGAGAAATAATCAATTGAAATAGAAATAGGTCAAGTAAAATAAAGAGCGCAATATATTTAATTATTAATACTATGGCCATAAATAAGGTATTAAAAAAAACACACAAATAAGTTTAGAAAATATGATTCGAGTAATTAAAATATAATATGATTTTTTAAATGTAAAATTGAAAGTTGCATATTTGGATAATGCCATTTTAGGGGAATTTAAGATAGGCATGTAAGATTAGTAAATTGGCAAAAATGCGTGATTGAATATTTTTAATAATAAATTGAAATTGATTAATTAACATTTATAATTTGATTAAAATAAAGTGATAAATGAGAGTTTGAAAGTTTTAAAAATTGAATAAAAATGATATAAAAAAGGTTATAATTGATTTTAAAATGCTTAAAGTGAAAATATAAGAATAAAATTTATGGGGGAAATGGCAGAAACAAAGTTTAAAGTACCTTGAAATGGCTGATGCTGGCTGAAGTTGATCTCTGGAGATGGCTGTTTGGAAGAAGGCTGCTTGTTGTGTGGGATCCGTCGAAAGAGATGAGGGCCTCCTTAGATCTTCGCAGTGGGGTTTCATGTTGGTGAGGGCATCCGCGACGTAGTCGTCCCTGACCTCCGTCATCCTCTGCATGCTGCTGTCCTCAGTTATCCTGTCGACTTTAACGGATTCTGTAGTAAACCCGATGTGGAATGTACTGGGCATTCGTGGTAGTGGGTGCGTGATGGGATTCCCGCACTGGGACAGCAAGAGACAGAGGCAGGTCTAGATGGTAACTCCAAGAAGGTAGAGGTAGACCACGGACGAAGGCAAGTCGGACCACGGGCTCCGCGGATGCCTACATCGCGGATAGAAGGGGAGAGACCCGACCGTATGACGGCGTCGCTCTGAAAACAACTAAAGAACTACTACTTGGGGGGCTTTATATACTCAGACTCCCGCATGTGGTGGCGCGTTTTGAATTGCTCCCATAATCACGCCACCTGGCCGGACACCTGTTCGGCCACCTGTTGACGGGGGGATTGAACTCATTATAATAAACACCTGTTAGGCGCCGAGTTGTTTATCACGTCTGGCCTTTGTCGTCTGGTCTACCTCTTTGTCCCTTTGTTTTATTTGTCACTTCTATAATCACAAGTTTGATACATATTTTTATATAGATATGGTGTTATAATAAATATTAGAAGAAGGCTGTGATCTATCTATGTCAAAATATACTATATATATATATATATATATAGTTGTTTAGTTTTATAGTTTAGTTTTGTATTAAAATTATCTTTATTACTTTGATTATTTAAATTCAAATTATAAAATTTGTAAATTGTTATTATTTAATAGAGAGAGAGAGAGAGAAAAAAAATTCTTTACTTCTTACACATCATCCATATATATTTATAATTAATAACAATAAAATTTAACAACGTAACGTCTTTTGCAATCGGCTTTTACACGTCATTTAGACATACTCTAATTTGTATATAGAATAATAGAAGTGAGAATATATTTAATAGTATAAATTTTAGTAGTTATATAGAGATAAGAGAGAAAGACAGAACCATGCACTTTTATTCAAACTAATAATAAGAAAAAAAAAAATTGTAAAGAAGGTAGATAATATTGTTATTATATATATATGTATTTTTATAATTTTATATTTTACCCTTTTTTTATGATTTTTTATTTTTTTTTATTTTATAATATGAATATATCTAGTTGTATTTAGTAATATATCTATAATATGAATTAACTTTGGTTATAAGTTTGGTTATTATGTTTTCAAACCCTAATGGTAGACCAGACATATACAAAAAAAAATTAAAATGAATTAATTAGTGGAAAGAGAGATCTGCTGGCCAGGAGATTTTCAAATAGAAGTCCAGCGACATTTCACTCCTGCTCTATTATGCCCTAGATCTCTCTTAGACCGGATTCTATATGTTAATATTAAGTTGTTTAGTGAAACATTTATATGCACAGATTTAACAAATACAAGTGTTAAGAAATTCTAACTGTAACCTACCTCGTCTGTGACGCCTTCCTCTGTAAACAGCTATTTCTGGCTAACATCTGTTGCGGGGGGGACACATGTTCCTCCCTTCAAAATTAGACTGCTTTATCAGAAATTTCAGATCAATAAGACAACTAAAGAAGAAAGAAAATAGTTAAGGGAAGAAAGCCAAACTCTATAATCATTACAGTTAGTTATATTAATATAACTGATTCAACTATTATTTATCTTTCAATTTTCCTTTAAAAAGGCAAATTATTAGATGATTAATAAAGCTATTAATTTTGAAAATTCATTTTTATTTAATTTCCATTTTCCTCCCCAGAAATTGGAGATTAAATAAAATGAATTCTATACAATATTACTTTAAAAATCTTGTGAAAAAAATTTCAAATTAGTTATATAATTTAAGTTTAATTAACTGTTAAATATTATAAATTTGTATTAGTTATTATTGAGAGAAATTATAAAAAGTTGATTTAATAAATTACTTGTTTAATACTAAATTTGTTTTTAATAAATTCCATGTTTAAATTTTTAACATCTTCTATGAAATTTTTTAATATATTATTAATTCTATAAAATCTTAGAAACTGACCAAAATATATACCTTTACAGCAATTTAATGATATATTAGAATTTATATTACAGTATTTTATAATATTGAAATTATAATTACTTTTTTATTATAAATTTTATTAGCATTATTTGTAAGGTTTATATTTAGGTCTAAAAAGTTAACTTTTTTGTTTCTATTAATTTTTTCATTGTTCTTAAGTTTCAAGTATTTAGGATATATTTCAGGTATTATGTTTTAAACTGTGGGTTATTAAATATAATAATGTCATCTACAAAACGGAACATTTGCCAATTAACATTATTTTGTAGAAAGTATTCTCTTTCGTACCAGAATAGTATTAAGTTGGCTAATAAAGGACTTGATGAAGTTCCCATGGGAACGCCTTCTGATTGAATAAATATTTTATTTTTAAATTCTATTCAATTAAAATTTAAAAATGTTTCCAGTAGAATTTTTGCTGTTTTAAGATCTAATTTAATTGTTTTATATCTGTTATGAATAATTTTAATGTAGAAAGTTTTGTCATTAATGAATTCGTTAAATAAATTGGTTATTTTATTATTTAGATCTCTTAAATTTATTTTAGAATATAGGTCCTCAAAATCAAATGTGTGTACTGTTTCAATGTTTGTCCAATTGTTCATTAAATAGTTAATGATTTTTTTATTTGAATCGATAAATTTATCATTATATTTATTAGTTAATTTATTTATAATAAATTGTAGTGTTGAAGCTAATTGTATATCAATGTTTTTTATAACTGAATTTACACCTGATGTGGTTGTTCTAAAAGAAATTGTTTTTTTTTTTGTGTAGTTTAGGAATTATATAGAATTTTGGTATGTTTGGATTTTTATAGTAATTATAAATATTTAGTGAATTTTCCACTTTTTTGATGTCTTTTTTTATTTTTGTGGCTGTAGTTCTAGCAAAAGTGTATTTATTATTGTTATCAATTTCCTTTTTTAGTATATCGTGGTATAGATTTTTACAAATGATAGATTAATTGTTGGAACATTTATCTATAGGAGTGATAATAAAGTTCTTCTGTAATTTAAGTATATTTTCTTTAAAAGAAGGAATATCTGAATTAGGTTTTGTGTATTTGAGTGTATTATTATTATAATTTATAATTTCCTTTTTAATATTATGTTTCCATTCCAGAAAAGTAAATTCTGGAATACTGTATTTTATACTAGTTTTATTTATGAAAATGTCTATATCTTTTAATATAGATTTAATTGTATTATTATAATTGTGTTTAATTTGAGGTATATATTTATACCCTTTATTTAAAATATCCTGATATTCTGGATTTAAAAAAGAAAAATCGCTAGTTAATATATGACCCGAGAGCTTATATCTATCAATATAGTTGTTGCAATTACATTTAATTTTTTTAAAATTTGCCAAATTATTAATAATTTGATTACAATTGCAAACTAAACTACCTATATTTTTGTTGCATCTCCAGATTGTTTTAAAATTTAAATTTTTTATAGGGAAAAGATTATTGATGTTTTGGGTATTAAAAATATTGTTAAATTTGATATAATTAAAGAAATTGTTATTAAATTTAATGATAATATTAATGTTATTAGTAGATTGTTTAATTTTTCTGTATTTAAAGATGTCGTGTGTGATATCTATTAATCTATTAGTCAGATTATGAATTTAAATATATTCTATAAGTTTGATAAATTTATTATTATTCAGTTTAAATAATGTTTTAATAAATTTATCTAAGATGTTGTTAGTATACATTTGTTTTGGGTCCAGTAATTCTTCAAATTCAATGTAACCTAATTTATTGGTAGTTTTACCTCTAGTTTTATTAGGTTTAGTTTTAAATTCATTTTTTTTTTTTGTATTTGCAGCTGATTTCATAAGTTGAAATTTCTTCTGTTTGTGGTTTGTATGTGTAGTTTAATTCGTCATTAAGTCCATAAGGGAATAATGTGTTGTGTTTATAAATGTAGTTGTTTTACAAAATTTCTTAATTTCTTAATTACTTTACAATTTTTTTTTCTTATTATTAGTTTGAATAAAAGTGCATGGTTCTGTCTTTCTCTATTTTCTCTATAACTACTAAAATTTATACCATTAAATATATTCTCACTACTATTATTCTATATACAAATTAGAGTATGTCTAAATGACGTGTAAAAGCCGATGGCAAAAGACGTTACGTTGTTAAATTTTATTGTTATTAATTATAAATATATATGGATGATGTGTAAGAAGTAAATAATTTTTTTTCTCTCTCTCTCTATTAAATAATAACAATTTACAAATTTTATAATTTGAATTTAAATAATCAAAGTAATAAAGATAATTTTAATACAAAACTAAACTATAAAACTAAACAACTATTTATTTTTATAATTAATTTAGATTTAGCTTGCTAATCTAATCAAATCTACTTGATATAAATTATCATTTTTATCAGTTTACTCTTTAAATTTCAAATATAGAATCACCATTATATTTTTATTATATAGTTTTTACACTATATTAATTCATATGAGATTGCTCTATGATATATTATTATATATAATATAATATACAAATTAAATTATATTAGAAATTCTAATATAAATAAAACTCCATACAGATTTTAATTATCTTTTATTATTTGATTATGAAAAAGTAAATTATAAAAGTAATTTTAGAAAAAATAACTTCAGAACTTTTGTTTTTTTCAGTGTTTAGTTAGTTTAAAGATGTTTTTATTAGTTATTCTTAAAAATATAACAGATAACAAACAGTAATATCTATATTTTTATAGATTAATTATTCATTTTATTACAAATTTAATCACCACAAAAACAATTTAAAAAAATATATTTAAAACAAAAATGCATAAGAATAACAAACTAAAAAACTAAAAAAAACTACAAACATATTAGGGTTAGCACCTCTTTCATGTTAATTAAAACTCGCTAAAAATTGCCTAAGAAAGAATTGTCAAACTTGTCCCTCTCTTAAGAACCATGACACATTTCAAACGACTAGTTGTAAATTAGTAAATACTATTTATAAATTAACATGCCAAATTTGTCAACTATCATATATAGGACAAACGTGTAATCCATTAAATATACGAATAAACCTATATAGAAACCACGCTAAAAATCAATTGGTAATATTTATATGAAAGAACACAATCAATTACATACTTTTAACAACTTTAAGATAGAAATACTAGACATATGTCAAAACAAAAAACAACGACTATTATTAGAAAACAACTACATTTATAAACACAACACATTATTCCCTTATGGACTTAATGACGAATTAAACTACACATACAAACCACAAACAGAAGAAATTTCAACTTATGAAATCAGCTGCAAAAACAAAAAAAAAATGAATTTAAAACTAAACCTAATAAAACTAGAGGTAAAACTACCAATAAATTAGGTTACATTGAATTTGAAGAATTACTGGACCCAAAACAAATGTATACTAACAACTTCATCGATAAATTTATTAAAACACTATTTAAACTAAATAATAATAAATTTATCAAACTTATAGTATATATTAAAATTCATAATCTGACTAAGAGATTAATAGATATCACACACGACATCTTTAAATACAGAAAAATTAAACAATCTAATAATAACATTAATATTATCATTAAATTTAATAACAATTTCTTTAATCATATTAAATTTAACGATATTTTAATAACCAAAACATCAATAATCTTTTCCCTATAAAAAATTTAAATTTTAAATCAATCTGGAGATACAACAAAAATATAGGTAGTTTAGTTTGCAATTATAACCAATTTATTAATAATTTGGCAAATTTTAAAAATTTAAATGTAATTGCAACAACTATATTGATAGATATAAGCTCTCAGGTCATATATTAACTAGCGATTTTTCTTTTTTATATCCAGAATATCAGGATATTTTTAATAAAGGGTATAAATATATACCTCAAATTAAACACAATTATAATAATACAATTAAATCTATATTAAAAGATATATACATTTTCATAAATAAAACTAGTATAAAATACAGTATTCCAGAATTTACTTTTCTGGAATGGAAACATAATATTAAAAAAGAAATTATAAATTATTATAATAATACACTTAAATACACAAAACCTAATTCAAATATTCCTTCTTTTAAAGAAAATATAATTAAATTACAGAAGGACTTTATTATCATTCCTATAGATAAATGTTCCAACAATTTATCTATCATTTGTAAAAATCTATACCACGATATACTAAAAAGGAAATTGATAATATTAATAAATACACTTTTGCTAGAACTACAGCCACAAAAACCAAAAAAGACATCAAAAAAGTGGAAAATTCACTAAAATTTTATAATTACTATAAAAATCCAAACATACCAAAATTCTATATAATTCCTAAACTACACAAAAACCAATTTCTTTTAGAACAATCACATCAGGTGTAAATTCAGTTATAAAAACATTGATATACAATTAGCTTCAACCCTACAATTTATTATAAATAAATTAACTAATAAATATTATTATAAATTTATCGCTTCAAATGAAAAAATCATTAACTATTTAATGAACAATTGGACAAACATTGAAACAGTACACACATTTGATTTTGAGGACCTATATTCTAAAATAAATTTAAGAGATCTAAATAATAAAATAACCAATTTATTTAACGAATTCATTAATGACAAAACTTTCTACATTAAAAAATTATTCATAACAGATATAAAACAATTAAATTAGATCTTAAAACAGCAAAAACTCTACTGGAAACATTTTTAAATTTTAATTAAATAGAATTTAAAAACAAAATATATATTCAATCAGAAGGCGTTCCCATGGGAACTTCATCAAGTCCTTTATTAGCCAACTTAATACTATTCTGGTACGAAAGAGAATACTTTCTACAAAATAATGTTAATTGGCAAATGTTCCGTTTTGTAGATGACATTATTATATTTAATAACCCACAGTTTAAAAACATAATACCTGAAATATATCCTAAATACTTGAAACTTAAGAACCATGAAAAAATTAATAGAAACGAAAAGGTTAACTTTTAGACCTAAATATAAACCTTACAAATAATGCTATTAAAATTTATAATAAAAAAAGTAATTATAATTTCAATATTATAAAATACTGTAATATGAATTCTAATATATCATTAAATTGCTGTAAAGGTATATATTTTGGTCAGTTTCTAAGATTTTATAGAATAAATAATATATTAAAAAATTTCATAGAAGATGTTAAAAATTTGAACATGGAATTTATTAAAAACAAATTTAGTATTAAACAAGTAAAATATTTCAACAGTATATCAATTATAAAATACTTTTAAAAAAATAAATGGAAGTATCCATTTATTAAAACAACTTTTTTAATTTCTCTCAATAATAACTAATACAAATTTATAATCTTTAACAGTTAATTAAACTTAAATTATATAACTAATTTGAAAATTTTTTCACAAGATTTTTAAAGTAATATTGTATAGAATTCATTTCACTTAATCTCCAATTTCTGGGGAGGAAAATGGAAATTAAATAAAAATGAATTTTCAAAATTAATAGCTTTATTAATCATCTAATAATTTGCCTTTTTAAAGGAAAATTGAAAGATAAATAATAGTTGAATCAGTTTTATTAATATAACTATCTGTAAAGATTATAAAGTTTGGCTTTCTTCCCTTAACTATTTTCTTTCTTCTTTAGTTGTCTTATTGATCTGAAATTTCTGATAAAGCAGTCTAATTTTGAAGGGAGGAACATGTGTCCCCCCGCAACAGATGTTAGCCAGAAATAGCTGTTTACAGAGGAAGGCGTCACAGACGAGGTAGGTTACAGTTAGAATTTCTTAACACTTGTATTTGTTAAATCTGTGCATATAAATGTTTCACTAAAACAACTTAATATTAACACATAGATTCCGGTCTAAGAGAGATTTAGGGCATAATAGAGCAGGAGTGAAATGTCGCTGGATTTCTATTTGAAAATCTCCTGGCCAGCAGATCTCTCTTTCCACTAATTAATTCATTTTAATTTTTTTTTGTATATTTCTGGTCTACCATTAGGGTTTCAAAACATAATAACCAAACTTATAACAAAAGTTAATTCATATTATAGATATATTACTAAATACAACTAGTTTTTGCAGCGCTCCGCGAATTCCGGTAAATATTACTTCAAATTTGTTTTTAGAGTTGTTTTTGAAATTTAAAATCTTTTATACCTTACTTTTTTATATTATTATACATATAATAACCAACTCTTAAGTATACTTAAACATTTTATATACAGCTGATTTGCATATCAGCAGACGGCGCGGCGCGACCGCTTGCCGCTTGTTAGAACAATATGGTCGATAAAATTGAAAAACGTACTGAGGAATGTAGGATTCAGCATAAGATCATCTCGGAACAAATTGCTGACACATTAAAATCAAAGTACTCATCTACAAATAAAAGCCTAAATCAAAATGATCTTACAATTATACAGGGTTTGCTAAAGCAATTGAATATATTGATGGATACAATGGGAGATATCGCTGTAATCAATGGCTCTATTTGTGATAGACTTGGAAATCTGGACGAATCAATAAAGAAAATATCTCCTTCAAGTCAATTTTATAATAGGTCATATGCTCAAGCTACGAGAGTTACTAGTGAAGACGATAAAATAGTTATGCAAAATCAAAACGTAACGGATAAAACAATAATATTTAAATCCAAGTTAAATGTTTCCCCGGCTGAAGTATTAGGCGAAGTAAATAATGGTATTAAAAAGATGAGAAATGATAGATCTAAAGTCAAAATAAATAAAATAATAAAATCAAAATCTGGCGTAATACTTAAAGTTGATTCAGGTGAAAATTTGAATACATTGATTGAAGAGTTTAAAAAGATTGATGAGGTAAATCAAAAAGCATTAATTTATGCACCAAAACCACTAGATCCTACAATTGTTCTTAAGTCAATTACTAAATCTACAGATATTAAGGAATTGCCTTCGATTTTATGCAATATGAACCCAGAATTAGAAGGTCGAGAGAAGAAGATAAAGGTTCTGTTCGCTATGAGATCAAATACTGATGTACAGGATGTTTTTCTCCGCATTTCCCCGGCTACATACCAAATTATGAAGAAATTACAACGTATATATACAGACATACAGGTTACATATATGAAGGATAAGGTGCTTGTACGTCAATGTCAAAACTGTTTTAGTTATGGTCATAGTAAAAATTCATGTAACATCATAAAATGTAAAAATTGCGGAGACAATGACCAACATGTTAACTGTCAATCCTTGCCCAAGTGCACAAATTGCTCTACACATCCTAAATATAGGAATAGCAATAATCATCGTTCTGATGACAAATTATGTCCTGTGTTCCTTCAACAAATGAAATATGAGATACAAAGAACATGTTATGCAGATTTAGATCATGATATTGTTACTTTGGATTAGAATAGACTTATTCTTGTTTTTTTTTTTGGTCAATGTTCAAATTAAAAATTCTACAACAAAACACGCGGAAAAGCAATTTGGTTAATAATGAAATAAGGGAATTTATTTCTAAAGAAAAATATGATATGATTATAGTTCAAGAACCATATAGTATAAATAATGAAGTAATCTTTAATATGCGTTCAAAAATATATTATGCAAATATACCGGGAGTTCCAATATATACTGCAACAATAGTTACAAACCCTTTCTTATCATGTAAATTAATTAAAGAGTTTTCAAATTCATTTGCAACCACTATATCAGTACAAACTACTAAACGGCAAATTATTCTTTCAAATATTTATATACACCCTAATAAAATGGATACCTGTCATGTTCAATTCCTTGATAAATTAATTAAAAATTTTAACACAAATCCATTGATTTTAGCTGGAGATTTTAACGCTCGAAGTCAGATGTGGTTTGATAATATTATTAATCAAAACGGTAGAAGACTTCAACCTATAATTGATTTTCACAATATGCTCATACATAACAATCGAAACAAAACATGTCGAGGATTAAGTATAATAGACCTTACTATTACTAATAGTCATGCTCATGTACTTGTTAATGGATGGAAAACGTTAAATCTTTCGCAAATCACAGACCATCACGCAATCTCATTCGATATTAGTCTGGAAACAGAAAGTTTATTACATGAAAATAATTCTACATGGTATTTTCAAGAAAAAAGAGCCAATTGGCAAAAATATGAGCAGGCAATCAATGTGTCTAGGATAAATGAGGCAATGATGAAATTAGGTAAAATAGTAAATATAAACGATATAAACTGTGTAGTTTCTCTCATAACTGACATATTAATTGAAGCTGCATATGCATCTCTACGATTAAAACCAAAATATTTAAATAATAATCCATTTAATTGGTGGACGGATGAACTGGAACTTTTAAAAAATCATTTTAAATATGTTCGAAATCTATATTATCGGGGTAAACGGTCTAATAGACAGCTAGTTGATGAAAAAATGTATAAAGAAATACGAAATAAGTATATGAATATTATTGAAAAAACAAGAAATGTAAGCTGGAGGGTATTCCTGGAGGAAGTTGAAAATACATCTCCTTTTGGTAATACTTACAAAACTTTTAAACAAAAAATTTCTCCTAGGTCTTTTGATTTACCAATTCTAGATGTATCTCAAGATGTGCTCGAATCAGAAATGAAAAATCTTTTATCTTCTCTATTTTCGAATGACTGTCAATCTTCTGACACAAACTATCATAAATTAATCAGAGACAAGAGTTATACTTTTTCTAATGATAAAATCATTTGTTTTGATAATATTCAAATCTGTTCAATAATTAAAAAACTTAAAAATGGCAAGGCTCCAGGAATAGATCATATAAGCAATCAGATGATCAAAACGGCAGTTCATCATATATCTCCTGTGTTAACAAAATTGTTCAATGCTTGTATGGGACTTAATTATTATCCGGAGGCCTGGAGAAAGTCAGCAGTAATGATTATAAAAAAACCTAATAAAGAAAATTATAAAGATCCGAAAGCCTACCGCCCTATAAGCTTGTCTTCTAATTTAGGTAAAATTTTTGAAAGTCTAATTCATATTGAACTTTTAAATCATATTAATAGTAATAATGTTATGCATCCTGCTCAACATGGATTTACACAAGAAAAATCAACAATCTCTGCTTTACAAGAAATAACTAAATTAAGTCTTCTGAAAAGAGAAACAGAAAATACGGCAATAGTAACAGTGGACATCAGCGGAGCTTTCGACAACGCATGGCATCCGGCAATTCTCCAACAATTGGACAAGGCAAATTTTCCAGCGGTACTTATAAAAATAATTAATTCTTACTTTGAAGACCGGAGTGTAGAGTTTAAATATACTACTGTAAAGTGTATAAAAAAGATAAATAAGGGATGTCCCCAGGGTGGTATTATTTCTCCTATTCTTTGGAATATATTACTTAATGATTTCAACTTATCTTTTAACGAAAGTTTTGCTAGAGTAATTGCTTTCGCGGACGATGTGACATTTGTGGTATGGAGTTCAAACATCTATGATCTTCAGTATAATATTACCAAATGTTTAATAAAAATCAAAGCATGGTGTGAAAAGGTAAAACTTTCACTAAGTCCAAACAAAACAGGTGTACTCTATCTACATAACTATGAAAAATTGCCCATTAATTTTGATGGAAAAATAATTCAACCATCAGAAACTGTTGAAATTTTGGGAGTTATTTTTAAAAATCATAGACAAAGGAATAAGATTAATTTTGGAACACATGTTGACAATATAATTATGAAAGCTACGAAACTTAAGAATATATTATTCTCATTATGTGCACGTACTTGGGGCATTGATACTCGACGTAGATTGATCTTATATAAAGCTATGATACGCTCTACAATAAGCTATGCATCAAATATTTGGTTTCCTTTTATCACTGCAGCAAAAAGATCCAAGTTGAATTCTATACAATATCAAATTCTTATTAGATGCATTCATGCTTATAGGACTTCATCTTCTTACATCACACATATACTAGCGAAAACCCCTTTACTGTCAGATTATCTTGAATTATTACAAACAAAGTATAATATGACAAATTCTCTCACAGATCGAACACTCAAAAAACCCCTTCAAAAAGAATTAAACAAACTATATCTGGATCTAAAATTTAAGTTTTATCTTTCTCAATCTAATGAACTGTTCAAGAAATTCTTTCCAATTGCTGTCCCAAATTTCATTTCTTCTGATAAATTCACTACTTTATTCTTAACTGGCAAAGGACCCTTCTTAAGTTTCCTATTCAAACTGAATGCTATCAATGATCCAACATGTGAATGCCGCTTAGATGTTGAATCACCAGAGCATCTTCTTTTATCTTGCCCTCTGACTAATCAAATTGTATGTAGATACTTTGAAACATTACCAAATTCTCTTTGTGTATATACTCTATCTTATGAGAACTTTGTTAAGTTTAGAACTATTTGTACAATAATTTACAAAACAATACTAATCCATCGTGTAAATAATTAATCATATATATAAAGAATACTAACACAGCACAATAGTCCTTTGGACTTCGTGCTTTTGTAACAATAAATAAAAAAATATATATATTTATATTATAAAATAAAAAAAAATTAAAAAATCATTTAAAAAAAAGGATAAAATATAAAATTATAAAAAATATATATATATATACTAACAATATTATCTACCTTCTTTACATTTTTTTTTTCTTATTATTAGTTTGAATAAAAGTGCATGGTTCTGTCTTTCTCTCTTTTCTCTATAACTACTAAAATTTATACTATTAAATATATTCTCACTTCTATTATTCTATATACAAATTAGAGTATGTCTAAATGACGTGTAAAAGCCGATTGCAAAAGACGTTGTTAAATTTAATTGTTATTAATTATAAATATATATGGATGATGTGTAAGAAGTAAAGATTTTTTTTTCTCTCTCTCTCTCTATTAAATAATAACAATTTACAAATTTTATAATTTGAATTTAAATAATCAAAGTAATAAAGATAATTTTAATACAAAACTAAACTATAAAACTAAACAACTATTTATTTTTATAATTAATTTAGATTTAGCTTGCTAATCTAATCAAATCTACTTGATATAAATTATCATTCTTATCAGTTTACTCTTTAAATTTTAAATATAGAATCACTATAATATTTTTATTTTATTTATTTTACACTATATATATATATTTTAAATAGAAAAGAGATGTTCTGCTTGAATTTAGATCATGTTGAGGATTATGTTATGTTAATGCAGTTGTGGTTGAAATCTTTAAAGTATGATAATGAAAAATAGTTTTGATCAGTAATTTGAGTTAAAGGAATATATAAAAAAAACAATTTTATAAAAGTAATGCCTGGCTTAAGGCTAGTAGAATAAGGAAAACAAAAATATTATTTACATAATGTACAAAAGGTTTGAGCCGGCCAACAGGAAAAAAACAACAATGAGTTTTTATAGGGTAAGGGTGACCTCTGGCGGTCGATTTAACAGTGTTTTTGTATCTATGAAATATAATTTTAAATAAAATAATATTTTAATATGACATATATATATATTTAGTATCTTTACTTATTACATTTTTACCCTATTCTAAAAGTTAAGTAAATTGTTTCAGATATATGCTTAAAGAACGCCACTAAAGCTATCTGTCAAGAAAAGAATGCCGAATGTATTTTCAAACCTGACACCAAAGAGGGATTCCAGTGTGTGTGCAAGGATAGAAAAGTCATAACAGGAGATGAAACATGTCCGAGTAAGTAAACCACATATATTTCTTTTTAAATCTAAACACATATATTTTTACAGAATCACCTTGTGCATTTTACATAATATTGAAAACATGATTCATAAAAATATATCTATTTTCAGTGTATTTCATTTGTAAAAAGAATATTACTATGTAGAAAATTAGGAAATACAACTTCAAGATAACACGGCAATTTATTTAAGGCTGAAAAAAATAACAAAATCAACATTTATTATATACAAGATAAGCAATGAGGTAAGTTTTCAGAGTAGCAAAATATAAATAATATATATATATAAAATAATAATCTGTATATATATATAAAATAAAATAAATACATTGCTACATAGTTCCTTCCTTATGAGAGCTGTGACCCACAGCATATTATAGATACTAACATTGCTTTGCTTATCCCTAGTACACGTGGTACAGACCATGATAATCATGGTGGGTAGAGGTAGGCGACTGCTTTTACTGTAAGTGCACCACATGTCTACACAAGTGTGAAAAGCTGTTCGATTTTGCACTTACAAATGTGCCAGAGCCTCGTTTGGTTACTTGCACTCGCTGGTGGGGTTGAACTTTGCAAGAATCGGAGGCCACTGGAGCATTTTAAAAAAAAGAAATAGTGTCCAATGCGGGAATTGAACCCGGGTCGTAATGGTCGAGAACCAACGGTTTAGACCATCCTTCCACCAACCCCCTAGAGAGATACTAACATGGATCTAACGTGCTTCTGACAAGGATTCCCATAGTCTTGAAAATTTGTCCTTAGTAGCTTCTCATATTTTCTCTTGCGCCGTGAAGCGCGGTGTCGTATCGTCAATAGTGAATCGTCTTATTTTAGGGAAGGCATTGACTTTGACACGGCGGAATCCTGGAGCCATTCTTGGAAAATGTAAATCACATCGCCCAAGGCCTCAAGGTCTTCTCGATTTATTTATATATATATATATATATATATATATATATATATATATATATATATATATATATATATATATATATGTGTGTGTGTGTGTGATAATTTGTATATAGCAATATGTAACCCTACCACAACCTATGCAATGTATCGTCAAAAGAGTTAAATAAAAGTTAGGCTTCGCGAAAGAGGGAACAGCAATTAACAGGATTACATCATCCAGGAAGTAAAGGTCACTCACTGCCCAGGACCCATAAAACTAAAGTTCAAAGACCATCTTCTTCCTGGAAGATTGCAATCATGGCGACAATGGAGGTGCTAAGCCAATCACAGTTAAGCATGACCAACTAATAGCGAATCAGAAGTAGGCACGTAGAATGCTCGCCACCAATGAGAAGCCGAGATAGTTAATGACAATGATCTCGGACAAGAAGTTGGGTAGAAGGTAGGTGACCGGGCTAGAAGCAAGATGTGCTCAAATTAGGCTCCAACCAAGGTAAAGTCCTCTCGAACATGTGGAAGGCAAGGTACCTCCTCTAGTCTCAATCACTCTCTCCCTTTCGCGAAGTCCAGGTTCTATCCCATGCAGGTGTGCTCGTTATTTTCCCCGTGGAAACCCACCATTCGACCAAGACTGCGCCATCAATCATCAATTCAACAGAATCCAACATAGGATTCACCACAATTCACCAATCCCACAGTAAGTTGACAGGAGTCAACAGGATCTTACATCTGGTGAAACAGAAATCAACTAAACATTGATTTAGCCTGTTCCCTGATATATATGTAATATTTATAATCATTTCCCTTATTAAATTTTTACCCTATTTTGATATGGTTAGGTAAAATGTTTCAGATATATGCTTAAAGAATGCCACTAAAGCTATCTGTCGAAAAAAGAATGCGGATTGTGTTCCCAAACCTGACACCAAAGAGGGATTCCAGTGTGTGTGCAAGGATAGAAAGGTCATCACAGGAAATGAATCATGTCCAAGTGAGTAAACTACATAAATATATTTCAGAATCTAAAAAAACATTATTGTTCAAAATCACTCTGCTCATTTTACATGATCTTGAGAGAATACGTGACTTATAGAAATTTATTTATTAGTTAGTCAATTCTTCTTGTACAAAGGAAAAAAAATCCTAGATGTAAGTTTAGATCAATGATTCATGGATATTTTAAAATAAAGGGTTTTTTTTATGAAATAAAATGTGAAATATATTTACGTGTGCTATTTTTTCAGATGCCTGTCAGATTGCCAAAAACATCAAGGCTTGTAGTGATAATAATGCATTCTGTAAATTGAACAATGAAAATCCTGAAGGATTTGAATGCAAATGCCACGATGGGGAGATTTTTGATGAAAAGGAAGGATGCGAAGGTATGTTTGATATTGATTATTTAGAAAATACTTTGTTATATTTAAATGTAAATTCTGACTTGTTGAAATATTGTTATGCCAGATTGCAGTTTTTCAGGGCAATTAACCTTAGGTCGCACTTTATTGACATTGTAAATGTTCCCCAGAATAAGTGTAAGTCATCAAAAATAAATAATAAAATAGGTATTTATAAAAATTCCTATATAAGTAAAATTTTTAAATATTAACGTATTTTTGACGTTACAGTCAAGTTTAAAAACTATTTATAGATCTCTATATGTCTAACATTTCGGGCGCCAGTGGCTGCAGAAAAGCAGACCACAATTTTATTCAACTATGGCACATGTAGAGACCTAAAGCTGTACCAGATAGCAATAGGATGTTGAAGGGAAGAATTAACTATTTATTTCTACTCAACATAATATTTTTCAGACTAATAAATATCTTTCAAAGTACTCATAAAAATATAGATAAAAAACTTAAATTTGAAATATATATAAGAAGACGCATATAAGATTTAAAAATATCTAAAACTATATATAAAGAATAGAAAGAAGGATTAAAGTTATATGCATTGAAAATAGAGCAATCCATAAATAAATCTTTAATTAAAAGGACATTTATTGTATCAAAATATCATTTATTTTACCAATATTTCAGTTGGCTGAACGCCAACCTTTATCAAGGTGTTATAACATTTTAAAGTGTGTCAACAACAACAATTTAAAATATTATAACACCTTGATAAGGTTGGCGTTCAGCCAACTGAAATATTGGTAAAATAAAGGATATTTTGATCTAATATATGCCTTTTTAATTAAAGTTATATGTATATAAACTAAAAAGGTAACTAAAGAAATTATCTAGATCACAATCACATATCTATCCCCACCTACCTATGGATCCAACAAATTAAGTCCATGATTGGAAAATAGCGGCCAAGGCTTTCAACAACTCCCTGTCCTCAGCTTCCAGAAAAAAATTCAATCTAATGTAAATATCCCGCTTCCTTGCCCCATTGTTGCTTGACTCACCCCCCATGGCTATCCTCACCCTTTTCTCTGTGAAAAAAAAAAATTTTTTAAATAATATACTATAGAAAATTAAAATATTAAGAAAAATTCATAAAAAATAAATAAGTATTAGAAAGTATTGAATAAAAAACCAATTTAAAAAAACAATGAACATTGCGGGAACTTGGGGTCGGCTTGGGGAAAATTTGGAGCTCGTGGTGGAGCTGGTGTTCTGCCTGAAGATGGTGTTGTCAGCCACCATGAGTCTGTGGCTTGCTTATAGTGATAGGCATGGTGGAAACTGGCTTGATGCTGGTGGAGTCAAGTCAGCTACAATAGGTCAGATGACTCGACCACAGGGAAGGAGTGTCTGAGTCCATCTCAGACTTAGCTTGGTAGGGTTATATTAACCACTACAGGTCAGGTGGTTTAACCACATGGATTTTAGTCTCTAACTGCTGTCAAGGTTAAAGTCGACCTCAGGCTCCATCTCTACACCTCACAATCACTAGAAGTTTGCAGTTAAGATGAGGAAAGGTGGAAAATGGTTAGGTTAGGTAGGGTTCTGGGTGTATTGTAGCATACAGTGGTCACGAGGTATCCTAACATGTTCATTTATTCATTCTCATCCTGGTATTTGTCTTCCTCGTAGTCTTCGCGTTTGTGACTTCTGACTGAATATTTCTGCCCTTACGTCTATCTTCAAAGTGGTGTAAAGTTCAAGTGTAGTTCTAAATATACATAATAATATGTTTTTAAAATCTCTTGTAATATATTACATATTAGAAGGAAAGAGTTAATTCAAATTATTATTCAAATCAATTAATAAATTCCAATTATTTTAAGGATAAAAAGAGTATATAAATCATAATGAGGCAATATATATATATTTTTAAGAAATCGGCAAATTGTTTATGGTCAAAATCTTCTTAGGGATGTGGGAAGTATTCTTTCAACAGGTTTCTGTCTGTCAGATTACCGACCTTAATTTCCTCTTACATTTCTCAGGACAGTTTTTCCAGATCAAAATTTAACCAATGTATCTTCTTCTTTCTTATCTCCACTCAATCATAATAGGGTATCAAGCTTGTAAAGCTTGAGACTGGGTGAAGTAGAATACGTCTGCCCTTGTTATTAAGACTGGGAGCACTACTCAGTGGCAAGCCACTGACTTAGCTCCAAAAGAAATGGCCGCCTCTGACATGAGGAACAGACACCATGTGCAGCCGCTCCTAACATGGAGTACAAACGCTGCTAATCCTGTATCCCTGGATTAGGAGCCCTTACAGGGTATTATCAGCCGGGCCAGCTCTGCTCAGGTTCCCCATTGAGCCTGTTACTGCTAACCATCCTCATTTTTCATCCGGGTTTTGGACCGGCAAAGGCGGAGTTGCACTTACAGTAAAAGCAGTTAAGCTACCCAACATGATTATCATGGCCAACCAATGTATGATATTAAAGAAATGCAAAAGAATTTGCTTTCAAAGATTTTATTTTTCCATGAAATATTATAAAGAGATGTGAGAAATTAATATGATTTATTTATTTATTACCAGAGAGAGAGTTGTAAATAAGACACGTTATATCCACCTATGATTAATACACAAGCAATTAAAATAAATGTTATATTTAAAATTTATTTCATATATTAATATCTTTTTTCAATAAATAGAGAAGCGTATTAACTATGATGCATCAATATTCATTTATGAAAAGATTGGTCATCTTCAAGCCATCTCTGAAAATAGCAGAATGTAGTCAGTGAAAAGATTTTAACATCGGTTCTGATAATTTCTGTGAAGGTATTTGAAAACCTTTGAGGTTTCGTTCACACAATTTACTAATTTCTTAGAAAATAAAATGGAAATTGAAGAGGATTATCTTGTTCGAATTTTATTAGCAAGCTTTCGGGTGCATGCGTCCTTCTACAGGCTTTTTACGATAACTAAACAAAAGAACGCGATGAGGCAGTTACTATTTTTTTACAAAATATAATCCTTTTGCTCCTAATCATATTTTATATGTCATTAAGAAAATTTATTCATTTTCACCATAATATATTAATTGTTAGGTAAAATGTTTCAGATATATGCTTAAAAGACCCCACAAAATCTATCTGTCAGGAAAAAAATGCCGAATGTGTTTTCAAACCTGACTCCAAAGAGGGATTCCAGTGTGTGTGCAATAATAAAAAGGTCATAACAGGAAATGAAACATGTCCAAGTAAGTAAACAACATATATTTCTTCCAGGTCTTCTAAACAAACATTGTTGTTGTTCAAACTAACCTTGTTTAAACTTGAAATATTGATGCAAATAATATTATGATTGAGAGAGAGAGAGAGTTATATAAATTTAAAATATTTGCAGAGTTTCTTTATTAAGAAATCGGGAGGCAAGCTTTCGCGCGGTCGCGCTTCATCAGGCCAATGGCTCCGCAAAGGCGTGCAACAGATACAATAGAGATTCAGAGAAATACATTTAAAAAAATCAAAAATAAAAATAGTTTCCAGTTGTAGAGGGTACAGTTTCAATGGGGGTTGTCAATATCTGTGTTGAATATGCTGGAATTGTTGGGGTAGATCTTCTGTTTATGCTGTTATTGTCTTTGGAGATTAAAGATTCTAGAATGTTGTATTTGGAGAATATGCTATGGAAGTGACATGTAACCATGTTTAGTTTACATAATCTGTAGTGAATACCTGACTCATAAACATTGATCTATTTAAAAAAAAGTACAAATGTGATATTGTACTGGGATAAGATGCATAAATTATAAAAAAAGCATCTCTTTTTCGTGCAACTTAGAATTGCTGATGGCTTGTGCCATCTATAGATAACCGATAGATGGTGAAAGCCATCAGCAACTCTCAGTTGCACGATAAGGAGGTGCCTTTTTTATAATTGATCTGTTTGTTAGTGTATTCCTATTGTACAAAGAATAAAAAAAAGGCCTGAACCTAATTTTTAGAATAATTTATTTATGAATATTATAGAATTTAAGAGTTTTGTTTTATTAACATTTTTATATTCCAATTTGAAAATAACACTACGTGTATTATTTTCAGATGCCTGTCAGATTAACGAAAACATCCAAATATGTAGTGATAAAAAAGCATTCTGTACATTGAACAATGGAAAGCCTGAAGGATTCGAATGCAAGTGCCATGATGGAGAAAATTTTGATGAAGATGGAATTTGTAAAGGTAAGTTTGTATTTGATTATTTAATGAATAATTATATTTATATTAAGGTATATGTTGACATGTTGATATATAAATTTTATAAATATCAAAATTTAGGAAAATAATTTTTCTTACCTAATGTTTTCTCTAAGTTCTTTGTGTAGTTGAAGATATTTTTGCAACTTGTTGTAGGATCTTAGGTTTATCAACCTAACCCATTTTTATGACGGTTTTCTATAGCTTGTTTTAGCTAATGTGTATGAAATTGAATAGTTAATTGAATAGGAATTCACTCTCAAAGATCAATAATTTGTTAATGAATTTTCTTTGATAAATCTTAAAGAAAAAATTGTACAAATGTGATATTGTACTGGGATAAGGTGCATAAATGATTGAAAAAAAGCCATCTCCTTATCGTGTAACTGAAAGTTTCTGATGGCTTGCGCCATCTATCGGAATGAATATCAATTATTCTCGTTGTTTTTTAATTATACCAGAATTGGACAATTGCCCATTCTTGATTAATCAAGAAAAGATAACCACGGATGCGTTTCGGGCTGTTGGCCCTCGTCAGCGTGGTGCAAGCTGTTCCTCAACGACCAAATATCTGGTCATTCAGGCATCCTGAAAAATCATGAAACTGGTAGTTAAAGCCAGAATTGCGTGAGACCGCGATAAGGAGATGCCTTTTTTTATAAATCATGAAGAGATGAAATGGAAATATGAGATTGAAACACACAGTCTGTTAAAAATATTATTCAGTATGAATTCCTAATTAATATCATTTTCAATAATTGGTAAGGCTCATCAACTATGATCATTAAGTATCTTCTCAAATTATGATAACATAAAATATTTTGATATTCAATAATGATATCTGCAAAATTAGTAGAATGTTATCAGTGACAAAACCCAAACACAGATCTAGCAATTATTGACAACCTTATTAGAAACATTCACAGAGTTTGTTTATCGATTCATAATCTCTCTCTTACAAAATATATTCATTTTTCTCATAACCTATTTTATAAGCCAATAAAGAAAAAAATTGTTTAATTTCATGAAATGATATATTTTCATATAAATATGCGAAATTAATTCATTTTACATAATGAGTTTTTGATATTTTATAAAGCTTATAGGTAAGTTGTTTCAGAAATATGCTTAAAAGAAGTCGCTTAGGCTATTTGTCGAGAAATAAATGCCTATTGTGTTTCTAAACCTTAAGTCAAAGAAGGATTCCACTGTGTATGCAAGAATAAAAATGTGATACCGGGAAATAAAAATCTAATGCCGATTTTGTAAACAGGCAATTTTTTTTCATTTTCTAAACAAACAATATTGTTCAAATAACATGTTATTAATTTCACATAATCTTAAGAAAATAGGTGATGTATAATAATTGACCCATTTTTGAGTATATTAATTTTAAAAAATAATAATTAGATAGGCCTAACTGTTGAGTTTTTTATAAGTTGTTTTATTCATAGATTAATTTATTTGTGTTTTGACCAGATGACTGGACGACTTTACATGTATATAATTGGTTTTTAATGATGTAAATTAGTTAGTCATAGTTAGTCATGATAGGTAATTAAAAGTGTTTGATATTTCTTAGAGGTGTTTGTGTTTTACTCTGCTCGATTAGTAGAATAGGAAAGAATTGATTCCTAACAGGTTATGGGCCCAGCAGAACGCTTCCACTGCGCCGTAGAAAGAATTTAGAGCTAAAGAAGTGTAGCTGAAGTTAAAGCTCAAGTGAAGTGAAGCTGAAGTCTAAAGAAGTGTAGCTGAGGCTAAAGTCTAAGGAAGTCAAAAGGCTAAAGTTCAAGAAGCTGAAGGTTGAAGTTTGAATAAGAATAAGTAGAAAGTTTAAAGAAGAAGAAAATATTTAAGTTATAATTTTTTGTCAGATTTGCATAACTAAAAAAATCAATGGCTATAGATAAGTTCAAGAAGCTGAAGGTTGATGTTTGAATAAGAATAAGTAGAAAGTTTAAAGATGAAGAAAATATTTGAGTTATAATTTTTTTCAAATTTGCATCTTTAAACAAAGAAGAAGAAAATATTTAAGTTATAATTTTTTGTCAGATTTGCATAACTAGAAAAATCGATGGCTATAGATGGTTGGAGAAAGCTATAGATGTTTGAAGAGGGTTATGGAGATAGCTATAGATGTTTGAAGAAGGTTATGCCTATAGCTGGTTGGAGATAGCTGTAGATGGTTGATGAAGGTTATTCCTATAGCTGGTTGGAGATGGCTATAGATGGTTGAAGAAGGTTATTCCTATAGCTGGTTGGAGATAGCTGTAGATGGTTGAAGAAGGTTATGCCTACAGCTGGTTGGAGATAGCTATAGATGTTTGAAGAAGGTTATTCCTATAGCTGGTTGGAGATGGCTGTAGATGGTTGATGAAGGTTATGCCTACAGCTGGTTGGAGATGGCTATAGATGTTTGAAGAAGGTTATTCCTATAGCTGGTTGGAGATAGCTGTAGATGGTTGATGAAGGTTATGCCTACAGCTGGTTGGAGATAGCTATAGATGTTTGGAGAAGGTTATTCCTATAGCTGGTTGGAGATAGCTGTAGATGGTTGATGAAGGTTATGCCTACAGCTGGTTGGAAATGGCTATAGATGGTTGAAGAGGGTTATGCCTTTAGTTGGTTGGAGATAGCTGTAGATGGTTGATGAAGGTTATGCCTACAGCTGGTTGGAGATAGCTATAGATGTTTGAAGAAGGTGATACCATGGCCGATGGGAGAATACCACAGCCGATGGGAGAACATCACGACCGATGGGAGAATACCACAGCCGATGGGAGAATACCATGGCCGATGGGAGAATACCACAGCCGATGGGAGAATACCACGACCGATGGGAGAATACCACGGCCGATGGGAGAACATCACGACCGATGGGAGAATACCATGGCCGATGGGAGAATACCACAGCCGATGGGAGAATACCATGGCCGATGGGAGAATACCACGACCGATGGGAGAATACCACGGCCGATGGGAGAACATCACGACCGATGGGAGAATACCATGGCCGATGGGAGAATACCACAGCCGATGGGAGAATACCACGACCGATGGGAGAATATCACGGCCGATGGGAGAACTTCACGACCGATGGGAGAATACGAAGAACTGAGGAGAGAAGACGAAGAGGAAGGCCAGAATGAAAATATAATCCCAAGAAGGTCTTCAAGAATTGCGGCTTGGCGGAGGGAGTATTGCGGATTTTCTAACTAGGGGAATTGGAAGAATTAAACTGACCAGGATCTTGACCACTCTAGGCCTCCGATGAGCGTATCAAAACAACTTTAAAATGGGGGGGCATTGTTAGGTTTTTTATAAGTTGTTTTATTCATAGATTAATTTATTTGTGTTTTGACCAGATGACTGGACTACTTTACATGTATATAATTGGTTTTTAATGATGTAAATTAGTTAGTCATAGTTAGTCATGATAGGTAATTAAAAGTGTTTGATATTTCTTAGAGGTGTTTGTGTTTTACTCTGCTTGATTGTAGACTAGGAAAGAATTGATTCCTAACACTAACTTTATATCAGATGAATATTTCTGTACATGAATATTATAGAATTCAAGGTTGCTTTTATTGATGTTATGAAACTAAAGTTGAAAATTAATATGTATTTTATTTTCCAGATACCTGTCAGATTTCCAAAAACATCCAAGTTTGTAGCGATAAAAAAGCATTCTGTAAAGTGAACAATGAAATTCCTGGAGGATTCAAATGCGGATGCCAATATGGAGAAAACTTTGATGAAAATGGAAGTTGCAAAGGTAAGTTTGTAATTGCTTAATGAGTGAACATATTTTTTGAAAATATTTATATTGATTCTTGTTTAAATTAAAACTTATTTAATTTCTAAAGAAATTGGTAAATTGTTCTCTTAATTATATAATAAATGAAGTAAACGAAAAAATTGCGCTACAAATTTTTAAAATAAAACTACAACCTTCCGCAATGAGTTTCTTTTATTTATACATCAAAATAAAAGAAACTCATTGCGGAAGGTTGTAGTTTTATTTTAAATAATTAATAAATACTCTGGAACCTTCTTAAGCATGTTTTGAGACCTTTGATGCAACTTGTTTTAGGGTGTTAGGTTCATCAACCTCAATTCTTTTATTACTATTTCTATTTTATAAGCCATTTTGTTTGAGCTTATTCCATTTAAAGAAACAATTAGGTAGGCATAACATGATATCAGATGAAATTTTCTGTTCATGAATATTGTAGAATTCAAGGTTGCTTTTATTTATGTTATGAAACTAAAGTTGAAAATTAATATGTATTTTATTTTCCAGATACCTGTCAGATTACCAAAAACATCCAAGTTTGTAGCGATAAAAAAGCATGCTGTAAAGTGAACAATGAAATTCCGGGAGGATTCGAATGCGGGTGCCGAGATGGAGAAAATTTTGATGAAAATGTAATTTGCAAAGGTAAGTTTGAATTGATTAATGAGTAAACATACATTTTCTAAAATGTTTATATTGAGATTTGTTTAAATTACAACTTATATAATTTCCAAAGAAATTGATGAATTGTTTTCTTAATTAATAAATACTCTAGAACCTCCATAACCATGTTTTTTTTTTTTTTAGCTTTGTTTTAACTTGTGGTAGAGTGTTAAGTTTGTCAACCTCAATTCTTTTACTACTATTTCTACTTTATAAGCCATAAATATTTGAGCTTATTCCTTTTAAAGAAACAATTAGATAGGCAAAACTTGATATCAAATGAATTTTTCTGTTCATGAATATTATAAAATTCAAGGTTGCTCTTATTGACGTTATGAAGCTAAAGTTGAAAATTAATATGTATTTTATTTTCCAGATACCTGTATGATTACCAAAAACATCCGAATTTGTAGCGATAGAAAGGCATTCTGTAAAGTGAACAATGAAATTCCTGTAGGATTCGAATGCGTGTGCCAAGATGGAGAAAACTTTGAGGAAAATGGAATTTGCAAAGGTAAGTTTGAATTGATTAATAAGTAAACATATATTTTCGAAAATGTTTATATTGAGATTTGTTTAAATTACAACATATATAAATTTCAAACAAATTGGTTAATTGTTTTTTATTAATTAATAAATACTCTAGAACAGTCAAAAGCATGTTTAGAGAGCTTTGTTGCAACTTGTTGTAGGGTGTTAGGTTCATCAACCTCAATACTTTTACTACTATTTCTATTTTATAAGCCTTTAATGTTTGAGCTTTTTACTTAAAAAAAACAATTAGATAGGTATAACTTGATATCAGATGAATTTTTATGTTCATGAATATTATAGAATTCAAGGTTGCTTTTATTGATGTTATGAAACTAAAGTTGAAAATTAATATGTATTTTATTTTCCAGATACCTGTCAGATTTCCAAAAACATCCAAGTTTATAGCGATAGAAATGCAATTATTTCTTAATAATTTCATATAAATATGTAATATTCATTGATTTACTTAATTATAATTTATCCAAAATATATTGTTTCTCTCAGATATAATCTTAGAGAACTCTGCTAAAGCTATATATCTGTGGAGAAAAAAAATATAGATGGCGTTTCTAAACCTGACGCAATTGAAGGATTCCACAGTGCGTGTAAGAATGAAAATGCCAAAACAAGAGATAAAAATGCGCACTTTAAAAACAAATCGGTTCTTCAAATTAAAAATATAAATTTTTTCGAATGATATCTGAGTCATTTTTCATATTTTTGAGAAAATACAAGTTTCCTAAAAATGGATCTATTTTCGAGCATATTCCTTTCAAATAAACAATTAGATAGGCCTAAATTGATATCAGATGAATTTTTCTGTTCATGAATTTTATAGAATTCAAACACTATTTCATTGATTTCAAGAAACTAAATTTGTATATTTATATGTTTATTATTTTCCAGATACCTGTCAAATTACCAAAAACATCCGAATTTGTAGCGATAAAAGAGCATTCTGTAAAGTGAACAATGAAATTCCTGGAGGATTCGAATGCAGGTGCCAAAATGGAGAAAATTTTGATGAAAATGGAATTTGTGAAGGTAAGTTTGTAATTAATTAATGAGTAAACATATTTTTTCGAAAATTGTCAAATTGAGAGTTGTTTAAATTACAACATATATAAAATACAAAAAATTGGTAAATTGTTTTCTAAACTAATAAATACTCTAGAAGCGTCATAAGCATGTTTTAAGAGCTCTGTTGCAACTTGTTTTAGGGTTTTAAGTTCAACAACCTCAATTCTTTTACTACTATTTCTATTTTATAAGCCATCAATGTTTGAACATATTCCTTTTAAAGAAATAATTAGATAGACCTAACCAGATTCAGATACATTTTCTGTTCGTGAATAAATAGAATTCAAGGATGCTTTTATATTCGTAATGAAACTGTGGAGAAAAAATTAATATGTATATTTTTTTCAGGCACCTGTCAGATTACCAAAAACATCCAATTTTGTAGCGATAAGAAAGCATTCTGTAAAGTGAACAATGAAATTCCTGGAGAATTCGAATGCGGGTGCCAGGATGGAGAAAGCTTTGATGAAAATGGAAGTTGCAAAGGTAAGTTTATAATTGATGAATAAGTGAAAATTATTATTTTTAAATGTCTATAATGAGATTTATATAAATTTTCAAAGATATCAGTAAATTATTTTATCACTTCATATTACCTCTAGAACTATGAGTGTGTTTTGAGTGCTTTTGAAAATTGTTGTAGGTTATTACGTTCAATAACTTCAATTATTTATCTCCTCTTTCTATTTTATAAGCAATTGAAGAAATTTGTTGGATACCAATTGGATCTGAATATTTTCATATGAATAAGTAAGATTCATTCAATTTACTCAATTATTTTTTCAAAATCAATATATTTGTGTATATTTGTCAAATATATGCATGAAATACGCTCAAAAGCTATACGTCGAAAAAATAATGCCGATTGTGTTTCTAAATCTAACGCCAAAGAGGTATTCAACAGTGTATACAAGAATGAAAATTCCATTACAAAAGATAAAAATGCCCACTTTACTAGATCTAATTGTTTTTCAAATAAAAAACAACTAATGTTCAGATAATATCCAAAAATTCCTCATAACACTTTGAGGAAATACTAGTTTTATGAAAATTGATATATTTTTGAACATATTCCTTTTAAAGAAAGAATTAGATAGACCTAACCAGATTCAGATAATTTTTTTATGTTCGTGAATAAAATAGAATTCAAAGATGCTTTTATATATGTAATTGAACTGAGGTAAAAAAATTAATATGTATTTTATTTTACAGGCACCTGTCAGATTACCAGAAACATCCAAGTTTGTAAAGACAAAAAAGGATTATGCAAAGTAAACAATGAAATTTCTGGAGGATTCAAATGCGAATGCCAGGATGGAGAAAACTTTGATGAAAATGGAAGTTGCAAAGGTAAGTTCATAATTGATGAATAAGTGAAAAATATTTTTTTTTAATGTCTATAATAAGATTTATATAAATTTTGAAGGATATCATTAAATTATTTTATCACTTCATATTACCTCTAGAACCATGAGTGTGTTTTGAGGGATTTTGAAAATTGTTATAGGTTATTAGGTTCAATAACTTCAATTATTTATCTCCTCTTTCTAATTTATAAACAATTGAAGAAATTTGTTGGATACCAATTGGTTCTGAATATTTTCATATGAATAAGTAAGATTAATTCAATTTACTTAATTATTTTTTCCAAAATCAATGGATTTAAGTATATTTGTTAAATATATGCATGAAATACGCTCAAAAGCAAAAGGTCGAAAAAATAATGCCGATTGTGTTTCTAAACCTAACGCCAAAGAGGTATTCAACAGTGTATACAAGAATGAAAATTCCATTACAAAATAAAAAATGCCCACTTTACTAGATTTAATTGTTTTTCAAATAAATAAACAACTAATGTTAAGATAATATCCAAAAATTCATCATAACACTTTGAGGAAATACTAGTTTTATAAAAATTGATATATTTTTGAATGTATTCCTTTTGAAGAAATAATTAGATAAACCTACCAGATTCTGATAAATTTTTCTGTTCGTAAATAAAATAGATTCCAAAGTTGCTTTTATATACGTAATGAAACTGAAGTAGTAAAATTATATGTATTTTATTTTTAAAGCACGTGTCAGATTACCAAAAACATCCAATTTTGTAGCGATAAAAAAGCATTCTGTAAAGTGAACAATGAAATTCCTGGAGGATTCGAATGCGGGTGCCAGGATGGAGAAAACATTGATGAAAATGGAAGTTGCAAAGGTAAGTTTATAATTGATGAATAAGTGAAAAATATTTTTAAAATGTCTATAATAGAACTTATATAAATTTTGAAGAATATCAGTAAATTATTTTATCACTTCATATTACCTCTAGAACCATTAGTGTGTTTTGAGTCTTTTGAAAATTTTTGTAGGTTATCAGGTCCATTAACTTCAATAATTGATCTCCTCTTTCTATTTTATAAGCAATTAAAGATAGTTGTTGGATAGCAATTGGTTCTGAATATTTTATATGAATAAGTAAGATTCATTCATTTTACTTAATCGATTTGTCCAAAATCAATGGATTTGAGTATATTTGTCAAATATATGCATCAAATACGCTAGAAAGCTATAGGTCGAAAAAATAATGCCGATTGTGTTTCTAAACCTGACGCCAAAGAGGTATTCAACAGTGTATGCAAGAATGAAAATTCCATAATGAAAGATAAAAATGCCCACTTTACTAAATATAATTGTTTTTCAAATAAAAATAAAATTAATGTTCATATAATAACCAAAATTCCTCATAATATTTCGAGAAAATACTAGTTTTATGAAAATTAATATATATTTTGAAAATAAACCTTTTAAAGAAAGAATTAGATAGAACTAACCAGATTCAGAAAAAAATTCTATTCGTGAATAAAATAGAATTCAAGGATTCTTTTATATACTTAATGAAACTGAGGTAAAAAAATTAACATGTATTTTATTTTTCAGGCACCTGCCAGATTACCGAAAACATCCAAGTTTGTAGCGACAAAAAAGCATTCTGTAAAGTGAACAATAAAATTCCTGAAGGATTCGAATGCGGGTGCCAGGATGGAGAAAGCTTTGATGAAAATGGAAGTTGCAAAGGTAAGTTTATATTTGATGAATAAGTGAAAAATATTTTTTTAAATGTCTATAATAAGTCTTATATATAAATTATGAAGGAAATCAGTAAATTATTTCATCACTCCATATTACCTCTAGAACCATGAGTGTGTTTTGAGTGCTTTTGAAAATTGTTGTAGGTTATTAGGTTCATTAACTTCAATTATTTATCTCCTCTTTATAATTTATAAGCAATTGAAGAAATTTGTTGGATGCCAATTGGTTCTGAATATATTCATATGAATAAGTAAGATTCATTCAATATACTTAATTAATTTTTCCAAAATCAATGGATTTGAGTATAATTGTCAAATATATGCATCAAATACGCTCAAAAGCTATAGGTCGAAAAAATAATGCCGATTGTGTTTCTAAATCTGACGCCAAAGAAGTATTCAACAGTGTCTGAAAGAATAAAAATTCCATAACAAAAGATAAAAATACCCAGTTTACTAAATCTATTTGTTTTTCAAATAAAAATAAAACTAATGTTCAGATAATATCTAAAAATTCTTCATAATATATTTTGAGAAAATTCTAGTTTTATTAAAATTGATATATTTTAAAACATATTCCTTTTAAAAAAAGAATTAGATAGACCTACAAGATTCAGTTTAATTTTTCTGTTCGTGAATAAAATAGAATTCAAGGATGCTTTTATATACGTAATGAAACTGAGGTAAAAATATTAACATGTATATTATTTTTCAGACACCTGTCAGATTACCAAAAACATCCGAGTTTGTAACGACAAAAAAGCATTCTGTGAAGTGAACAATGAAATTCCTGGAGGATTCGAATGCGGGTGCCAGGTTGGAGAAAACTTTGATGAAAATGGAAGTTGCAAAGGTATGTTTATAATTGATGAGTAAGCGAAAAATATTTTTTTAAATGTCTATAAAAGGACTTATATAAATTTTGAAGGGTATCAGTAAATTATTTTATCACTTCATATCACCTCTAACACCATGAGTGTGTTTTGAAGCTTTTGAAAATTGTTGTAGGTTATTAAGTTCAATGCCTTCAATTATTTATCTCCTCTTTTTATTTTACAAGCAATTGAAGAAATTTATTGGATATCAATTGGTTCTGAATATTTTCATATGAATTTGTAAGATTCATTCAATTTACATAATTATTTTTACAAAATCAATGGATTTAAGTATATTTGTTAAATATATGCATCAAATACGCTCAAAAGCTATAGGTCGAAAAAAATAATGCCCATTGTGTTTCTAAACCTGACGCCAAAGAGTTAATCAACAGTGTATGCAAGAATGAAAATTCCATAACAAAAGATAGAAATGCCTACTTTACTAATTCTAATTGTTTTTAAAATAAAAATAAAACTAACGTTCAGATAATATGCAAAATTTCCTCGTAATTTTGAGAAAATACTAGTTTTATGAAAATTGATATATTTTGAACATATTCCTTTTAAAGAAAGAATTAGATAGACCTAGCCAGATTCATATATTTTTTTCTGTTCGCGAATAAAATAGAATTCAAGGATGCTTTTATATATTAAGAAAAAGGCATCTCCTTATCGTGCAACTGAAGCTTTTATATATGTAATGAAACTGAGGAAAAAATTAAAATGTATTTTATTTTTCAGGCATCTGTCAGATTACCAAAAACATCCAATTTTGTAGCGACAAAAAAGCATTCTGTAAAGTGGACAATGAAATTCCTAGAGGATTCGAATGCGGGTGCCAGGATGGAGAAAGCTTTGATGAAAATGGAAGTTGCAAAGGTAAGTTTATAATTAATGAATATGTGAAAATTATATATTTAAATGTCTATAGTAAGACTTATTTAAATTTTGAAGGATACCAATAAATTATTTTATCACTTCATATTACCTCTAATTTGTTGGATACCAATTAGTTCTGAATATTTTTAAATGAAAAAGTAAGATTCATTCAATTAACTTAATTAATTTTTCCAAAATCCAAAAGAAATCCAAATCCAATTCCAAAGAGGAAAAATTAAATGTATACAACAGAACATTAGGAAAAGTATAATTGCAACTACCGAACTCAGAAGCTCAATTAGAGACAATCCTCCAGATATTCTCCTTCTTCAAGAGCCTTATGTTTTAAATAAAAAGGTCGTGTTCGATATGGACTCTCACATAGTACATTGTTCCTCAACAGAAAACACTTATACTGCAACGGTTATATATAATAAAAATATAAAATATAGGAAGTTGGAGGGTTTCACAAATCAGTTTTGTACATCAATCTCTATAAATACACCTAAATCCTGGACGATAATAGCAAACTTTTATATTCCTCCAAACTAATGCGATGACGAACATTTGAACTTTTTAAAGAATTTGATAGCTACCTTCGAGAGTACTCCCCTAATCCTCTGTGAAGATTTTAATTCCCGTCACCCAGTTTGGTTCGATATAATTACAAACTTTAACGGATATAAAATGAAACCTATTATTAATGAATATAATATTTTTATTCACAATAACAAAACTCCTACCTGTCGTAATAAAAGCATAATAGATCTCACTATTTCAAATAGACATTCATTGAAACTGGTAAACAATTGGCAAACTTCTGAATTGACCAAGATTTCCGACCATGTGACAGTTTCATTTGATATCAATGTTAACTTAGATATTACAAACAATCAACAAAAATCTACATGGAAATTTAGCGAAAAGAAAGCAGACTGGTCACTGTTTTCAAATACAATTTCTAAACAGGAAGTAAGAAGATTGGAAAACGATGTAAAAAAGGTCGAAAAGGAAACTGATATTGACATGGTAGTTGACAGGCTATCGGATATAATTCTGGAAGCTGCATATCAATCACTGGAAGTGAAATCTTCCAACTTCACTTTCGATACCGGGATCAAGTGGTGGAACAAAGAATTAGAACAAAAGAAAAAGTATTTTCATTATGTGAGAAATCGATACTTTCATCATAAAGCAATTAGTGTTAATGAATATAAGTCTGTCAGAAATAAATATAAAAATAGTATTAGAAAAGCTAAGAGGAATAGTTGGCGAGATTTTATAGAAGAAAATGGATCTAATAATCCGTTTGGAAAAACGCCTATAGAACCTTAAAAAAACTGTGCTCCTCTAATCAACAAAAGGGATTACCAATAATTGAACAGGCACCAGTAGATTCTAAAGAAACTCTAATAAAAGATCTGATTAATGAACTAATTCCTGATGATACAACTATATCGGATACTGCTCACCATACATCAATAAGGAACTATACACCGAATTTTACAAACCCCAACTCATGCAAAATTCATAAGAAAGAAATAGAAGAGATAATCGACAAAATTAATGTAAATAAAGCTCCTGGTCCAGACAATATTAGTAATAATATGATAAAGAATGCTTTTCAACTAATACTTCCGATTTTACACTCAATATTTAATAAATGTATTCAAATAGGATACTTCCCTAAAAAATGGAAAACAGCAGCACTCAAAATAATAGCCAAACCCGGCAAAACCAATTATGAATCAGCTAAAAGCTACCGTCCGATATCTTTATTATAAAATTTTTCAAAGATTCTAGAAAAAATTCTCAAAATAAAATCTATGAATTTTATATTCAAAACAATCTGTTAAGCTCGAGGCAGCACGGATTTATCAAGTCTAAGTCAACCATCACTGCTTTGAATACTATAATCGATGTATTAATGGAGCATAAGCAAAAAGAACTGTCTGCACTAATTACAATAGATATCTCGGGGGCTTTTGATAATGCCTGTTGGCCAGCGATCATCAAAAGAATAGACTCAGATAATTTACCGGAAAAACTGATCAAAATTCTACAATCATATTTAAATTCCAGGTTCATTTCTTTCAGTTACGACAATCTAACAACTTCAAAGCCAATTACCAAGGGGTGCCCTCAGGGCGGTTCGCTTTCTCCACTTCTATGGACAATTTTGTTGAATGATTTGATGATGAATTTGCAGGTGCCCAATTGTGAGTTGATTTGTTATGCGGATGATATTTCGATCATATGCTGGAATAAAGATCTAGGATCACTAAAAATAGTTATAGAGGAAGCATTAAATACTATCGAATTGTGGTGTATTAAGAACAAGTTAGAAATCAGTTCCGGAAAAACAAACATTTTATATTTGCATAATAAAGAGAAGATCCCAGTTAAATTTAAGAGTGGATTAATTTCACCAGTACAAAAAATAAAAAAATTAGGAATAACAATTGCAAATCATAGAAGAAAAAATAAATTAAATTTTGCTTTTCATATAGAGGAAATAGTGAGCAGAACTCTAAGAATAAAACATTTTCTATTCTCTCTGTGCAGCAAATCATGGGGTTCGAGCTCCCATAAAAGAATTACATTGTACAAATCTTTATTCAGATCAACTTTAACATATGGATCAGAAATATGGTTCAAATTTTTAAATAAAAAATCGATACAAAAATTAAACTCAATGCAATATCAGATATTATTATGGAGCATTCAAGCTTACAAGACAACTTCGTACAACTGTGTTCACAGTTTGGCTAAGACTCCATTGATTGCAGATTACATTGAAGCAAAAAATATGAAATATGACTTAAATAACTTATCGTTCGAGGACAAGCAAAAATACAACATCGATATTCCCTTTATAATTAAATCCTATATAGACGAAAGAATGTTGCTCTTACTGAATAATACAAACGAGACATTTACAAGTTTTTTCAACCGGGGTATTCCTAATTATTTTCGCCCTAATTTCCACAACACACAATTTGTAACCAACCATGGTAATTTCGGAAGTTTTCTGGAAAGAATACGCGCATCGGAGGATCCGGGCTGTTTTTGTGGATGCCGCATTCAAGATTCCACTCACCTTTTACTTAAGTGCCCAGCATTTCAAGACTACAGACTCAATAACTGTATCCTCTGTACCGATCCACGAGAACTGATATCCAGCAGGGATTCATACATTGTTTTCAATAGATTTTGTAAATTTATATCAAAGTTTTTAATTGATCTCAAGTGTTAGGTATAATTAACTATGTGCTGTATATATGTTTTTTTCCTTTTTCCTTTATCTTGAGGTGTGTTTAAATTAAATTACCTATGTATATAGTATGCTTGTTTGAAATCAATTTCAAAAATATGTAAATGCCTTGAGCATATGTTTTTTTTATATGTAAATAGATTCTCCCTCTCTCTATCTCTCTCTCTCTTGTATTGCTTTCCTTTGGGCACCAGTGTCCCTGGCGGGACATCGCGCTTTGTATTTACAGTTGAATAAAGTTGAACTTAATTAATTTTTCCAAAATCAATGGATTTGTGTATATTTGTCAAATATATGCATGAAATACACTCAAAAGCTATACGTCGAAAAAATAATGCCGATTGTGTTTCTGAACCTAACGCCAAAGAGGTATTCAACAGTGTATACAAGAATGAAAATTCCATTACAAAAGATGAAAATGCCCACTTTACTAGATCTAATTGTTTTTCAAATAAAAAAACAACTAATGTTCAGATAATATAAAAAAAATTCCTCATAACACACACACACTTTGAGGAAATACTAGTTTTATGAAAATTGATATATTTTTGAACATATTCCTTTTAAAGAAAGAATTAGATAGACCTAACCATATTCAGATAAATTTTTCTGTTCATGAAAAAAATAGAATTCAAGGATGCTTTTATATATTTAATTAAACTGAGGTAAAAAAATTAATATGTATTTTATTTTCAGGCACCTGTCAGATTACCAAAAACATCCAAGTTTGTAACGACAAAAAAGCATTCTGTAAAGTGAACAATGAAAATCCTGGAGGATTCGAATGCGGGTGCCAGGATGAAGAAAACTTTGATGAAAATGGAAGTTGCAAAGGTAAGTTCATAATTGATGAATAAGTGAAAAATATTGTTTTAATGTCTATAATAAGATTTATATAAATTTTGAAGGATATCATTAAATTATTTTATCACTTCATATTACCTCTAGAACCATGAGTGTGTTTTGAGGGATTTTGAAAATTGTTGTAGGTTATTAGGTTCAATAACTTCAATTATTTATCTCCTCTTTTTAATTTATAAACAATTGAAGAAATTTGTTGGATACCAATTGGTTCTGAATATTTTCATATGAATAAGTAAGATTAATTCAATTTACTTAATTATTTTTTCCAAAATCAATGGATTTAAGTATATTTGTTAAATATATGCATGAAATACGCTCAAAAGCAAAAGGTCGAAAAAATAATGCCGATTGAGTTTCTAAACCTAACGCCAAAGAGGTATTCAACAGTGTATACAAGAATGAAAATTCCATTACAAAATAAAAAATGCCCACTTTACTAGATTTAATTGTTTTTCAAATAAATAAACAACTAATGTTAAGATAATATCCAAAAATTCATCATAACACTTTGAGGAAATACTAGTTTTATAAAAATTGATATATTTTTGAATGTATTCCTTTTGAAGAAATAATTAGATAAACCTACCAGATTCTGATAAATTTTTCTGTTGGTAAATAAAATAGAATTCAAAGTTGCTTTTATATACGTAATGGAACTGAAGTAGTAAAATTAATATGTATTTTATTTTTCAGGCACGTGTCAGATTACCAAAAACATCCAATTTTGTAGCGATAAAAAAGCATTCTGTAAAGTGAACAATGAAATTCCTGGAGGATTCGAATGCAGGTGCCAGCATGGAGAAAACATTGATGAAAATGGAAGTTGCGAAGGTAAGTTTATAATTGATGAATAAGTGAAAAATATTTTTTAAATGTCTATAATAGAACTTATATAAATTTTAAAGAATATCAGTAAATTATTTTATCACCTTATATTACCTCTAGAACCATTAGTGTGTTTTGAGTATTTTGGAAATTGTTGTAGGTTATCAGGTTCATTGAATTCAATAATTGATCTCCTCTTTCTATTTTATAAGCAATTAAAGATATTTGTTGGATAGTAATTGGTTCTGAATATTTAATATGAATAAGTAAGATTCATTCAATTTACTTAATCATTTTTTCCAAAATCAATGGATTTGAGTATATTTGTCAAATATATGCATCAAATACGCTCGAAAGCTATAGGTCGAAAAAATAATGATGATTGTGTTTCTAAACCTGACGCCAAAGAGGTATTCAACAGTGTATGCAAGAATGAAAATTCCATAATGAAAGATAAAAATGCCCACTTTACTAAATATAATTGTTTTTCAAATAAAAATAAAATTAATGTTCATATAATAACCAAAATTCCTCATAATATTTTGAGAAAATACTAGTTTTATGAAAATTGATATATTTTGAACATAAACCTTTTAAAGAAAGAATTAGATAGACCTAACCAGATTCAGAAAAAAAATCTATTCGTGAATAAAATAGAATTCAAGGATACTTTTATATACTTAATGAAACTGAGGTAAAAAAATTAACATGTATTTTATTTTTCAGGCACCTGCCAGATTACCGAAAACATCCAAGTTTGTAGCGACAAAAAAGCATTCTGTAAAGTGAACAATAAAATTCCTGAAGGATTCGAATGCGGGTGCCAGGATGGAGAAAGCTTTGATGAAAATGGAAGTTGCAAAGGTAAGTTTATATTTGATGAATAAGTGAAAAATATTTTTTAAATGTCTATAATAGAACTTATATAAATTTTAAAGAATATCAGTAAATTATTTTATCACTCCATATTACCTCTAGAACCATGAGTGTGTTTTGAGTGCTTTTGAAAATTGTTGTAGGTTATTAGGTTCATTAACATCAATTATTTATCTCCTCTTTCTAATTTATAAGCAATTGAAGAAATTTGTTGGATGCCAATTGGTTCTGAATATTTTCATATGAATAAGTAAGATTCATTCAATTTACTTAATTAATTTTTCCAAAATCAATGGATTTGAGTATAATTGTCAAATATATGCATCAAATACGCTCAAAAGCTATAGGTCGAAAAAATAATGCCGATTGTGTTTCTAAATCTGACGCCAAAGAGGTATTCGACAGTGTCTGCAAGAATAAAAATTCCATAACAAAAGATAAAAATGCCCAGTTTACTAAATCTATTTGTTTTTCAAATAAAAATAAAACTAATGTTCAGATAATATCTAAAAATTCCTCATAATATATTTTGAGAAAATTCTGGTTTTATTAAAATTGATATATTTTTAAACATATTCCTTTTAAAAAAAGAATTAGATAGACCTACCAGATTCAGTTTAAATTTTTTGTTCATGAATAAAATAGAATTCAAGGATGCTTTTATATACGTAATGAAACTGAGGTAAAAATATTAACATGTATATTATTTTTCAGACACCTGTCAGATTACCAAAAACATCCGAGTTTGTAACGACAAAAAAGCATTCTGTGAAGTGAACAATGAAATTCCTGGAGGATTCGAATGCGGGTGCCAGGTTGGAGAAAACTTTGATGAAAATGGAAGTTGCAAAGGTATGTTTATAATTGATGAGTAAGTGAAAAATATTTTTTTAAATGTCTATAAAAGGACTTATATAAATTTTGAAGGGTATCAGTAAATTATTTTATCACATCATATCACCTCTAACACCATGAGTGTGTTTTGAAGCTTTTGAAAATTGTTGTAGGTTATTAAGTTCAATGCCTTCAATTATTTATCTCCTCTTTTTATTTTACAAGCAATTGAAGAAATTTGTTGGATATCAATTGGTTCTGAATATTTTCATATGAATTTGTAAGATTCATTCAATTTACTTGATTATTTTTACAAAATCAATGGATTTAAGTATATTTGTTAAATATATGCATCAAATACGCTCAAAAGCTATAGGTCGAAAAAAATAATGCCGATTGTGTTTCTAAACCTGACGCCAAAGAGTTAATCAACAGTGTATGCGAGAATGAAAATTCCATAACAAAAGATAGAAATGCCTACTTTACTAATTCTAATTGTTTTTCAAATAAAAATAAAACAAATGTTCAGATAATATGCAAAATTTCCTCGTAATTTCGAGAAAATACTAGTTTTATGAAAATTGATATATTTTTGAACATATTCCTTTTAAAGAAAGAATTAGATAGACCTAGCCAGATTCAGATATTTTTTTCTGTTCTCGAATAAAATAGAATTCAAGGATGCTTTTATATATGTAATGAAACTGAGGAAAAAATTAAAATGTATTTTATTTTTCAGGCATCTGTCAGATTACCAAAAACATCCAATTTTGTAGCGACAAAAAAGCATTCTGTAAAGTGGACAATGAAATTCCTAGAGGATTCGAATGCGGGTGCCAGGATGGAGAAAGCTTTGATGAAAATGGAAGTTGCAAAGGTAAGTTTATAATTAATGAATATGTGAAAAATATATATTTAAATGTCTATAATAAGACTTATATAAATTTTGAAGGATATCAATAAATTATTTTATCACTTCATATTACCTCTAATTTGTTGGATACCAATTAGTTCTGAATATTTTTAAATGAATAAGTAAGATTCATTCAATTAACTTAATTAATTTTTCCAAAATCAATGGATTTGTGTATATTTGTCAAATATATGCATGAAATACACTCAAAAGCTATACGTCGAAAAAATAATGCCGATTGTGTTTCTGAACCTAACGCCAAAGAGGTATTCAACAGTGTATACAAGAATGAAAATTCCATTACAAAAGATGAAAATGCCCACTTTACTAGATCTAATTGTTTTTCAAATAAAAGAACAACTAATGTTCAGATAATATAAAAAAATTCCTCATATCACACACAAACTTTGAGGAAATACTAGTTTTATGAAAATTGATATATTTTTGAACCTATTCCTTTTAAAGAAAGAATTAGATAGACCTAACCAGATTCAGATAATTTTTTCTGTTCATGAAAAAAATAGAATTCAAGTAAATTATTTTATCACTTCATATTACCTCTAGAACCATGAGTGTGTTTTGAGTGATTTTGAAAATTGTTGTAGGTTATTAGGTTCAATAACTTCAATTATTTATCTCCTCTTTCTAATTTATAAACAATTGAAGAAATTTGTTGGATACCAATTGGTTCTGAATATTTTCATATGAATAAGTAAGATTAATTCAATTTACTTAATTATTTTTTCCAAAATCAATTGATTTAAGTATATTTGTTAAATATATGCATGAAATACGCTCAAAAGCAAAAGGTCGAAAAAATAATGCCGATTGTGTTTCTAAACCTAACGCCAAAGAGGTATTCAACAGTGTATACAAGAATGAAAATTCCATTACAAAATAAAAAATGCCCACTTCACTAGATTTAAATTGTTTTCAAATAAATAAACAACTAATGTTAAGATAATATCCAAAAATTCATCATAACACTTTGAGGAAATACTAGTTTTATAAAAAATTGATATATTTTCGAATGTATTCCTTTTGAAGAAATAATTAGATAGACCTACCAGATTCTGATAAATTTTTCTGTTGGTAAATAAAATAGAATTCAAAATTGCTTTTATATACGTAATGAAACTGAAGTAGTAAAATTAATATGTATTTTATTTTTCAGGCACGTGTCAGATTACCAAAAACATCCAATTTTGTAGCGATAAAAAAGCATTCTGTAAAGTGAACAATGAAATTCCTGAAGGATTCGAATGCGGGTGCCAGGATGGAGAAAACATTGATGAAAATGGAAGTTGCAAAGGTAAGTTTATAATTGATGAATAAGTGAAAAATATTTTTTAAATGTATATAATAGAACTTATATAAATTTTAAAGAATATCAGTAAATTATTTTATCACTTCATATTACCTCTATAACCATTAGTGTGTTTTGAGTCTTTTGAAAATTGTTGTAGGTTATCGGGTTCATTAAATTCAATAATTGATCTCCTCTTTCTATTTTATAAGCAATTAAAGATATTTGTTGGATAGTAATTGGTTCTGAATATTTTATATGAATAAGTAAGATTCATTCAATTTACTTAATCATTTTTTCCAAAATCAATGGATTTGAGTATATTTGTCAAATATATGCATCAAATACGCTAGAAAGCTATAGGTCGAAAAAATAATGCCGATTGTGTTTCTAAACCTGACGCCAAAGAGGTATTCAACAGTGTATGCAAGAATGAAAATTCCATAGTGAAAGATAAAAATGCCCTCTTTACTAAATATAATTGTTTTTCAAATAAAAATAAAATTAATGTTCATATAATAACCAAAATTCCTCATAATATTTTGAGAAAATACTAGTTTTGTGAAAATTGATATATTTTGAACATAAACCTTTTAAAGAAAGAATTAGATAGACCTAACCAGATTCAGAAAAAAAATCTATTCGTGAATAAAATAGAATTCAAGGATACTTTTATATACTTAATGAAACTGAGGTAAAAAAATTAACATGTATATTATTTTTCAGACACCTGTCAGATTACCAAAAACATCCGAGTTTGTAACGACAAAAAAGCATTCTGTGAAGTGAACAATGAAATTCCTGGAGGATTCGAATGCGGGTGCCAGGTTAGAGAAAACTTTGATGAAAATGGAAGTTGCAAAGGTATGTTTATAATTGATGAGTAAGTGAAAAATATTTTTTTAAATGTCTATAAAAGGACTTATATAAATTTTGAAGGGTATCAGTAAATTATTTTATCACTTCATATCACCTCTAACACCATGAGTGTGTTTTGAAGCTTTTGAAAATTGTTGTAGGTTATTAAGTTCAATGCCTTCAATTATTTATCTCCTCTTTTTATTTTACAAGCATTTGAAAAAATTTGTTGGATATCAATTGGTTCTGAATATTTTCATATGAATTTGTAAGTTTCATTCAATTTACTTAATTATTTTTACAAAATCAATGGATTTAAGTATATTTGTTAAATATATGCATCAAATACGCTCAAAAGCTATAGGTCGAAAAAAATAATGCCGATTGTGTTTCTAAACCTGACGCCAAAGAGTTAATCAACAGTGTATGCGAGAATGAAAATTCCATAACAAAAGATAGAAATGCCTACTTTAATAATTCTAATTGTTTTTCAAATAAAAATAAAACAAATGTTCAGATAATATGCAAAATTTCCTCGTAATTTTGAGAAAATACTAGTTTTATGAAAATTGATATATTTTTGAACATATTCCTTTTAAAGAAAAAATTAGATAGACCTAGCCAGATTCAGATATTTTTTTCTGTTCTCGAATAAAATAGAATTCAAGGATGCTTTTATATATGTAATGAAACTGAGGAAAAAATTAAAATGTATTTTATTTTTCAGGCATCTGTCAGATTACCAAAAACATCCAATTTTGTAGTGACAAAAAAGCATTCTGTAAAGTGGACAATGAAATTCCTAGAGGATTCGATTGCGGGTGCCAGGATGGAGAAAGCTTTGATGAAAATGGAAGTTGCAAAGGTAAGTTTATATTTGATGAATAAGTGAAAAATATTTTTTTAAATGTCTATAATAAGTCTTATATATAAATTATGAAGGAAATCAGTAAATTATTTTATCACTCCATATTACCTCTAGAACCATGAGTGTGTTTTGAGTGCTTTTGAAAATTGTTGTAGGTTATTAGGTTCATTAACAACAATTATTTATCTCCTCTTTCTAATTTATAAGCAATTGAAGAAATTTGTTGGATGCCAATTGGTTCTGAATATTTTCATATGAATAAGTAAGATTCATTCAATTTACTTAATTAATTTTTCCAAAATCAATGGATTTGAGTATAATTGTCAAAAATATGCATCAAATACGCTCAAAAGCTATAGGTCGAAAAAATAATGCCGATTGTGTTTCTAAATCTGACGCCAAAGAGGTATTCAACAGTGTCTGCAAGAATAAAAATTCCATAACAAAAGATAAAAATGCCCAGTTTACTAAATCTATTTGTTTTTCAAATAAAAATAAAACTAATGTTCAGATAATATCTAAAAATTCCTCATAATATATTTTGAGAAAATTCTAGTTTTATTAAAATTGATATATTTTTAAACATATTCCTTTTAAAAAAAGATTTAGATAGACCTACCAGATTCAGTTTAAATTTTTTGTTCATGAATAAAATAGAATTCAAGGATGCTTTTATATACGTAATGAAACTGAGGTAAAAATATTAACATGTATATTATTTTTCAGACACCTGTCAGATTACCAAAAACATCCGAGTTTGTAACGACAAAAAAGCATTCTGTGAAGTGAACAATGAAATTCCTGGAGGATTCGAATGCGGGTGCCAGGTTGGAGAAAACTTTGATGAAAATGGAAGTTGCAAAGGTATGTTTATAATTGATGAGTAAGTGAAAAATATTTTTTTAAATGTCTATAAAAGGATTTATATAAATTTTGAAGGGTATCAGTAAATTATTTTATCACTTCATATCACCTCTAACACCATGAGTGTGTTTTGAAGCTTTTGAAAATTGTTGTAGGTTATTAAGTTCAATGCCTTCAATTATTTATCTCCTCTTTTTATTTTACAAGCAATTGAAGAAATTTGTTGGATATCAATTGGTTCTGAATATTTTCATATGAATTTGTAAGATTCATTCAATTTACTTGATTATTTTTACAAAATCAATGGATTTAAGTATATTTGTTAAATATATGCATCAAATACGCTCAAAAGCTATAGGTCGAAAAAAATAATGCCGATTGTGTTTCTAAACCTGACGCCAAAGAGTTAATCAACAGTGTATGCGAGAATGAAAATTCCATAACAAAAGATAGAAATGCCTACTTTACTAATTCTAATTGTTTTTCAAATAAAAATAAAACAAATGTTCAGATAATATGCCTAATTTCCTCGTAATTTCGAGAAAATACTAGTTTTATGAAAATTGATATATTTTTGAACATATTCCTTTTAAAGAAAGAATTAGATAGACCTAGCCAGATTCAGATATTTTTTTCTGTTCTCGAATAAAATAGAATTCAAGGATGCTTTTATATATGTAATGAAACTGAGGAAAAAATTAAAATGTATTTTATTTTTCAGGCATCTGTCAGATTACCAAAAACATCCAATTTTGTAGCGACAAAAAAGCATTCTGTAAAGTGGACAATGAAATTCCTAGAGGATTCGAATGCGGGTGCCAGGATGGAGAAAGCTTTGATGAAAATGGAAGTTGCAAAGGTAAGTTTATAATTAATGAATATGTGAAAAATATATATTTAAATGTCTATAATAAGACTTATATAAATTTTGAAGGATATCAATAAATTATTTTATCACTTCATATTACCTCTAATTTGTTGGATACCAATTAGTTCTGAATATTTTTAAATGAATAAGTAAGATTCATTCAATTAACTTGATTAATTTTTCCAAAATCAATGGATTTGTGTATACTTGTCAAATATATGCATGAAATACACTCAAAAGCTATACGTCGAAAAAATAATGCCGATTGTGTTTCTGAACCTAACGCCAAAGAGGTATTCAACAGTGTATACAAGAATGAAAATTCCATTACAAAAGATGAAAATGCCCACTTTACTAGATCTAATTGTTTTTCAAATAAAAGAACAACTAATGTTCAGATAATATAAAAATATTCCTCATAACACACACAAACTTTGAGGAAATACTAGTTTTATGAAAATTGATATATTTTTGAACCTATTCCTTTTAAAGAAAGAATTAGATAGACCTAACCAGATTCAGATAATTTTTTCTGTTCATGAAAAAAATAGAATTCAAGTAAATTATTTTATCACTTCATATTACCTCTAGAACCATGAGTGTGTTTTGAGTGATTTTGAAAATTGTTGTAGGTTATTAGGTTCAATAACTTCAATTATTTATCTCCTCCTTCTAATTTATAAACAATTGAAGAATTTGTTGGATACCAATTGGTTCTGAATATTTTCATATGAATAAGTAAGATTAATTCAATTTACTTAATTATTTTTTCCAAAATCAATTGATTTAAGTATATTTGTTAAATATATGCATGAAATACGCTCAAAAGCAAAAGGTCGAAAAAATAATGCCGATTGTGTTTCTAAACCTAACGCCAAAGAGGTATTCAACAGTGTATACAAGAATGAAAATTCCATTACAAAATAAAAAATGCCCACTTCACTAGATTTAAATTGTTTTCAAATAAATAAACAACTAATGTTAAGATAATATCCAAAAATTCATCATAACACTTTGAGGAAATACTAGTTTTATAAAAAATTGATATATTTTCGAATGTATTCCTTTTGAAGAAATAATTAGATAGACCTACCAGATTCTGATAAATTTTTCTGTTGGTATATAAAATAGAATTCAAAATTGCTTTTATATACGTAATGAAATTGAAGTAGTAAAATTAATATGTATTTTATTTTTCAGGCACGTGTCAGATTACCAAAAACATCCAATTTTGTAGCGATAAAAAAGCATTCTGTAAAGTGAACAATGAAATTCCTGAAGGATTCGAATGCGGGTGCCAGGATGGAGAAAACATTGATGAAAATGGAAGTTGCAAAGGTAAGTTTATAATTGATGAATTAGTGAAAAATATTTTTTAAATGTCTATAATAGAAATTATATAAATTTTAAAGAATATCAGTAAATTATTTTATCACTTCATATTACCTCTATAACCTTAAGTGTGTTTTGAGTCTTTTGAAAATTGTTGTAGTTTATCGGGTTCATTAAATTCAATAATTGATCTCCTCTTTCTATTTTATAAGCAATTAAAGATATTTGTTGGATAGTAATTGGTTCTGAATATTTAATATGAATAAGTAAGATTCATTCAATTTACTTAATCATTTTTTCCAAAATCAATGGATTTGAGTATATTTGTCAAATATATGCATCAAATACGCTAGAAAGCTATAGGTCGAAAAAATAATGCCGATTGTGTTTCTAAACCTGACGCCAAAGAGGTATTCAACAGTGTATGCAAGAATGAAAATTCCATAGTGAAAGATAAAAATGCCCTCTTTACTAAATATAATTGTTTTTCAAATAAAAATAAAATTAATGTTCATATAATAACCAAAATTCCTCATAATATTTTGAGAAAATACTAGTTTTGTGAAAATTGATATTTTTTGAACATAAACCTTTTAAAGAAAGAATTAGATAGACCTAACCAGATTCAGAAAAAAAATCTATTCGTGAATAAAATAGAATTCAAGGATACTTTTATATACTTAATGAAACTGCGGTAAAAAAATTAACATGTATTTTATTTTTCAGGCACCTGCCAGATTACCGAAAACATCCAAGTTTGTAGCGACAAAAAAGCATTCTGTAAAGTGAACAATAAAATTCCTGAAGGATTCGAATGCGGGTGCCAGGATGGAGAAAGCTTTGATGAAAATGGAAGTTGCAAAGGTAAGTTTATATTTGATGAATAAGTGAAAAATATTTTTTTAAATGTCTATAATAAGTCTTATATATAAATTATGAAGGAAATCAGTAAATTATTTTATCACTCCATATTACCTCTAGAACCATGAGTGTGTTTTGAGTGCTTTTGAAAATTGTTGTAGGTTATTAGGTTCATTAACTTCAATTATTTATCTCCTCTTTCTAATTTATAAGCAATTGAAGAAATTTGTTGGATGCCAATTGGTTCTGAATATTTTCATATGAATAAGTAAGATTCATTCAATTTACTTAATTAATTTTTCCAAAATCAATGGATTTGAGTATAATTGTCAAATATATGCATCAAATACGCTAAAAAGCTATAGTTCGAAAAAATAATGCCGATTGTGTTTCTAAATCTGACGCCAAAGAGGTATTCAACAGTGTCTGCAAGAATAAAAATTCCATAACAAAAGATAAAAATACCCAGTTTACTAAATCTATTTGTTTTTCAAATAAAAATAAAACTAATGTTCAGATAATATCTAAAAATTCCTCATAATATATTTTGAGAAAATTCTAGTTTTATTAAAATTAATATATTTTTAAACATATTCCTTTTAAAAAAAGAATTAGATAGACCTTCCAGATTCAGTTCAATTTTTCTGTTCATGAATAAAATAGAATTCAAGGATGCTTTTATATACGTAATGAAACTGAGGTAAAAATATTAACATGTATATTATTTTTCAGACACCTGTCAGATTACCAAAAACATCCGAGTTTGTAACGACAAAAAAGCATTCTGTGAAGTGAACAATGAAATTCCTGGAGGATTCGAATGCGGGTGCCAGGTTGGAGAAAACTTTGATGAAAATGGAAGTTGCAAAGGTATGTTTATAATTGATGAGTAAGTGAAAAATATTTTTTTAAATGTCTATAAAAGGACTTATATAAATTTTGAAGGGTATCAGTAAATTATTTTATCACTTCATATCACCTCTAACACCATGAGTGTGTTTTGAAGCTTTTGAAAATTGTTGTAGGTTATTAAGTTCAATGCCTTCAATTATTTATCTCCTTTTTTTATTTTACAAGCATTTGAAAAAATTTGTTGGATATCAATTGGTTCTGAATATTCTCATGTGAATTTGTAAGTTTCATTCAATTTACTTAATTATTTTTACAAAATCAATGGATTTAAGTATATTTGTTAAATATATGCATCAAATACGCTCAAAAGCTATAGGTCGAAAAAATTAATGCCGATTGTGTTTCTAAACCTGACGCCAAAGAGTTAATCAACAGTGTATGCGAGAATAAAATTCCATAACAAAAGATAGAAATGCCTACTTTAATAATTCTAATTGTTTTTCAAATAAAAATAAAACAAATGTTCAGATAATATGCAAAATTTCCTCGTAATTTCGAGAAAAAACTAGTTTTATGAAAATTGATATATTTTTGAACATATTCCTTTTAAAGAAAAAATTAGATAGACCTAGCCAGATTCAGATATTTTTTTCTGTTCTCGAATAAAATAGAATTCAAGGATGCTTTTATATATGTAATGAAACTGAGGAAAAAATTAAAATGTATTTTATTTTTCAGGCATCTGTCAGATTACCAAAAACATCCAATTTTGTAGTGACAAAAAAGCATTCTGTAAAGTGGACAATGAAATTCCTAGAGGATTCGAATGCGGGTGCCAGGATGGAGAAAGCTTTGATGAAAATGGAAGTTGCAAAGGTAAGTTTATATTTGATGAATAAGTGAAAAATATTTTTTTAAATGTCTATAATAAGTCTTATATATAAATTATGAAGGAAATCAGTAAATTATTTTATCACTCCATATTACCTCTAGAACCATGAGTGTGTTTTGAGTGCTTTTGAAAATTGTTGTAGGTTATTAGGTTCATTAACAACAATTATTTATCTCCTTTTTCTAATTTATAAGCAATTGAAGAAATTTGTTGGATGCCAATTGGTTCTGAATATTTTCATATGAATAAGTAAGATTCATTCAATTTACTTAATTAATTTTTCCAAAATCAATGGATTTGAGTATAATTGTCAAATATATGCATCAAATACGCTCAAAAGCTATAGGTCGAAAAAATAATGCCGATTGTGTTTCTAAATCTGACGCCAAAGAGGTATTCAACAGTGTCTGCAAGAATAAAAATTCCATAAGAAAAGATAAAAATGCCCAGTTTACTAAATCTATTTGTTTTTCAAATAAAAATAAAACTAATGTTCAGATAATATCTAAAAATTCCTCATAATATATTTTGAGAAAATTCTAGTTTTATTAAAATTGATATATTTTTAAACATATTCCTTTTAAAAAAAGATTTAGATAGACCTACCAGATTCAGTTTAATTTTTTTGTTCATGAATAAAATAGAATTCAAGGATGCTTTTATATACGTAATGAAACTGAGGTAAAAATATTAACATGTATATTATTTTTCAGACACCTGTCAGATTACCAAAAACATCCGAGTTTGTAACGACAAAAAAGCATTCTGTGAAGTGAACAATGAAATTCCTGGAGGATTCGAATGCGGGTGCCAGGTTGGAGAAAACTTTGATGAAAATGGAAGTTGCAAAGGTATGTTTATAATTGATGAGTAAGTGAAAAATATTTTTTTAAATGTCTATAAAAGGACTTATATATATTTTGAAGGGTATCAGTAAATTATTTTATCACTTCATATCACCTCTAACACCATGAGTGTGTTTTGAAGCTTTTGAAAATTGTTGTAGGTTATTAAGTTCAATGCCTTCAATTATTTATCTCCTCTTTTTATTTTACAAGCAATTGAAGAAATTTGTTGGATATCATATGGTTCTGAATATTTTCATATGAATTTGTAAGATTCATTCAATTTACTTGATTATTTTTACAAAATCAATGGATTTAAGTATATTTGTTAAATATATGCATCAAATACGCTCAAAAGCTATAGGTCGAAAAAAATAATGCCGATTGTGTTTCTAAACCTGACGCCAAAGAGTTAATCAACAGTGTATGCAAGAATGAAAATTCCATAACAAAAGATAGAAATGCCTACTTTACTAATTCTAATTGTTTTTCAAATAAAAATAAAACAAATGTTCAGATAATATGCAAAATTTCCTCGTAATTTCGAGAAAATACTAGTTTTATGAAAATTGATATATTTTTGAACATATTCCTTTTAAAGAAAGAATTAGATAGACCTAGCCAGATTCAGATATTTTTTTCTGTTCTCGAATAAAATAGAATTCAAGGATGCTTTTATATATGTAATGAAACTGAGGAAAAAATTAAAATGTATTTTATTTTTCAGGCATCTGTCAGATTACCAAAAACATCCAATTTTGTAGCGACAAAAAAGCATTCTGTAAAGTGGACAATGAAATTCCTAGAGGATTCGAATGCGGGTGCCAGGATGGAGAAAGCTTTGATGAAAATGGAAGTTGCAAAGGTAAGTTTATAATTAATGAATATGTGAAAAATATATATTTAAATGTCTATAATAAGACTTATATAAATTTTGAAGGATATCAATAAATTATTTTATCACTTCATATTACCTCTAATTTGTTGGATACCAATTAGTTCTGAATATTTTCATATGAATAAGTAAGATTCATTCAATTAACTTAATTAATTTTTCCAAAATCAATGGATTTGTGTATATTTGTCAAATATATGCATGAAATACACTCAAAAGCTATACGTCGAAAAAATAATGCCGATTGTAACGCCAAAGAGGTATTCAACAGTGTATACAAGAATGAAAATTCCATTACAAAAGATTAAAATGCCCACTTTACTAGATCTAATTGTTTTTCAAATAAAAGAACAACTAATGTTCAGATAATATAAAAAAATTCCTCATAACACACACAAGCTTTGAGGAAATACTAGTTTTATGAAAATTGATATATTTTTGAACCTATTCCTTTTAAAGAGACAATTAGATAGACCTAACCAGATTCAGATAATTTTTTCTGTTCATGAAAAAAATAGAATTCAAGTAAATTATTTTATCACTTCATATTACCTCTAGAACCATGAGTGTGTTTTGAGGGATTTTGAAAATTGTTGTAGGTTATTAGGTTCAATAACTTCAATTATTTATCTCCTCTTTCTAATTTATAAACAATTGAAGAAATTTGTTGGATACCAATTGGTTCTGAATATTTTCATATGAATAAGTAAGATTAATTCAATTTACTTAATTATTTTTTCCAAAATCAATTGATTTAAGTATATTTGTTAAATATATGCATGAAATACGCTCAAAAGCAAAAGGTCGAAAAAATAATGCCGATTGTGTTTCTAAACTTAACGCCAAAGAGGTATTCAACAGTGTATACAAGAATGAAAATTCCATTACAAAATAAAAAATGCCAACTTTACTAGATTAAAATTGTTTTCAAATAAATAAACAACTAATGTTAAGATAATATCCAAAAATTCATCATAACACTTTGAGGAAATACTAGTTTTATAAAAAATTGATATATTTTTGAATGTATTCCTTTTGAAGAAATAATTAGATAGACCTACCAGATTCTGATAAATTTTTCTGTTGGTAAATAAAATAGAATTCAAAATTGCTTTTATATACGTAATGAAACTGAAGTAGTAAAATTAATATGTATCTTATTTTTCAGGCACGTGTCAGATTACCAAAAACATCCAATTTTGTAGCGATAAAAAAGCATTCTGTAAAGTGAACAATGAAATTCCTGGAGGATTCGAATGCGGGTGCCAGGATGGAGAAAACATTGATGAAAATGGAAGTTGCAAAGGTAAGTTTATAATTGATGAATAAGTGAAAAATATTTTTTAAATGTCTATAATAGAACTTATATAAATTTTAAATAATATCAGTAAATTATTTTATCACTTCATATTTCCTCTAGAACCATTAGTGTGTTTTGAGTCTTTTGAAAATTGTTGTAGGTTATCAGGTTCATTAAATTCAATAATTGATCTCCTCTTTCTATTTTATAAGCAATTAAAGATATTTGTTCGATAGTAATTGGTTCTGAATATTTTATATGAATAAGTAAGATTCATTCAATTTACTTAATCATTTTTTCCAAAATCAATGGATTTGAGTATATTTGTCAAATATATGCATCAAATACTCTAGAAAGCTATAGGTCGAAAAAATAATGCCGATTGTGTTTCTAAACTTGACGCCAAAGAGGTATTCAACAGTGTATGCAAGAATGAAAATTCCATAATGAAAGATAAAAATGCCCACTTTACTAAATATAATTGTTTTTCAAATAAAAATAAAATTAATGTTCATATAATAACCAAAATTCCTCATAATATTTTGAGAAAATACTAGTTTTATGAAAATTGATATATTTTGAACATAAACCTTTTAAAGAAAGAATTAGATAGACCTAACCAGATTCAGAAAAAAAATCTATTCGTGAATAAAATAGAATTCAAGGATACTTTTATATACTTAATGAAACTGAGGTAAAAAAATTAACATGTATTTTATTTTTCAGGCACCTGCCAGATTACCGAAAACATCCAAGTTTGTAGCGACAAAAAAGCATTCTGTAAAGTGAACAATAAAATTCCTGAAGGATTCGATTGCGGGTGCCAGGATGGAGAAAGCTTTGATGAAAATGAAAGTTGCAAAGGTAAGTTTATATTTGATGAATAAGTGAAAAATATTTTTTAAATGTCTATAATAAGTCTTATATATAAATTATGAAGGAAATCAGTAAATTATTTTATCACTCCATATTACCTCTAGAACCATGAGTGTGTTTTGAGTGCTTTTGAAAATTGTTGTAGGTTATTAGGTTCATTAACTTCAATTATTTATCTCCTCTTTCTAATTTATAAACAATTGAAGAAATTTGTTGGATACCAATTGGTTCTGAATATTTTCATATGAATAAGTAAGATTAATTCAATTTACTTAATTATTTTTTCCAAAATCAATTGATTTAAGTATATTTGTTAAATATATGCATGAAATACGCTCAAAAGCAAAAGGTCGAAAAAATAATGCCGATTGTGTTTCTAAACCTAACGCCAAAGAGGTATTCAACAGTGTATACAAGAATGAAAATTCCATTACAAAATAAAAAATGCCCACTTTACTAGATTTAAATTGTTTTCAAATAAATAAACAACTAATGTTAAGATAATATCCAAAAATTCATCATAACACTTTGAGGAAATACTAGTTTTATAGAAAATTGATATATTTTTGAATGTATTCCTTTTGAAGAAATAATTAGATAGACCTACCAGATTCTGATAAATTTTTCTGTTGGTAAATAAAATAGAATTCAAAGTTGCTTTTATATACGTAATGAAACTGAAGTAGTAAAATTAATATGTATTTTATTTTTCAGGCACGTGTCAGATTACCAAAAACATCCAATTTTGTAGCGATAAAAAAGCATTCTGTAAAGTGAACAATGAAATTCCTGGAGGATTCGAATGCGGGTGCCAGGATGGAGAAAACATTGATGAAAATGGAAGTTGCAAAGGTAAGTTTATAATTGATGAATAAGTGGAAAATATTTTTTAAATGTCTATAATAGAACTTATATAAATTTTAAATAATATCAGTAAATTATTTTATCACTTCATATTACCTCTAGAACCATTAGTGTGTTTTGAGTCTTTTGAAAATTGTTGTAGGTTATCAGGTTCATTAAATTCAATAATTGATCTCCTCTTTCTATTTTATAAGCAATTAAAGATATTTGTTCGATAGTAATTGGTTCTGAATATTTTATATGAATAAGTAAGATTCATTCAATTTACTTAATCATTTTTTCCAAAATCAATGGATTTGAGTATATTTGTCAAATATATGCATCAAATACTCTAGAAAGCTATAGGTCGAAAAAATAATGCCGATTGTGTTTCTAAACCTGACGCCAAAGAGGTATTCAACAGTGTATGCAAGAATGAAAATTCCATAATGAAAGATAAAAATGCCCACTTTACTAAATATAATTGTTTTTCAAATAAAAATAAAATTAATGTTCATATAATAACCAAAATTCCTCATAATATTTTGAGAAAATACTAGTTTTATGAAAATTGATATATTTTGAACATAAACCTTTTAAAGAAAGAATTAGATAGACCTAACCAGATTCAGAAAAAAAATTTATTCGTGAATAAAATATAATTAAAGGATACTTTTATATACTTAATGAAACTGAGGTAAAAAAATTAACATGTATTTTATTTTTCAGGCACCTGCCAGATTACCGAAAACATCCAAGTTTGTAGCGACAAAAAAGCATTCTGTAAAGTGAACAATAAAATTCCTGAAGGATTCGATTGCGGGTGCCAGGATGGAGAAAGCTTTGATGAAAATGAAAGTTGCAAAGGTAAGTTTATATTTGATGAAAAGGTGAAAAATATTTTTTAAATGTCTATAATAAGTCTTATATATAAATTATGAAGGAAATCAGTAAATTATTTTATCACTCCATATTACCTCTAGAACCATGAGTGTGTTTTGAGTGCTTTTGAAAATTGTTGTAGGTTATTAGGTTCATTAACTTCAATTATTTATCTCCTCTTTCTAATTTATAAACAATTGAAGAAATTTGTTGGATACCAATTGGTTCTGAATATTTTCATATGAATAAGTAAGATTAATTCAATTTACTTAATTATTTTTTCCAAAATCAATTGATTTAAGTATATTTGTTAAATATATGCATGAAATACGCTCAAAAGCAAAAGGTCGAAAAAATAATGCCGATTGTGTTTCTAAACCTAACGCCAAAGAGGTATTCAACAGTGTATACAAGAATGAAAATTCCATTACAAAATAAAAAATGCCCACTTTACTAGATTTAAATTGTTTTCAAATAAATAAACAACTAATGTTAAGATAATATCCAAAAATTCATCATAACACTTTGAGGAAATACTAGTTTTATAGAAAATTGATATATTTTTGAATGTATTCCTTTTGAAGAAATAATTAGATAGACCTACCAGATTCTGATAAATTTTTCTGTTGGTAAATAAAATAGAATTCAAAGTTGCTTTTATATACGTAATGAAACTGAAGTAGTAAAATTAATATGTATTTTATTTTTCAGGCACGTGTCAGATTACCAAAAACATCCAATTTTGTAGCGATAAAAAAGCATTCTGTAAAGTGAACAATGAAATTCCTGGAGGATTCGAATGCGGGTGCCAGGATGGAGAAAACATTGATGAAAATGGAAGTTGCAAAGGTAAGTTTATAATTGATGAATAAGTGAAAAATATTTTTTAAATGTCTATAATAGAACTTATATAAATTTTAAATAATATCAGTAAATTATTTTATCACTTCATATTACTTCTAGAACCATTAGTGTGTTTTGAGTCTTTTGAAAATTGTTGTAGGTTATCGGGTTCATTAAATTCAATAATTGATCTCCTCTTTCTATTTTATAAGCAATTAAAGATATTTGTTGGATAGTAATTGGTTCTGAATATTTTATATGAATAAGTAAGATTCATTCAATTTACTTAATCATTTTTTCCAAAATCAATGGATTTGAGTATATTTGTCAAATATATGCATCAAATACGCTATAAAGCTATAGGTCGAAAAAATAATGCCGATTGTGTTTCTAAACCTGACGCCAAAGAGGTATTCAACAGTGTATGCAAAAATGAAAATTCCATAATGAAAGATAAAAATGCCCACTTTACTAAATATAATTGTTTTTCAAATAAAAATAAAATTAATGTTCATATAATAACCAAAATTCCTCATAATATTTTGGGAAAATACTAGTTTTGTGAAAATTGATATATTTTGAACATAAACCTTTTAAAGAAAGAATTAGATAGACCTAACCAGATTCAGAAAAAAAATCTATTCGTGAATAAAATAGAATTCAAGGATACTTTTATATACTTAATGATACTGAGGTAAAAAAATTAACATGTATTTTATTTTTCAGGCACCTGCCAGATTACCGAAAACATCCAAGTTTGTAGCGACAAAAAAGCATTCTGTAAAGTGAACAATAAAATTCCTGAAGGATTCGAATGCGGGTGCCAGGATGGAGAAAGCTTTGATGAAAATGGAAGTTGCAAAGGTAAGTTTATATTTGATGAATAAGTGAAAAATATTTTTTTAAATGTCTATAATAAGTCATATATAAATTATGAAGGAAATCAGTAAATTATTTTATCACTCCATATTACCTCTAGAACCATGAGTGTGTTTTGAGTGCTTTTGAAAATTGTTGTAGGTTATTAGGTTCATTAACTTCAATTATTTATCTCCTCTTTCTAATTTATAAGCAATTGAAGAAATTTGTTGGATGCCAATTGGTTCTGAATATTTTCATATGAATAAGTAAGATTCATTCAATTTACTTAATTAATTTTTCCAAAATCAATGGATTTGAGTATAATTGTCAAATATATGCATCAAATACGCTCAAAAGCTATAGGTCGAAAAAATAATGCCGATTGTGTTTCTAAATCTGACGCCAAAGAGGTATTCAACAGTGTCTGCAAGAATAAAAATTCCATAACAAAAGATAAAAATGCCCAGTTTACTAAATCTATTTGTTTTTCAAATAAAAATAAAACTAATGTTCAGATTATATCTAAATATTCCTCATAATATATTTTGAGAAAATTCTAGTTTTATTAAAATTAATATATTTTTAAACATATTCCTTTTAAAAAAAGAATTAGATAGACCTACCAGATTCAGTTCAATTTTTCTGTTCATGAATAAAATAGAATTCAAGGATGCTTTTATATACGTAATGAAACTGAGGTAAAAATATTAACATGTATATTATTTTTCAGACACCTGTCAGATTACCAAAAACATCCGAGTTTGTAACGACAAAAAAGCATTCTGTGAAGTGAACAATGAAATTCCTGGAGGATTCGAATGCGGGTGCCAGGTTGGAGAAAACTTTGATGAAAATGGAAGTTGCAAAGGTATGTTTATAATTGATGAGTAAGTGAAAAATATTTTTTTAAATGTCTATAAAAGGACTTATATAAATTTTGAAGGGTATCAGTAAATTATTTTATCTCTTCATATCACCTCTAACACCATGAGTGTGTTTTGAAGCTTTTGAAAATTGTTGTAGGTTATTAAGTTCAATGCCTTCAATTATTTATCTCCTCTTTTTATTTTACAAGCAATTGAAGAAATTTGTTGGATATCAATTGGTTCTGAATATTTTCATATGAATTTGTAAGATTCATTCAATTTACTTAATTATTTTTACAAAATCAATGGATTTAAGTACATTTGTTAAATATATGCATCAAATACGCTCAAAAGCTATAGGTCGAAAAAAATAATGCCGATTGTGTTTCTAAACCTGACGCCAAAGAGTTAATCAACAGTGTATGCGAGAATGAAAATTCCATAACAAAAGATAGAAATGCCTACTTTACTAATTCTAATTGTTTTTCAAATAAAAATAAAACAAATGTTCAGATAATATGCAAAATTTCCTCGTAATTTTGAGAAAATACTAGTTTTTGATATTGATATTGAATTGATATATTTTTGAACATATTCCTTTTAAAGAAAGAATTAGATAGACTTAGCAAGATTCAGATATTTTTTTCTGTTCTCGAATAAAATAGAATTCAAGGATGCTTTTATATATGTAATGAAACTGAGAAAAAAATTTAAAATGTATTTTATTTTTCAGGCATCTGTCAGATTACCAAAAACATCCAATTTTGTAGCGACAAAAAAGCATTCTGTAAAGTGGACAATGAAATTTCTAGAGGATTCGAATGCGGGTGCCAGGATGGAGAAAGCTTTGATGAAAATGGAAGTTGCAAAGGTAAGTTTATAATTAATGAATATGTGAAAAATATATATTTAAATGTCTATAATAAGACTTATATAAATTTTGAAGGATATCAAGAAATTATTTTATCACTTCATATTACCTCTAATTTGTTGGATACCAATTAGTTCTGAATATTTTTAAATGAATAAGTAAGATTCATTCAATTAACTTAATTAATTTTTTCAAAATCAATGGATTTGTGTATACTTGTCAAATATATGCATGAAATTCACTCAAAAGCTATACGTCGAAAAAATAATGCCGATTGTGTTTCTGAACCTAACGCCAAAGAGGTTTTCAACAGTGTATACAAGAATGAAAATTCCATTACAAAAGATGAAAATGCCCACTTTACTAGATCTAATTGTTTTTCAAATAAAAGAACAACTAATGTTCAGATAATATAAAAAAAAATTCTTCATAACACACACACACTTTGAGGAAATACTAGTTTTATGAAAATTGATATATTTTTGAACCTATTCCTTTTAAAGAAAGAATTAGATAGACCTAACCAGATTCAGATAATTTTTTCTGTTCATGAAAAAAATAGAATTCAAGTAAATTATTTTATCACTTCATATTACCTCTAGAACCATGAGTGTGTTTTGAGGGATTTTGAAAATTGTTGTAGGTTATTAGGTTCAATAACTTCAATTATTTATCTCCTCTTTCTAATTCATAAACAATTGAAGAAATTTGTTGGATACCAATTGGTTCTGAATATTTTCATATGAATAAGTAAGATTAATTCAATTTACTTAATTATTTTTTCCAAAATCAATTGATTTAAGTATATTTGTTAAATATATGCATGAAATACGCTCAAAAGCAAAAGGTCGAAAAAATAATGCCGATTGAGTTTCTAAACCTAACGCCAAAGAGGTATTCAACAGTGTATACAAGAATGAAAATTCCATTACAAAATAAAAAATGCCCACTTTACTAGATTTAATTGTTTTTCAAATAAATAAACAACTAATGTTAAGATAATATCCAAAAATTCATCATAACACTTTGAGGAAATACTAGTTTTATAAAAATTGATATATTTTTGAATGTATTCCTTTTGAAGAAATAATTAGATAAACCTACCAGATTCTGATAAATTTTTCTGTTGGTAAATAAAATAGAATTCAAAGTTGCTTTTATATACGTAATGGAACTGAAGTAGTAAAATTAATATGTATTTTATTTTTCAGGCACGTGTCAGATTACCAAAAACATCCAATTTTGTAGCGATAAAAAAGCATTCTGTAAAGTGAACAATGAAATTCCTGGAGGATTCGAATGCAGGTGCCAGGATGGAGAAAACATTGATGAAAATGGAAGTTGCAAAGGTAAGTTTATAATTGATGAATAAGTGAAAAATATTTTTTAAATGTCTATAATAGAACTTATATAAATTTTAAAGAATATCAGTAAATTATTTTATCACTTCATATTTCCTCTAGAACCATTAGTGTGTTTTGAGTCTTTTGAAAATTGTTGTAGGTTATCAGGTTCATTAAATTCAATAATTGATCTCCTCTTTCTATTTTATAAGCAATTAAAGATATTTGTTGGATAGTAATTGGTTCTGAATATTTAATATGAATAAGTAAGATTCATTCAATTTACTTAATCATTTTTTCCAAAATCAATGGATTTGAGTATATTTGTCAAATATATGCATCAAATACGCTCGAAAGCTATAGGTCGAAAAAATAATGATGATTGTGTTTCTAAACCTGACGCCAAAGAGGTATTCAACAGTGTATGCAAGAATGAAAATTCCATAATGAAAGATAAAAATGCCCACTTTACTAAATATAATTGTTTTTCAAATAAAAATAAAATTAATGTTCATATAATAACCAAAATTCCTCATAATATTTTGAGAAAATACTATTTTTATGAAAATTGATATATTTTGAACATAAACCTTTTAAAGAAAGAATTAGATAGACCTAACCAGATTCAGAAAAAAAAATCTATTCGTGAATAAAATAGAATTCAAGGATACTTTTATATACTTAATGAAACTGAGGTAAAAAAATTAACATGTATTTTATTTTTCAGGCACCTGCCAGATTACCGAAAACATCCAAGTTTGTAGCGACAAAAAAGCATTCTGTAAAGTGAACAATAAAATTCCTGAAGGATTCGAATGCGGGTGCCAGGATGGAGAAAGCTTTGATGAAAATGGAAGTTGCAAAGGTAAGTTTATATTTGATGAATAAGTGAAAAATATTTTTTAAATGTCTATAATAGAACTTATATAAATTTTAAAGAATATCAGTAAATTATTTTATCACTCTATATTACCTCTAGAACCATGAGTGTGTTTTGAGTGCTTTTGAAAATTGTTGTAGGTTATTAGGTTCATTAACATCAATTATTTATCTCCTCTTTCTAATTTATAAGCAATTGAAGAAATTTGTTGGATGCCAATTGGTTCTGAATATTTTCATATGAATAAGTAAGATTCATTCAATTTACTTAATTAATTTTTCCAAAATCAATGGATTTGAGTATAATTGTCAAATATATGCATCAAATACGCTCAAAAGCTATAGGTCGAAAAAATAATGCCGATTGTGTTTCTAAACCTGACGCCAAAGAGGTATTCAACAGTGTCTGCAAGAATAAAAATTCCATAACAAAAGATAAAAATGCCCAGTTTACTAAATCTATTTGTTTTTCAAATAAAAATAAAACTAATGTTCAGATAATATCTAAAAATTCCTCATAATATATTTTGAGAAAATTCTGGTTTTATTAAAATTGATATATTTTTAAACATATTCCTTTTAAAAAAAGAATTAGATAGACCTACCAGATTCAGTTTAAATTTTTTGTTCATGAATAAAATAGAATTCAAGGATGCTTTTATATAAGTAATGAAACTGAGGTAAAAATATTAACATGTATATTATTTTTCAGACACCTGTCAGATTACCAAAAACATCCGAGTTTGTAACGACAAAAAAGCATTCTGTGAAGTGAACAATGAAATTCCTGGAGGATTCGAATGCGGGTGCCAGGTTGGAGAAAACTTTGATGAAAATGGAAGTTGCAAAGGTATGTTTATAATTGATGAGTAAGTGAAAAATATTTTTTTAAATGTCTATAAAAGGACTTATATAAATTTTGAAGGGTATCAGTAAATTATTTTATCACTTCATATCACCTCTAACACCATGAGTGTGTTTTGAAGCTTTTGAAAATTGTTGTAGGTTATTAAGTTCAATGCCTTCAATTATTTATCTCCTCTTTTTATTTTACAAGCAATTGAAGAAATTTGTTGGATATCAATTGGTTCTGAATATTTTCATATGAATTTGTAAGATTCATTCAATTTACTTGATTATTTTTACAAAATCAATGGATTTAAGTATATTTGTTAAATATATGCATCAAATACGCTCAAAAGCTATAGGTCGAAAAAAATAATGCCGATTGTGTTTCTAAACCTGACGCCAAAGAGTTAATCAACAGTGTATGCGAGAATGACAATTCCATAACAAAAGATAGAAATGCCTACTTTACTAATTCTAATTGTTTTTCAAATAAAAATAAAACAAATGTTCAGATAATATGCAAAATTTCCTCGTAATTTCGAGAAAATACTAGTTTTATGAAAATTGATATATTTTTGAACATATTCCTTTTAAAGAAAGAATTAGATAGACCTAGCCAGATTCAGATATTTTTTTCTGTTCTCGAATAAAATAGAATTCAAGGATGCTTTTATATATGTAATGAAACTGAGGAAAAAATTAAAATGTATTTTATTTTTCAGGCATCTGTCAGATTACCAAAAACATCCAATTTTGTAGCGACAAAAAAGCATTCTGTAAAGTGGACAATGAAATTCCTAGAGGATTCGAATGCGGGTGCCAGGATGGAGAAAGCTTTGATGAAAATGGAAGTTGCAAAGGTAAGTTTATAATTAATGAATATGTGAAAAATATATATTTAAATTTCTATAATAAGACTTATATAAATTTTGAAGGATATCAATAAATTATTTTATCACTTCATATTACCTCTAATTTGTTAGATACCAATTAGTTCTGAATATTTTTAAATGAATAAGTAAGATTCATTCAATTAACTTAATTAATTTTTCCAAAATCAATGGAGTTGTGTATATTTGTCAAATATATGCATGAAATACACTCAAAAGCTATACGTCGAAAAAATAATGCCGATTGTGTTTCTGAACCTAACGCCAAAGAGGTATTCAACAGTGTATACAAGAATGAAAATTCCATTACAAAAGATGAAAATGCCCACTTTACTAGATCTAAATGTTTTTCAAATAAAAAAACAACTAATGTTCAGATAATATAAAAAAATTCCTCATAACACACACACACACACTTTGAAGAAATACTAGTTTTACGAAAATTGATATATTTTTGAACATATTCCTTTTAAAGAAAGAATTAATATGTATTTTATTTATCAGGCACCTGTCAGATTACCAAAAACATCCAAGTTTGTAACGACAAAAAAGCATTCTGTAAAGTGAACAATGAAATTCCTGGAGGATTCGAATGCGGGTGCCAGGATGAAGAAAACTTTGATGAAAATGGAAGTTGCAAAGGTAAGTTCATAATTTATGAATAAGTGAAAAATATTTTTTTTGAGGTCTATAATAAGATTTATATAAATTTTGAAGGATATCAGTAAATTATTTTATCACTTCATATTACCTCTAGTACCATGAGTGTGTTTTGAGGGATTTTGAAAATTGTTGTAGGTTATTAGGTTCAATAACTTCAATTATTTATCTCCTCTTTCTAATTTATAAACAATTGAAGAAATTTGTTGGATACCATTTGGTTCTGAATATTTTCATATGAATAAGTAAGATTAATTCAATTTATTTAATTATTTTTTCCAAAATCAATGGATTTAAGTATATTTGTTAAATATATGCATGAAATACGCTCAAAAGCAAAAGGTCGAAAAAATAATGCCGATTGTGTTTTAAACCTAACGCCAAAGAGGTATTCAACAGTGTATACAAGAATGAAAATTCCATTACAAAATAAAAAAATGCCCACTTTACTAGATTTAATTGTTTTTCAAATAAATAAACAACTAATGTTAAGATAATATCCAAAAATTCATCATAACACTTTGAGGAAATACTAGTTTTATAAAAATTGATATATTTTTGAATGTATTCCTTTTGAAGAAATAATTAGATAGACCTACCAGATTCTGATAAATTTTTCTGTTCGTAAATAAAATAGAATTCAAAGTTGCTTTTATATACATAATGAAACTGAAGTAGTAAAATTAATATGTATTTTATTTTTCAGGCACGTGTCAGATTACCAAAAACACCCAATTTTGTAGCGATAAAAAAGCATTCTGTAAAGTGAACAATGAAATTCCTGGAGGATTCGAATGCGGGTGCCAGGATGGAGAAAACATTGATGAAAATGGAAGTTGCAAAGGTAAGTTTATAATTGATGAATAAGTGGAAAATATTTTTTAAATGTCTATAATAGAACTTATATAAATTTTGAAGGATATCAGTAAATTATTTTATCACTTCATATTACCTCTAGAACCATTAGTGTGTTTTGAGTCTTTTGAAAATTGTTGTAGGTTATCAGGTTCATTAACTTCAATAATTGATCTCCTCTTTCTATTTTATAAGCAATTAAAGATATTAGTTGGATAGCAATTGGTTCTGAATATTTTATATGAATAAGTAAGATTTATTCAATTTACTTAATCAATTTTTCCAAATCAATGGATTCGAGTATATTTGTCAAATAAATGCATCAAATACGCTCAAAAGCTATAGGTCGAAAAAATAATGCCGATTGTGTTTCTAAACCTGACGCCAAAGAGGTATTCAACAGTGTATGCAAGAATGAAAATTCCATAATGAAAGATACTCGTAAAATGCCCACTTTACTAAATTTAATTGTTTTTCAAATAAAAATAAAATTAATGTTCATATAATATCCAAAAATTCCTCATAATATTTTGAGAAAATACTAGTTTTATGAAAATTGATATATTTTGAACATAAACCTTTTAAAGAAAGAATTAGATAGACTTAACCTGATTCAGAAAAAAATTCTATTCGTGAATAAAATAGAATTCAAGGATACTTTCATATACTTAATGAAATTGAGGTAAAAAAAATAACATGTATTTCATTTTTCAGGCACCTGCCAGATTACCAAAAACATCCAAGTTTGTAGCGACAAAAAAGCATTCTGTAAAGTGAACAATAAAATTCCTGAAGGATTCGAATGCGGGTGCCAGGTTGGAGAAAACTTTGATGAAAATGGAAGTTGCAAAGGTATGTTTATAATTGATGAGTAAGTGAAAAATATTTTTTTAAATGTCTATAAAAGGACTTATATAAATTTTGAAGGGTATCAGTAAATTATTTTATCTCTTCATATCACCTCTAACACCATGAGTGTGTTTTGAAGCTTTTGAAAATTGTTGTAGGTTATTAAGTTCAATGCCTTCAATTATTTATCTCCTCTTTTTATTTTACAAGCAATTGAAGAAATTTGTTGGATATCAATTGGTTCTGAATATTTTCATATGAATTTGTAAGATTCATTCAATTTACTTAATTATTTTTACAAAATCAATGGATTTAAGTACATTTGTTAAATATATGCATCAAATACGCTCAAAAGCTATAGGTCGAAAAAAATAATGCCGATTGTGTTTCTAAACCTGACGCCAAAGAGTTAATCAACAGTGTATGCGAGAATGAAAATTCCATAACAAAAGATAGAAATGCCTACTTTACTAATTCTAATTGTTTTTCAAATAAAAATAAAACAAATGTTCAGATAATATGCAAAATTTCCTCGTAATTTTGAGAAAATACTAGTTTTTGATATTGATATTGAATTGATATATTTTTGAACATATTCCTTTTAAAGAAAGAATTAGATAGACTTAGCAAGATTCAGATATTTTTTTCTGTTCTCGAATAAAATAGAATTCAAGGATGCTTTTATATATGTAATGAAACTGAGAAAAAAATTTAAAATGTATTTTATTTTTCAGGCATCTGTCAGATTACCAAAAACATCCAATTTTGTAGCGACAAAAAAGCATTCTGTAAAGTGGACAATGAAATTTCTAGAGGATTCGAATGCGGGTGCCAGGATGGAGAAAGCTTTGATGAAAATGGAAGTTGCAAAGGTAAGTTTATAATTAATGAATATGTGAAAAATATATATTTAAATGTCTATAATAAGACTTATATAAATTTTGAAGGATATCAAGAAATTATTTTATCACTTCATATTACCTCTAATTTGTTGGATACCAATTAGTTCTGAATATTTTTAAATGAATAAGTAAGATTCATTCAATTAACTTAATTAATTTTTTCAAAATCAATGGATTTGTGTATACTTGTCAAATATATGCATGAAATTCACTCAAAAGCTATACGTCGAAAAAATAATGCCGATTGTGTTTCTGAACCTAACGCCAAAGAGGTTTTCAACAGTGTATACAAGAATGAAAATTCCATTACAAAAGATGAAAATGCCCACTTTACTAGATCTAATTGTTTTTCAAATAAAAGAACAACTAATGTTCAGATAATATAAAAAAAAATTCTTCATAACACACACACACTTTGAGGAAATACTAGTTTTATGAAAATTGATATATTTTTGAACCTATTCCTTTTAAAGAAAGAATTAGATAGACCTAACCAGATTCAGATAATTTTTTCTGTTCATGAAAAAAATAGAATTCAAGTAAATTATTTTATCACTTCATATTACCTCTAGAACCATGAGTGTGTTTTGAGGGATTTTGAAAATTGTTGTAGGTTATTAGGTTCAATAACTTCAATTATTTATCTCCTCTTTCTAATTCATAAACAATTGAAGAAATTTGTTGGATACCAATTGGTTCTGAATATTTTCATATGAATAAGTAAGATTAATTCAATTTACTTAATTATTTTTTCCAAAATCAATTGATTTAAGTATATTTGTTAAATATATGCATGAAATACGCTCAAAAGCAAAAGGTCGAAAAAATAATGCCGATTGAGTTTCTAAACCTAACGCCAAAGAGGTATTCAACAGTGTATACAAGAATGAAAATTCCATTACAAAATAAAAAATGCCCACTTTACTAGATTTAATTGTTTTTCAAATAAATAAACAACTAATGTTAAGATAATATCCAAAAATTCATCATAACACTTTGAGGAAATACTAGTTTTATAAAAATTGATATATTTTTGAATGTATTCCTTTTGAAGAAATAATTAGATAAACCTACCAGATTCTGATAAATTTTTCTGTTGGTAAATAAAATAGAATTCAAAGTTGCTTTTATATACGTAATGGAACTGAAGTAGTAAAATTAATATGTATTTTATTTTTCAGGCACGTGTCAGATTACCAAAAACATCCAATTTTGTAGCGATAAAAAAGCATTCTGTAAAGTGAACAATGAAATTCCTGGAGGATTCGAATGCAGGTGCCAGGATGGAGAAAACATTGATGAAAATGGAAGTTGCAAAGGTAAGTTTATAATTGATGAATAAGTGAAAAATATTTTTTAAATGTCTATAATAGAACTTATATAAATTTTAAAGAATATCAGTAAATTATTTTATCACTTCATATTTCCTCTAGAACCATTAGTGTGTTTTGAGTCTTTTGAAAATTGTTGTAGGTTATCAGGTTCATTAAATTCAATAATTGATCTCCTCTTTCTATTTTATAAGCAATTAAAGATATTTGTTGGATAGTAATTGGTTCTGAATATTTAATATGAATAAGTAAGATTCATTCAATTTACTTAATCATTTTTTCCAAAATCAATGGATTTGAGTATATTTGTCAAATATATGCATCAAATACGCTCGAAAGCTATAGGTCGAAAAAATAATGATGATTGTGTTTCTAAACCTGACGCCAAAGAGGTATTCAACAGTGTATGCAAGAATGAAAATTCCATAATGAAAGATAAAAATGCCCACTTTACTAAATATAATTGTTTTTCAAATAAAAATAAAATTAATGTTCATATAATAACCAAAATTCCTCATAATATTTTGAGAAAATACTATTTTTATGAAAATTGATATATTTTGAACATAAACCTTTTAAAGAAAGAATTAGATAGACCTAACCAGATTCAGAAAAAAAAATCTATTCGTGAATAAAATAGAATTCAAGGATACTTTTATATACTTAATGAAACTGAGGTAAAAAAATTAACATGTATTTTATTTTTCAGGCACCTGCCAGATTACCGAAAACATCCAAGTTTGTAGCGACAAAAAAGCATTCTGTAAAGTGAACAATAAAATTCCTGAAGGATTCGAATGCGGGTGCCAGGATGGAGAAAGCTTTGATGAAAATGGAAGTTGCAAAGGTAAGTTTATATTTGATGAATAAGTGAAAAATATTTTTTAAATGTCTATAATAGAACTTATATAAATTTTAAAGAATATCAGTAAATTATTTTATCACTCTATATTACCTCTAGAACCATGAGTGTGTTTTGAGTGCTTTTGAAAATTGTTGTAGGTTATTAGGTTCATTAACATCAATTATTTATCTCCTCTTTCTAATTTATAAGCAATTGAAGAAATTTGTTGGATGCCAATTGGTTCTGAATATTTTCATATGAATAAGTAAGATTCATTCAATTTACTTAATTAATTTTTCCAAAATCAATGGATTTGAGTATAATTGTCAAATATATGCATCAAATACGCTCAAAAGCTATAGGTCGAAAAAATAATGCCGATTGTGTTTCTAAACCTGACGCCAAAGAGGTATTCAACAGTGTCTGCAAGAATAAAAATTCCATAACAAAAGATAAAAATGCCCAGTTTACTAAATCTATTTGTTTTTCAAATAAAAATAAAACTAATGTTCAGATAATATCTAAAAATTCCTCATAATATATTTTGAGAAAATTCTGGTTTTATTAAAATTGATATATTTTTAAACATATTCCTTTTAAAAAAAGAATTAGATAGACCTACCAGATTCAGTTTAAATTTTTTGTTCATGAATAAAATAGAATTCAAGGATGCTTTTATATAAGTAATGAAACTGAGGTAAAAATATTAACATGTATATTATTTTTCAGACACCTGTCAGATTACCAAAAACATCCGAGTTTGTAACGACAAAAAAGCATTCTGTGAAGTGAACAATGAAATTCCTGGAGGATTCGAATGCGGGTGCCAGGTTGGAGAAAACTTTGATGAAAATGGAAGTTGCAAAGGTATGTTTATAATTGATGAGTAAGTGAAAAATATTTTTTTAAATGTCTATAAAAGGACTTATATAAATTTTGAAGGGTATCAGTAAATTATTTTATCACTTCATATCACCTCTAACACCATGAGTGTGTTTTGAAGCTTTTGAAAATTGTTGTAGGTTATTAAGTTCAATGCCTTCAATTATTTATCTCCTCTTTTTATTTTACAAGCAATTGAAGAAATTTGTTGGATATCAATTGGTTCTGAATATTTTCATATGAATTTGTAAGATTCATTCAATTTACTTGATTATTTTTACAAAATCAATGGATTTAAGTATATTTGTTAAATATATGCATCAAATACGCTCAAAAGCTATAGGTCGAAAAAAATAATGCCGATTGTGTTTCTAAACCTGACGCCAAAGAGTTAATCAACAGTGTATGCGAGAATGACAATTCCATAACAAAAGATAGAAATGCCTACTTTACTAATTCTAATTGTTTTTCAAATAAAAATAAAACAAATGTTCAGATAATATGCAAAATTTCCTCGTAATTTCGAGAAAATACTAGTTTTATGAAAATTGATATATTTTTGAACATATTCCTTTTAAAGAAAGAATTAGATAGACCTAGCCAGATTCAGATATTTTTTTCTGTTCTCGAATAAAATAGAATTCAAGGATGCTTTTATATATGTAATGAAACTGAGGAAAAAATTAAAATGTATTTTATTTTTCAGGCATCTGTCAGATTACCAAAAACATCCAATTTTGTAGCGACAAAAAAGCATTCTGTAAAGTGGACAATGAAATTCCTAGAGGATTCGAATGCGGGTGCCAGGATGGAGAAAGCTTTGATGAAAATGGAAGTTGCAAAGGTAAGTTTATAATTAATGAATATGTGAAAAATATATATTTAAATTTCTATAATAAGACTTATATAAATTTTGAAGGATATCAATAAATTATTTTATCACTTCATATTACCTCTAATTTGTTAGATACCAATTAGTTCTGAATATTTTTAAATGAATAAGTAAGATTCATTCAATTAACTTAATTAATTTTTCCAAAATCAATGGAGTTGTGTATATTTGTCAAATATATGCATGAAATACACTCAAAAGCTATACGTCGAAAAAATAATGCCGATTGTGTTTCTGAACCTAACGCCAAAGAGGTATTCAACAGTGTATACAAGAATGAAAATTCCATTACAAAAGATGAAAATGCCCACTTTACTAGATCTAAATGTTTTTCAAATAAAAAAACAACTAATGTTCAGATAATATAAAAAAATTCCTCATAACACACACACACACACTTTGAAGAAATACTAGTTTTACGAAAATTGATATATTTTTGAACATATTCCTTTTAAAGAAAGAATTAATATGTATTTTATTTATCAGGCACCTGTCAGATTACCAAAAACATCCAAGTTTGTAACGACAAAAAAGCATTCTGTAAAGTGAACAATGAAATTCCTGGAGGATTCGAATGCGGGTGCCAGGATGAAGAAAACTTTGATGAAAATGGAAGTTGCAAAGGTAAGTTCATAATTTATGAATAAGTGAAAAATATTTTTTTTGAGGTCTATAATAAGATTTATATAAATTTTGAAGGATATCAGTAAATTATTTTATCACTTCATATTACCTCTAGTACCATGAGTGTGTTTTGAGGGATTTTGAAAATTGTTGTAGGTTATTAGGTTCAATAACTTCAATTATTTATCTCCTCTTTCTAATTTATAAACAATTGAAGAAATTTGTTGGATACCATTTGGTTCTGAATATTTTCATATGAATAAGTAAGATTAATTCAATTTATTTAATTATTTTTTCCAAAATCAATGGATTTAAGTATATTTGTTAAATATATGCATGAAATACGCTCAAAAGCAAAAGGTCGAAAAAATAATGCCGATTGTGTTTTAAACCTAACGCCAAAGAGGTATTCAACAGTGTATACAAGAATGAAAATTCCATTACAAAATAAAAAAATGCCCACTTTACTAGATTTAATTGTTTTTCAAATAAATAAACAACTAATGTTAAGATAATATCCAAAAATTCATCATAACACTTTGAGGAAATACTAGTTTTATAAAAATTGATATATTTTTGAATGTATTCCTTTTGAAGAAATAATTAGATAGACCTACCAGATTCTGATAAATTTTTCTGTTCGTAAATAAAATAGAATTCAAAGTTGCTTTTATATACATAATGAAACTGAAGTAGTAAAATTAATATGTATTTTATTTTTCAGGCACGTGTCAGATTACCAAAAACACCCAATTTTGTAGCGATAAAAAAGCATTCTGTAAAGTGAACAATGAAATTCCTGGAGGATTCGAATGCGGGTGCCAGGATGGAGAAAACATTGATGAAAATGGAAGTTGCAAAGGTAAGTTTATAATTGATGAATAAGTGGAAAATATTTTTTAAATGTCTATAATAGAACTTATATAAATTTTGAAGGATATCAGTAAATTATTTTATCACTTCATATTACCTCTAGAACCATTAGTGTGTTTTGAGTCTTTTGAAAATTGTTGTAGGTTATCAGGTTCATTAACTTCAATAATTGATCTCCTCTTTCTATTTTATAAGCAATTAAAGATATTAGTTGGATAGCAATTGGTTCTGAATATTTTATATGAATAAGTAAGATTTATTCAATTTACTTAATCAATTTTTCCAAATCAATGGATTCGAGTATATTTGTCAAATAAATGCATCAAATACGCTCAAAAGCTATAGGTCGAAAAAATAATGCCGATTGTGTTTCTAAACCTGACGCCAAAGAGGTATTCAACAGTGTATGCAAGAATGAAAATTCCATAATGAAAGATACTCGTAAAATGCCCACTTTACTAAATTTAATTGTTTTTCAAATAAAAATAAAATTAATGTTCATATAATATCCAAAAATTCCTCATAATATTTTGAGAAAATACTAGTTTTATGAAAATTGATATATTTTGAACATAAACCTTTTAAAGAAAGAATTAGATAGACTTAACCTGATTCAGAAAAAAATTCTATTCGTGAATAAAATAGAATTCAAGGATACTTTCATATACTTAATGAAATTGAGGTAAAAAAAATAACATGTATTTCATTTTTCAGGCACCTGCCAGATTACCAAAAACATCCAAGTTTGTAGCGACAAAAAAGCATTCTGTAAAGTGAACAATAAAATTCCTGAAGGATTCGAATGTGGGTGCCAGGATGGAGAAAGCTTTGATGAAAATGGAAGTTGCAAAGGTAAGTTTATATTTGATTAATAAGTGAAAAATATTTTTTTAAATGTCTATAATAAGTCTTATATATAAATTTTGAAGGAAATCAGTAAATTATTTTATCACTCCATATTACCTCTAGAACCATGAGTGTGTTTTGAGTGCTTTTGAAAATTGTTGTAGGTTATGTTGTAGGTGTATTTTTCCGTTCGTAACTAATACTTAAAGTAACATTTAAAATACAATACATAATCCCTTGTTATCACGAACTCGGATTATACGAACCCTCGGTTTGCGCGAACCGTTTCTTTTCCCCCGGTAAATTTCAGTGCTTTCCAAAGAGATTTTGCCGGTTAAGACGAAATATTCGGTTATGACGAAATACGAATTAAATTTAGCCCCCAGCAGAACTAATCAATCGGTTAAAACGAATTCTAATATGTTTTTAAAGGCGAGTTATAAGTAAAACAATTAAACTATCACTTTATAACTAAGTAAAACTAAACTATAACAACTATTAAAACAACAAAAAACGCCGTTGATATCAAGTATTGGCTCTCTTTGTCTTTTTTGTAAACATTCGTCCTTTGTTTGTTATGATGACTCATTTTCTATGAAACCATCCCCTCGGGGTCGTTCCATGTACTCAATCAGTGGAAAATTTCGATTCTATTGTGCCAGTATTGCTGTTTCTCTCGACTGATAAATGTAGGGCCCATGGTGACCCCTGCCAGCCAGCAGCCAAGGAGCGCACGCTTTCACGGAATTTCACAGAATATTATATTATTCTTATTTTTATACAAAACATATATTTAAAAATATTAAATATAATATAAATAATAAAAATATATTCTGTGAATAATAATCTGTGTAAATCAAGCTCTCAGAAGAAAAAGGACTTATTTCTATTTGTTATATCTTTTTTATAACCGAGTAATTGATTGTATTATAAAAATAATGCGCTGGAAATAAAAATTATTAAATTCTAAATAATCGAAGTGTGAATTGTTTGAGCTTCCATAAAAAAAACCTACATGAACATGTCATCTAAACCGCGAAAAAAAAGCGCCATTGATTTTCTTTAAAAAGGAAAATTTTGGACGAAGTTGCACGTGGAGTGTTATCTAAGTCGCAAATTGCTGAAAATTTTCAAATTGCGAAATCCACATTATCAACCATTCTAAAAAACAAAGAAAAAATAGATGTGGCTGTTGCCTCAGGGTCTTCGAGCTCTTCAAAACGACTTCGAAAAGCATCCCATCAAGACGTGGAAGATGAGCTTTTAAAATGGTTTAAAAAAAGTAGACAAAATAATATTCCTGTATCCGGCGCACTTGTCAAAGAAAAGGCTAAAGAAATAAGTGTCTCATTGGGTGTGGAAAAAAACATCTGATTCGTTTTAACTTCCAGAAACAATGCTTGATGAGCCTGAAGAATGGACCAAACTCCTTTCAGCTACAAACCCATCTGAGACTTTGACTTTCCTGGAGTATGTTGCCCTGGATGAAGGGTTGGAAATTTGCGGTTGACCCGAATTAGAAGAAAAGAAGAAGAAGAAACAGAAGACGATGAGGTGAAAGAAGAGATAATGATGCCTACTAGAGGGGAAGTAATCGCGGCCCTCGAAACCCTCCAGAAGCTGTCCAAAACCTCTGCGGATATTGATGTTCATTTTGAAGATGACCTGGATAAAATAAGAAGGGAGTGTCTGAAACAGTGCCCAATCAAATACCACCAAAAAACTATAACAGACTTTCTGAAGCCTGCAGAGAAAACCCAGATATAGGATACTCTATGCATACTGCATATGCTGCATACACATAAACATTGTATGTACCAAGTATATTATGTAAGTTGTTTCTTTTGTTGTTCTCTTTATTTGTGTTTTGAAATAAACTTATATTCTCATGTTATTGCCTTACATTGTGATTATATTATCCATATTGTCTTTTTAAAAAAATACTTTATGTACATACATATACATAATTGTTGTTCCTTAAAATTATAAAATATTTTCATTAATATTGTTTTCAAATAAATATATTCGTTATTCCTCAGAAATGTAGTTTTCTTACTCATCAGTAATACATAAGTACAACCCCCAAATACAACGAATTCAATTCGTCTAAAACGAATTCGGTTTATACGAATTCGGTATATATTCTTTTAAGACGAAAAGGGTATTTCGTTCTCCCGTTGAGTTCGTCTTAACGAGGGATTACTGTATAACGCGGCTGATGATTGTAAAACGAAAATTGCAATTATACCGCGAATGTTTCTCTTATAAAAATCGAAATTTATTTTTAAAGAGAAATAGCGACCATTTCTAACTTGAAGGATGAAGTATGGAAAGGTGAAACATGAAGAGTAATGGCGAACGGAAAAATAAAAAGTGTCCAGGGACGGGAATCGAACCCACACCCTTCTGCTTACCGGGCAGGTGCCTTGTCCACTCGGCTACCCTGGACGTATTTTTCCGTTCGTAACTAATACTTAAAGTAACATTGAAAATACAATATAACGCGGCTGGGGATTGTAAAACGAAAATTGCAATTATACCGCGAATGTTTCTCTTATAAAAATCGAAATTCATTTTTAAAGAGAAATAGCGACCATTTCTAACTTTAAGGATGAAGTATGGAAAGGTGAAACATGAAGAGTAATGGCGAACGGAAAAATAAAAAGTGTCCAGGGGCGGGAATCGAACCCACACCCTTCTGCTTACAGGGTAGGTGCCTTGTCCACTCGGCTACCCTGGACGTATTTTTCCGTTCTTAACTAATACTTAAAGTAACATTTAAAATACAATATAACGCGGCTGATGATTGTAAAACGAAAATTGCAATTATACCGCGAATGTTTCTCTTATAAAAATCGAAATTTATTTTTAAAGAGAAATAGCGACCATTTCTAACTTTAAGGATGAAGTATGGAAAGGTGAAACATGAAGAGTAATGGCGAACGGAAAAATAAAAAGTGTCCAGGGGCGGGATCATACCCACACCCTTCTGCTTACCGGGCAGGTGCCTTGTGCACTCGGCTACCCTGGACGTATTTTTCCGTTCGTAACTAATACTTAAAGTAACATTTAAAATACAATATAACGCGGCTGATGATTGTAAAACGAAAATTGCAATTATACCGCGAATGTTTCTCTTATAAAAATCGAAATTTATTTTTAAAGAGAAATAGCGACCATTTCTAACTTTAAGGATGAAGTATGGAAAGGTGAAACATGAAGAGTAATGGCGAACGGAAAAATAAAAAGTGTCCAGGGGCGGGAATCGAACCCACACCCTTCTGCTTACCGGGCAGGTGCCTTGTCCACTCGGCTACCCAGGACGTATTTTTCCGTTCGTAACTAATACTTAAAGTAACATTTAAAATACAATATAACGCGGCTGATGATTGTAAAACGAAAATTGCAATTATACCGCGAATGTTTCTCTTATAAAAATCGAAATTTATTTTTAAAGAGAAATAGCGACCATTTCTAACTTTAAGGATGAAGTATGGAAAGGTGAAACATGAAGAGTAATGGCGAACGGAAAAATAAAAAGTGTCCAGGGGCAGAATCGAACCCACACCCTTCTGCTTACCGGGCAGGTGCCTTGTCCACTCGGCTACCCTGGACGTATTTTTCCGTTCGTAACTGATACTTAAAGTAACATTTAAAATACAATATAACGCGGCTGATGATTGTAAAACGAAAATTGCAATTATACCGCGAATGTTTCTCTTATAAAAATCGAAATTTATTTTTAAAGAGAAATAGCGACCATTTCTAACTTTAAGGATGAAGTATGGAAAGGTGAAACATGAAGAGTAATGGCGAACGGAAAAATAAAAAGTGTCCAGGGGCGGGAATCGAACCCACACCCTTCTGCTTACCGGGCAGGTGCCTTGTCCACTCGGCTACCCTGGACGTATTTTTCCGTTCGTAACTAATACTTAAAGTAACATTTAAAATACAATATAACGCGGCTGATGATTGTAAAACGAAAATTGCAATTATACCGCGAATGTTTCTCTTATAAAAATCGAAATTTATTTTTAAAGAGAAATAGCGACCATTTCTAACTTTAAGGATGAAGTATGGAAAGGTGAAACATGAAGAGTAATGGCGAATGGAAAAATAAAAAGTGTCCAGGGGCGGGAATCGAACCCACACCCTTCTGCTTACCGGGCAGGTGCCTTGTCCACTCGGCTACCCAGGACGTATTTTTCCGTTCGTAACTAATACTTAAAGTAACATTTAAAATACAATATAACGCGGCTGATGTGGACAAGGCACCTGCCCGGTAAGCAGAAGGGTGTGGGTTTGATTCCCGCCCCTGGACACTCTTTATTTTTCCGTTCGCCATTACTCTTCATGTTTCACCTTTCCATACTTCATCCTTAAAGTTAGAAATGGTCGCTATTTCTCTTTAAAAATAAATTTCGATTTTTATAAGAGAAACATTCGCGGTATATTTGCAATTCACGTTTTACAATCATCAGCCGCGTTATATTGTATTTTAAATGTTACTTTAAGTATTAGTTACGAACGGAAAAATACGTCCAGGGTAGCCGAGTGGACAAGGCACCTGCCCGGTAAGCAGAAGGGTGTGGGTTCGATTCCCTCCCCTGGACACTTTTTATTTTTCCGTTCGCCATTACTCTTCATGTTTCACCTTTCCATACTTCATCCTTAAAGTTAGAAATGGTCGCTATTTCTCTTTAAAAATAAATTTCGATTTTTATAAGCGAAACATTCGCGGTATAATTTCAATTTTCGTTTTACAATCATCAGCCGCGTTATAATGTGTTTTAAATGTTACTTTAAGTATTAGTTACGAACGGAAAAATACGTCCAGGGTAGCCGAGTGGACAAGGCACCTGCCCGGTAAGCAGAAGGGTGTGGGTTCGATTCCCGCCCCTGGACACTTTTTATATTTATACGTTCGCCATTACTCTTCATGTTTCAACTTTCCATACTTCATCCTTAAAGTTAGAAATGGTCGCTATTTCTCTTTAAAAATAAATTTCGATTTTTATAAGAGAAACATTCGCGGTATAATTGCAATTTTCGTTTTACAATCATCAGCCGCGTTATATTGTATTTTAAATGTTACTTTAAGTATTAGTTACGAACGGAAAAATACGTCCAGGGTAGCCGAGTGGACAAGGCACCTGCCCGGTAAGCAGAAGGGTTTGGGTTCGATTCCCGCCCCTGGACACTTTTTATTTTTCCGTTCGCCATTACTCTTCATGTTTCACCTTTCCATACTTCATTCTTAAAGTTAGAAATGGTCGCTATTTCTCTTTAAAAATAAATTTCGATTTTTATAAGAGAAACATTCGCGGTATAATTACGCTCAAAAGCTAAAGGTCGAGAAAATAATGCCGATTGTGTTTCTAAACCTGACGCCAAAGAGGTATTCAACAGTGTATGCAAGAATGAAAATTCCATAATGAAAGATACTCGTAAAATGCCCACTTTACTACATATAATTGTTTTTCAAATAAAAATAAAACTGCAATTATACCGCGAATGTTTCTTTTATAAAAATCGAAATTTATTTTTAAAGAGAAATAGCGACCATTTCTAACTTTAAGAATGAAGTATGGAAAGGTGAAACATGAAGAGTAATGGCGAACGGAAAAATAAAAAGTGTCCAGGGGCGGGAATCGAACCCAAACCCTTCTGCTTACCGGGCAGGTGCCTTGTCCACTCGGCTACCCTGGACGTATTTTTCCGTTCGTAAATAATACTTAAAGTAACATTTAAAATACAATATAACGCGGCTGATGATTGTAAAACGAAAATTGCAATTATACCGCGAATGTTTCTCTTATAAAAATCGAAATTTATTTTTAAAGAGAAATAGCGACCATTTCTAACTTTAAGGATGAAGTATGGAAAGTTGAAACATGAAGAGTAATGGCGAACGTATAAATATAAAAAGTGTCCAGGGGCGGGAATCGAACCCAAACCCTTCTGCTTACCGGGCAGGTGCCTTGTCCACTCGGCTACCCTGGACGTATTTTTCCGTTCGTAACAAGGATTCGAATGCGGGTGCCAGGAGGGAGAAAGCTTTAATGAAAATGGATGTTGCAAAGGTGAGTTTATAATTGAGGAATAAGTGAAAAATATTTTTTTAAATGTATATAATAAGTCTTATATATTAATTTTGAAGGAAATCAGTAAATTATTTTATGATGTACTAGAGCGCCATCTGTTATCAAATTATGAAACTCTTTTAGAGGCGTAATATTATTTTTAAAATAAAACAATTTCTACTGTCCTTACTTTATTTTTAATTTTTCCATCGCAGTAAGGACAGTAGAAATTGTTTTATTTTAAAAAGAATATTACGCCTCTAAAATAATTTTAAATTATTTTATCACTCCATATTACCTCTAGAACCATGAGTGTGTTTTGAGTGCTTTTGAAAATTGTTGTAGGTTATTAGGTTCATTAACTTCAATTATTTATCTCCTCTTTCTATTTTATAATCAATTGAAGAAATTTTTTGGATACCAATTGGTTTTGAATTTTTTCATTTGAATAAGTAAGATTCATTCAATTTACCTAATTAAATTTTCCAAAATAAATGGATTTGAGTTTATTTGTCAAATATATACATCAAATACGCTCAAAAGCAATAGGTCGAAAAAATAATGTAGATGATGTTTCTTAACCTGACGCCAAAGAAGTATTCAACAGTGTATGCAAGAAGGAAAATTCCATAACAAAAGATAAAAATGCCCATTTTACTAAATCTAATTGTTTTTCAAAAAATATAAAACTAATTTTCAGATAATATGCAAAATTTCCTCGTAATTTTGAGAAATACTAGTTTTATGAAAATTAATATATTTTTGAACATATATATATATTAAAAAACGAAAGAAAAAAATAAAAGATAAAAAGATCAGGTGTTGAAATCAATATTAAAAATGGCATATCCTGACCAGGAGCAAATGTGCTTTTCAGAAGGCAGAGCGCCATCTGGTGGAACAGAAATCAACTAAACATTGATTTAGCCTGTTCCCTGATATTTGGCCAACCCAATTTCTTGATAAATCAAGAAAAGCCATCCACGAACGCGTTTCGCGCTTTTGGCGCTCGTCAGCGTGGAGTAGGCTGAACCATTGCGACCAAAAAAGATTTTTTGATCCCAATGGCTTCCCGAAAAACCAAGAAATGTGGATGGCTTTTCTTGATTTATCAAGAAATTGGGTTGGCCAAATATCAGGGAACAGGCTAAATCAATGTTTAGTTGATTTCTGTTCCACCAGATGGCGCTCTGCCTTCTGAAAAGCACATTTGCTCCTGGTCAGGATATGCCATTTTTAATATTGATTTCAACACCTGATCTTTTTATCTTTTATTTTTTTCTTTCGTTTTTTAATGTGCTAAGCGTATTTACGCAAGTTTGGCCTTAAATACCCATTTCTTGGTTTTTCGGGAAGCCATTGGGATCAAAAAATCTTTTTTGGTCGCAATGGTTCAGCCTACTCCACGCTGACGAGCGCCAAAAGCGCGAAACGCGTTCGTGGATGGCTTTTCTTGATTTATCAAGAAATTGGTTTGGCCAAATATCAGGGAACAGGCTAAATCAATGTTTAGTTGATTTCTGTTCCACCAGATGGCGCTCTGCCTTCTGAAAAGCACATTTGCTCCTGGTCAGGATATGCCATTTTTAATATATATATATATATATATATATTCCTTTTACAGAAAGAATTAGATAGACCTAACCAGATTCAGATAATATTTTCTGTTCGCGAATAAAATAGAATTCAAGGATGCTTTTATATATGTAATGAAACTGAGGAAAAATTAAAATGTATTTTATTTTTCAGGCACCTGTCAGATTACCAAAAACATCCAATTTTGTAGCGACAAAAAAGCATTCTGTAAAATGAACAATGAAATTCCTGGAGGATTCGAATGCGGGTGCCAGGATGGAGAAAGCTTTGATGAAAATGGAAGTTGCAAAAGTAAGTTTATAATTGATGAATATGTGAAAAAAAAATTAAAATGTCTATAATAAAACTTATATAAATTTTGAAGGATATCAGTAAATTAATTTTATCACTTCATATTACCTCTAGAACCATGAGTATGTTTTGAGAGGTTTTGAAAATTGTTGTAGGTTATTTGGTTCAACAACTTCAAATATTTATCTCCTCTTCCTATTTTATAAGCAATTGAAGAAATCTGTTGGATACCAATTGGTTCTGAATATTTTCATATGAATAAAAAGATTCATTCACTTTACTCTAATTAATTTTTCCAAAATCAATGGAATTGTGTATATTTGTCAAATATATGCATGAAATACACTCAAAAGCTATACGTCAAAAAAATAATGCCGATTGTGTTTCTAAACCTAACGCCAAAGATGTATTCAACAGTGTATACAAGAATGAAAATTCCATTACAAAAGATAAAAAATGCCCACTTTACTAGATCTAATTGTATTTCAAATAAAAAAACAACTAATGTTCATATAATATCCAAATATTCTTCATAACACTTTGAGGAAATACTAGTTTTTTGAAAATTTAAATATTTTTGAACATATTCCTTTTAAAAAAAGATTTAGATATACCTAACCAGATTCAGATAGAATTTTATGTTCGTGAATAAAATAGAATTCAAGGATGCTTTTATATACGTAATAAAACTGAAGTAGTAAAATTAATATGTATTTTATTTTTCAGGCACGTGTCAGATTACCAAAAACATCCAATTTTGTAGCGATAAAAAAGCATTCTGTAAAGTGAACAATAAAATTCCTGGAGGATTCGAATGCGGGTGCCAGGATGGAGAAAACATTGATGAAAATGGAAGTTGCAAAGGTAAGTTTATAATTGATGAATAAGTGAAAAATATTTTTTAAATGTCTATAATAGAACTTATATAAATTTTGAAGGATATCAGTAAATTATTTTATCACTTCTTATTACGTCTACCACCATGAGTGTGTTTTGAGGGCTTTTGAAAATTGTTGTAGGTTATTAGGTTCAATACCTTCAGTTATTTATCTCCTCTTTCTATTTTACAAGCAATTGAAGAAATTTGTTGGATATCAATTGGTTCTGAATATTTTCATATGAATTTGTAAGATTCATTCAATTTACTTAATTAATTTTTACAAAATCAATGGATTTAAGTATATTTGTCAAATATATTCACCAAATACGCTCTAAAGCAATAGGTCGAAAAAATAATGTAGATGATGTTTCTTAACCTGACGCCAAAGAAGTATTCAACAGTGTATGCAAGAAGGAAAATTCCATAACCAAAGATAAAAATGCCCATTTTACTAAATCTAATTGTTTTTCAAAAAATATAAAACTAATTTTCAGATAATATGCAAAATTTCCTCGTAATTTTGAGAAATACTAGTTTTATGAAAATTAATATATTTTTGAACATATATATATATATATATATATTCCTTTTAAAGAAAGAATTAGATAGACCTAACCAGATTCAGATAATTTTTTCTGTTCGCGAATAAAATAGAATTCAAGGATGCTTTTATATATGTAATGAAACTGAGGAAAAATTAAAATGTATTTTATTTTTCAGGCACCTGTCAGATTACCAAAAACATCCAATTTTGTAGCGACAAAAAAGCATTCTGTAAAGTGAACAATGAAATTCCTGGAGGATTCGAATGCGGGTGCCAGGATGGAGAAAGCTTTGATGAAAATGGAAGTTGCAAAAGTAAGTTTATAATTGATGAATATGTGAAAAAAAAATTTAAAATGTCTATAATAAAACGTATATAAATTTTAAAGGATATCAGTAAATTAATTTTATCACTTCATATTACCTCTAGAACCATGCGTATGTTTTGAGAGGTTTTGAAAATTGTTGTAGGTTATTTGGTTCAACAACTTCAAATATTTATCTCCTCTTTCTATTTTATAAGCAATTGAAGAAATCTGTTGGATACCAATTGGTTCTGAATATTTTCATATGAATAAAAAGATTCATTCACTTCACTCTAATTAATTTTTCCAAAATCAATGGAATTGTGTATATTTGTCAAATATATGCATGAAATACACTCAAAAGCTATACGTCAAAAAAATAATGCCGATTGTGTTTCTAAACCTAACGCCAAAGATGTATTCAACAGTGTATACAAGAATGAAAATTCCATTACAAAAGATAAAAAAATGCCCACTTTAATAGATCTAATTGTTTTTCAAATAAAAAAACAACTAATGTTCATATAATATCCAAAAATTCTTCATAACACTTTGAGGAAATACTAGTTTTTTGAAAATTTAAATATTTTTGAACATATTCCTTTTAAAAAAAGAATTAGATATACCTAACCAGATTCAGATAAAATTTTATGTTCGTGAATAAAATAGAATTCAAGGATGCTTTTATATACGTAATAAAACTGAAGTAGTAAAATTAATATGTATTTTATTTTTCAGGCACGTGTCAGATTACCAAAAACATCCAATTTTGTAGCGATAAAAAAGCATTCTGTAAAGTGAACAATAAAATTCCTGGAGGATTCGAATGCGGGTGCCAGGATGGAGAAAACATTGATGAAAATGGAAGTTGCAAAGGTAAGTTTATAATTGATGAATAAGTGAAAAATATTTTTTAAATGTCTATAATAGAACTTATAAAATTTTGAAGGATATCAGTAAATTATTTTATCACTTCTTATTACGTCTACCACCATGAGTGTGTTTTGAGGGCTTTTGAAAATTGTTGTAGGTTATTAGGTTCAATACCTTCAGTTATTTATCTCCTCTTTCTATTTTACAAGCAATTGAAGAAATTTGTTGGATATCAATTGGTTCTGAATATTTTCATATGAATTTGTAAGATTCATTCAATTTACTTAATTAATTTTTACAAAATCAAAGGATTTAAGTATATTTGTCAAATATATTCACCAAATACGCTCTAAAGCTATAGGTCGAAAAAATAATGCCGATTGTGTTTCTAAACCTGACGCCAAAGAGGTATTCAACAGTGTTTGCAAGAATGAAAATTACATAACAAAAGATAGAAATGCCTACTTTACTAAATATAATTGTTTTTCAAATTAAAATGAAACTATGGTTCAGATAATATCCAAAAATTCCTCATAATATTATATATAAATTTTGAGAAAATACTAGTTTTATAAAAATTGATATATTTTTAAATGTATTCCTTTTAAAGAAAGAATTAGATAGACCTACCAGATTCAGATAAATTTTTCTGTTCATGAATAAAATAAAATTCAAGGATTCTTTTATATACATAATGAAACTGAAGTAGATAAAATTAAAATGTATTTTATTTTTCAGGCACCTGTCAGATTACCAAAAACATCCAATTTTGTAGCGATAAAAAAGCATTCTGTAAAGTGAACAATGAAATTCCTGGAGGATTCGAATGCGGGTGCCAGGATGAAGAAATCTTTGATGAAAATGGAAGTTGCAAAGGTAAGTTTATAATTGATTAATAAGTGAAAAATATTTTTTTTTATGTCTATAATAAGACTTATATAAATTTTGAAGGATATCAGTAAATTATTTTATCACTTCATATTACCTCTAGAACCATGAATGTGTTTTGAGAGCTTTTGAAAATTGTTGTAGGTTATTAGGTTCATTAACTTCAATTATTAATCTCCTCTTTCTATTTTATAAGCAATTGAAGAAATTTGTTGGATACCAATTGGTTCTGAATATTTTCATATAAATAAGTAAGATTTATTCAATTTACCTAATTAATTTTTCCAAAATCAATGTATTTGAGTATATTTGTCAAATATATGCATCAAATACGCTCAAAAGCAATAAGTCGAAAAAATAATGCTGATTGTTTTTAAACCTGACTTCAAAGAGGTATTCAACAGTGTATGCAAGAAGGAAAATTCCATAATAAAAGATAAAAATGTCCACTTTACTAAATCTAATTGTTTTTCAAATAAAAATGAAACTAATGTTCAGATAATATGCAAAATATCCTCGTAATTTTGAGAAATTACTAGTTTTATGAAAATTGATATATTTTTGAACATATTACTTTTGAAGAAAGAATTAGATAGACCTAACCAGATTCAGATATTTTTCTGTTCGTGAATAAAATAGAATTCAAGGATGCTTTATATATGTAATGAAACTGAGGAAAAAATTAAAATATATTTTATTTTTCAGGCACCTGTCAGATTACCAAAAACATCCAATTTTGTAGCGACAAAAAAGCATTCTGTAAAGTGACCAATGAAATTCCTGGAGGATTCGAATGCGGGTGCCAGGATGGAGAAAGCTTTGATGAAAATGGAAGTTGCAAAGGTAAGTTTATAATTGATGAATAAGTGAAAAATATTTTTTAAATGTCTATAATAATACATATATAAATTTTGAAGTATATCAGTAAATTATTTTATCTATTCATATTACCTCTAGAACCATGAGTGTGTTTTGAGAGCTTTTTAAAATTATTGTAGGGTATTAGGTTTATTAACTTCAATTATTTATCTCCTCTTTCTATTTTATAAGCAATTGAGTTAATTTGTTGGCTACCAATTGGTTATGAATATTTTCATATGAATAAGTAAGATTCATTCAATTTACCTAATTAATTTTTCCAAAACAATGGATTTGAGTATAATTGACAAATATATGCATCAAATACGCTCAAAAGCTATAGGTCGAAAAAATAATTACGATTGTGTTTCTAAACCTGACGCCAAAGAGGTATTCAACAGTGTCTGCAAGAATGAAAATTCCATAACAAATTATAAAACTACCCACTTTACTGAAATCTAATTGTTTTTCAAATAAAAATAAACCTAATGTTCAGATAATATCCAAAAATTCCTCATTATATATTGAGAAAATACTAGTTTCATGAAAATTGATATATTTTTGAATGTATTCCTTCTAAAGAAAGAATTAGATAGACCTAACCAGATTCAGATAAATTTTTCTGTTCTTGAATAGAATAGAATTCAAGGATACTTTTATATACGTTGTAAGAAAGCCTAGGCAAATTTTGCAAGATTAAAAGAAAGAAGACTTCATGCAAACTAGGCTTTTGAAAAAAGGTCTATGCAAATCAACTTCCACAGATAAAAATTAGTACAGCGATTTTCCTATAAAAACTAGGATAACATCAAGTGCCAGAAGAGTCCACAAGAAGACGAAGCTTTGCGCGCTTCGAGTGAGCAGCTGGGATTGTCTCGCTGTCCTTGTTTTAGTTCCTTTGGCTTTAACTGTTTTAATTGTTAACTTTCCTTCTTTGAAATAAATAGTTTTACGAAGTTTATCTCCTATTATTCTAGCAAAGTAGGTAGAAAGAACCAACTTGGACAGAACACTTAAATTGTTATATGAAGGTAGCGGACCTTCTTAGTATTCTCGTTCCGCTACCTAACATTTTTTGGTGAGCCCCAGACGTGATTCTGCTCAAGTGGATTATTGTTTATTGGAGATATATTGGAAATGAAGTTTAAAGTGAAGCTAAAGTTTGAAGTGAAGTGAAGTCTAAAGAAGTGTAGCTGAAGCTAAAGTTTAAAGTCAAAAGGATAAAGTTCAAGAAGTTGAAGTTTGAATAAGAAGAAGTTGAAAGGATACAATGGCTCTAAGTTTGTGTATCAGGAAGCGAGCCCCCTTGAGAAGTCAAGTTACAAAAATTTCGAGGAAATTATTTCTAATTTGGGAAGTGAATCCAAGGACTATTTCAAGGCAACTGTTGGAGTAAGAAGAATCCAGGATGTGCAGAAAGTACTGCTGTCGTCTGATAAGGAGATAATCGACATTTTGGCAGAAGATGATGAAGCGGATCTAGAAAAGGAAATGGATGATTGTGCGCATTATCAAGAAATCATAATTGAAGCAATTGTCGCTTTTGAAGATGCTCAAAAAAAGTTGCAAAGGAAGTTGTAGTTCAAGATTCTTTTCCAGATATTACAAAGAAAATAAGGTTTCCCACCATTGAATTACCGAAGTTTAGTGGTAATTTGATAGATTGGTTAACTTTTTGGGCTCAATTTGAGAAGATTCATCTTGATATCAGACTAAAGGATAGCGACAAGTTCTATTATTTACTTCAAAGTTTGAGTGTAGACACTGAGGCCTATAAAATCGTATCTATTTATCCGCTTACTGAAGAAAATTATTCTAAGGCGATTGATGCTTTAAGAAGACGTTATGCTAATCCTGATTTGTTGTTACAAGTATATGTGAGAGAACTGCTCAAGTTGGTCATAAATAGTGCTAGCGGAAAGAAAAAAAATATCTTTTCATGAGCTATATTATAAACTTCAATCTTATTTTGGTTCTTTAAAAAGTTTGAATTTGGATAGTGCAAGCCCAGACACATGGCTGTATCCCTTAGTGGGATCGTGTCTATCTGACGAACTATTGCTAACGTGGCAACGAAGATCTCAGTTCATCAAGCTTGATGTTGAACATCAGACGAGATTGGATCAACTGATGGACTTTTTGGAAAGGGAGATTTTGATTCAACAGAATATCTAGTTAGCTAAAGGCGGTTTCCAAATTGCTGAAACTTCCGACCAAGAAAGAAAGAATTGATTTAATAAGAAGAAAAATGATATTCCAACGGTGACCGGATTACAACAAACAGAATTAGGCGGATGTATATTTTGTGAGAAAAAGCATGCGAGTCAAAATTGTTTTGCCGCCTAAAAAGATGTCTTTAGAAGAAAAAATAAAAGTCATCCGTGAAAAGAAGGTTTGCTTCAAATGCTTAAAGGGACGCCATCTTGCTAGATATTGCAGAACAAGGGTTAGGTGCTACAACTGTGGCTTTTTAATTATGTGCACTCGAGGAGATAGAAATAATAAAGAGGCTGCTCAATTGGGAATTGAACCAGAATTGACTAATCAAAATTCAGAAAGGGTTAAACAACGGGTTTCACATCGAGAAAATTTTGAATCTTTTGATGCTACGGTGAAACCAAACGAAGATCTGAAAAAGCATAATGATTGTTCCAACCATGTTTGTCAGCGGAATGTTGCTCTTTAGACATTGATGTTGAATGTTATTGCACCAAAGGGGAGGAAATTAGTGCGTGCCTTTCTTGATTCAGGTTCTCAACACACTTATATTTTGAAGACAACAGCGGAAGAATTAGGACTGAAACCTGTGACGAAAGAGATTGTTCATCATGCTTTATTTGGCGGAATTCAAACAACGGCTGTTACGCATAATTTATATGATGTTCAGTTAAAGGCAGACGATGAAAATTTTGTTTGCAAAGTCACTGTTCGTGATCAGTCAAAGATCTGTCAAGCCCTTCCAAGAATTCCCAAAACAAGTTTAATTTCTAAAGAGTTGGAACAAAGAAAAATTAAAGTTACAGATCTTGGAAATGACAACCCACCAATAGAACTCCTCATCGGTGCAGATATTTACGGAAAATTGTTGACTGGAAAAACGCTGCAACTGGATTGTGGTTTAACAGCTATGCTTACCCATTTTGGTTGGATGTTATTGGGCAGCTTGAAGGAATGGTCTGATGAAGAAAATTCTATGCTAGTTATGTCCATGAATACTATGTTTGGAGATTCAAGACAGGATTTTTCCATCTCGCAACTGTGGGATTTGGATACTATTGGAGTGAGAGATCCGGTAGAGGTGAAATCTTCAGTAGAACAAGAAACTGCTTTTAAAAATGAATTTTTGAAGAACATCTCCAGAAACAAAGATGGACGATACGTGGTTCAATTACCTTGGATAGAGGGTCATCCTCCACTACCTACAAACGAAATTGCTGCGCATAAAAGATTAGTCACTACCACCAGGAAGCTTAAAACTAGCAGTAAATGCGACGAATATGATTATCTTTTCAAGGAATGGGAAAGGGAAGGCTTGATTGAAAATGTAAACAATGCTAAGCCTACTGAAATTGTTCATTATCTTCCACATCGACCTGTTTACAAAGAGAGTGCTTCTACGCCAGTTCGCCCAGTGTTTGATGCGTCGTGCAAAATTGATAAACATCCTTCACTCAACGATTGCTTATGGACTGGAAGCAACTGTGTTGAAAATATTATGGAACTTTTGATGCGCTTTCGAGAAAAAAGAATTGGTTTTACGGCTGATATCAGAGGAGCATTTCAGACTTTTGAGGTTCGAGAAGAAGATAGAGATGCAATGCGATTCCTGTGGTGGCAGAATCAATACGAAAATCAAGTACAAGTATATCGTCATACAAGAGTTATGTTTGGCGCTACATGTAGTCCATTTATTTTGGGAACTGTACTAGAATATCATTTGACTCATATGAACATAGAAGATTCGAAGATCGATGAAAAATTGTTAAACTCTTTTTACATAGATAACAGCGTTGGATCCGAGGATAGTTTGGAATCATATTTAGCTTTTGAAGAAAAATCGATCCAATTATTAAGGGATGCTAAGATGGATTTGAGAATGTGGCAATCAAATGCGGAAGAATTTCAACACGATACGGAAGCCATTACCATGATTCTAGGAGTTCGATGGGATCGAAGAAGAGATTTGTTGTTTATTGATACAAGCAAAATTGATTTGCCGTCGGAAGTGACTAAACGGACAATTTTGTCTACGGTACAACGTATTTTTGATCTTTTCGGTATATTAGGACCAGCGTTGATACCTATGAAATCTCTTTTACAACGGACTTGGATTCAAAAAATTAAATGGGACACACCTATTATTGGCGCTGAAAAAGGTTCTTTTGAAGATTGGTGCAAAAATATACCCTTGCTTACTCAGCTCAAGTTCCCACGTGCTATGATAAAGGACGAGATCGATAAGAGGAGTTGGTCTTTGCACTTGTTTACTGATGCGAGTCGGACAGCTTAATCCGCAGTGGTATTTCTCCGGGTAGAAAATGAAGAAATACAAGTCAGTTTTATGTCCGCTAAAACACGAGTGACTCCAATGAAAAGAGAAATACTCAAAAAGAATAAGAAAACTAGCGAAAGCGAAATGATTGTCAAAGAGATCAGTATTCCTAGACTGGAACTTCTTGCTTGCCTGAATGGTAGCCGGTTACTCTCGACAGTAAAAAGGTCTCTAAACATCACTGATATAAAGGAATTTTATTGGACTGATTCCACAGCGGTTTTGGCTTACCCTTCCAAACAATTGGAGACATATTCAAGGTACGAAGAATCCTGCCGATCTACCATCCAGAGGATGTTCGCCGTCTCAACCTATACAATGGAGATTTAATCCTCCTTTTGCGGCTTGGTGGGGAGGTTGGTGGGAGCGTTTAATTCGCTCTATGAAGAATTTGTTGAATAGAACTGTATCCAGGAAAGGATGGCATTGTTCAAGTTGCCAAATTAAAGACAGGAGGCGGGATTGTAATAAGACCTGTACAACGTCTTTGCCCAATGGAGTTGGATTTTTCGGAAGAGTTTTCGAATCGATTCCAAGATAGTGTTGGATGCTAATTTGGGAAAATTATTTGTCAATAATTTTGTGGGGAGTATGTAAGAAAGCCTAGGCAAATTTTGCAAGATTAAAAGAAAGAAGACTTTATGCAAACTAGGCTTTTGAAAAAAGGTCTATGCAAATCAACTTCCACAGATTAAAATTAGTACAGCGTGTTTCCTATAAAAACTAGGATAACATCAAGTGCCAGAAGAGTCCACAAGAAGACGAAGCTTTGCGCGCTTCGAGTGAGCAGCTGGGATTGTCTCGCTGTCCTTGTTTTAGTTCCTTTGGCTTTAACTGTTTTAATTGTTAACTTTCCTTCTTTGAAATAAATAGTTTTACGAAGTTTATCTCCTATTATTCTAGAAAAGTAGGTAGAGAGAATCAACTTGGACAGAACACTTAAATTGTTATACGAAAGTGGCGGACCTTCCTAGTATTCTCGTTCCGCTACCTAACATACGTAATGAAACTGAGGTAAAAAAATTAACATGTATTTTTTTCAGGCACCTGTCATATTAACAAAAACATGCAAGTTTGTAGCGACAAAAAAGCATTCTGTAAAGTGAACAATGAAATTCCTGGAGGATTCGAATGCGGGTGCCAGGATGGAGAAAATTTTGATGAAAATGGAAGTTGCAAAGGTAAGTTTATAATTGATGAATAAGTGAAAAATATTTTTTTAAATGTCTATAATAAGGCTTCTATAAATTTTGAAGGATATCAGTAAATTATTTTATCACTTCATATTACTTCTAGAAACATGAGTGTGTTTTGAGTGCTTTTGAAAATTGTTGTAGGTTATTAGGTTCATTAACTTCAATTATTTATCTCCTCTTTCTATTTTATAAACAATTGAAGAAATTTGTTGGATACCTATTGGTTCTGAATATTTTCATATAAATAAGTAAGATTCATTCAATTTATTTAATTAATTTTTCCAAAATCAATGGATTTGAGTATAATTTCCAAATATATGCATCAAATACGCTCAAAAGCTATAGGTCGAAAAATAATGCCGATTGTGTTTCTAAACCTGACTCCAAAGAGGTATTCAACAGTGTATGCAAGAATGAAAATTCCATAATGAAAGATAAAAATGCCCATTTTACTAAATCTAATTGTTTTTCAAATAAAAATAAAACTAATGTTCAGATAATATCCAAAAATTCCTTATAATTTTGAGAAAATACTAGTTTTTATAAAAATTGATATATTTTTGAACGTATTCCTTTTGAAGAAAGAATTAGATAGACCTAATATATTCAGATACATTTTTCTGTTCGTGAATAAAATAGAATTCAAGGATACTTTTATAAACTTAATGAAACTGAGGTAAACAATTAATATGGATTTTATTTTTCAGGCACCTGTCAGATTACCAAAAACATCCAAGTTTGTAGCGACAAAAAAGCATTCTGTAAAGTGAACAATGAAATTCTTGGAGGATTCGAATGCGGGTGCCAGGATGGAGAAAACTTTGATGAAAATGGAAGTTGCAAAGGTGAGTTTGAAATTAATAATTAAACAATAATCATTTTATTTTTCAAAATGGTTTTATTGTGATTTGTTCAACAAATAAATTATATAATTCCCAAGGAAATCGGTAAATTGTTTTCTCACTTCATATATACACTAGAACCGTCATGAGAGTTTTTTGAGAGCTTTTTTGCAACTTGTTGTAGACTGTTAGGTTCCTTAACTTCAATTATATTCTACCCTTCATTTCATAAGCCACTCAATAAATTGGTTGATACCAATTAGTTCAGAATATTTCCATTTAAATATGCAAGATGCACTCATTTTTCTTAATTATAATTTTTCAAAATCAAAGAATATAGGTATATCGTTTTAGATATATGCTTAGAATACACTGCTAAAGCTATCTCTCGAGAAAAAATCTCGAAAATTTCGTGAACACTTTTTTTTCAAAAATGTTACATTGAGACTTGTTGGAAATATAAATTATATAATTTTATAGTGAATCCGTAAATTATTTATTAATTTTGTTTCGTGTAAAACCATCATAGAGGTGTTTTGAGAGTTTTGTGGAACCTAGATGCATTTATGTGGTTAAATAACCTCAATTTATTGTTTTATATCAATTGACAGTCTATCAAAAGCGAGTTTCAACTCTTCTGTATAAAAATGAATAGATGATTACAAAAGTATTCGCTAACAAAGTTTTATATTTATTTTTAATCATCCAAGCTGGATAACAAAGAGTTGTACAAAATATATAAATAATATACATTTTGTTTATAAAACTAATATTCAGTATATACTACAAATAATAATTATTTATACTAAATGTAGAGGGTAATTAACTATAACGTATCAGTATTTTTTCCATTAAATTTCAGCTAACTTTTTCTCTTGATTATACACAAATATTTTGCCAAACACTTATTGTCTTTGCAAACTATCAGAATGTGGTCAATGAAAAAACCCTAATCATAGTTTGTCAAATTCTGAAAATGTACTTGAAAACTCTCAAAAGTCTTGTTGAAATGATGCAACTATCTCTTTAAAAATAAAATTATATTTCTAATGAACTGTATTTTATAGGTCACTAAAGAAATTTGTTGAATAACAAGTAGTTTTGAATAGGTTTATTTAAATATGTAAGATTCATTCATTTTACTTGATAATTATTTTTCAAAATCGATTAATATAGGCAAAATGTTTCGGATAAATGCTTAAAAGACATTGCTAAAGCTTTCTGTTGAGAAAATAATACAAATTGTGTTCTCAAACCTGACGCCAAAGAGGGAATTTCTCTTTCTGTGCGAGAATAGAAATGTTATCAGGGAATGAAAAAGCCCACCTTTAAAATTAGATGAATTTCTTCAGTTTCTGAACAAACACTATTGTTCAAATAACATCTAAGTTATATCACATAATCTTGAAAGTATACCTAATTATTAAAAAATTGATTCATTTTTATTGTATTTCGTTTATACAAGAAATTTGAAAGATCTAAATCTATTTACAGATTGATTTTGTTAATGAAAATTTCATTATTCAGGGTATGCTTTTATTAAGGTAAGGAACTAGAATTGCAATTAACATTTTTTTAAATATCAGATACCTGTCAGATTACTGAAAACATCCAAGCTTGTAACGATAAAAAAGCATTCTGTAAAGTGAACCATCAAAATCTTGAAGGATTCGAATGCTAGTGCAAAGATGGAGAAAATTTTAATGAAAATGGAAGTTGCGAAGGTATGTTTATAATTGATAATTTAGTAAATATATATGGATATAATATCATATAATATAGATGGAGATTTGTCTCTCTAGAATTTAGTTAATATTACTATTTTAAAAAAGGTCTACATTGAGACTCATTTGAATATCTATATATATAAAAATGAATGTTTGTATGTTTGTTTGTTGGTCTGTTGGTATGTCCGGTATGCAAATTCGCAGTAGTTCACTAATTCAAACCAAAATTTCCATACATAGGTAAAAAATAACGGGGGTGACGATAGGCTATTTTAAAAAATATATAAATCAATTATTAAAACTATATATTCAAATTATTCAACTTAGCTCACGAGCAGCGCCCTCTATCAATACTAAAAGGTTATAAATACGTTTAAAATCTAAATCTTCTCAATATTTTATTAATAATAGTTCGCTTAATAACACATATAATATAAACATCCGGCACCACCGGTTCTTGAGTTACGTGCGTTTTATTTAGTTCCGGTAAACAAATCTCTTTAATATTATATTTAACGGTTTTCTTTCTTTAAATTTACTCTTATATATTTAATATCTTTTTTAATTTCATATATTCAATTAATTTTATCATTTACTGGCACATATTTTGTAAAAATTCTTTCTTTTTCCGTCATGGTGTTGAACAAACATGGCGGCGGTGATGGGAGCCTGCCAAATTCCAACAAGCGGCCCCGCCCCGAATATGATGAGTCTCCCCCATCTTCTCAGCACAATTTCAAGTTTAACAGCACGGCAAATCTTTTCGACTTCGCCTGCCGCACTCTTGAGGCCATTCTTGCTGATTCCAGCCTTGACTCGCCTTCCAAGAAAAACATGGCTACCAGGGGTCTCTTGTTAAGCGTCGCTCAAAAAGCTGAACTTCTACTTGAAGATGCCTTCAAGGGTGCTAGCTATAGCAGACCTCAGCCTACAGAAAGCGCTCCTTCTCCCTCCACATCTTTCGCCTCTGTTGCGGCAGTTGAAGCCAAGCCGGGTATGACTGCACCTCCAATAACCAAATCAAAGCCCGCCTTTGTAAATCTAGCCCCCTCCTTCAAATCTCATGTCGTCGTGAGGTCGGTCGATCCCAAAGCGAACCCGAGGGATATTCTGAAGGAAATTAAAAAGGCTGACCCTTCACTCACAACCTCCAAGGACATGGTAGCCTCCATCAACTCCAGTGGCAAAGTGGTACTTAATACCAGCACGGACGAAGTGGCCAAAAACCTGGCATCTAAATTGGCCACACTCCCATCTAGCCTGTCCTGCCATGAGCGCACTACCATTCTACCGAGATACTGCCTATTCAGTGTCGATAACAATGTGTCCGATGAGGAGAATTGTACTGGTCTTTCCTCCAACCACGCCATCCAATCCCTGCCAGGTCTTCGCTCCATCAAGGTGGTGCACCGTTCTGGAAACAATGCATGGGGCGCTGCTACAGTGTTCGTGGAGGTGGATAACAAGGTAGCTGAATTCCTGGGACAACAAGGACGGATTCCGATAGCGGGCTTAATGCATAGGTTCGAGAGGAGTCACTCCCTGAAACAGTGCTTCCGCTGCTGCGGATTTGGACACCGAGCCCCTTACTGCACTGCTGCCCATCCGACTTGCTACAAATGCGGGTCTACTGAGCACGAAGGCAAACAGTGCGCCGTCGAGGCAAGCCAGGCACGCTGCTGCCGCTGCAGTAAAAAAGCAGGTGCTGCCATCAACCATCTGGCTACACCTTCCTTGTGTCCATTTGTGAAGGCGAAAATCGCCCAATCCAAGAATCATGTCTAGACCCCTAAGAATCTTGCAGGCCAATGCCCACAGGTCTCCTTCCGCCATCTTGGAGCTTGCTGATCTTGCCAATACGACTCAAGCTGACATCGTGCTTCTTCAAGAACTCCCCGCTCGTTTCAACTGGCCGTCTCCGGGCTTTCAAACTTTCTGTGCCCCCGGACCCTACATCCCATCAGGAATTATAGCCCGTTCAAACCTTCATGGAAACCAGCATGGAACTTCCTGGTGGACTGGTTTAGCTCAGCAACCCGTACAGGACTTGACTAGTATTCTAAACTAGACTGCTGGACAGCCCGGGTAGTTGGCGTTTTGCGCTCCAAGAGCCCGGGTTACATCTATCACTCTCTCTATAATATAAATATTTATATAATAACTGCTCTAATTTGAAATATTTGGTAGGTTTATTTATTTATATATTTTCATTTTTAGATATAACTGATCTAATTCGCCGTTTAAAATATCTAATAATAGTTCGCTTAATAACACATATAATATAAATATTTATATAATAACTGCTCTAATTTGAAATATTTGGTAGGTTTTATTTATTTATATATATTTTCATTTTTAGATATAACTGATCTAATTCGTCGTTTAAAATAGTTCGCTTAATAACACATATAATATAAATATTTATATAATAACTGCTCTAATTTGAAATATTTAGTAGGTTTTATTTATTTATATATTTTCATTTTTAGATATAACTGATCTAATTCGACGTTTAAAATAACTGCTCTTTAAATATTTGGTATGTTTTATTTATTTATATATTTTCATTTTTAGATATAACTGATCTAATTCGCCGTTTAAAATAACTGCTCTAATTCGAAATATTTGGTATGTTTTATTTGTGTTCACTCTATTTCCATTTATTTGAAGTATTATAATTTCCATGTTTCGAAAACCTATTTCAAAAAGGTCGTTAGAAATATGTAAGGCCTGAAATAGCTTTACATGCGAACATTTATGATGCCAAGCGTAGCTTAATGGTTAGGTGTGCGGCTTCGTATTTCCACAACCTTGGTTCGAAACTTAGCCTGGATGTTTTTTTTTTTATATTATTGAAGCAAAGTTTTTTTTTACAGTACCAAAATTTCCATACATAGGTAAAAAAAATACGAGGAAAACGATAGGCTATTTTAAATTATATATAAATTAAATATTAAAACTTTATATATTCAAATTATTCTGCTTAGCTCACGAACAGCGCCCTCTATCAAGGTTATAAATACGTTTAAAATCGATATCTTCTCAAAATTTTATTAATAATAGTTCGATTAATAATTAGAATACTTGATCTAAATCGAGATATTTATAGACGCTCGCTCGATTTGAAGATTTACACATGTGTATATCGTAACTAATCTGACTGTAAAGTTTGGAGCGGGACGTTTCACAAAAGTGACGTCCACGGTGCCAATTTATAATTGTAACGAATAGTATTTGAATAAAAACAATCAATCGGGTAAAACCCGGGCGTTGCCCGGGTCATTCGTCTAGTACATTATAAAAATTTCAAAGAAATCTTCAAATTGTTTTCTTCATTCATGTTCTGCCTAAAACAATTATAGAGGTGTTTTGATTTTTTTTTGTACTCTTGTTGCAGGTTGTTAGGTTCATTAACCTCAAATTAATTTTTCATATTAGTTGACAGTCTATCAAGAGTGAGTTTCAGGTATTGTTTTTATAATTAGATAGGCGATTACAAAATAATTGGCTAACAAATATTTATTATTATATATTAATTTTATAAGTTGAATATAAAAAGTTTCAAGAAAAAAATAAGATAACTAAACAAACAATTAAACCTAATATTCAGAATAAACTTCGAAAAAATCATAATCAATAAATAAAGCATGTCATCATCTATGAAATATGAGTATTTTCCCATTAAAATTTTCATCAATTTTCCATCCCATTTATTACGAATAATTCTGCCTTACACTTATGGTCTCTGCAAACTAGCAGTATGTGGTCAGTGACAAAATCCTAACACCGTTATGGAAAATAATGAAAACCTATTTGAAACCTTTAAAAGGTTTTAGTAACTCGATGCAATAATCTCATATAAAATAAAAATTTTCTCTCCTGTTTCTATTTCAAAAACCCCACTAAGAAAATTTGTTTAATACTAAATAGTTAAATATTCATATATGAATATGCAAGATTCCACTTAATAAGGTTTTACCATTTTTTAATAGTTATTGGTGAATTCTCTCATATTCATGCTCAAAAGAGGCCGCTAAAGCAATATGTCGAAAAAAGAATGATGATTATTATTTGAATCTGAAGGATTCCAGTTGGTATGCGAGGATATAAATTTTATAACAGGAAATGTAACATGCGTAAGTGAGTAAAACACATAAATATCTTAAAGATTCTAAACTAATTTTTTGTTCAAAATCACCTTCATTATTTTACCTAATCTTGAGAGAATACCTGATAATAAAATTTGATGTATTTGTTAACGTATTCATATCTTGTACAAAGAATAGAAAGCCCTAGACATAATTTCAGAACAATTTTCAATAATATTTCAAAAATAAAGGTTTTCTATTGATAAAATTAAATGTTAAAAATGAATGCCTGCTTTATTTTTCAGGTGCCTGTCAGATTTCCAAAAACATCAAGGTTTGTAGTGATAGAAAAGCATTCTGTACATTGAACAATGAAAAGCCTGAAGGATTCGAATGCAAGTGCCATGATGGAGAAAATTCTGATGAAAATGGAAGCTGTAAAGTTAGGGTTGTAAATTATTGTAACGGCTTTGCTATATATTAATGTACACTTTGACTAGTTGTAATATTGTTATATTCATTTTTAACAAATTAAATTTTCACCCTATCTTAATCGATTGGTAAAATGTTTCAGATATATGCCTAAATGACGCCACTAAATCTATCTGTCGAGAAAAGAATGCCGAATGTGTTTTCAAACCTGAGACCAAAGAGGGATTCCAGTGTGTGTGCAAGGATAGAAGAGTCATAAAAGGAGATGAAACATGCCCTAGTAAGTAAACCACATAAATTTCTTTCTGAATCTAAATAAACATTATTGTTCAAAATCACCTCTTTTTTCACATAATCTTGAGAAAATACCTGACTTATAAATCTTAATCTATTAGTTAGTGTATACATTTCGTAAAAAGAATGAAAATCTCTTAATCAAATTACAGATCAATGGTTTATGGATATTTGAAAATATTTTATTCTGTTTATTGATGAAAAAATGTGAAAAATGATTACGTGTGTTATTTTTTCAGATGCCTGTCAGATTAGCGAGAACGTCAGAATTTGTAGGGATAAAAAAGCATTCTGTAAATTGAATGATGTAAAGCCTGGAGAATTCGAATGCAAGTGTCACAATGGAGAAAATTTTGATGAAAAGGAAGGATGTAAAGGTATGTTTGAAATTGAATATTAAAGTGGAACATAGTTAAATATCAAAGTAAATGCTTACTTGTTGAAATATTGTTACGCCAGGTTGCATCTTTGCAGGTTAATTGACATTGGTTTCTTCTTCATTCGTATTGTGCATTTTTAAAGAGCTGGTTTCCATAATGAGGTAAATAATCGAAAGTAAATAATGAAATTGGTATCTATACAAATTGCTATGGTAATTTATTCATTATTATCCTGGTATCTGTTTTCCTTGTAGTATTCGCGTTTGTTGCTCCTGACTCAATTGGTTTGCCCCCATGCCTATCTTCAAAGTGGTGTGAAGTTCAGTTGTGGTGTTGAATATACATAATAATTTGTTTTTAATCATTCGTTAAATAATATATATTAAAAGAAAGAGTGTTATTTTATAATATAAATCAAACCAATTAATAAATTCCAATAATTTTGAGAATAGAAAGGGTTTATAAATCATAAAGTAGAAATATACATTTATATTTTTTTAGAAATTGAAAAATTGTTTTCCTAATTAATATTTTTGGTTAATTCAGCCTCAGAAGGTAGGGAGTATACTTGCTAAAGCTTCCGTCTGTAAGGTCGTCAACCTCACTTTTCTCTTACATTTCTGTTGACAGTATCTCTCGAAAGAATTTTAGCCAATGCATAATGTTAAAAAAGTGGAAACAAAAAATTCGCTTCCTAATTTCTAAAAAAAAAAAAATTTTTTCAAGAAATTTATAAAAGATTTGAGAAATAAAAATTATTAATACACAATCAATTAAAATAAAAATGAAAATTTCGAATAAAGTCCAAATAATAATCTCTTTCCAACAAATGGAGAGGGGCATTAATTATGATGCATCAATATTTATCTATAAAATATTGTCAGGAGAAAACACAGAGTTTCTTGGTATTCCTTCTTAACTTGGCTATTAGGACCGGTTGGGACTACTTGTGCCGCATAAAGATCTGTTTACGCCTCTCGCTCTAACTCTTGAGTTGACTAGGCGCACATATAGCATAACCCTTATTTTATATTTAAAATCGTTCATAAACTAATTAATAAATATATGAAGTAATAAGTGAGCCTATTTAATTATTTTTTATTACGACAATATTGTCACCTTTCATATAAAACGCCAATAAACGCAAATAATTCTGTCATACGCTGATCTTACTCTAAAACTAGACGAATGTGGTCAGTATCAATAATATAACACCGGCTATTTCGATTTCTGAAAACATATTTGAAAACCCTTGAAAGTCGCGTTCCCACAATTCACAAATTTAAACAAAACATTATCCCTTTTCTCCTGTTTCTATTTCATAGATAATTAAAAATTTTAATGAATATTAATAGCTTTCTATATTTATTGCTATTTGTGAATTTCACATATCAAATTTTCACCATATTTCAACCAGCTGGTAAAATGTTTCAGATCTATGCCTAAATGACGCCATTAAATCTATTTGTCAAGAAAAGAATGCCGAATGTGTTTTCAAACCTGACACCAAAGAGGGATTCCAGTGTGTGTGCAAGGATAGAAAGGTCATAACAGGAAATGAAACATGCCCAAGTGAGTAAACCATATAAATTTCTTTCCGATAAAAAACATAAACAAACATTATTATTTTTGTCAAAATCCCCTTGTTTATTTTATATAATCTTGATATAATATCTGACCTATAAAAATTGATCTATTTTTCAGTGTATTCCAGTTGTACCAAGAATAAAAAAGTCTAACCCTAATTTTAGAAAAAAAAACTGTTAGGAATATTTCAGAATTTGAGGTTTTTGCTTTTATTGACCTTATTATATTCGAAGTAGAAATAATTATAAGTGTTATTTTTCAGATGCCTGTCAGATTACCGAAAACCTCCAAATATGTAGTGATAGAAAAGCATTCTGTACATTAAACGATGAAAAGCCTGAAGGATTCGAATGCAAGTGCCATTATGGAGAAAATTCCGATGAAAATGGTAGTTGTAAAGGTATGGTTGTGAATTATTAATTAGTAACCGCATTGCTATATATTAATGTACACGTTGACTAGTTGTAAAATTGTAAAATTTTAAACCTATCTTAATCGATTGGTAAAATGTTTCAGATCTATGCCTAAATGACGCCACTAGGTCTATCTGTCGAGAAAAGAATGCCGAATGTGTTTTCAAACCTGACACCAAAGAGGGATTCCAGTGTGTGTGCAAGGATAGAAAAGTCATAACAGGAAATGAAACATGTCCAAGTGAGTAAACTACATGAATTTCTTTCTGAATCTAAATAAATATTATTGTTTAAAATCAACTCGTTTAGTTCACATGAACTTGGGAGAATGCATGACTTTTGAAAATTAATCTATTTGTTAGTGTAATTCTCTTGTACAAATAAATAAAAAGATTTTAATATAAATTCCTAAATTGTTCCTAGATATTTAAAACGAAAATAGTTTGTGTATTGATGATATGAATTGTGAAAATTAATTACGTTTCAGATGCCTGTCAGATTCCCCAAAACCTCAAGATTTGTAGTGATAGAAAAGCATTTTGTACATTGAGTCATAGAAAGCCTGAAGGATTCGAATGCACATGCCACGTCGGAGAAAGGTTTGATGAAAAAAAGAGTTGTGAAGGTATGATTATTTTGTAAGAACTTTGCTATATATTAATGTACACGTTGACTAGTTGTAATATTCTTATATTCATTTTTTACTTTTAAATTTTCCCATAATCTATTTGATATTAATCGTTTGTTAAAATGTTTCAGATATATGCCTAAATGACGCCATTAAATCTATCTGTCAAGAAAAGAATGCCGATTGTGTTTTCAAACCTGACACCAAAGAGGGATTCCAGTGTGTGTGCAAGGATAGAAAGGTCATAACAGGAAATGAATCATGCCCAAGTAAGTAAACCACATAATTTATTTCTGAATATAAATGAACACTTTTGTTCAAAATTGCCTAGTTTATTTCACAATATCTTGAGAAAATACCTAATTTATAAAAATTATTCATAGGCTATTGTTTTCATCTCGTACACAAATAATAAAAAACCTTAGACATAATTTAAGGTATATTATTTATTAATAGTATAATATATGAAGTGTTTGCCACAATTGTAAAAATATTGTTCGAAAAATAATTAAGTGTACTTTTTTCCAGATGCCTGTCAGATTAGCGACAATATCAAAATTTGCAGTGATAAAAAAGCATTCTGTAAATTGAACGATGTAAAGCCTGGAGGATTCGAATGCAAATGCCACAATGGAGAAAAAATTGATGAAAAGGAAGGATGTAAAGGTATGTTTGAAATTGAATTTTCATGAACCACTTTGTTATATATCAATGTAAAGGCTGACTTGTATAAATATTGTCGCGGAGATAAATAAGGCAAGGGCAAATTTGGGAATAATTAATTTATTATAAAGGTGGGTATTTACCTTTTAGTTCTCCAATAAAATTATTTACAAGAGGTATTTATGGGAGAGTGAGATAGATGATAAAAACAACTTATCCCCAGGTAATGATAATAATAATGAGTGGCGTCAGCCACCGAGGGGTTCCATTTTCCTTGTTTGAAGATCAGCTTCCGAGAACCCCTCACACCTGTAGTCCCCACGGGGTCCAGGGATGATTGACAGGTGTCCCATCTAGATGGAGCTTCTTGACATTACCCCCTCTTCAGAGAAAACAGCGATCCGCTGATTAGCTTGTCTCAACCCTTGTTCTGGAAGGAAATCTATCGAGGCTGGTGTTCCCTAGCAGAATGGAATGTTGTTCTTCAGGGTCCAGGTAGGGCTTCATCCGAATGACATGGACGAAATCCTTGGCCTTCCGTGATCGGAGAGACGGGTCCACGGGCTTTACTTCATACGTAACTTCTGAAAGTTTCTTGGTCACCTTGTAGGGACCGAAGTATCTCTTCAGTAGCTTTTCTGAGAGTCCTACTTTTCAGATGGGAGTAAAAACCCACACAAGATCATCCTTTTGGTAATAGACTGGAGTATGTTTCTGGTCGTAAAGTCTACGGTCTTTCGCCTGTGATTGTAGAAGGCGTGATCGGGGGAGTTGAAGCGCTTCCTCAGCTCTGGTCACAAGTTCTCCAACGTAGTCGTCAGAGACTTCATCTGGTAGGTAAGGTAGTACGGCATCGATATAGGTCTCGGCCTCGCGGGCGTGGACAAGAAAGAACGGAGTGTAAACGGTCGCCTCCTGTTTAGCAGTGTTGTAAGCGAAAGTTATGTAGGGTAAAACTTGGTCCCAGTCCTTCTGCTCAACACCTGTGTACATGGACCACATATCCCCCAGAGTTTTGCTGAACCTTTCAGTCAGGCCGTTGGTCTGAGATGGTAGGCCATTGTAAATCTGTGCACAATTCCGCACAGAGCATTGATCTCTTTTATTACTTGAGAAATGAAATTTCTTCCGCGATCTCTGTTATCATTTCTCTAGGAGCTCCATGCTTTAAGATAACATCTTCAACCAGGAACTTAGCTATTTCGATTGCTCCTCCGTCTGGGATCGATTTCGTTATGGCATACCTTGTCATATAATCGGTGCACACAATGGTCCAACGGTTTCCATCTTTTGAAACTGGAAATCTTCAAAGGAGATCAACCCCAACCTTATAGAATGGCTTTTCTACGGGCGGTATGGATACAAGTTGTCCAGCCGGACATCAAGGTAATTTCTTCCTTCGTTGACACTCCCGACAATGGTTTACATATTGGCGAACAGTTCTATAAAGGCCAGGCCAATAGAAACGTTTCTTCACTTTGTCATACGTTCGGGCGAAACCCAAATGCCCAGCTGTAGGAGCATAATGTAAATCTGCCATAACTTCCGATCTTAAGTGCTTAGGAATCATCATATAAGCCAGGGTCTTCCAGTTGTGCTATAGATTTAATTGTATAAGATGCCGTCGATAATGCTGAATTCTTTCTGGTGTAGCCCAAGTTTAAATTATCGATTATTTTAGCTAAATACGGGTCTTTAGTCTGCTCTATATCGACGTTGGTTAGTGACATCACAGCACTAGGTTGATCGTTCTCATGCGGGCTCCTTGGCAGACAATCGGCATCCTTATGTTTGCGTCCGCTCTTGTAGATAACGGTCACGTCAATTTCTTGCAACTTCAACGCTCATCTTGCCAAACGGCCAGAAGGATATTTCTGCCCTACCAACCAACATAGAGAATGATGGTCAGTGACAACCGTGAATGATCGACCTAACAAATATGGACGGAATTTGACAATAGACCAGACAACAGCAAGGCATTTTTTTCTGTTGTAGAATAGATATGTTCAGCCTTTGTCAAGCTTCTAGATGCATAAGCTATAGGCCGCTCCTTTTCACCTTGTATTTGTAGAAGAACAGCTCCAATACCGTGTCCGCTTGCATCCGTGTGTAGATGGGTATCAGCGGATTCATCAAAGTGTCCCAAGACAGGCTCTGAAATTAGAGCTGTTTTAGGGGCTTCAAACGCTTTCTCTTGAGCTGCATTCCAATAAAATCGTTTTTCAGTCTTCAGTAGGTCATGCAAAGATATAGCTTTGTCGGCAAAGTTCCCAATAAATCTTCGGTAATAGGAACATAATTTAAGAAAGCTCCTCAGTTCAGAGATATTCTTTGGCCTCGGAAATTTAGAGACGGCTTCAAATTTATCTGGATCTGGATGAATTCCATTGGCGTCAACAAGGTGTCCTAAAATCTTTATCCTTCTTGATCCAAAAACACACTTTTTGTGGTTCAAGCTTAGTCTAGCTTTCTGGATGCACCTTAATACAAGTGCTCCTTAAAGGTAGGTGCGTAAACCACGATGTCGTCCAGGTAGCAAAGGCACATGTTCCATTTAAGACTGCCCAGAACACTATTTATCATCCTTTCAAACGTTGCTGGAGCGTTGCATAGACCGAAAGGCATTACTCGGAATTCATACAGTCCATCTGGAGTGATGAAGGCAGTTTTCTCCCTGTCTTTTTCGTCCACTTTAATCTTCTAATACCCGAACCGGATATCCAACGTGGAGAAGTAACTAGAGCCAGCTAAACTGTCCAAGGCATCATCAATGCCTGGCAGCGGGTAAACATCTTTTTTTTATCTTATTTAATCGACGATAATCAACGCAGAATCTCCAGGTCCCATCTTTCTTTCGAACTAGAATAACTGGAGATGACCAAGGACTTTCTGAGGGCTTCACAATGTGATTTTCAATCTTCTTGTTCACTTCATCTTAAATTAGTCGTCGTTCACTTGGTGCTACTCTATAGGGTCGATGTTTGATAGGAGAGTGGTCTCCTGTGTTTATCTTGTGCTTCACAGTACTGGTAGGCTTAATAGGAGTTCCCCCAAAGTCAAATATGTCAATAAACTCGTCAAGGCATGAAACAAGCTGTAACCTTTGAATTTAAGACAGCCCTGGATCTAGAGTAAGGTTTATCTTCAGTGACCATTCACGTGACTTTAGTTGCTTTCTTGTAACTTATCGCTGGATTCGATAAGACTGCAGATATTTCCATTCTCATAACTTTCCATGGTGTACATATTCATTCCTGATGGAATCAGTTGCGGCCAAGACGCTCCATTCGCAACCCAAATGCTACCTTGGCCGTGTCGAAATGTAACCAATGAGTTTGGTATAAGAACTTATTTTCTTAATAATAACTCTTAGAAGTTTAGACTAAAACATCTCTAACACCGCATATTTCTTCGTTTATCACACTGATCTTCTTTATTGATTTAGGCGGGATGACAAAGTCGTCGGAAGCAAACAATCTCTGGTTTTGTTCCTCTCGAGATTCCAGGACGGAGGGGTTTCCCCGAGATGGAGTTCATTTCTGCCACAATAAATGACGGCTTCGGTGGCCTTGAAGAAGTCCCATCCGAATATGATGTCATGGCTGCATTCCACCATAACAACGAATTCAAAGGATATCTTCAGGATATCTTCTGAACTTCTATGTTCAGGACACATTTTCCTAGGGTCTCTATTAAATTTTTGTTTGCGGCTTTAAGAATGGAACCTGGTTCTTTGAAGAGAGGTGTCTTTAGTTCACGTCGAAATTTGTCCGAAATAACAGAAAAGACTGCTCCTGAATCCACCAATGCTTTAATTTTGCGTCCATTTATTTCGACCATAACAAATTTTCTTTTAATTTAGCGGCGATATACCCTGGAGGATTTTCATCAATGGCGACCTCACCCCCGTTAGAAGCCGCTCCACTTAGTTTTCACATTCTGAGACTTGGGAGAACGGCTGAAACGACGGGCAGGCGACTGGGATTGTCTTCAGGCTGGCGACCTTGCGAGGCTTGAATGTGGGGAAGAGCTCCGGTAGAAGTACGTCGAGGTTTGGGGCGTTACATAGTCGTCGTCTGCTTCTTATCTCGGGGGTCGGCTCGAAAATCCATCATTTCTTCCTTCTCCGCCATTCCTTGACCTAGCTTCAGCGAAGACCTGCCGTCGTTCCCTACAATATTGGACGACATGTCCGGGTCGTCCGCAGTGGAAGCAGATTGATTTGTCGTCGTGAGTTCTACAATGTTCCGTCTTCCTGGGTTGGGCTGGTCAGTCGATATTATAGGGCGTGCGTGGTTGTTGTTGTACCACATTGATTTGTGGTCTGGTAGGTTGGAGAGCACGGCTGACTTCTTCCCTCACAGTCTGTACCAGGGCGTTTACCTCTCGGAGAGGATTGACCACTTCAGGTGCTGAGAAGACCTTTTTAATTTCTTCTCTAACGATGCGACGAATTAAGCCGGCCAAGTCGTCTGAGTCGTCAACACACGAAATATGCTTTACGTTTGACAACCTGGCGAATTTCGTACGGCCGATCCTGCGCTGCTTGACTGTTGCCAAATGACGGCAAAACTTCAGGATCTCATCTACCGTCTGTATGTCTTTCGCCACCAATACCTGGTATGTGTCCTCCGAAATTCCCTTTATAATGTGAGCAACTATTTCACCTTCTTCCATGCGAGGGTTCACCTGGTGGCAGAGACTAAGAAGCTCCTGGATGTATGTTTCGCTGGATTCCTCGGCCTTCTGTGCTCTTGACTTCAGAACTTCCTCGGCACGTCGAGCAGATTCCTCCTGCAGTCCGAACACACCGCGGAATGCGTCTTCAAAGCTTCTCCACGAGTTGAGTGATTCTTCATTATTATCAAACCACCTTCCAGCAGTTCCGTTCAAGTAAATACGACGTTGGCAGCTTCATGGTGTCGTCTCATCTGTTGTACTTCGACACTCTTTCGTACTCCTTCAACCACTGTCCAGGGTTTATACTTCCATCTCCAGAAAGGGTAGATGGATCCCGTTGGGGGTGACAAGTAGGTAGGATCCGTTAACAGTAGGTCTGTGGTCGTCTTCTATTTTTATTCGTTGTAGCAAAGGTTCAAGAATTGGTTCACGTTTCTGTATATGTCGACTTCTTTAAAGTTTCGTCACGTTACCCAGCGGCTCCGCCGAAATATGTCGCGGAGATAAATAAGGCAAGGGCAAATTTGGGGTAATTAATTTATTATAAAGGGTATTTACCTTTTAGTTATCCGATAAAATTATTCACAAGAGGTATTTAAGGGAGAGAGAGACAGATGATAAACAACGTATCCCTAGGTAAAGATAATAATGATGAGCGGCGTCAGCCACCGTCCCGTTTTCCTTGTTTGCAGATCAGCTTCCGAGAACCCCTCACACCTATGGTCCCCCCTGGGGTCCAGGGATGATTGACAGGTGTCCCATCTGGATGGGGCTTCTTGACAATATTTTTAGATATAGATAATAGTAAAAATATAATCACTAATAATATAATGTATATTCATTGGTAAGAGTTAATTTTTATTGTATATCAAATCAATTAATAAATTTTGCAATAATTATAGAAATAAAAAGAATGTATAGATCATCATGCAGCATTCTATATATTTTTGAAGACAACAGCAAAATGTTTTTGCTGCAAATTCATCTCAAGGAGTTGGGAAGTGTTCTTGCAACAGATTTCCAGAGCGAATTTTACACAATATATAATATTAAAGAAATTAAAATACAAAAGAATTGGATACCAAAGATATATATTTTGATTTTTAGAAGCCAAATTACAATAATTAGTGATAAATATATATCACTAGCAGACGTTCCCGGCTTCGCCCGGGTTTTACCTGAGTAAAGGTTTATCTAACGAATCTCTCGATAAAGTGAACATTTTTTCCCGGTCCCTTGAAAAATACTCGATAAGTTGAATAAAAGCAATTATAATTGGTTCCCTCAGTAATTGGAAGTTGAAGGAATAGTATCTTGCCTTGGAATTGTATCATTATTCTTGTATGGATGTACCCGGCTTCTCCCAGGTTTTACCCGAGTAAAGGTTTGTCTAACGAATCTCTCGATAAATTGAACATTTTTTCCCGTTCCCTTGAAAAATACTCGATAAGTTGAATAAAATCAATATTAATTGGTTCCCTCGGTAAATGGAAGTTAAAGGAAAAGTATCTTGCTTTGGAATTGTATCATTATTCTTGTCTCAAATAAATTGCCGTGTCATTCTGAATTTTGTCTTTCCTAATTTTCTACATTACAAAATCATTGTATCATCATGATAATATTTAGAGCAGATTGTTGAATTATAACATATAAATTAGAATATTTATCTTAATTATTTTTAGGCGAAAAGTTATTTCAAGAATTTTATTTGCTAGAAACCTTCCCAGTACTATACTAAATAACTTCCCAAAGTTTCATGGCGTTCCAATGACAGACACACATACATTCATTTATATATATATATATATAGATTATTACACAATCATTTAAAATAGATGATAATATTTGCTAAAATATGTATTTTAAATAATAATACATTTTTACAATAGAGACGAATCTTATATGATGTCTCAATATATACCTTTAAAATATAGTTCACCGTTCATACCCGATCAAGAGTAAAAAAATTCTCCCTTCCACTGATCGAACTCTCAAACTAGAAGAATGTGTTCAGTGACAATCCTTAACTCCATTTCTGGCAATTACTGTAAACATATTTGGAAACTCTAGCAGGTCTCATTGACCTGATTCAAAAATATTTTACAAAATAAAATCATTTTTCTGCTGATCCTATTTATAAGCCATTAAGAAAATTTGTTGAATATAAAATATTTCATTATATTATTGAAATTTGTAAGATTTATATTCTTTTCCACTTATGCAATATTTATCATATTCTAATTTATTGGTGAAATGTTTCAGATATATGTTTATTAGACATCACTATAGCTATCTGTCGAAAAAAGAATGCGGATTGTGTTTTCAAACCTGACACCAAAGTGGGATTCCAGTGTGTGTGCAAGGATAGAAAGGTTATCACAGGAAATGAAACATGTCCAAGTAAGTAAACCACATAGATTTATTTTAGATTATAAACCAACAATATTTTTGTTCAAAATACCCTTTTTATTTGACATAATCTTGCGACAATACCTTAACTATAAAAATTGATTATTTTAGTGTTTTCCTATTGTAGCAAGAATAAAAAGACCTAAACCTAATTTTACAATAATATGTTCATAAATAATATAAATTTCAAGGGTTTGCTTTCATTAACATTATTGTATTTGAAGTTGAAAATAATTATATGTGTTATTTTTCAGATGCCTGTCAGATTACCGAAACCATTCAAATATGCAGTGATAGAAAAGCATTCTGTACATTGAACAATGGAAAGCCTGGAGGTTTTGAATGCAAGTGCCATGATGGGGAAAAATTAGATCAAAATGAAAGTTGCAAAGGTATGTTTGTAATTGATTATTTAGTAACTATTTTGTAATATATATAAAGTCAAAAAAATGTTGACTAGTTTAAATTTAAATGTAATATTCGATAAGTCTTAGTAAAAATAAAAAGACAATTTCTTCTAGGGAAATGATGCTGCATTCCAAATGTAGTCTCCATTAAGTTCCACACATCTGGTCCAGCGATGTACTGATATCAATCTCCTCAGAAAAAAATTGTTGTTTCGAGTTCACCCTCGCGCAGTAGTCAATGATTCTAAAAGGAATATTCGAACCGTTATCAGATATATTTTTTGAAACATTGGTAGCGTTCCTAAAATTAAGCCAAATTAATCAAAGTTAAAATTAAAACTTATCCTTAAAAATTAAGACCATATATTACTCGATTAATGATTTTGAACGTGGCTGAAAATCAATATAAGATCAACTACGTCACGTAATGCCTATGGATTCAACCACGCAAGTAATGCTATCAAAATTCTATTTTGCATCGTTATGGAAGATTGAAGAATGAAAATACATTAAATGGCTATGACCACAGGCTTCTTATTAAACTGGGTACAATATATTCTACATGTAAAATATTAGATGAAGAAGCTGTGTGATAGATGGGTGCTGCGATTGCTTACAATCAACCAAATAGGCATACGGACACACAATTTCACTCAGTTTTTATCGTTGATCACTCTTAATACTTGAGTCATTTTGTGATGGTAGACAGACCTGGTTACACGAATATATAGCAGAGTCTAAACAGAAGTCAGAGGAGTTTGAAGGTTCGCATGAAAAGGCCCCCCAAAGAAATAAAATAATTTATAATACAGTATAATTCAGCTTATGAATGTAGAACGACATTTGAAATTTATCTCGCATTTGTTTCCTTTGAACGATAAATCTAAATTTATTTTAAGGAGAAATAACGATTATTTTCCATCCCTGGAAACTTTCTTTTTCCGTTTATCATTACTCTTCACAATTCATCCTTTTATATTTCATCCCAAAGGATAGAAATAATCGTATTTCTCCTTAAATTAATTTCGATTTTTCGTTCAAAAGAAACACATGCGGGATAATTTTCAAATGTCGTTCTACAAAGAAAAGAATGTTGTGAAACACTAAAAAGCCACTGTCTTATGTGTTTACCAGAAAATAATTCTAATTGATATTTCATAAATTTTGAAAAAGAAATTACATAAGAGTATTATACAACACTTCGATCGATTGAAGAATTAAGCCAGTGTCAAACATACGAGATTGGCTGGAAACATGGTTTTCACTACGATAATGCTCCGCCCATAAGTTAAATATAGTAGCTGCCAAAAGAGTTAAAATTGGGTTCAAATTTGTCACTCATCCATCCTATTTCTCAGAAATTTTATTTGTGACTTCTTCCTATTCACAAATATATTAATGGCTGAAGGGATGAAAATATAATAACATCTCTGAATCAGGTATGTAATAGAAATGGGTACCATGTTGAAAATGAAACATAATTTTCACAAAACAATTTTTCTTTATTCATTTTAACCGTGCTTCTTTATCGAACAGCCTTCATATTTTGAATAAATTTTCAAAGAAATCGAAAGTTGTTAATTTCCTTCATGTTTTTGTATTTTTGAAATTAAATTGCATTAAATATCTTATAACCACTTGATAAAGATTGGCGTTCAGCCAACCGAAATATTGGTAAAATAAATGTTATTTTGATCCAATATATGCCTTTTTAATTAAAGTTTTTGTCTTTATAATAATTTATCCCCTATTCCTATTTAATAGACAGCTAAGGAAATTTGACAAATATCAAATAGTTTTAATTCAATATAAATATGAAATATATATTCATTCCACTTATTATATTTTACCATATATTAATAGTTGTGTAAAATGTTTCAGATATATGCTTGAAGAACTCTACTAAAGCTATCTGTCAAGAAAAGAATGCCGAATGTGTTTTCAAACCTGACACCAAAGAGGGATTCCAGTGTCTGTGCAAGGATAGAAAGGTCATAACAGGAGATGAAACATGTCTAAGTAAGTAAACCACATGGATTTCTTTTAGATTATTGTTCAAAATACTATTTTTCATTTTACATAATCTTGCGACGATACCTAACCTATAATAATTGATATTTTAATGTTTTGCTATTGTACCAAGAATAAAAGGCCTAAACCTAATTTTTGAATACTTTTTTCATGAATAATATAGAGTTCTAGGGTTTGCTTTCATTAACATTATTGTATTTGAAGTTGAAAATAATTATATGTGTTATTTTTCAGATGCCTGTCAAATTACCGAAAACCTCCAAATATGTAGTGATAGAAAAGCATTCTGTACATTGAACAATGGAAAGCTTGGAGGATTTGAGTGCAAGTGTCATGATGGAGAAAAATTTAATCAAAATGGAATTTGCAAAGGTATGTTTGTAATTGATTATTTAGTAACAACTTTGTAAAATATATCAAGTTAAATGTTGAATTATTTAAATATATGAGTAATATTCGATAAGTATAAAAATAAATTTAAAAATAAAATTTGTTCTAGGGAAATGATGCTGCATTCCAAATGTAGTCCTCATTTAAGATCCACACATCTGGTTCAGCAATGTACTGATTTTAATCCCCTCAGAAAAATATGATGTTTCGAGCTGACCCTCGCGCTGTAGGGAATGAATCTAAAATAAATATTTGAACCGTTATCAGATATTTATTTTAAATCGTTGGTAGGCTCTCCAAAATGAAGCCAAGTTAATCAAAGTTAATAGAGAATTATCCCTATCAAATTTAGACCATTTATTACTAGATTAATTAATTTGAACGTGGCTGAATATCAATAAAAGATCAATTATTTCACGTAAGGCCTAAGAATTATTGCTATCAAAAATATATTTTGCATCGTTTTCACAAGTTTTATTTATTTATTTTCACCTTGCTTTTTTATCGAACAGACTTCATATATTATATAAATTATCAAAGAAAATCGGAAATTGTTCTTTTCTTCATGTTTTTGTCTCTATACAATATATTTTCTTCTATTCCTAATTTTAATAGGCTTCTAAGGATTTATTTTAAATATCAAATAGTTTTATATTCAATATAAATATGAAATATATATATTCATTCTACTTATTATATTTTACCATATAATAATTGTCAAGTAAATTGTTTCAGATATATGCTTAAAGAACGCCACTAAAGCTATCTGCCAAGAAAGGAATGCAGAATGTGTTTTCAAACCTGACACCAAAGAGGGATTCCAGTGTGTATGCGAGGATAGAAAGGTCATAACAGGAGATGAAACATGTCCAAGTAAGTAAACCACATAGATTTCTTTTAGATTATTTTCAAAATACTCTTGTTTATTTTACATAATCTTGCGACAATACCTGACCTATAAAAATTGATTATTTTAGTATTTTCCTATTGTAGTGAGAATAAATGACCTAAACCTAATTTTATAATAATATGTTCATGAATAATATAGAATTCAAGGGTTTGCTTTCATTAAAATTATTGTATTTGAAGTTGAAAATACTTATTTGTGTTATTTTTCAGATGCCTGTCAGATTACCGAAAACATCCAAATATGTAGTGATAGAAAAGCATTCTGTACATTGAACAATGGAAAGCCTGAAGGATTCGAATGCAAGTGCCATGATGGAGAAAATTCTGATGAAAATGGAGGTTGTAAAGGTATGGTTGTAAATGAATTTTTAGTAACCGCTTTGTAAAATATATCAAGTTAATTTTTGACTTTTTTAAATATATGAGTAATATTCGATGTCTTAGTAATAATGAAAAGACAATTTCTTCTTGGGAAATGATGCTGCATTCCAAATGTAGACTCCATTTAAGTCCCACACATCTGGTCCAGCGATGTACTGATTTTAATCCCCTCAGAAAAATTTGATGTTTCGATTACACCCTCGCGCTGTACTCAATGATTCTAAATGGAATATTCGAACCGTTATCAGATATTTATTTTTGAAACATTGGTAGCCTTCCTAAATTTAAGCCAAGTTAATCAAAGTCAATTGAGACTTATCCTTATAAATTAAGACCATTTATTTCTGGATTAATGATTTTGAACGTGGCAGAAAATCAATATAAGATCAACTACGTCACGTAATGTCTATGGATTCAACCAGGCAAGTAATGCTATCAAAAATCTATTTTGCATCGTTATGGAAGATTGAAGAATGAAGATACATTAAATGGCTATGACCACAGGCTTCTTATTAAACTGGGGGTACAATATATTCTACATGTAAAATATCAGATGAAGAAGCTGTGTGCTAGATGGGTGCCGCGATTTCTTACAATCAACCAAATAGGCATACGGACACACAATTTCACTCAGTGTTTATCGTTGATCACTCTTAATTCTTGAGTCATTTTGTGATGGTAGACAGACCTGGAAACACGACTATATAGCAGACTCTAATCAGCAGTGAAAACAGTGGAAAGGTTAAGGTGAAAGAGCTTCAAATAAAGAAAAGAATGTTGTGAAACACTAAAGGCCACTGTCTTATGTGTTTACCAGAGAATAATTCTAATTGACCTTTCAAAAAATGAAAACAATAACATCAGAATTTCATGCAACACTTATAGATCGATTGAATGAATAAGTCAGTGTCAAACGTACGAGATTGGCTGGGAATCATGGTTTTCACCATGATAATGCTCCGCTTATAAGTCAAATCTAGCAGCTGTCAAAATAGATAGAATTAGGTTTCAAATATGTCACCCATCCATCCTATTTCTTAGAATTTTCCATTTGTGACTTCTTCCTACTCTCAAATATAAATAATTGGCTGGAAAAAGGGAAATATTAACTGGAAAAAGAGGTTATATAAGATGTAAATAGATACTCCGAGGACCTCGAAAAATCAAAATTTTCAGAAAAGAAGAAAATATCATAACATCACTGGACCAGGTATTTGGATAAAAATAGCAATTATGTGAGTATGAAAATCATTCTCCCATAAAAAGTTTTCTTCATTTTCACTCGCTTTTTTTATCGAACAGACTTCATATATTAATTAAATTAACAAAGTTTTTGTCTCTATACAATAAAATTTCTTCTATTCATGATTTCAATAGGCCTCTGAGGAAATATTTTAAATATCAAATAGCTTCTATTTACTATAAATATGGAAGATATATTCATTCCACTTATTATATTTTACCACATATTAAAAGTTAAATAAATTGTTTTTCAGATATATGCTTGAAAAACGCCACTAAAGCTATATGTCAAGAAAAGAATGCAGAATGTGTTTTCAAACCTGACACCAAAGAGGGATTCCAGTGTGTATGCGAGGATAAAAAGGTCATAACAGGAAATGAAACATGTCCAGGTAAGTGCACAAAACTTTTACTCAGTTATAATAAATATATTTATTTTAAAAACATTTGTTTATGCTGCTTATTCTTCTTTAAAATAAAATTAAGCTTTAAATGAATTATAATTAATAATATTTGTCGATTATAATAATTAAATAATATAAAGGTTTGATATATCATATATAGATCAATATGTATGCGCCCATGAATATGATTTTATTTCAAGATTCAATGAACAATATTTGTTTATACAAGTTTTCATTTTTACTTGTATACATTTCAGTTATATCTATTTTTACATAATATTTTCAAATTTAATGTATATTTATTTTTTTCAATTTATAAAAGTCAATGTATATATAGGTACACCAAATTGTTCCTTTGGAGAAACTAAACGAACTGCTTTTTACCTTATAAATGACTGACCGAACTTTATAGAAACGAAATATTGATTGTTCCCTGATCTAAATGATTTAACTCTCTTATAACAATCACTTTGTCTATATAAATTTAATCATTTCAGTCTATTAATATACATGTTAATATCGCCTCTGGTTGATTAATAAATGATTAAAATTTGAATGCATTTAGAACCGTTAGTGTTGGTCATTCTAATATTGTCATTGGATTATTAGCATAATTGTGTCTATTTAAGTTTTGTAAAGAGGACAATCAGAGGATTTCACTTTGTGATCAAAATATTTGGGAAATGCAAAACTCATGTTCCAGTTTCACCACTAACCGAAAAAACTAAAATTTGAAAGCATATGAAAATTATCTGTGATAACTAGAATCTAATAAATATATTATTCCAATTTAAGCAATGTTTTCTCAACATATATATCATATTTATATTGGAATGATCATGTTAATTAAATATTTAGAGAAGTAATGGGCAGGTTTTGAGGAGTATAAGCCCTGTGTGGTCGGGAGCTACCAAGAACGACAATGTATCAAAAAGAAAGCACTGTGTCTACAAAGTTATGGCCTCAAATACAAGTGCTATTGTCAACCTGGATTTTTCATGTACGACAACATCTGTAAGGGTACGTATACAATTACAAGTGTACAAGTTCCCATCCCTGGACATTTTTATTTTTCCGTTTATCATTACTCTTCACAATTCATCTTTTCATACCTCATCCCTAAGTTTAGAAATAATCATTATTTCTCCTTAAAATAAATTTGGATTTTTAGTTGAAAAGAAAAAAAAAGATGCGGTATAATTTTAAAATGTCGTTTCACAATTACAAGTGTCATTGTCAGCCAAGATTTTATGTATGAATACTTCTATCAGGGAATGTGAACAACTACAAAATTGTCATTGTAATCATGGTTTTTCATGTACGACGACATCTGTTCAAGTGCGATTGTCTGCTTGTATTGGTCGTGTATAACCAAATATATGAGGCTACATATGCAACTATAATGTATCATTGTCAATGGTGTTTGTCTTGTACGAAGACATCTGTAATGGTACTGTAACTAAAAGGGTGATTGTAAGCCTTGAAAATTTACATACAACAACAGCTGTCAGGGTACGTATAAAACTACAAGTGTCATTGTCATATAATGATATATATTCTTGATTGAATGAACTAGACTTCTTTTGTAAGCCAGATGACATTTTCGGGATATGATTATTCAAGGTGTAGGAACGATGAATAAACACAATGTGCTCAAAAAGATTAAAACTCTTTCTTCATTACTTTCTCTAATTGTTTTTTTTTTCTATATCTGTGTAATTCTATTATTTCTAACAATCTATTTTTATCTTCTGTGTTTATTTTCTAAATATACTTTGTGAATAGGTATTTATAAATGCTAAAATGGAAATATAAACGGGGAAAAATTATAAATGACATTTGAATGTTCAATTGAATAACACAATATTGAAACTGGTTGAATATAATTTGTGTTACAATGATGTTTTACAAATTCAATTTATATGAATAATATATCAATAATGAATATTCAAAAAGTATTAATAATTCATTCACCATATATATTTTTACGTGTATATATGTACATATATATATATATTAAGAAAAAGGCATCACCTTATCGTGCAACTGAAAGTTGCTGATGGCTGGCGCCATCTATCGGAATAAATATCAACTATTCTCGTTGATTTTTTAATTATTCCAGAATTGGCCAAATACCCATTCTTGATTAATCAAGAAAAGCTAACCACGGACGCGTTTCGGGCTGTTGGCCCTCATCAGCGTGGTGCAAGCTGTACCTCAACGACCAAAAAATTGGTCATTAAGGCATCCTGAAAAATCATGGAACAGGTAGTTAAGGCCAGAATTGCGTGAGGACGCTACACAATGTGAAAAAATAGTACAAATGTAACATTGTACTGGGATAAGGTGCATAAATTAAGAAAAAGGCATCACCTTATCGTGCAACTGAAAGTTGCTGATGGCTGGCGCCATCTATCGGAATAAATATCAACTATTCTCGTTGATTTTTTAATTATTCCAGAATTGGCCAAATACCCATTCTTGATTAATCAAGAAAAGCTAACCACGGACGCGTTTCGGGCTGTTGGCCCTCATCAGCGTGGTGCAAGCTGTACCTCAACGACTACCCGTTCCATGATTTTTCAGGATGCCTTAATGACCAATTTTTTGGTCGTTGAGGTACAGCTTGCGCCACGCTGATGAGAGCCAACTGCCCGAAACGCGTCCGTGGTTAGCTTTTCTTGATTAATCAAGAATGGGTATTTGGCCAATTCTGGAATAATTAAAAAATCAACGAGAATAGTTGATATTTATTCCGATAGATGGCGCCAGCCATCAGCAACTTTCAGTTGCACGATAAGGTGATGCCTTTTTCTTAATTTATGCACCTTATCCCAGTACAATGTTACATTTGTACTATTTTTTCATATATATATATATATATATATATATATAAATAAATAGTTGTATAGTTTTATAGTTAAGTATTCTATTAAAATTATCTTCATTATTTTGATTATTTAAATTCAAATTATAAAACTTGTAAATTGTTATTATTTAGTATAGATAGAGAGAAAAAAAAATCCTTTACTTCTAAAACATCATCTAGTTAATTATATATTTATAATTAATAACAATAAAATTTAACAACGTAACGTCTTTTGTATCGGCTTTTACACGTCATTTAGACATACTCTAATCCTATATATAGAATAATAGAAGAGAGAATATATATGATAGTTAGAAAAAAGAGAGAAAGACAGAACCATGCACTATTAATCAAACTAATAATAAGAAAACAAAAAGTTTTGTAAATAAGGTAGATAAGATTGTTAGTATATATATATATTTTTTTATAATTTTATATTTTATTCTTTTTTTTTAAATGATTTTTTAAATTTTTTTATTTTAAAATATGAATATAAATAGTTGTATTTAGTAAAATATCTATATTATGAATTAACTTTTATTATAAGTTTGGTTATTATGTTTTGAAACCCTAATGGTAGACCAGACATATACAAAAAACTTAAATTGGAGTAATTATTGAAAAAAGAGGTCTGCTGAACCGGGAATTCTCAAATAGAAATTCAGCTTTCAACATTTCATGTTGACAACATCAAATGTTGAAAGCTGAATTTCTATTTGAGAATTCCCGGTTCAGCAGACCTCTTTTTTCAATAATTACTCTAATTTAAGTTTTTTGTATATGTCTGGTCTACCATTAGGGTTTCAAAACATAATAACCAAACTTATAATAAAAGTTAATTCATAATATAGATATTTTACTAAATACAAATATTTATATTCATATTTTAAAATAAAAAAATTTAAAAAATCATTTAAAAAAAAGAATAAAATATAAAATTATAAAAATATATATATATATACTAACAATCTTATCTACCTTATTTACAAAACTTTTTGTTTTCTTATTATTAGTTTGATTAATAGTGCATGGTTCTGTCTTTCTCTCTTTTTTCTAACTATCATATATATTCTCTCTTCTATTATTCTATATATATATAGGATTAGAGTATGTCTAAATGACGTGTAAAAGCCGATACAAAAGACGTAACGTTGTTAAATTTTATTGTTATTAATTATAAATATATAATTAACTAGATGATGTTTTAGAAGTAAAGGATTTTTTTTCTCTCTATCTATACTAAATAATAACAATTTACAAATTTTATAATTTGAATTTAAATAATCAAAATAATGAAGATAATTTTAATAGAATACTTAACTATAAAACTATACAACTATTTATTTTTATAATTAATTTAGATTTAGCTTGCTAATCTAACCAAATCTACTTGATATGATTTATCATTCTGATCAGTTTGCTCCTTAAGTTTTAAATGTAGTATCACTGTTATATTTTTATTATATAGTTTTTACACTATATATATATATATATATATATATATATATATATATCAACTTTAAATGAATATTATTTTAGATTCCAGAAACCTGACGTGTACGGCCAAGAAACACCTCCTCTGCCAGCTCATCAACGCTACTTGTATAGAAGGAAAATGTGTCTGTAAACCTGGTTATGGGAAAGGCTCACATCCTCTTTCTACTTGTCAATGTAAGTAGCTACCACATTAATGAAATTGTTCCACCAATAATTTTTATTGTTGAAATTTTCTAAATTATTATAATATACACTCATGGACAAAACTTTAAGAATTTGTACCTTTTAGCATGTACGAGGGTTGTCCGTTAATTAAGTTCCACGGGACACCACTGTCATGAGGATCGCTTTTAGGCTCGAGCCGACTGCACGGGCTCGTAGCTTGTTCTCCCCACTCCAACTTCCCACCAAAGACACGTCGCTGGTAAGCTTAGTTTTGGCTGAGCAGCCGTTAGTGATGGAGCTTCCCCTCGTGTCTCCCGCCAGCTGCAAAATAAGGTCAGTAATTCGCTTTTTGCCCGCAAAGAATAATTCGGCTAAGGACATTCATACTGAACTCTGTCAAGTGTATGGAGAAGGGTGTATGAGTTCCGGGATGGTGCGCAGATGGGTCAGAGAATTTAAAAACGGCCGAACAGACGTCCACGATGAACCGCGTGCTGAACGGCCTTCGGTTTCGGACGAAACCATTGCCAAAGTCGAAGCGGCAATGCTTGAAGATCGACGGGTTACTGTGCGGAAGCTCTGCGATTTGGTTCCTGATGTCAGTAAAACCACCATCGACAAGATTTTGCGTGAACATTTAGGTATTCAAAGGTCTGCGCAAGATGGGTTCCGAAAATTCTGACTGAAGACCATAAACGGCAGCGGGTTGATGCGGCCCAGAAATTTCTCGATTGACACAAAACTGACGGAGAGGAATTCTTGGATTCAATCGTTACTGGTGATGTGACCTGGGTACATTACACCACACCGGAGACAAAGGAGCAATCCAAGCAGTGGAAGCACACTTCTTCGCCGAAACCTCCAAAGTTTAAACAAACACTTTCTGCCGGGAAACTTATCGCTACCGTCTTTTGGGACCGAAAGGGTCTATTGTTGTGCGACTTTATGCGTCGGGGTACAACAATCAATTTCGACCGGTACTGTGAAACCTTGAAACAACTTCGACGCGCGATTCAGAACAAGAGGAGAGGGATGTTAACCAAAGGGGTGCGTTCACACCACGACAACGCTCGGCCGCACACCGCCCATCAAACCACTGCCCTCGTCGAAGAATTTGGATGGGAATTGGTGTCACACCCACCCTACAGCCCGGACGTAGCTCCTAGTGACTTTCATTTCTTCCCCGAGTTGAAGAAAAACTTGGGTGGAACCCAATTCCAGGACGATGACGAGTTGGAAGAAGCGGTTTTAGGCTTCTACGCGGCCAGGCGGCGGCAGAGTTCTTTGACTCTGGGCTCCATAAGTGGGTGTCCCGAATGCAAAAATGCGTCGAACGAAACGGGGAATATGTAGAAAAATGAAAAAAAGTCTGATATTTTCGAAAATGTATAGTTCAGGGCAAATTAACCTGTTTTTCTGTATGAAAAACCTCTGTGGAACTTATTTAACGGACAACCCTCGTATATCAGGATTCAGACAATAACTCTGAAAGATATTACAGTGACCTTTATTGAAGACAAACGAGATAACCAAGTGTGTATATATCCATGGACAAAACTTAAGGAAGTTGTATCTTTTAGAATATATATCGCGATTCAGAAAATAATTATGAGATAACACATGAGATAATTAAGTGTGAACAAAATTGCTTCTGTCTTCTCAAAAGAGAAAAAAAACAATTGTCTGGGGACGTAAAGGATATTAAAATTCCTTAAGTTTGTCCTTGAGTGTATATACACACTACTAACCATCAAATTTGCACAACTCTGAAGGCATAATTTGTATCATCTATTAATCCTCAAAAATAACGGTAAAATTTTGCTTACTTCAAAAATTCTAGTTTAGTGCGTTTAGAGATACAAGGTATGTCCCATAAGTTCCCGGACTGGGTCCATAAAAAAAAAGGTAAGATTTGTTTTTAATTTTTTTATTAAAACTTTTCAAAGTAATCCCCCCTTGCTTCAACGCACCAGCGCCATCGTTTCTCCCAATTGTCGAAACAGTTTTTATAAGCCTCTTTTTGAATGCTCTTCAATGCTAACGGCGATTTTTCTATTATGTCATCCCTGGTGTCAAAATGTCTTCCTTTTAGAACTGCTTTAAGTTTGGGGAACAGGAAAAAGTCATTTGGTGCGATGTCTGGGAAATAGGGTGGTTGAAGTAGGATTTGTGTCCCGTTTTTCGCCAAAAAGCTAGTCATCAAGTGCGCTGTGTGAGGGCGAGCATTGTCATGGTGTAGGATCCAGCCACCATTAGTCCATTTTTCTGGCCTTTTTTTTCGAATCGCTTCCCTTAGACGGCGAAGAATACCCAAATACATTTCCTTAATAACTGTTTGGCCTGCAGGAAGATACTCGTGATGAACAATGCCCTTGTTATCCGAAAAAGCGACCAGCAACACCTTGTTTCTGGATTTTTTGGGTCTAGGCTCACCCTAACCTCTCCACTCGGCAGATTGAGGTTTGGTTTCAGGGTCATAGCCATAGACCCATGTCTCGTCGCCTGTGATTATCTTGTTATTTCATTCTGGATCCGTTCTTGTCATTTCCATCATGTCCTCACAGGTTGCAAGCCGACACAGTTTTTGCTCATTGGTGAGGAATCTTGGGATGAATTTTGCAGGAGTCTTTTTGAGCTTCAAATCTTCGGTTACGATCCTTCCAATCGTTGTTTTAGAGATGCCTGTGTCTTGCTCTAGCTCCAGCAAAGTGGTTCGAGGATTTTCCTTTATCAAATCGGTGATTTTTTGCACATTTTCATCAGTCCTTTGAAAATTTGGGCGTCCTTGACGAGGATCATCTTCAATGGAAATTCTGCCAGCTTTAAATCTAGAATGCCATTCAAAAACAGTTGTTCTCTTTGGGGCGTCATTGGGGAATGCTTTATTAAGTATTTCAAAAGTTTCGGTTGCTGATATTTGAAGTTTCACACAAAATTCTATGCAAATCCTCTGCTTCAATTTTTGTTCCATCGTAAAATCGCCGTAGCGCTAGGTGTGACCTTTAAATAAATTAGAATAACCTTGGCGCGCGCGCAAGTACCGCCTCGATATTGGTACCACCGTGTAGCCAGATTTTTTTTCTATAATAAACAGTCAAATTCATTTACATATTTCATTTATTTATTTTTTTATGGACCCAGTCCGGGAACCTATGGGACATACCTTGTATAACCTCTTGCCGACTCTATTGAAGAAGGATGATATTATATATATAAAATACTTACAATAAACCTGTTTTTCTAACAGTACTGGCTTCTTGCCACAAGCACGGACTCGGGTCCCTGGACTGTAACACCAAGAACGCCCTCTGCCGTGAACTGACGGAAACATATCCAGAAGGCTACGAGTGTTACTGTAAACCTGACTTTGTCATGAGGAATGGAACCTGCCAAGGTGAATAACCTTTTTATTCTTTCTGATTCATAAACCCTACTCGTGTAGCATAAGTCATCTCTGTGTAGTGATCTTAATCTAAGTATATTGGGTACAAAAATTAATTAATAATCTATAATTAATCATTTTTGTGTATGAATATCAATTATTAGTTACGATTCTATTTATGTGCAATTAGAAGTTTCATTTGTGAAATTAAAGCATTGAAGTTTGAATGTTTTTTTTTCACATAAAACAAACTTTAACTGTGCTTACTGTGATGAAAAATTAGGGGAAAGGTTCGGCTCATCAGTGGTGAATTCCACTTCCAGCTAAGCACCTCATCGCTCAACTAAAATTTCTTTATTTTTACATACAAAAATATTTTTTAAAATCAAAGAACGAAAAACTTGTGTAATGCAAAATACAAATATCAAGAATAAATCTGTATTTCCCATTATATGCAGTCACTGACAACACTTTAGGAAATAGTACCATTCAGCATGTATATCGAGATTGAGACAACAACTCTGAAAGATATTACAGTGACCTTTATTGAAGACACACGAGATAACCAAGTGTGTATACACTCATGGACAAAACTTAAGGAAGTTGTACCTTTCAGAATGTATATCAGGATTGAGAGAATAACTCTGAAAGATATTACAATGACCTTTATTGAAGACACACGAGATAACCAAGTGTAAATTTTTAAACCCCTCTACTAAGATTGATAAATATTGATAAATGATATATTCCAGAGGCATTGCCATGTGAAACTGGAGCAAGAGGTTCACTGGACTGTCAGAGAAGGAATGCTGAGTGTAAAGAAGACAAGGACCAATCCCAGGGATATCGGTGTTCCTGTCAACCTGGACAACGTATGAGAAAGGGACTCTGTAGACGTAAGTAACTCACCTTTTACCGTTCTCTAATACACATTCATAGAATAGCTATTAATTTTGTTGGATCGTGGGAGCGACGTTTGGCTTCGGCAACACTGGAGCTGACTCACTTCCTGCTGATGTTGTAACCCTACCTGCGGCGTTGCCACGCCATTCCTTCTCTCCATGTGTGTTTACTTTTAATCTATATATGTTCCCTTTACCTTATAGTTAATTAAAGTATAATTAACGTTGAGCGCTGTGTGTAATCAATTGGAATACAACAAAGATTATGAGACTGAAGACGCGCAAGGCCTAAAACGTGAAACTGAAGAAGCGCAAGGATTAAAACGTCAGACTGAAGAAGCGCAAGGATTAAAACGTCAGACTGAAGAAGCGCGAAGCCTAAAACGTGAGTAACAAAATTTCCTTTGATTACTTGGACCATCCTTTTTTTCTACTTACCAAATATTTTGTAAAATGGCAAACACAACGATTACAAAATTAAATGGTGCTAATTACTCCAGCTGGAGCTTCCAGATGAAACTCGTTCTAATCGAAAACGATTTGTGGAGTTTGATCAATCCAGGAGAGGCTAAGCCTGACCCTAGTGACCTTGTTGCAACAAAACTTTTTTTGTCACGGGAGGGTAAGGCGTTTGCAAAAATTTGCCTCGGGATTAATGATGAACAACAATTGCATGTTCAACATTTGAATACTCCGAAAGAGGTCTGGGAGGAACTGGAAAAATTATACGCACCAAAGGATAGTAGATATCGAGCCGTACAACTAAGAAGGCAGTTATATGGCGAAAGGTTGACTCAGCACAGCAATATGGAAGGGTATATGGGGAAGATAAACTACATTGTAAATGAACTGGCCCAAATTGGCGACAAAATTGATGATGGCGATTTGGCTATGGTTCTTTTGGGTGGATTACCAGAGGATTGGGACACCGTTGTCTCAACCATATGTAACTTGCCTGATTCAGACTTAACGACCGCCACAGTTAAAAGACGGCTGTTGGCAGAAGCAGAAAGGCGTTCGTCTAATCTACCAAAAGATGTGGGTGCCATGGTCGTTAATGCCTCTTCGAAGCCCATTGAAACAGAAAAACAATTTAAAGCAAAGGTTGTTTGTTTCAAATGTGGAGGTAAAGGCCATTATGCAAGGGAATGCAGGAAGAAAGGAAAGAATGAACAAAGACCAAAGAGGTTTGACCAAAACAAAGGCGTAAATATGTCGGCAATGTGCAACACTTTGTTTGGAGCTACCGCCGAGACCTGGATCATAGATTCTGGAGCGACGCACCATATGACTCCCAAGAGAGATTACTTCACATGTCTGAAAGAGTGCACAAGCAATATGAGTTCCATCACTGTTGCGAATGGCTCTTCTATAGAAGCATGTGGTATCGGTACTGTCAGTGCCAATATTGTTGGACACAAGGGAGATGCCAGCAAAATGGTTGCCCAGAACACCTTGTATGTTCCAGATATGCGTCACAGTGTTCTGTCTGTGCTCCAAATGATAGAAAACGGTAGAAAAGTTGTCTTCAATAAGAATGGTTGCCACATTATGGACATGAAAGGTAAACTCTTGATAGAGGGAAAGAAGTTGGGTAGACTTTACTACGTCCAGACTACTCCATCCTCTCCGATAAATCAGAATGATCGTGTTTCTCTTGCATCTGAATGCAAGGAAGAGCTTACACTGGAACTTTGGCACAAAAGGCTGATGCATGTAAACGCATATACAATAGCAAAGATGGCCAAGAAACAAAGCGTAAGAGGACTTGATTGCAGCCCGGCAAAGCCAGAAAAGTGCGAAGACTGCTTGATCGGCAAGTCTTACCGTCTGCCATTCCTTCAACACTCACACAAGGAGGAAAAAGAAATCATGCCGTTGGACTTGGTGCATGCGGACTTGATGGGTCCACTCGACGTATTGAGCTGGGGAGGAGCCAAGTACGTCTTAACCATCATTGATGAATCTACGAGATATACAAGTGTATTTTTCCTGAAAAACAAAGGCGGAACCCTGGGAAAAGTCAAAGAGTGGATTCAAGAATCTGAGAAACAAACCAGCCGGAAACTAAAACGAATACGTACGGATAATGGCTTGGAATTTTGTTCCAAAGAATGGGACACTTTCTGCAAGAGCGTTGGAATAGTTCACGAACACACTATGACGTATACACCTCAACAGAATGGTGTGGCAGAAAGAATGAATAGGACACTCCTAGATCTTGTCAGGAGCACTATATCTGGAAGTGGTCTGCCAAAGGCTTCCTGGGCGGAGCTGACTTACACCGCAACCTATGTCAGAAACAGAGTTCTCAACAATCACAATGGTGAAAGCACGCCATATGAACTGTGGACAGGGAACAAGCCTAGTCTTAAACACCTAAGAGCTATTGGCTGTCGAGTATTTGTCCATATTCCAAGACAAGTCCGTAAATCCAAACTCTAAAGAAGAGCTGTCAAAGGTAACCTTGTTGGATATGCACTCAGAGGACGTGGCTACAGAGTGTGGATTCCTGAGATGAAGAAAGTGGTGGAATCTCGGGACTGTGTCTTCAAAGAGAGTAATGTATCGAGGAACGACAGCAACCGGGAGGTGCTTCCATCAGTTGAACACTACAGCTATGGGACTCAACGGGAGATTGAAGAGAATCCAGTGTCGTTATTAGATCAAAAAGACGTGATACCTACAGAAGAGGACAGCCATAATGAAGATACTGTGAAACCTTCTCCTACTCGATCTCATCCAATGATCCTAAGGAACCAGAGAAATGCTCAGAACTCAATTGCACTCCTCAGTATTGAAGTAAACAAGTGGAAGAAACCTAGCGGACATTTTGACAAAGCCACTGGGGAGAAACCTACACGAACTTCATCGTTCGAGACTTATGGACGGCGAAGTAATCCATAAAGAAGGGATCACTTCGAGGGAGGAGTTTGTTGGATCGTGGCAGCGACGTTTGGCTTCGGCAACACTGGAGCTGACTCACTTCCTGCTGATGTTGTAACCCTACCTGCGGCGTTGCCACGCCATTCCTTCTCTCCATGTGTGTTTACTTTTAATCTATATATGTTCCCTTTACCTTATAGTTAATTAAAGTATAATTAACGTTGAGCGCTGTGTGTAATCAATTGGAATACAACAAATTTGTATCATTAAAACAGACAAAAATATCTACCTTTAAAAAATATATATATAGCTCAAATCAGTTGGCTATATGATGGTAACATGTTATTATATAGGACTGAATAAATGTCTATATTTCGAAAAAAAAAAACAGGTTTATTAAATTTTTGGAAAATACCTTTGGTATAGGTTGGATTAATTATTATAATTAATTATTAATTCTAAATTTTCTCTCAATTTGTATTTGTATTTTATTCTTATATAAGCTTCAGTATGGCCTGCAGTCACAGGTGGGAAAAATGCTCAGTATATTCTAAGTCCGTGCTGTTTTTTTAAATCGAAATTGAAGCTTTATTGTGAAAATTTGGTTAGACATTCAATGTTCAAAGTATTGTCTGTCGCTAGCTACCAATTTCCCCCATCTTTCTGGCAATTTATGGATCGCATCGCTAGAAAAGGCTGGCTCTTTGGCCGCTATCCATTCATCGATCCTTTTTTGACTTCATTGTAATTGGTGAAGTGCTGGTCAGCCAGGCCATGTTGCATTAATCTGGAGATATAATAATCAGAAGGAGCAATGTCAGGGCTATACGACAGGTGAGGTAGGACTCCCAATTTAAGCGTTTCTAAGTACGTTTTCGTGGTTGCTGCAGCATGTGGCCGAGTATTATCAGGTTGAAAAATAACTTTGTCGTGTCTATTGGCGTATTGCAGCCGTATTTCTCGCAATGCTCGGCTCAAACGCATCAATTCTCTTCAGTAGACCTCCCCTGTGATCCTTTAGTTCGTTTGTAGCAACTCATACCACTCAGCTCAATTAAAGAAAATATTGATATCAAATTGATATTATTGTATATTTATTCAAATTGATTTATGACTGCATAATCAGCATAATACTTTTAAATTTAAAAGTCAATTTAATAATTTTTCTCTACATCAAATATTTCAATATAACTTATATATATGAATATATTTTTATTTTCTCAAAGATAATCATTTAAAAACCGCACATATTCCTCACAGTAGATTTTAAAAACATATTGGAATATATACTAATCTCATTTCTATTTAGTTGAACTAATATTTTATATAACAACAACAAAAAAAAACTTTATTAAGACACTATTGTCCTACAAGCGGATTCCCCTAAAAGGTTATATATGTACATGAGTGAGGAGAAAAAGCAATTTAGAGGGGAGAGGGGGAACAATCAGCCGTTGTCTGTGGAGTTGAGCACTTCTTCCCTCATTTTATCAATCACCTTGAAATTTTTAAAATATTTATAAAAAAATTTTATCCAGCAGGAGATTAGTAAAATTTTATATGCATGTTGTTCATTATAGTGAGTTAGCCCCGGAATTTCGTGAATTTCCGGTCTATTTTCATGTAGGAATGGGCAATGGCGTAGCTAACTAATATTTTATATTTCATAGGTTTCAAAATATTTGAAAGAATACTCTTGTGTTTGGGTGACATGTAAATCACAAAAAATGTCATCAGATGAATTTTAAATGACAATGAGGAAGTCCAAGATTATTGTCAATGTATTGAATATAAGGAACAGTTGAAAAAGAAGTAGCATTGATGGACAAATATATTTTATTATACACAAGAAGAGTATAGTTTTACAACCAATATGTTTAATATATTGATATTTTCTTGATAAAATTGTGAGAAAAGTATCAAAATTACAAATAAATTCTCACAATGAGTATTTTATATTGTCATAACCAAAAATGTACATAGCTTGTAACTGTAAAGCTTGGCAAGCACGTTACATTCTCTGCGCGCACGTTACATTCTCTGCGCGCGCGCTCGAGGGTTAACGCTGTTTACCGCTAATTCTTTTCATCCCTCAAACTTATTCCTCATTTAAAGTTATCTAATAAACTATTATTTTATTCTATCCAAACGACTTGTCACCTTCATTACTGTGACATTCTGGTGGAGACAAGCTGGATCATCCCTTCGCTGCCCAAGCTATAAGAAGAAGTCGTAGAATCCAAGGATTAAACCCATTGGAGTATTCTAAGATGCAACAAGAAGGAAGAGAGACCCCACAGGGTGAGTACCACTTCAAATATATTAGAAACCCTTCTATATTTTCGGGGGAACCGGGCCAAAGCTCGGAGAAATGGTTGAAAGAGTACCATCGTGTAGCTCGCTACAACTGCTGGGACAGTTCCATGTGCCTAGCAAATGTTTACTTCTTCCTCTCAGGAACGGCCAAAGTCTGGTTCGAGAATGTAGAGGAAAAAATAACCTCATGGGAACTTTTTGAGACAATGTTGTCTCAGGCCTTTGGGCATTACTCAAGCGAAAAAGATCAACTTTTAGAAAAACTAAAAGCCAGGGCCCAAAGAAAGGAAGAGTCTAGTGAGGCGTATATTCAAGACGTCCTCTATTTATGTCGGCAAATTAATCCCAACATGAATGAAAATGAAAAAGTTGCTCATTTAGTCAAGGGGGTCTCTGAGGAAATTTACAGGGCAATTGTAACCTTTGAAATTGCCACCACCGAGGAGTTTATAAGGTGGTGTCGAAAAATCGAACTATCTCAAAAGAAGCGTGTGAATACGCGGATAGTTTTTGACAGACTGCCGAATGCTGCCGCCATCAACCCAGCAGAATCGGAATCTATGGAGGACCTCATCAGACGTATCGTCCGAGAAGAAATCCACCATGCATTGAATCCCGAGCCAGCCACTCTCAAACCATCTTCCCTGGATCTAATTATTCGAGAGGAAGTTGAAAGGAACCTCTCTGCAATTTCGCAGCCCGTTCAAAGGCCAATGCCACGACAGCAGTACTCTAACCGACCCCAAATATTCAAACAGACGCCACGACAGCAGTTCCTGAACCAAAGTACACCGGCACCCAACCAGACACCACCACAGAGAAGAACTGATGAATGGAGGACACACGAAAACGTTCCAATATGTTTCCATTGCGGTCGCCCGGGACATGTAGCCCGATATTGCCGAGACAGAAGGCGTGTTTTCGAGGAAGCCAGGGTAAAGAGGCCGACCTACTCCAATAATTACAACACCTGGTTCAATCAAAATGCCGAAGAAGTTGAGTTTGTAGATCGCCGCTTTCGAAACCCGTCGCCCTATCCTGGCCGTGGAAGATCCCCCTCAAGACGAAACGCAACGCCGTCGCCCTCTCGCCGATCCAGTCAATCTCCTCGCCGCCTAAGCCAGGGAAACTAAGGAGAGCGACCGAGACTGGAGGTAAGGCCGCTGACGAAAGTATAAATCCTCCCCCTATTATAACTGCGAACATGAAACGGAACTACGTTGTTATCATCATAAATGGACAGAATGTTGAGGCCTTAGTCGATTCTGGAGCCGATTATTCCGTAATCTCGGAAAATTTTCGCCGATATTTGAAAATTCCATTCTTTGCAGAAAAAGGGCCTGTACTGAGAGTCGCCAATAGAAAGCATATCGAAACTCTGGGGCGCTGCAACTTAAAAGTGTCAATTGAAGAACTCGAGATTTATTTTACTTTTGTTGTCTTCTCTGAATGTAGCCATCACATAATCCTTGGTCTTGATTTCTTTCGAGCCACAAGTGCAGTGATTGATTGTGGAAAAGGTGAAATACATTTGAAGGAAAGTGTGAACGACGGCCTAGAAGATCTGCCTACACATGCATTAGAAGACTGTTTTATTCCAGCTCGCTCAATTAAGAAAATCACGGTTATTAACGAAGATATTCGAGGCGGAAAAGATCTAATGATAGAAGGAAGCAAAGATCTCATCTTAAAAAAAGAATTGGTCATACCATCATCCATAATTAACTTCCATCACGGCAGAGGGGAGATATGGGTAACTAATGGGACTTCTCAGAATCAAATAATCCCAGCTGGTATGCTTGTAGGAAACTTGAGGAAAATTGGATGTAGCGGAATATACAGTGTTGACACAGCTGAAGACGATAAAACTCAATCAAACATTAAGAGTGAGGATAGACGCCAACAAATCTTATCTCTGGTAGACGAGAGATTAGATAAAGAACAGAAGTCAATGATTGTAGAATGTCTAGAAAAGTACTCTGAGGTTTTTGATTTTGAGAGAAAATCATTCAGTACAACCTCCAATGTGAAACATAAAATCGACACCTCAGACAGCCGTCCTATTAAACAACGACCATACCGGGTGTCTCCTGTCGAAAGACGAGCTATACAAAGTGAAGTCGATAAAATGATAAAGATGGGAATTGTACAACCGTCCGAAAGTCCTTGGTCGTCTCCAGTAGTTTTGGTTAAAAAGAAAGATGGGTCCTGGAGATTTTGCGTAGACTACCGAAAGCTTAACAAGGTCACCAAAAAGGATGTGTATCCTTTACCTAGAAATGATGATGTTTTGGATAGCTTAACAGGAGCTAAATTCTTTTCCAGCATGGACCTACGTACAGGATACTGGCAGATAGAAATCGACGAGGAAGATCGGGAGAAGACAGCTTTCATCACCCCTGATGGCTTATATGAGTTCCGGGTGATGCCCTTCGGTCTATGCAACGCACCGGCAACATTCGAAAGAATGATGGACAAGCTACTAGCAGGATTGAAATGGACAATTTGTCTTTGTTATTTAGACGATATAATTGTCTATGCTACAACCTTTAAAGAACATATTGAACGCCTAGGGAAAGTTCTCAGATGCATCCAGCAAGCGGGCTTGTGTATTAATCATGAGAAGTGCCGTTTTGGGTCAAGAGAAATCAAAGTTTTAGGACATCTGGTTACAGAAAGCGGCATTCGCCCTGATCCCGACAAAATTGAAGCAATTACAAATTTCCCGACTCCAAAAACAGCACATGAAGTAAGAAGCTTCATGGGATTGTGTTCATATTACAGGCGATTTGTGAAGGATTTTGCAAATAAAGCTAAGCCGTTACACGACCTCCTGAGGAATAACGTGAAGTTCTTTTGGTCTAACGAACAAGAACAATCTTTCCAAATATTAAAATCAGCCCTAACTACCGATCCTGTGCTTGGCCATTTTAAGGAAGATGCTGAGACACTTGTACATACCGACGCGAGTGGATATGGCGTCGGAGCAGTGTTGACCCAACTGGTAGAAGGAAAAGAAAAGCCTATCGCCTATGCATCAAGAACCCTTAACGCCGCAGAAAGAAATTATTCCACGACGGAGAGGGAATGCCTGGCTGTAGTTTGGGCCATTTACAAGTTCAGACCATATTTGTTTGGAAAACACTTCACCGTCGTCTCCGACCATCATTCCCTGTGTTGGCTAGCTAATGTAAAGGATCCATCGGGAAGGCTAGCCAGATGGGCCTTGCGACTTCAAGAGTTCGACATATCTATTGTGTATAAGAATGGTAAAAGACACCAAGATGCGGATTGCCTCTCAAGAAGTCCTCTCCCCCAATCCAACGAAGATAACATACCAGAATTGTCTTCAATTACCGACATAGGAAAAGAGCAAAGAAGCGATGTCCAGACCAAAAAAATAATTCAGGAAATTGATTCCAAAAGTGAAAGTGGATACAAAATAATCGACGGGATCCTCTACCGCAAAAACTACGATCCCATGGGCAAACCTTGGCTCTTAGTAGTACCCAAACAAATGAGGGTTGACATTTTGAGTGAAGCCCACGATGCACCAATGGCGGGACACCTGGGATTTGCAAAAACATACGACCGCATTAGAAGAAAATATTTCTGGCCCGGCTTGCATAGATCTGTGCGACAATATGTGGCTCATTGTCGAGAATGTCAACGGCGAAAAGGTTCTACCGAACGTCCACCAGGACAACTTGTGCCAATTCCGCCGGTTGCACGACCTTTTCAGAAAATAGGGATAGATTTGTTAGGAAGATTCCCTACCTCGAACGATGGCAATAAATGGACCGTGGTCGCGACAGACTATCTAACAAGGTATGCTATGACCAAAGCCATACCAAATGGAAGTTCGGAAGAAGTTGGAAAATTTTTAGTAGAAGACGTGATCCTTAAACATGGAGCCCCCAGAGAATTGATTTCAGACCGAGGTCGAACGTTTATATCTCACACAATACGGGAGATTAACAACCTCTGTGGAACCGCACATCGCTTTACTTCTGCCTACCACCCCCAAACAAATGGCCTGACCGAGAGACTCAACAAGACACTTGGTGACATGCTGTCTATGTATGTTGACGTAGACCAAAGAAACTGGGACTCAGTTCTCCCTTACGTAACTTTTGCCTATAACACCGCCAAACAGGAAACCACTGGGTTTAGCCCTTTCTATCTTGTACACGGACGCGATGTCGAGACCCCATTGGACACCATCCTGACGTATAGAGAGGAAGCCAATCTGGAAGACTACGTGGAGTCTTTGGTCACAAATGCCGAGGACGCACGCCAGCTGGCCCGTTTGAACATTTTGAAGGCGCAAGAAAAAGACAAATCTCGATACGACAAAAGCCACAGACCTGTCCAGTATTGCGCGGAAGACCTTGTGTGGGTGTACACACCTGTGCGTAAACAAGGACTGTCGGAGAAGCTACTTAAAAGATACTTCGGCCCCTATAAAGTTGTGAGACAACTGTCTGAAGTAACTTATGAAGTAGAGGCCTTGGAGAGGAGACCCCGACAACGGAATATCAAAGACATCGTCCACGTCCTGCGGATGAAACCATACAGAAGCCCAGAAGAACAAACACAAGACTGATCTCAGAGTGAACTTTTTTTAAGCAGCGGGTCGCTGCTTATTTTTGAAAAGGGGAGTAATGTCATAACCAAAAATGTACATAGCTTGTAACTGTAAAGCTTGGCAAGCACGTTACATTCTCTGCGCGCACGTTACATTCTCTGCGCGCGCGCTCGAGGGTTAACGCTGTTTACCGCTAATTCTTTTCATCCCTCAAACTTATTCCTCATTTAAAGTTATCTAATAAACTATTATTTTATTCTATCCAAACGACTTGTCACCTTCATTACTGTGACAATATATTTTTAATAATCTTAGAAATAGATTCGACAACGTTGTGTTGTAAATACAAGATGTAATCGAATAAGCTTTTTCCCATTGTTCACCGCCTTCGATGTCACACCTCAAGAATGTACTTTTTTTTATTGTGTGTTATATTATTGTTGGAAAAGCCTAGGCAAATTTTACAAGAGTAAAATTAAAAGAAGACAATGCAAACTAGGCTTTACGAAAAAGATCTATGTAAATCTTCCACAGATATAAAAAAAACTAGGATTGCATCAGTGTGTGTGTGTCCACAAGAAGTCGGAGCTCTACGCGTTTTGAGACGACAGCTGGAAGTGCCGCTGTCCTTGTTTGGATCCTTCAACTTTGTTATTAATTGTTTTAACTTACTTCTTTTTAAATAATAAGGCGATCAAGTGGTGAGCCTAATAAATAATTTTACGAAACTTAGATCTGATTATTCCAGCACTTGAGCAGGACACTTAGTTGTTATAAGTAGGTGGCGGACTTATCTTGGAATTCTCGTGCCGCTACATTTTTTGGTGAGCCTCGGACGTGATTCTGCTCAAGTGGATTATTGTTTATCGGAGATATATATTTAAAGTGAAGTAGAATTCAAGAAGTTGAAAGGAAAATGGCTCTAAGTTTATGTATCAGGAAGCGAGCCCCCGTGAGAAGTCAAGTTACAAGGATATCCAAGGAAATTATTTCTAATTTGAGAATTGAATCCAAGGATTATTTCAAGGCAACAGTAGGAGTGAGAAGAATTCTGGATGTACAGAAAGTACTGCTGTCATCTGATAAAGAGATAATCGATATTTTGGCAGAAGATGATGAAGCGGATCTGGAAAAGGAAATGGATGATTGTGCGCATTATCAAGAGATCATAATTGAAGCAATTGTGGCTTATGAGGATGCTCAAAAACAAGTTGCAAGAGAAGTTATAGTTCAAGATTCTTTGCCAGATACTACAGAGAAAATAAGGCTTCCCACCATTGAATTACCGAAGTTTAGTGGTAATTTGATAGATTGGTTAACTTTTTGGGCTCAATTTGAGAAGATCCATCTTGATATCAGACTAAAGGATAGCGACAAGTTCTACTATTTGCTTCAAAGTCTGAGTGTAGACACTGAGGCCTATAAAATCGTATCTATTTATCCGCTTACTGAAGAAAATTATTCCAAGGCGATTGATGCTTTAAGAAGACGTTATGCTAATCCTGATTTGTTGTTACAAATATATGTGAGAGAATTGCTCAAGTTGGTCATCGATAGTGCTAGCGGAAAGAAAAAATTATCTTTTCATGAACTATATTATAGAATTCAATCTTATCTTGGTTCTTTAAAGAGTTTGAATTTGGAAAGTGCAAGCCCGGACACATGGCTGTATCCCTTGGTGGAATCGTGTCTATCTGACGAACTATTGCTAGCGTGGCAGAGAAGATCTCAGTTCGTCAAGCTTGATGTTGAACATCAGACGAGACTGGATCAACTGATGGACTTTTTGGAAAGGGAGATTTTGATTCAGCAGAACATCCAGTTAGCTAAAGGCGGTTTCCAAAGTGCTGAAATTTCCGACCAGGAGAGAAGGAAAAGATTTTATAAGAAGAAAAATGATATTCCAACGGTGACCGGATTACAACAAATGGAATTAGGCGGATGTATATTCTGTGAAAAGAAGCATGCGAGTCAAAATTGTTTTGCCGCTAAAAAGATGTCTTTAGAAGAAAAAATAAAAGTCATCCGTGAAAATAAGGTTTGCTTCAAATGCTTAAAGGGACGCCATCTTGCTAGATATTGCAGAACAAGGGTTAGGTGCTACAACTGTGGCTCGTCTCATTTTTTAATTATGTGCACTCGAGGAGATAGAAATAATAAAGAGGCTGCTCAATTGGGAATTGAACCAGAGTTGACTAGTCAAAATTCAGAAAGGGTTAAACAACGGTTTTCACATCGCAAAAATTCTGAATCTTTTGATGCTACGGTGAAACCAAACGAAGATCTGAAAAGGCATAATGATTGTTCCAACCAAGTTTGTCAGCGGAATGTTGCTCTTCAGACTTTGATGTTGAATGTTATTGCACCAAAGGGGAGAAAATTAGTGCGCGCCTTTTTTGATTCGGGTTCTCAACATACTTATATTTTGAAGACAACAGCGGAAGAATTAGGACTGAAACCTGTGACGAAAGAGATTGTTCATCATGCTTTATTTGGCGGAATACAAACAACGGCTGTTACACATAATTTGTATGATGTTCAGTTAAAGGCAGACGATGAAAATTTTGTTTGCAAAGTCACTGTTCGTGATCAGTCAAAGATCTGTCAAGCCCTTCCAAGAATTCCCAAAACAAGTTTAATTTCTAAAGAGTTGGAACAAAGAAAAATTAAAGTTACAGATCTTGGAGATGACAACCCACCTATAGAGCTCCTCATCGGTGCAGATATTTATGGAAAATTAATGACTGGAAAAACGCTGCAACTGGATTGCGGTTTAACAGCTATGCTTACCCATTTTGGTTGGACGTTACTAGGCAGCCTGAAGGAATGGTCTGAGGAAGAAAATTCTATGCTGGTTATGTCCATGAAAAATGAAATTGAAGGCGTGGAAAAAGAGGATTCTGAAACTGCAGTTGATAGCTATGTAGGTGTGAAGGAAGCGGAGTCTAAAGACTATAAAGCAAAGGATTCTGAGCCTAAGGGCGACGGAGTAAAGGATTCTGAAGCGAAGCCTAAGGGCGATGGAGTGAAGGATTCTGAGACTGCAATTAAAGGTTATGAATCGGTGAACAATTCAGAAGAGAACACTAAAACAAATAAAGTTGAAGATTCTGAAGTGGCTGATCAAGTCAGATATTTTGAAACTATTGAGGCAAAAGATAAAAATGAGCAAATTGAGATTAATTCGAGGAATATCGCTAAGACATCTTCAGATCTTCAACGAAATAAGAGACCTATAAAATGGAGATTTAATCCTCCCTTTGCGGCTTGGTGGGGAGGTTGGTGGGAGCGTTTAATTCGCTCTATGAAGAATTATAGAACTGTATCCAGGAAAGGATGGAATTGTTCGAGTTGGCAAATTAAAGACCGGAGGCGGGATTGTATTAAGACCTATACAACGTCTTTGCCCAATGGAGTTGGATTTTCCGGAAGAGATTTCGAATCGATTCCAGGATAGTGTTGGATGCTGATTTGGAAAAATTATTGTCACAATTTTTGTGGGGAGTATGTTGGAAAAGCCTAGGCAAATTTTACAAGAGTAAAATTAAAAGAAGACAATGCAAACTAGGCTTTACGAAAAAGATCTATGTAAATCTTCCACAGATATAAAAAAAACTAGGATTGCATCAGTGTGTGTGTGTCCACAAGAAGTCGGAGCTCTACGCGTTTTGAGACGACAGCTGGAAGTGCCGCTGTCCTTGTTTGGATCCTTCAACTTTGTTATTAATTGTTTTAACTTACTTCTTTTTAAATAATAAGGCGATCAAGTGGTGAGCCTAATAAATAATTTTACGAAACTTAGATCTGATTATTCCAGCACTTGAGCAGGACACTTAGTTGTTATAAGTAGGTGGCGGACTTATCTTGGAATTCTCGTGCCGCTACAATTATGTAATCTCATTCCAAGATAATTAAAACATTCAAATTCAACCCATACCTTATCATTTCATATACAAGGCCCCCTTTAATCACAACAGAGTATATTTTTTATTTAAAAAACGCTAGCTTTCAAGCGATTGAAGAACGATTAACCCTTGAAAGCTAGCCATTTTTAGATTTAAAAAACTCATTGTGAGAAAATATTTGAAATTTTAATATTGATATTTATATATAGATAAATTGAATTATATTTATGAAAATTCTGATAGACAAATTTTCCTAATGTTAGTCTCAATTATAAATCTATATATTCACTGATGATATCAAAAGCGATTCACAGAATATATTTTAGAATTGAGAGAAAAATTTAAGAATCACTAAACACATTATGATATTTTTCGATAAAATAACCCCTTGAATTAATATTAAAATAAAACATAAAAAGAGCCTCCAGGGAAAAGTTTCTTTTAAAAATATTTTTATTTAAAAAATATCTCGAGCTTTCGGGCATTCCGGAAATTTATAACATTATATTCCCTGAGCCCAACCCATAACCCCCAAGTGAAGCACGCGCAACAGAAGTCCGCGTTGATCATGCCTTAAAACAAATGCAAACAGTGAATGGACTTAATTTAATTTTAAATCATATTTTATTGGCGTATTAATCATATAAAGCATTTTCTCCCGTAGAAGGGCTTACTTGCCCGAAAGCTCGAGATATTTTAAATTTTGAAAAATATATTTTTAAAAGAAACTTTTCCCTGAAGGCGGGGGGGGAGGGGCTTTATCTTTTTATTTTAACATTATGATATCTCAAGAAAATCAATTTATCTACTGATGAGTACAATTTAATCAATATTTTTACATTTTGTTCTATGAACTTTTCACTATAGTGAATTTCTGACTATAGTGTGTTAAATTTGATATTTAACTTTTGCTATTTTATTCAAATGTCAATTTTTCAACATAGTTTCCATAGTAAAACAAATTATAATTCTTGATTTCTATATATTTCGAGTATATTTTGTTAATAACTTATAAAAAGTATCGATTTAATGCAACTCAACACAACACAAAATGAATATTTTCAATTCATATAACTGGCATACACATATAGCATAAAGTTGCATCACATTGCATAGCTAGTTGTGTTACTATGTTAATTATTTTCTTGCATATATACGAGGGCCATCCAATAAATAAGTTTCCTTATTTTTTTAACAAATAAACAACATTATTTACAATTATGCAGTTATATATTCATGATTTTTCTGGATGCTTGAATGACCAGTTTTTTGGTTGTTGAGATACAGCTTGTACCATACTGATGAAGGCCAACAGCCCGAAACATGTCCGTGGTTAGCTTTTCTTGATTAATCAAGAATGGATATTTGGCCAATTCTGGAATAATTAGAAAATCACGAATAGTTTATATTTATTCCAATAAATGGCGTAAGCCATTAGCAACTTTATTTGCACGATCAGGACATGCCTTTTTCTTAATATATGCGAGTATTATTATTAAACTTAATTTCATACACACTATATTTATAACCTGTTTGCATATATTTTATTCATCTTATGAATTATATGGATGTATTTTTTGTGCAGGTTCCTTGAAGGCAAAAAGAGCTCTCAGAAGAAGACGCTATATAACTTACTCTTCATCTAAAAAATAGGAGTTTATTAAGATTATATAAAAAGCCGTACCTGGATCTGTAAAAAAAGAAAAACATGTTTTTTTTCTCAGAATAATTTTTTCGAGAAATTCCTCCCTCTTTATCAATTTATTGCACAGTGATTGATAGAGAGGGAGCAATATCTCGATATGTTTTGAGAAAATATTTTTCTTTCCCCACAGATCCAGGTACGGCTTTTTATATAATCTTAATTGATGGATCGCTATTTGACTCAAGTTTATAAAAGTTCTTTAATAATTATTAAATTAATTTATTTGCTTGATTTTATTTAATCGAAAAATAAAATGGAATATGTATTAAGTAGCATTTTGGCTGATCCTGTTTATTATAACTTTCTTCTACAAATGATTAAAAGTTTATTTTTTAACATATTGATGTTGAATTTTCATGCTGAATCATTTACTTCCAATGAATTATAAATAAAATTATTTTAAAAACGGAAAATAAATATGTATAATATACATACATACAGCTTCTCATAGATACATACATACATACAGCTCTCTGTGTTCTGTGTTCTTTGTAAGTTTGTTTGTGTTCCAGTACTGATGCAGTAGTAAAGTACATTCAACATTGGTCTTGTTACAGCTGAAAAAATATTGTGATTATTATAATATAATTATGGTGTTCAATTGAAAAGACATATATTGGATCGAAATATAATTTATTTTACCAATATTTCAGTTGGTTGAACGCCAACCTTTATCAAGGTATTATAACATATTAATGTGTGTCAACAACAAACTCAACGCCACATAACGTTACGGTGTATATATTATTTTTTTTCAATTAAATTAAAAAATTAAGTACTCTATAAACACAATTTGGATTATAAATTATAAACACAAGGTATTAAGACCAATTCCAAATGCATAGATAAATACACTATTTATTCATTTGGAAGGGTGTCTTATTACCTTGTGTTTATAATATATAACGATGCATTAGCGCGCCATCTGTTATCCAAATTCGAAACTATTATAGACGCGTATGATTCTTTTAAAATATAAACAATTTATATTGCAGTAAGGACAGAATAAATTGTTTATTTTTTAAAAGAATCATACGCGTCTTTAATAGTTTCAAATTTTGATAATATATAATCCAAATTGTGCCTTATCATAATAAATTACTCTATGAAATGTAAATGAAAACAGAGTAAAAATGTTTTGAATAGGAATTATACTACATATGTTCTTGCATGCTATAATTTTGCATGGCTGTAAAAAGTAATATAATTTACATATGTTAAATAAAAAAGTTTTCTTTTAACTAAAGGTGGTGAATGAATTCGGATTACTGGATCCCTGATAACAGTCTGGTGGGATACAACAACAGATGTCTACAGATAACTCTCTCAAACATCAGCGATATCTACAAAGATAAATAAACACATGGATAGTTCCCATCAACCGAGAATTTGTTTCGTTTTACTTTGTTATCAATGATAACTTTTTGATAAATATATAGTTGAATAATTTACTCAAATAATATTTAAATATCATTTTATTGTCATGAATTCTATACATATGAACAATATTGTTTATGCTTTGTCGATATAGTTTTTGAAACGTTCTTTTAATTATTATAGAAATTGAACATGTTGCAATTACATTAGCAGAAGAGGGAGAGAAAAGTTGCCTTAAATAAAAATCTTGAAAGATGTGTGATAAATTGTATAACGATATTTGAAAATTATCCCGCATGTGTTTCTTCTGAACGTATAATTGTAATTTATTTAAAGAAAAAATAACGATTATTTATAACCTTAGGGATGAAGTATGAAAGGATAAATTGAGAAGAGTAATGATGAACTGAAAAATGAATATCCTGGGATGGCAATGTGTGATAAATTGAAAGGTTAGTATGTTGAGATATGGATTGACAAACGTAATGAATAAATTAGATAAAAGAAATTATATGTGACATATTAGTATATATCAAAACTAAAAGGAAATTAAATTAAGGTTTAATTAAGGTTAAATTAAGGGGGGTCGGTGGAAGGCTGGTTAACCCGTTCGGTTTTCGACCACTATGACCCTGGTTCAATTTCCGCATTGGACACTTTTTTTCTGTTTAAAAATAATGCTCCAATGGCCCCCCGATTCTTGCAAAAGTTCAACCCCACCAGCGAGTGCAAGTAACCAAACGGGGCTCTGGTACATTTGTAAGTGCAAAGTCGAACTGCTTTCACATGTGTAGACATGTGGTGCGCTTACAGTAAAAAGCAGTCGCTAACTACCCACCATGATTATCATGGCCTGTACCACGTGTACTAGGGATAAGCAAAAAATAAAAAAATAAATAAATGATTGTGTTAATTTACCAACAATTATGCACTTTTCTTAAGTAAATATATTTTAAATTTTAATAATAAGATATTATAAGATATTTTATATTCAAAATGAAATGGAGGGAGGGTAGGTGGAAGGGTGGTCTAAACTGTTGGTTTTCGAACGCTACGTCCCGGGATCAAATCCCGCATTAGACACCTTTTTCTTATTAAAAAAAGCTTCAATGGGCCCTGTTTTTTGCAAAAGTCCAACCCCACCTGCAAGTGTAAGTAACCAAATGTGGCTCTGGAACATCTTTGAGTGCAAAAGTCGAACCTCTTTTCACATGTGTAGATATGTGATGCACTTATAGTAAAAGCAGTGGCTAACTACCCACCATGATTATCATGGCCTGTACCACGTCTATAAAGGATAATAAAAAAATATTTTGAGAAATAAAATAAGAGATAGATTTTAAATACTGTGCGTAGAAGGATATAAAAATATTATAAAGTATGTGTATAACAAACTTATTGTTTCATACTAGAAACGTTTTATAAAATGTTATAAATAGGTTTCAATAAAAAAAATCATTATTCATATTAATGTTTGAATAATAATTTATAGTGTTTTACCAATTATTAAAATGCTAAATGATATTCAAACAATGATATTAAAAGTATAAATAAGTCTGTGAGATATTTTTGAAACTTAGAGCTTTATTGTGAAAATTTGGTTCGAATTTCAATGCTTAAAGTATTGTCCGTCGCTAGCCACTACTTTTTCCCATCTTTATGGCAATTGATGGATCCCATCACGGAAAAAGGCTGGCTTTTTGGCCGCTATCTATTCATCGATCCATTTTTTGACTTCATCATAATTGGAGAAGTGCTGATCAGCAAGGCCATGTTGCATTGATCAGAAGAGATAATAATCGGAAGGAAAAATGTCTGGGTTATATGCCGGGTGGGGTAGGACTTCCCATTTAAGCGTTTCAAAGTACGTTTTAACGGGTGCTGCAGTATGTGGCAGAGTATTATCAGGTTGAAAAATAACTTTGTCGTGTCTATTGGGGTTTTGAAGCCGTTTTTCTCGCAATGCTCGGCTTAAACGCATCAATTTTCTTCGGTAGACCTCCCCTGTGATCCGTTTGTTCGGTTTAGCAGCTCATAATATACCACTCCTAGTTAATCCCACCAAATACACAGCATAATCTTCTCGTTATGAATATTCGGCTTGGCCACCGATAATGAAGCACGGCCAGGGTATCCACACATTGCCCTACATTTTGGATAATCGTAATGGACCCAATTTTCATCACCAGTTACAATTCTATGCAAAACCCCCTTTCACACGTGAAAAAATGCCGTTCGACGTCTCTTTAGTTCAATTTATATAGCTCCCAATTTTCCACCTTTCGGACCATTTTCATTTCTTTTAAGCGATGAAAAATGGCTGATTGAGTGTATCCAAGTGATTTTGCGAGTTCCTTTTGCGTTTGTGTTGGATCTAAATTTAAACTTGCCTTTAATTCTCCATCATCAAACTTTGATGGTGCTCCACATCTTTCTTCGACTTCCAAATCAAAAGATCTACTTTTAAACCGCGTAAACCATTTCTAGCATGTTAGTTCAGTTAGAGCATGGTCACCATTAACTTCCACTAAAAGGAAACTCCCAGCCGTTTATTTCTTCATATTCAAGTAATGAAGTAAAACTCCCTGCAAAAACACATTATTTAGTACAAAGGTTTACATTTTAGGAGCAAACAGAAACTAGGTTTATGTAACAGTAAATTTAATTTACAAATTCTTGTATATCACATAAAAACAAATTGTCATTGGTCAAAAATATCTATAAATTATAATATATTAAAAAATAATAAAAATAATTATAATAAAATAAAAATATTATGAAAATTAACGACTTTTGTGAAATTAGTAATGCAGTATTTTATATAATGTTTTTGAAACCAAATATATGTAAATGAAAATAGGAAACAGAAACTAGGTTGTTCACACTTTAGAGATATGACGTTTACTGAAAAAGAAAGCCCTATGATAACGCTCCAAAATGATTATGTTAACAGATGAACATTGGAATAATAAACTAGTAGCGCCAACTTTATCAAAACCACACAAACTTGTCTATACTCCCAACCTCACAAAAACCTTATTAAAATAGAATACTGGTGAATATTATTGAATCTTTTTTTTTTTTTTTGCAATTAGGTAACGTGAGAAACTGATCGCGCTTTACAGAATAATTAGGGAAAAAATATAAAATTTAATTATATTTTAATTTTATATAATAAATAGGGTTAATATATTGTTGCACCAAGTTTCAGGGTCGTCGACCTTGGTTTCTTCCTTCTTGGTGTTATACACCGAGCGTGTTTCCATATTCAAAGCAAATAAATAAAAGTAAATAAAAATAAATTACCTTTTAAAGTTATTGTGTTTATTTATTCGTCGTCTTCCTCGTAGGTCGTGATCCGCAGTCTTCGTCTATGTCCTCTCTCGCTCCAATAACCAATCAAGATATAAATACAATAACAATATTACAAAGGAATGAAACTATAAAAAGGAATGATGATAATATAAATAATCTGTTTTAAATAAATATTAAATAACATAGTATATTGTGAATAAATGTAAGGCGCATTGATGTAACAATATGGTCAATAGTCAAGTGTGAAAAAAGTATGTTACTGTAGAATATTGGCCGTCGTTGTTGATAAGAACTGATAGGGTTCAGTTACAATGTACTGGCCATGGGGAACGGTGCTCTTTGTTCTAATCTACCTTTTCTTATTTGTCGGAGCTGAAAATGAAATAAAAAAAATTACAGGTAAGATTTTAAAAATGATAATGTACTTTTCTCAAAATATTATTCAAAGAAATTACAATTTTATTTAACTAATAAATAATGAATTTGATGATTTTAACTCTGATAACTTTAAAATGTTATAATAAGGCACAATTCGGATTATAGATTATAAACACAAGGTAATAAGACACCAAATCCAAATAAATAAATAGTGTGAGATGTTTCAGTAACAGTGTTGTCAGCATCTTCAGACAAAAGTACTGAATGATAAGGTACAATTTGGATTATGGATTATAAACACAAGGTAATAAGACACCAAATCCAAATTAATAAATAGTGTGTGATGTTTCAGTAACAGTGTTGTTACCATCCTCTGACAAAAGTATTGAATGATAAGGCACAATTTGGATTATAGATTATAAACACAAGGTAATAAGACCAAATCGTTGTTACCGAAACGTCACACACAATTTATTTATTTGGATTAGGTCTTATTACCTCGTGTTTGGAATAATATTTATATACACCTTATAACTTAAATCATGATCTAAACTAACTTTGTAAAAAGAATACGTACAAGAGTGAAATAGTGTACTGGGATATGGTGAATAAAGAAAAAGACATTTCCTGCTCTTACAACTCTATTTCACCAACTTTTAACTGATTGATCACGGAATGATTTTTTCTTAATATATTAAAACTTTATAATAAAATGCGGCTTGTGATTGTAAAATGACATTCGAAAATTATCTCGCATGTGTTTCTTTTCAACGAAAAAACAAAATTTATTTTAAGGAGAAACAACGATTATTTCTAACCTTAGGGATGAATTGTGAAGAGTAATTTTATTTTTATGTTTATCATTACTCTTCAGAATTCATCCTTCCAAACCTCATTCCTAAGGTAATAAATAATCGTTGTTTCTCCTTAAAATAAATTTTGTGTTTTTGTTGAAAAGAAACACATGCGGGATAATTTTCGAATGTCGTTTTACAATATAAAATTTTGTTGAACGTTTTTGATTTAATATGTTTATTATTTACATAATATACAATATATATTTATATATTAGATAGTAAAAAGGCATATATTAGATTAAATAAAATATTTTTTGCCAATATTTTGGTTGGCTGAACGCCAACCTTTATCTAAGCATTACATTTTTGTATACACAAACTCAGCGCCTCATAGTATTATAATATCATATATACATATATATATGATTCCATTGAGGATTCCATTAGATCCCGTGTGGATCTCATGGAATAAAGTCCGCCCTAAACTGACGAGGGCCATAAGCCCGAAACCATGGTCTCTAGGTGGACGCTCATCAGTTTGCCAAAGTTGGTGTTGTGGCTTTGTCACCGACCCGAGGCCGCTAGTTGCGGCGACGGTCAATAGATGGCGTCAGATTCTGACGTTTATTTTGACGAGAGAAGCGCCCATTGCTTCTATACAAATATTTATATATGCATGGTAAATATACCGCAAAGAGGTTCTCTCATTAGAGCTTATGGCATAGGCCCCATATTATTGTACATGGTAATTATCATAGTACAGACTGTGCACTTTTGCATGTATTGACAAGATGTCAATAAAATTATTTAATTGTCATTTTTCATTAAACCCTATCCTCCTTTTTGAGAACCTATAGCTATTTATATTTTGAAATTTACTTCTAAAATTAAATTTTATATCTTGAACATATTTTGTTGAAAATTTGAAATCATATTTTATTTATTGTGTTATGTGTTATTGTTTAACAATATGTGTTAACATCATTAATATCTTTCAAAATTCATTTTTTTTTTTCGAATTTATAAAGTCAATTTTAGAATTCATATGTAAATTAACTAACACTTTTAATGCTTTATATCAATACTTAAACATTACACTTCTACATGCTTATTAAATGAAAAATAGATGGATATCACTTAATATTTTGATGAAATTATATAGTTATAATAATATTGTATGATAATAAAATAATATTGTAAACTTTATTTTTCAAAAAGGTTACATGTTTTTCTCTAAAAAGTGTAATGAATGGTCGGTCTATTTACATATTTTTATTTACAACTTCAATAAGTAACAACAGTAAAAGTAAACAAAGATATTTACATTTGCTATCTTGACTCCCGGTCAGTGCTGTGGCCCTTGCCGTTATGGTCCCCTGATGTCCTGCAGCTCTCCAGTAGTCTTTCTATGACTGGTGGCTCCTCGATAAAATGGTCCCCTGTCCTTGATCCATTCTTGTCTGTCATGTGTCATCTGCTCTAGGTCGTTCTCTCATAATAATATATTGTATAATAATATAATAATTAATGTTCTAATCATAAGTAATTTTATATCATCTTGTTACTGAATAAAACATCAATTTATTTTATTTATTTCAAATATTCAGTTCATTTTTTCAATTATTTCTGTTAAAAAATCATTTATTTATTTCAACACACAAAACGCGATATCCCGACTAGGGATAATTGCGTCGATATACATTTTAAAATCAGAAACAGTTATAAACATATTATACAAGAAAATGTAATTAAAAATAAAAAATAGAAACAATAATATATTAATATATTAGAAAACAATATTTTTTTCTCGTTAAAGAGCAATTTTGCTTGAAAGATCTTTAAAATTTTCAAATTAAAAAGAAACATTTAAAACAAATTATAAATCTTACCCTATTTGTTATGTAGACTTTGACTTTATCATCAGCTCTGACGTCACAACTAGGCCTTGATCTTCCTGTTTTGTCGCATGTTTTATAACTTTTGTACAAATCGTTCCTTAAATAAATATATTTTGGTTTTTAATGACTAATAAAATATATTATTTTATAATAAATGCTTCCACACAATGTACTTAACCTAAAATATGCAAATTCCTGCGAAAATTTTAGTTCTGGTTTGTGTCATATAAGAAGCCTATCACCTGAGAAAAAGGTAAGGTGACATGATATCTATATCTTATCCAAATATCTCAGAGATAGGTTGTTGGTAGGTCGATCCCTCCTTTATAGGAAAGCTGTCACCCTCTCCATCAGACCCTATACAATGAAGATGCTAACCATTGTCGTGATTTCTTCCTTTCTCTTCATTTTTTCTAGCGCGACGCATACGGATGATGGTACTTTTTACTCTATTGTAAATATGTATATAGTTATTAAATAAAAGGCATATTTTAGATCTAAAATAAAACAAAACATTTTATTTAATACAAAATTGTAATATTTCAATAGGCTGTACGCCTAACTTCGTCATGGCTTCTCTTGTTTTTAAACTGCTTTGGTTGATCACGGATACCTTCACGCGAAGATATATAAAATATTTACAACTCTGGAGCTAAAGTTTTATATATATTCGCGTGAAGGTATCGCGTGATCTACCAAAGCAGTTTAAAAAAGAGAAGCCATGACGAAGTTAGGCGTGCAGCCTATTGAAATATTGGAATTTTGTATTAAATAACATGTTTCTTTTATTTTAGATGCAAAAAATGCCTTTTAATTAATAATTCCATATGGATTGCTCTATATTCAAGAAGTATATAGTTATAGAGCTAACTTCAATTTAAAATATGTATATAATGTCTGTTTTGTGTGAATTCACTTGATTGAATACTTATGTTTGTTATTTTAGAGGATCTATTTGGGTGAACCAGTAAAACAAACAGATATAATTTATATTATGATGCATTAGCGCGCCATCTGTTATCAAAATTCGAAACTATTATAGACGTGTATCATTCTTTTTAAAAATAAACAATTACTACAGTCCTTATTGCAATGGAAAAATTAATGGAAGGGCCTGGCTCATCAGTGGTGAACCCTCCCAAAGGTGATAGATTGAACTGGAGAAATCGTTAGGTGGGTTCACCACTGATGAGTCAGGCCCTTCCATTAATTTTTCCATTGCAGTAAGGACAGTAGAAATTGTTTATTTTTAAAAGGTCGCGTCTATAATAGTTTCGAATTTAGATAAAATTAATGTTAAAATATTTATAGAGTATCTTTAGACATAATTAGAATTAATCATTTAAAATGTTTGTGATGGTATTGTTGTATGTGAATGTTATAATCAACAACCTGAACAAAGTTGGGTGATAAAATCGTCACTAAACACGTCATATCCATGATTTTTACTTCGCTTATGATTAGGTTTGAATGACAAGATAGACAAGATGGTACCTGTGTAGAAAATTCTGGTAATCGTGTCACAAAACACAGATGCGTAATTCGGAAGAAGAATTCGCAGTGATGATTCTTTCGTGGGCTGTTGCAAGGATTTAAATCAGATCACTAAATAGCAGAAAGGAAAGGGTAAAAGTCTCCTTCAAACTAACTTTATTTAAAACATGTTAAGAGGACAGAGGAAAACACCCAACTGGTCAGTAGACCAGGCCGTGCTCTCTTCCTTTGTTGCTGGCTGGCGGCGGGTATGTTAGTTTGCTGTCACCTAAACCGTCTGGCCAACGTCCCGAAGTGGATCTTCATTATTCCACAGTATCCATATATGTATGCGAATGAGATTAGAATAAACACTCGATATTTATTTTTAAATACAACCGGTTTCTTTTATTTAATTTCTTTTCATTTTTATTTATGCAATATAAAGCTTTTAGGCGTCTATGATCTTCTACACGAGTACATAAGACGAATAATACAGGGTGAATAAAAGTCTTGCACAAATTAAAAAATTAATAACTCCGCGATTATTTACCCTAGAGCAATGAGGTAAACACCATTGTGTTCAAGATGCAATAGGAAATTTTAGGGCAAATAATGAAAAATTCAAAATTGAATTTAGTTATAATTTTATGTGATAGAACGATAATATCTACCATGATCAGAGATTCAGCGGCTAAATTGTATGATAAATTGAAAAATATAATTGATCGACATGTATTTTTCCTTTTTGAATACCAGTAAAGAACCGTAATAATTTCAAATGATAAATTAATAAAACACCATTTCGACAAAGGTAGAAGAATTGGAAGTGGAATTTTGAATGCAATTCGAGATATGTAAAATAGGTAAATGCAAATTAAAACAGATAGCAAAAAAAATATTATTTTTGATGCGGTTTGCTGTAATACTCTCAGCGATCTTAATTTCGAAGATGATAAATTTCTAAATTTGCAATTAACCTCTCTATCAGTATCGATTTATTTTAATTCATTTGAAAAATATTTATCTATCCTGTTAATTTATTTCACTCTGGAATGCCGTCACTAGAGGATAAAGCACTCTTGGTGAATTTTTTTTATTGCAATTCAGAATCTGCCACTGAAGCTTTACGAGCGTTTCGTACCTTTAAAGGTATTCGAAGCGGTGAAGGAACCATGAGTTGCTACTCTATGAGGCGAATGATAAAATATTTTGGGAAGACTGGATCTCTTGAAGCAAAACCTCGGAGTGGAAGATCATCGACATGCAAGTCTGTGTCTTTTACGGCTTCTAAGAATGATGAAGCTATTGAAACGCTATCCATGTGTGGAGAAGTAAGTGCTCGACAAGTTTCTCGACAAACGGGGATTTCGTATGGAACAGTTTGGAGAGCACTAAGATTTGGCAAAAAATTAATACAAAGCGATTTTACTACCACGTTATTCAACGCAGAAGGTCGATCTAAAAATGATTTTTATTTGAAGGGACACATTTTAAACATTTTGTAAAGTATAATAAGAAATGATAACATTTGACAAGCCCATAAGATATTTGGAATAAAGTACGACAAATAGATTTTGTAACCCCCCTGTTGGATCATGACAAATTTCCAAAAAAGCAAAAAAAGACTTATTAATACTAACTATCCTATTAACTGAGAAATATTTGTATGCACATTCAATATTAATTAATTAATTAATATTTTTGTAACCTGTGTGTTGTTATTTGGCCCCGCTTTCCAATATTTGCTATGAACTCAAAATATCTCTATGCGAATTACGAAATGCTACCTGCCTTAATGGTAAATGCTCATGTAAACCGGGATCTGATTTTAATTCCCCTGATCCCTTTTCACCTTGTGTAGGTGAGTACCCTTCAAACCAAATTCTGATATATATATATATATATATGTAGTATATTTTGAGTTAGATAGTTCACAACCTTCTTCTGATATTTATTATAACCCCATCTCTATATAAAAATATGTATCGACCTTGTAACAATGGAAGTGAAAAATAAAACAAAGAAGTAAAGGTAGACTAGACGACGACAAAGACCAGACGACGAAAACAACCCGGCGCCAGAAAAGTGGCGTGATTATAGGAACCAATCAGGACTCACCACCATATGCGTCTGTCCAATATAAAAGCCCCAGAAAATGAGACTAAAGTAGTTGTTTTCAGAGTAACGCCGTTATACGGTTGGTCGTATCTCTCACCCCTTCCTCTATCCGCGATGTAGGCTCAAGGCATCCGCGGCGCCCGTGGTCCGACTGTCTTCGTCCGTGGTCTACCTCTACCTTCTTGGAGTTACCATCTAGACCTGCCTCTGTCCCTTGCTGTCCCCGTGCGGGAATCCCATCACACACCCACAACCACGACTGCCCAGTACATTCCACGCCGGCTTGGTCGGGATTACTACAGAACCCGTTAAAGTCGACGGGATAACTGAGGACAGCAGCATGCAGAGGATGACGGAGGCTCGAGACGAATACGTCGCGGATGCCCTCACCAACATGCAGCCCCACTGCGAAGACCTAGCATGCCGCCGTCACCCAATAGAAGTTACAAGCTTCTACGGGCTCTACTTGGAACGTCTTCCCCATCAGCAGGACAACAACTAAAGACCAAGTCTCCTGACTGAACAATCCTCAAAACTGTGAGTTTTTAAAAACAACTTGATTCTCCATAAATTTAATGTTTATTTTCATTGTAATCATTTAAAATCAAATTTTGCAATTATTATAACATTTCAATTCAAATTTTAAATCTTGTACACCCTCATTTATCAATTTTTACTTTATTTTAAGCAACTTTTAAATTTTAATTCATTAATTTCAATTTTACATAAAAAAACCATATTATATTTATATTACTATTCAAATTGATATTTCTCAATATTTAAAAGTTTTAAAAACTAGTCCTAGATTTGTATTTTTATAAATATCAATTTTAAATTATCTCATCTCATAATGTGCCTCTCATTTTCCCCACAATTACAAATACAACTATAAATGAAATATGCGAAAACTTAATATCATACCATAAAATTTCCATATACCCCATTGCATTTCATTCCTACCTGTGTTAAATTGTTATTTACGAAACTCTACCGAATGTCGTATCCATGCCATAACCTTAAAATCTTAAAATTTCGTAAATTCATTATTTTATAATTTTTCTAAACCTAATCACCGCTAATAATCTCCAATCTAACGATTTGTCTGCACATCTTAACGCGACACTCACTGGGAAGCTGAGGTTACTGAACTTAGAGAATCCAGGAACCTCCTGGACTAAATTAAATAAGATAGTAACTAATAAATATAACGATACCCCCCATACGATAACTGGATTTCCCCCCGTATTTTTAATGTATAATATAATCCCCTAAGACTTAAATAACCACATAAACCCCTATCCCAATATAATAGAAAGTAGAAAACTAGCAATACAACGTACAAATGACAGGCACGACAAAGAGAAAATTAAATATGATAACAAACATAGAAAGCCACACTTTGATACAGGAGATTTAGTATTAGTAAAGGCGTATCATCATCCAAATAGCGGTAAGTTAGTACCCTACTTTACAGGTCCATATAAAATTACTGAAATAATTTCTGATAATGTCGTACGTATAAATAGACCCAATAGGATTACAGGTAATGATAGCGATACTGTACATGTAAATAAATTACAATATTATAATGAAGAGGTCCTCTATATTTCACCACCCAAATTATATATATATATATAGAACCCCTAAAAATAAATAGAATAATAGATCCTTTCCGACATTTAGATCCCAACTTGTTTAGTCCAATAGAAAAAAGTATTCGCAATATTAACTCGATTAGAAAAACATTTGGTACACAGGCACCTGAGTGTCACCTGTTCAAACATACATTTTTTTTCGCACTTTCTACATTGTTCACATCAATTTTAATTCCTCTCGCATATCCCATATCCCATTAACACATTTCGCATGATCATAACACATTTATTTATACACTAGTTAATTAATTAATTCTTTTATAGCCTACATTTTCCCAATTATTCACACCCACGATTTCAATAATACAGATTAAATTTAATATCCTTCTAACAGAGGAACCTGCCAGATTGAAACGGTTAGGAAAATTATATAAAATCCCTTTTATAGCAAATCTTATTTTTATAATCTTATAGGATAGTTTATCGTTTTGTCAACCCCGTTTAAAATTTAGCTCCCCATCATCTCTAAAATCGATCCTGTACATGACACCATGTGAGACGCCATCTTGGCCTCCTAAAAGGACAATTAAATCCCCAAAATGGCGTTCATCGCCACGACACTATTCCTAACATCGTCTAATTTGCGTTTATAAGTATTGCATTACGTGGGGAACACACTAACCTAAATATTTACTATATTTTAAAATCTTATTCATTTATATTTTTACGATCCTTGATGTGTGCCATTTTATATTTTTGAATCAATCCATATATTTTAGGATATTTCTTTTACTTACTATGAACTAAAGTGCCGGGAGAAAATGATTTTTTATTATACGACTACACGAGCTTTCGGGCAGTCACGCCCTTCATCTGGTAATGATACATGTTGGCAATAGGCCTTAAATAGGATTCCGTTTTTAAAGAGATATTTTTACATATGAGAAAAAAAAAAATAATATAGGACGGCTAAAAAACAATTTTGTTAAGAATATTTGCAAATCTAAGCTATTATATAATATATTTATGTAACTATGCTAATCCTGTAATGCCGGTTGACAAATAACTGGTAGGTTTGTAATTGGCTATAACATGTGACTATATAACGACGAGAGACTAGCTTTTAGGATATCGACTGTTTAACCCGCCATCAGCGGCCATATTGGAACTATACTGGGGGAGGGGGGGGGGGTTTAACGGATATTCAAGTTACTACATATGTCCTGATATTGTGCAGGTAGATCTATATGTCGGTTAATACTATTTTTTGATATGGATACTATGGCTTCTATGATCAGTCTTTGGTATTTATTGGAGATGTTATTGTATAATGTGGTGGGTGAAGTTAAATCAAAAGAGTGGCCTGTGTCATGAATGTGGTTGTAGATGAGGGACCTGTTGTCTTTGTTATTGACGCACCTGCCGTGCTCCCGGCACTTTAGTTCATAGTATTTATATTCCAAGGAGAAAGTTTATATGTTTAAATATTTCTTTTACATTAAGATATTTCTTTTCTTTCCATCCCAAAACAGTTAAAACCATTAGCCAACCTATATAAACATCTCCTGAAACCTTATATTCTTTGACATCATTTGTTTTAATTTTCCATGGCCTACGTATAAGCTAATTTAACTTTAAAATTTTGTTTTAACAGTGACGCCTTATACCAACTGTCCCTTCTTATATCTTGATCCTTCCAACTCTGCCTTCCATACTTCTCTCGTCTCTTGATCATTTTCCATTGGCCTTCTATGCCTTCGTTCTAACCACCCCTCGTCCATCACAAAGTTCCTGTTTGTCGACTTTTTTTTTATTGATTTGTCCCAGTGGACTACTCCTTCCTCGCCATCCCATACTGATGGTGTGTTCAGGAAAATCCATGGCTTATTATTTTTTTATTTACACCCGGGTCACCGTCCCGGCATTCTTTATTTCATTCTTTTTTCCTCAAACCCGGGTTCAATTAATCAATGGCAACAGTCGAGCCCTGTTTTCACAATCTACCTCCATCCTCCAACCTCTTCAACGGTTCCTGAGATTCCTGCTCGTCAACATTTTTTAATTTTTATTTTTTAATGATTCATCGACCTGGTACACTCTTCCTCCCCATGTTAACTCCACACGGAGAGCTTGGGTAACCAGCGATATTTTTTTTTTGTTTTTTTCTCTAACGCTCGACCCAGGCCATCATCAGCACGATGCGCCCACTCATTTTTAGTTTACTTTCATTTTTAATCTGGTCGAGCTCAATCGCCGACAGCAGCGCAGCTCTTGAGCCACCATCTCTTTTTAACCTCTCTCAGAAAAAAATTCTTTCCCATATTCTCCCATTACCTACCTCTCCTTCGATTTTCACGCCTTTTGCCCATCTGATCTAATGCTACTTACAGAGCATCTTGAGATTGCTGAACCCTGAAAACAATACTACGCTTCTAAGCTCGTATTGCAAGGCAAGACTTCTGAGATGTCCTTCGCAGAAACCAATTCAGACCTTCTTCCTTTATTCCTCACTGCGTCACTACCTATCGCAAACCTTTTGCTTAAGTCAATTTTCTTTTATATTTTATTTTACTTTTATTATCTCTACTTTTCCTCCTTCCTGTATTACATCCCTGAAACTATGTTGTAAATACTCAAGGCACCTTAAGTAACAAAAAACTGTAACTAGTATACCAACTTTCCCAAATATTTACTTTCGCTATTGTGTGTGTTTACTTTAAATTTATCCTTCCTATGTACTCCTCTTATATATTTTTTGTAGTTTTATAATATTATATCAGTGTGTGACCACTACTCCCCTTTATCTTTATTTTTATTCTAGTAACTAATTTTTGTGCCCCAAATTATTTCCCATTTAATAGTTTTACTAGCTTTGTGGTGTTGGACTTTGTTTTTTAACTTACAGATGTAGATAAAACATTTCACTATTAATCGATAATATCATTTTGTTTATTAACCATCAACATTGATGCCATCAACTACCAATCAACCCTTTATATATTATTACCTTTAATATATTTTTTTTTTCATCATGTTTAGACTTAGAATTTTACAACTTCAACTATTTTAGGCACCATTTTAAAAAACCTACACCTAACAATATTTATAATAGTTCTTAAACAGATAAAACATTTATCATTTTATTTTTCTTAATAGATTTTCAAAATGTTATTTTTGACGCTTCCCTTACAACCTCTAACTCTATCCCATGAACCTTTCCTCCCAACTTTTTACATCCATCAAGAGATTATTGTTCGCCAGCCATTTTCTTTTTTTTTTTATTGATTAAACTAACTAGAAGACCCTTCCTCGCTATATCATTCCCAATAGTGAGCTCAGGAGACCCAGTTAGATTTTTTTTTCTCTCATCGTCCGGCTCACCATTTTTTCATTTTTCAACTATTTCTTTTCACCACACAAGCCGGACACATTCAAAAATGACAACAATAAATCTCTTATACCCACCTTTCCTTTTCCGCATCCTTCAAACCTCCAACTACCTTTCAAGGGATTCCAGTTTGCCTAACATTTTTTTTTTCATTGAATAATCCGACTGGAACAATCCTTTCTCGCTATACCAATCCCAATAGTGAGTTCAGGATATCCAGCGCGATATTTTTTTTTCTCATCGCCCGACTCATCATTTCAATTCACCATATTTTCAAATATTCACTTTTTTTTCATAATTCAACCGGGCACAATCATTATGGACAACAGGGATCCCTCTTACCTCTACCTCTCCCTTTTACCTCCATCAATCTTCCCACCTCTTTTCACTGTCTGAGCTAATGATGCAGACGGAATATCTTGGGCCTTCTATTAATGAAAACAATACCTCACTTAAACAAGTTCGCATTGCATTGCAGAATGCTTGGGATACTACTTTGCAGAAACATGCTCAGATACCCCCTTTCCCTTTTTCAACCTTAGCGTCACATTATACGTTCAGTCAATAAACTAACTTCTTTTTTTTTTTCCTCTCATCTTTTATGCAATAAGATATTATTTTCCTTGTACGATTCATTTTACCATATTTACCATTTTGTATTATATACTTTCTCTTAATCTTTTATCATTCATTTTGTGCGTTTTTATTTTTATAACCTTGATTTTTATTTCATTGATACACCACCATTACCACATCTTTCTCTTTTTAACTTGTAGCTTAATAATAATTTTAACTAATTTGTATACAAATTATTTATTTTATTTTTTTATAATAGGTTTGTTAGGTCATCATTCATTACATGTCATTCCCCCAACAAAACCTTCATCACCGGGGGCACATTCTGTAGTATATTTTGAGTTAGATGGTTCACAACCTTCTTCTGATATTTATTATAACCCCATCTCTATATAAAAATATGTATCGACCTTGTAACAATGGAAGTGACAAATAAAACAAAGAAGTAAAGGTAGACTAGACGACGACAAAGGCCAGACGACGAAAACAACCCGGCGCCAGAAAAGTGGCGTGATTATAGGAACCAATCAGGACTCACCACCATATGCGGGCGTCCAATATAAAAGCCCCAGAAAATGAGACTAAAGTAGTTGTTTTCAGAGTGACGCCGTTATACGGTTGGTCGTATCTCTCACCCCTTCCTCTATCCGCGATGTAGGCTTAGGGCATCCGCGGCGCCCGTGGTCCGACTGTCTTCGTCCGTGGTCTACCTCTACCTTCTTGGAGTTACCATCTAGACCTACCTCTGTCCCTTGCTGTCCCCGTGCGGGAATCCCATCACACACCCACAACCACGACTGCCCAGTACATTCCACGCCGGCTTGGTCTGGATTACTACATATATATACCACACATGTTGTTGAATATTTGTCTTTTTTAGCTTCATTCATTTATGGTAATATAATTTAATATATATTGTTACATCATGATTAATGGCGTATTTCTTATATTATTTTTAATATATTTGAAATTTAAATTATATATTTATTTATTTTTATATAAAATATTCTATGATATTTATTTAAAACAGATTATTTAGATTATGATCATTTGTATTTAGGTACACGTGTGACTTCACTGCTCTCTTTGATGTGAGAAAAATAAATAAAGGATTCTGGAGGCTACTTAAAGAAGACTTATTTCATTATTCCCTTTTATAAATTTGTAGGATGGTTGAAACACGCTCTGGTAAGATGCAAGACCCAGCACAGGAGAGAATCCAGGCTGAAGAGTCTGCCAAGCCGCAACCTGGTGCAACAATTGGTAGAGATGCTAGTTCCGACCCAGTTGTCCTGAATCCCAACATCGACATCCCCAAGTATGATGGAACGGAAGACCCTCGCCCATGGATTGAATCTCTTGAAGAAATTGGCTTCTTGTACCATTGGGCAGACTACATTATCTCTCGTTATGCCGCCATGAACATGACGGGAAGCGCTAAAACCTGGTTGAATTTACACAAAGCTAGTTTCACGAGCTGGGAAAATATTAAAATCCGCCTCATTCAGGATTTTTCTTTGGACGCGAATAAAGAAGAACTTAGAATGAAGCTCAACAGAATGCAACACTGGAATGAACCAGCAATCAGGTTCGCGGAAGACATTCTAGTGTTGTGCAACATGGTTGACCCCGCAATGGAAGAAGAAACAAAAATTGAACATGTTATTGGAGGACTGAAAAAAGAGTACTCATTCGCGCTCTACCTGAACCCTCCTAAAACGACCGATGACCTTCTTGTCGTGTGCAAGAAAATGGATTCTTTTGAAAAGAAGTATCGGGAACGTGTGGAGAAATCCAGAAACCTATATAACGGTCCACGCTATTCTAGACCCCAACAACAATCGAGGTACGTGCCACCGACTGCCGCACGAAACTACCAGACCACTTCCAGGCCCCAAGCCCCTGTTTCCAATAATTACAAGAACGACTCCCCTCCTACCCCCAGACAGTATCGAAACAACTTTCCCCAGCCCTCTACCCCTAGACGTCCTTATAATCCTAACTTTGTGCCGAAACCAAACCTTCAGAGAAACACTTACAATAAAAGCCAAGAAGTTAGCAAAAATAGGACGGAAGATGGAAGACCAATCTGCTTTAAATGTAACAAGCCAGGGCACGTGGCCCGTTATTGTAGGGTCAAGTTTATAAGAATCCTAGAAGAGGATCCAGCAGATACCCAAGAGAAAGTCGAAGAGAAATGCCAAATGAATGAAATATCAGAGAAATCAGGACCTCGGCTTTATGCTGATGTATGTCATAGCACACAGACAAATATTCCTACCCGGAATAGATATTCCGTGTTGGAAGATTTAAACTAAGCGTCGCGCCTGAATCTGTCAATCAAAGCAAGTCGACCATAAACGGAATAAAGAAGTTGGACCCTAAATTCAAATTAAAAATTAATGTGGACAAGATAGGGACTTTTGAAGCTTTGGTTGATACAGGTGCTGACCTCTCAGTGGTCGACCTCAGAACGGCCCTCGATACAGGCCATGGTATAAGTAAACTCGCAAAAATTTGTGCAGGACCCGATGGAAAAAAATTGGACATGGTAGGAAGTATATTTTTAAATATAAAAATTGATGATGAAACATTATCACACAACTTTGTGATATTGAAAACGCATTTACGGACATTAATTCTTGGGAGAGATTTCCTTAAGAAAATGAACGCAAAAATAGATTGTAAGCAAGAAACTATAAAATACGATTTGACGAATAATCATGACGAAATCAATTTTGAAATGTTGAAAATAAAGAGTGCCAAGGATTCCATTGTACCGGAATGTTCCATGAAATTGATCAAGGCATTGGTAGAAACAGAGGATGGAGAATATATTATCGAGGAGAGCAGCAAAATGTTTCAAACAAATGGACTTCGTCTAGCAAGAAGCTTGATCAATGTTATAAATAGGGAAACACACATCTGGATAACTAAACCGTATCCTCGACCGTTAAAAATAATGAAAAACCAAACATTGGCTTTTGGAAGTAGTCCAGCGAAAATAAATGTGAGTTGAGAAAGAGAGGTAAAAAAGAACGAAGAACCTAGATCCCAAATAAGCGAAAATCTTTCACCAAAGGAACAGAAGGAGTTAAAACAAGTTTTAGAAAGGTATGGAGATCTTTTTTCATCGAGATTAGGGAGAACCAATTTGGCAAAACATCGGATAGACACAGAAGACACGAAGCCAATTAAACACAAGCCTTACCGGGTAAGTGCTAAAGAACGAGATATTATAAAAGAGCAAATTGACGAGATGCTTACAGAAGGCATAATTAGGCCATCTTCTAGCCCCTGGTCTTTTCCAGTAATATTGGTCAAGAAGCGAGATGGTAAATACAGATTTTGTGTGGACTACAGAAAACTGAATAATGTGACAGTAGAAGATGTCTATCCGATCCCTAGAATAGACGAAGTTATGGATACTCTCCAAGGATCTACACACTTCTCAGCAATATACCTCAGATCTGGATATTGGCAAGTTGAAGTCGAAGAAAGAGACAAAGAGAAAACAGCTTTCACTACAGCGCATGGATTATATGAATTCAACGTGATGCCTTTTGGACTTTGTAACGCGCCTGCTACCTTTGAGAGAAATATGGAGAATATGCTTGGAAATCTGAGATGGCAAATTTGTTTGTGTTATCTGGATGATGTTATCATATATAGCCCGGATTTTCCAACGCACCTCAAAAGACTTGAAGCTGTTTTTAGTTGTTTTCGTGAATCTAATTTAAGGTTGAACGACAAAAAATGCCGATTTGCTTTTGAAGAATTGGAGATTCTCGGCTATATAACGAGCAAACATGGTATAAAACCCGCGGAACATAACATCAAAGCTGTCAGAAATTTTCCTCGGCCCAAAAAGGTCAAAGAAGTACAATCCTTTTTGGGAATGTGTTCATATTATAGAAATTTTATCAAAGACTTCTCAAAAATTGCTGACCCTTTGACCAACCTTATAAAAAAAAGTGTATCATTTACCTGGACAGAAAGACAAGAGGAAGCGTTTCAAACCCTAAAAACAGCACTATTAAGTCCACCAATTTTAGGTCACTTCAATCCAAATGCACCTACTTATGTTCATACTGATGCGTCCAACATCGGCATAGGTGCAACACTTGTCCAAGACATCGGTGGTGAAGAGAAGGTGATCTCATATTTGAGTCGTACCCTAAGTAAAGCGGAGCAAAATTATTCAACCACTGAAAAAGAATGTCTGGCCGTTGTCTGGTCAATGTCAAAATTACGACCCTACCTTTATGGAAGACACTTTAAAATAGTAACAGACCATCACGCTTTATGCTGGCTCAAAAACTTGAAGGATCCAACAGGTCGATTGGCAAGATGGGCATTGAAAATTCAAGAATATGACTTCGATATAATACATAAATCAGGAAAGAAGCATCTGGACGCCGATGGCTTATCTAGGGGACCCTTACCAGAAACTGATTGGGATGAGATTTTGAAAGGCTATTTTTAAATCAAATAACAGACGAAGAGGATAAGTTTATCGAAAGTGTTAAGAAAAACCTTAATGGAAGCAGGCGATCAATTGCGCAAAACTTTAAAGTAGAAGATGGATGCCTCTTTAAGAAAAACCCGAACCCTGAAGGCAGGGCGTGGTTGCTTGTGGTTCCAGAGAAGAAAAAGAGAGAAATTATGAAAGAATATCACAATCATATGTCGAATGGTCATCTGGGTGTCGCCAGAACCATGTACCGAATAAAGAGTAAATACTTTTGGCCATCCATGCTAAAGGATGTCTCAGAGTTCGTTAAGACGTGTCACCTTTGCCAAAGTAGAAAAAGGCTCAAACCAATTACCTTCTGGACTACTACAGCCCATTCCCCCAGCCAACTTTCCTTTCGAAAGAATTGGAATTGACTTTGTTGGTCCATTGCCATCTACGAAAAACAGGAAAAAATGGATAATCGTGCTGACGGACTACTACACTAGATATGCGGAAACAAAAGCAGTCTCGGAAGCAACAGTGAAAGAAGTTTCAAAATTTCTAGTAGAGGATATTTTTCTCCGGCACGGAGCCCCACAATATCTTATTAGTGACAGAGGCTCTCAATTTACCAGTAATTTAATGAAAGAGGTGATGAAAACGTGCAAGATTAAACATTGCTTCACAACGAGCTATCATCCCCAGACTAATGGATTGACAGAGCGGTTAAATAGAACATTGATCAATATGCTCAGTATGTATGTGAACACTGATCAGAAGAATTGGGACGAAATACTCTCATTCATCACTCACGCTTACAATACTACAATTCAGGAAACCACAGGATATTCTCCCTTTTTCCTGATGTTTGGAAGAGAACCCACGTCTCTTTTGGACGACAGGAATATCTCGGTGGACATTGACAAGGATGATTATGATGAATACATAAAACATCACTTAGACAAAATAAACAGAACAAGAAAATTAGTTATTAACAACACAATAAAGACTCAAGAAAGAATGAAAAAGAACTATGACAAGAAACACATGGAAAAAAGCTACGAACCAGGAGAATTAGTAGCAGTTTGGACACCAATTAGGAAAATAGGAAAGTGTGAGAAACTACTGAGAAAATATTTTGGCCCATATAGAATATTAAAGAAGCTGTCCAACGTAAATTACTTAATTGAACCAAAAGATAATCCTGGCCAAGACCCATTGATTGTCCATGTCTCAAGAATCAAACCCTATTTTGAAAGAATTGATGAGGTCAATCACGAGGACGTGACGACCTCTGGAGAGGGGGAAGTGTTACATCATGATTAATGGCGTATTTCTTATATTATTTTTAATATATTTGAAATTTAAATTATATATTTATTTATTTTTATATAAAATATTCTATGATATTTATTTAAAACAGATTATTTAGATTATGATCATTTGTATTTAGGTACACGTGTGACACTTCACTGCTCTCTTTGATGTAAGAAAAATAAATAAAGGATTCTGGAGGCTAATTAAAGAAGACTTATTTCACATTATTCCCTTTTATAAATTTGTAGGATGGTTGAAACACGCTCTGGTAAGATGCAAGACCCAGCACAGGAGAGAATCCAGGCTGAAGAGTCTGCCAAGCCGCAACCTGGTGCAACAATATGTTACAATATATATATATATATATATATGTTATATTGTTGCAAATGATCCTCTGTCTACTTAAACAGGTCTACTGTTGTAACCCCGAGTAAACCGACGTGTGAATAAACTAGCAGTCGCTAATGAGGCGAGTGTTGATGTTCTTCCCACACGTGGACAACAAGAAGCAGAGGCAGTGCTAGATGTTAGCAACGGGCTAGTCGGAGACAGCCCACGGGACAGTGGTGGGGGCCTTGACATAAACCTGCATGCCTAATACCGAGACATGGAGAGAGAGCCAGAAACGGCCTGCGTTGATGGACATACCGTAGCACACAGCGCGAGCTAAAACTGATCTGTTTACCCCGGGGCGCGGTCGTCTATAATAAGTCCCGGAAAGGGGCCCTTAAGGGGGCGTCATTTTCTTTAGCATTTTCACGTAGCTGTCCCCAGCTGACCACTCTTTTGCTGTTTTTTATTTTGACATTTTGAGTTTAAATACAAATAAGGGTGTACAGTTTATGTTAATAAAGATATAGCATATCATACAAAATATGGGGGGTGGTAGCAAATAGGAACAGTGTACATTTTAATAGGAAGGTATGATCTTATACTATTGGCTCTAACTTAACAAATTAGAAGATATGTGAAATATACTAACAGTGTTATTATATTACAATTTAAATTATACTACATATATATATATATATATATCGTAATTTAAACAAAGCTATATAAGTTAATAGTCCTTAATTAAGCTTGTACCATATTAATAACCATTAACTCTGTCCCATCTGTCTTCACCACATTTTTCGTGGAATTAATTATAACTTTATTAATATAACTTAAATCTTTATTATGTTCGTACCATAGGACAGGCCATAGTTTAATTAGTATAAATCCATATGAATTGAAACACTATTGATTATGCTTAACCACTCTTTTGCTCTAAAATATCACAATCGGCATTATGTAAGTAATAAAGTTAGGCGCCTTCCCAATCGTCTCAAGTTTGCCACTGGACCCCAGGGGAGGGAAGGATGACCCACATAAGTCACTGACCAATGAGAATCAATTCCCGGGTATCCATGCAGTGGAAGAAAAGGGGGCGTTCATGTTTTTGCACATTTTTGCAAAATTTCAATACATGATATCAACAAAAATTAGAAGATAATTCGAAAATATACATTGATGACCTTGATAGAATACCATGTTTATTTTAGACAACTTGTATTATTATATTAAAAAAATGGCAATATATATTGTAATCTATTTTCTCTACAGATATTTCTGCAAAATGAATTTAAAAAATAAATAGGGGAGTAGATGGCTATATGGCCAACCTTCCAAAAGAAAATAGTAGTTTTAAAAAAATGGATCTATATTTGAAAGTATAACTTTAAAAGAAGCAATCAGACAGGCCTGAATCAATGTCAGATGAATTTTTACATTCATGAATATTATAGAACTAAGTGTGCTTTTATTGACGTAGTGAAACTGAAGTGGAATTGATATGTATTTTATTTTCCAGATACCTGTCAGATTAACAAAAATATTCAAGTTTGTAGCGATAAAAAAAGCATTCTGTAAAGTGAACAATGATATTCCTGAGGGATTCGAATGCCATTGCAAAGATGGAGAAAATTTTGATGAAAATAGATCTTGCAAAGGTAAGTTTGTGATTGATGATTGAGTAAACATTTGCTTTTCAAAAATGTTTATATTGAGACTTGTTTAATGTATAAATTATATAATTTCCAAGGAAATCCGTAAATTGTTTTCTCACTTCATTTATACTCTAGAACCATTATAAGAGTATTTTGAGAGCTTTTTTGCAATTTGTTGTAGGGCCTGTTAGGTTCATTAGCCTCAATTCCTTCACTACTCTTTCTATTTTATAAGCCATTAAAGAAAATTTTTGGAAACCAATTAGTTCTGAATATTTTATTATTAATATGTATAAATCATTCATTTTACCTAACTATTATTCCCCCAAAATCAATAGATATCATTCCAGATATATGCTTACAAAATGCTGTTAAAGCATAATTTTGAGAAAATACCAGCTTTATAAAAATGGATCTATTTTTGAACGTATTCCTATTAAAGGAACAATTACATAGGCATAACTTGATATCAGATCAATTTTTCTGTTCAAGAATATCATAGAACTCAAGGGTGCTTCTATTGACGAAATGATACTGAAGTTGATAATTAATATGTATCTTAAATCAAATGAAATTTTTTAGATTCTAAACAAACCTATTGTTCAAATAACATCATAATCATTTCACATAATCTTGAAAAAATACCTGTTTATTTTATTTGATCCATTTTTGAGTATTTTCTCGTTACAAAAAGAATTAGATAGGCCTAACTTAATTTCAGATACATTTTTGAGTTTATAAATCATTAAAAATTTAAGGGTTTGCTCTTATTGACGTAATAGGTCAAAAGTAGTTATTTATATGTATTTATTTTTTAGATACCTGTCAGATTGTCACATACATCAAATTTTGTAGCGATAAAAATGCATTCTGTAAAGTGAGCAATGATATTCATGAGGGATTCGAATGCCATTGCAAGGATGGAGGAAATTTTGATGAAAATGGAAGTTGCAAAGGTAAGTTTGTAATTGATTAATAAGCAAACATTTTTTTCAAAATAATAATTTAAATAATAATTTCCCTTGTTGACTAATTCGTATACTTACAAGAAATTATTTCTTAGATTTGGTACATGTAAGATATCTTTGATGCGAATATTTTCTTGGCCTTCACTTGTGCATGTAGTAAGTCTCATATCTCCTTTAGCTATGGCTTGGGTAGTTTTGCCCTTCTCAGATAGGTTGATTTCACTTTTGTACTCCGTCACATTTTCCATCAAAGTTAGGTTTGGGGTTAAATGTGCGGTGCATCCTGAAACTATACACCACATTTGCCTATCATTTCTCTCATCTGGTGAATCTTCAAATTATTTTACATATGTTTCAAATGCTTGCTCATTAAATACACTTTTCATAGTATCCACTAGGTTATTTGAATGTTCTCTACTGTATTTGTGATTTCTATAATCAGGAGTCCATTTATTTTGATATCCTTGTTTTTGTTTATCTCGAAACCAGCTATCATTAGCTAGATGTCCCTTTTTATTACAAACAAAACATATTTTTTGCTGAAATTGTTTAACTTTTCTATCTTTAATTTTGTATGTTTGTTCATGCCGATTCTAAACCGATTGATTTAATCTCATATTTCTTCTTGACTCCTCTTCTCTTGGAGTTTGTTGAATCTCTTCTAGTGTTGCCTCTCTCTTTGATCGTAAGACAATAGCAATATTTTCATACTTTGGATGTATGCCTCTGACAATATGAAATGAAAGTTCTCTTGAGGTAAATTGATGCCCTAATTATGAACTTCTAGCAGCAATATTTTTACCTTGTTATATATTCATCTACAGTTTGATTATCTTTCATCCTAATGTTCTTTAATTCTAAGCCTATATCAATAATTTTATCTTCCAAATTGCCTGTGTATGTTTTTCTCAGTGAGTCCTATACTTTCTTCGCATTTTTTTCTCCTATGAACATTCCAGCTTGTTCATTTGTCAACGTAGTGATGATTATCCCAAATGCTTCATCATTTTTATCACTCCAAATTTCTCAAGAACTTTTGTTTTCCATATCTGGTTCTGGATCGGAAATTACACATTAAAATTATTTTCTTCCTCTCAGAACTGCGCCGATTTTCAACGCCCATATTTGATAATTATTTCCTGTTAATGGTTCAATTTTTGTTTGGGATAAAAACTTTGAATTAAACAATTTCGCCTTTTGAGCTAATATGAACAAACCAATATATTTTGAATACAAATATATATTTTAAATTTATTTAAATATTCGGTAGCGCTTTGAAACATGAACTATAGAGATATAATTTAACTTAATCTATATAAATACCTTTAATCTTCTCAGAAGTGCTTCAGTTTACCGAACAGAATAAACTTCTTGCTTAATCTTCAGATAAATATTTTCGATTTTGAGCTTTATATCAAACAACATCGTTCTGCTACCAATTGTTGACTTTGCTTAGAATATTTTTAATGAAACTGATTCCGAATTATTAATTAAACATTATATTTATTGATTTACAAAAGAGAGAACAAAATATAAAAAGGAAACTAATATTAAACAAAGGATTTTTTTAGCGCCTATTTACCTGTGAGCTTACACACACTCTGTGTAACAATTAATTAATATATATACAACATATTAGCCACTGAATGAATTCGTGTGCTCTCAAATAGTTCTGAATATTTCATTTAAATATTTTAGAATCTTTTATTTCACTTAATAATTTTTTTCATAATTAATTGGTATAGGTATACATGAATAAAATACGCTTCTAAAGCTATCTGTGAAGAAATAAAATTCCGTTGTTTTTTTTTAAACTTTAACGCCATTGAAGGATTACACAGTGTATGCAGGAATAGAAATGCCATAGCAAGAGATAAAAGGCCCACTTCAGTAAAACAAATGAATTTTTTCAGATTCTAAAGAAAATTATTGTTCAACTAACATCATTGTCATTTGAGATAATCTCGAAAAAATACCATTTTTATATTATTTTAGCCATTTTTTAGCATATTTTCTTAACAATAAAAAATAGATAGGCCTGAATAATTATCAGATAAATTTTTGAGTTTATGAATCATTATTTTTTTTTTCAAAAATGTTTATATTAAGACTTGTTCAAAGTATAACTTTTATAATGTCCAAAGTAATCTGTAAAGTGTTTTCTCACTTCATATATACTAAAGAACCATCATAAGGGTGTTTTGAGAACTTTGTTGCAACTTGTTGTAAGGTGTTAGGTTCATTAACCTCTATTCTTCACTACTCTTTCTATTTTAAAAGCCACTAAATAAATTCGTTTGCTTTCAATTAGTTATGAATATTTTCATTTAAATATTCGAGAATCTTTCAATTTACTTAATTATTTTTTCCAATATCAATGGATATAGGCATATATGCATGAAATACACTACTAAAACTATCTGTGAAAAAATAAATGCTGATTGTCTTTCAAAACCTGAAGCCATGGAAGAATTCCACAGTGTATGGAGTAAAAAAATGCCATAACAAAATATAAAAGACCGACTTTAGTGAAACAATGATTTTTTTTCAGATTCTAAACAAAACTATTGTTCAAATAACATCATAATCATTTCACATAATCTTGAAAAATTCCAGATTTATAATATTTGTCCATATTTGAGCATATTCTCTTTATATAAACAATTAGATAGGCCTAACTTAATTTCAGATAAATTTATGAGATTATGAATCCTTAGGAATTTAGGCGTTTGCTTTTATTAACGTAATATATCAAAATTAGAAATTAAAATGTTTTTATTTTTTCAGATACCTGTCAGATTGCCAGAAACATCAAAGTTTGTAGCGACAAAAATGCCATCTGTAAAGTGAACAATGATATTCCTGAGGGATTCCAATGCCATTGCAAGGATGGAGAATATTTTGATGAAAATGGAATTTGCAAATGTAAGTTTGTAATGGATTAATAAGTAAATATTTTTTCAAAAATGTTTATATTAAGACTTTTTTAAAGTATAACTCATATAATGCCAAGGTAATATGTAAATTGTTTTCTTACTTCATATATACTCAAGAAACATCATAAGGGTGTTTTAAGATCTTTGTTACAACTTGTTGTAGGGTCTTAGGTTCATTAACCTCTATTCTTCACTACTCTTTCTATTTTATAAGCCATTAAATAAATTCGTTTGCTTTCAATTAGTACTGAATATTTTCATTCGAATATATAAGAATGTTTCAATTTACTTAATTATTTTTTCCAAAACAATGGATATAGACATACACTGGTCCGCAAAATTAAAGGAACAACACATGTTTAAGAGAAAGTTGTTATATAAAGGGATATATATCAAGTTTTGGTATATTCAAAAGCTTCCATTAATTAAGAGAGTAAGTAAAACAGAAAACAAATAAAGTTGTTCCCAATATGCAAAATACCACCGTCTACGTTGACTCCGCCTCTAGCACGTGCCTGAGTCTTTCTCAAAGCGTCCTAATTTTACGCTTCACTAGATTTTTTTTTAACCTTTTTGTTTTTTAAAGTTTTCATGGCTTATAGGAAACATTTATCAAAAGAAAAATAAATGGCAAGCTATTGGAAGGATGGAAGCAGGCCAATTACAGGCAGAAGTAGCAAGATGGCTTGGAGTGACAAGAAACGTTGTCTCAAGGCTTTGGAAAAAAATTCAAACGTCAGCTAATGTTGCCAGAACACCCGGACAAGGACGGCCAAGGGTCACAACGTTAAATCAAGACCGTTATTCGAGTCTCCTTGTGCGTCGCAATAGAAGAATGACAGCATCGCAACTATGAAGTGACCTCAATGCAGCTACAGGAGTCTTAGTATCAACTGATACAATATGCAGAAGGCTTCACAAGAAGGGTTTCTATGCTCGACGACCCATAATTTATGTGCCATTGACACCACCTCAAAAGAGAGCAAGGAAACTTTGGCGCAGACAACATGTCGCCAAGAAATCCAGATGAATGGACGCGTGTAATATTCACTGATGAGTCCAGATTCTCTCTAAACAGCGATTCTCGTCGTGTCTTTGTCTGGAGAGAGGTAGGAACCAGATATAATCCCCGGAATATGGTTGAAAGGGATCCTAATAGAAGCCAAGGTTTTATTGTCTTGGCTGGAATCTTCTTGGGCGGTCGCACAGCACTCCATATTTTTCGGTAAGGAACCCTGACTAGACAGAGGTATCAGGACGAGATCTTGGAAGCATATGTGATGCCTCAAGCATTGGAAATGAGAGAAAACTTTCTTCTAATGGATAATAATGCCCCTCCACATAGGGCTGGTGTGGTCGACCCTTTTCTCCAAAACCATGCAATTGCTCGGATGAATTGGCCAGTTCGATCCCCAGACCTAAATCCCATTGAGCATGTATGGGACAACCTAGGACGGCGGATCTCATCCCTCCAACCCCCTCCTAGAAACACTGATGAGCTAGAAACAGCCTTTCCACAGGAGCTGTTAAACTCCCTAATTCTTAGTTTGGGTCACCGATGTCGAACCTGTCTATCAGTTAAAGGCGATCACACCCCATTTTAACAACAATATCCAAGATATTTATGCACTGACTGCAAGAAGATCATTGCTTGACCGGCTAATTTGCATAAAATACGTGTTAATATTCTTTGATTTCGGGTTTACTAATCAATAATGGAATAATAAATTTGTGTATAAAATTTCATTGATAAATGTTCAATAAAATTTGAGATAAATGAAAAAAATATGTTGTTCCTTTAATTTTGCGGACCAGTGTATATTCATGAAATACGCTCCTAAAGCTATCAGTAAAGAAAGAAATGCCGATTGTCTTTCACACCCTGACGGCATTGAAGGATTCCACAGTTAATGGAGGAATAAAAATGCCATAACAAGAGATAAAAGGCCCACTTTAGTAAAACAATAATTTTTTTTCAGATTCTAAATAAAACTATTGTTCAAATAACATCATAATCATTTCCTATAATCTTGAAAAAATACCAGTTTTATAATATTTGACCATATATGAGCATATTCTCTTTATATGAACAATTATATAGGCCTAACTTAATTCCAGATAAATTTATGAGATTATGAATCTTTAGGAATTTAGGCGTTTGCTTTTATTAACGTAATAAATCAAAAGTAGAAATTAAAATGTATTAATTTTTCAGATACCTGTCAGATTGCCAGAAACATCAAAGTTTGTAGCGACAAAAATGCCATCTGTAAAGTGAACAATGATATTCCTGGGGGATTCCAATGCCATTGCAAGGATGGAGAATATTTTGATGAAAATGGAATTTGCAAATGTAAGTTTGTAATTGATTAATAAGTAAACATTTTTTCATAAATGGTTATATTAAGACTATTCCAAAGTATAACTCATATAATGCCAAGGTAATCGGTAAATTGTTTTCTTACTTCATATATACTCAAGAAACATCATAAGGGTGTTTTAAGATCCTTGTTGCAACTTGTTGTAGGGTGTTAGGTTCATTAACCTCTATTCTTCACTACTCTTTCTATTTTAAAAGCCACTAAATAAATTCGTTTTCTTTCAATTAGTTCTGAATATTTTCATTCAAATAGTCACAAATCTTTCAATTTACTTAATTATTTTTTCCAAAAACAATGGATATAGGCATATAGGCATGAAATACGCTCCTAAATTTATCTGTGAAGAAGAAAATGCTGATTGTCTTTCAAAATCTGAAGCCATTGAAGAATTCCAGAGTGTATGGAGAAATAAAAATGGAATAAACAAGAAATAAAAGACCCACTTTAGTGAAACTATAATTTTGATCAGATTCTAAACAAAACTATTTTTCAAATAACATCATAATCATTTCACATAATCTTGAAAAAATACCAGTTTTATAATTATTGATCCATTTTTGAGCATCTTATCTTTACATAAACAATTAGATAGGCCTAACTTAATTTCAGATAAATTTATGAGATTATGAATCTTTAGGAATTTAGGCGTTTGCTTTTATTGACGTAATAAATCAAAAGTAGAAATTAAAATGTATTTATTTTTCAGATACCTGTCTGATTGCCAGAAACACCAAATTTGTAGCGACAAAAATGCCATCTGTAAAGTGAACAATGATATTCCTGAGGGATTCCAATGCCATTGCAAGGATGGAGAAAATTTTGATGAAAATGGAATTTGCAAATGTAAGTTTGTAATTGATTAATAAGTAAACATTTTTCCAAAAATGTTTATATTAAGACTTTTCCAAAGTATAACTCATATAGTGTCCAACGTAATCGGTAAATTGTTTTCTTACCTCATATATACTCAAGAAACATCATAAGGGTGTTTTAAGATCTTTGTTGCAACTTGTTGTAGGGTATTAGGTTCATTAACCTCTATTCTTCACTACTCTTTCTATTTTATAAGCCATTAAATAAATTCTTTTGCTTTCAATTAGTACTGAATATTTTCATTCGAATATATAAGAATGTTTCAATTTACTTATTTATTTTTTCCAAAAACAATGGATATAGGCATATAGGCATGAAATACGCTCCTAAATTTATCTGTGAAGAAGAAAATGCTGATTGTCTTTCAAAATCGGAAGCCATTGAAGAATTCCAGAGTGTATGGAGAAATAAAAATGGAATAAACAAGAAATAAAAGACCCACTTTAGTGAAACTATAATTTTGATCAGATTCTAAACAAAACTATTTTTCAAATAACATCATAATCATTTCACATAATCTTGAAAAAATACCAGTTTTATAATTATTGATCCATTTTTGAGCATCTTATCTTTACAAAAACAATTAGATAGGCCTAACTTAATTTCAGATAAATTTATGAGATTATGAATCTTTAGGAATTTAGGCGTTTGCTTTTATTGACGTACTAAATCAAAAGTAGAAATTAAAATGTATTTATTTTTCAGATACCTGTCTGATTGCCAGAAACACCAAATTTTGTAGCGACAAAAATGCCATCTGTAAAGTGAACAATGATATTCCTGAGGGATTCCAATGCCATTGCAAGGATGGAGAAAATTTTGATGAAAATGGAATTTGCAAATGTAAGTTTGTAATTGATTAATAAGTAAACATTTTTCCAAAAATGTTTATATTAAGACTTTTCCAAAGTATAACTCATATAGTGTCCAACGTAATCGGTAAATTGTTTTCTTACCTCATATATACTCAAGAAACATCATAAGGGTGTTTTAAGATCTTTGTTGCAACTTGTTGTAGGGTATTAGGTTCATTAACCTCTATTCTTCACTACTCTTTCTATTTTATAAGCCATTAAATAAATTCGTTTGCTTTCAATTAGTACTGAATATTTTCATTCGAATATATAAGAATGTTTCAATTTACTTAATTATTTTTTCCAAAACAATGGATATAGACATATATTCATGAAATACTCTCCTAAAGATATCAGTAATGAAGGAAACGCCGATTGTCTTTCAAAACCTGACGCCATTGAAGGATTCCACAGTGAATGGAGAAATAAAATTGCCATAACAAGAGATAAAAAGGCCCAATTCAGTAAAACAATGAATTTTTTTCAGATTCTAAATAAAACTATTGTTCAAATAACATCATAATCATTTCACAAAATCTTGAAAAAATACCAGTTTTATAATATTTGTCCATATTTGAGCATATTCTCTTTATATGAACAATTAGATAGACTTAACTTAATTTCAGATAAATTTATGAGATTATGAATCTTTAGGAATTTAGGCGTTTGCTTTTATTAACGTAATAAATCAAAATTAGAAATTAAAATGTTTTTATTTTTTCAGATACCTGTCAGATTGCCAGAAACATCAAAGTTTGTAGCGACAAAAATGCCATCTGTAAAGTGAACAATGATATTTCTGAGGGATTCCAATGTCATTGCAAGGATGGATAAAATTTTGATGAAAACGGAATTTGCAAATGTAAGTTTGTAATTGATTAATAAGTTAACATTTTTTCAAAAATGTTTATATTAAGATTTTTCCAAAGTATAACTAATATAATGCCAAGGTAATCGGCAAATTGTTTTCTTACTTCATATATATTCAAGAAACATCATAAGGGTGTTTGAAGATCCTTGTTGCAACTTGTTGTAGGGTTTTAGGTTCATTAACCTCTATTCTTCACTACTCTTTCTATTTTAAAAGCCACTAAATAAATTCGTTTTCTTTCAATTAGTTCTGAATATTTTCATTCAAATAGTCACAAATCTTTCAATTTACTTAATTATTTTTTCCAAAATCAATGGATATAGGCATATAGGCATGAAATACGCTCCTAAATTTATCTGTGAAGAAGAAAATGCTGATTGTCTTTCAAAATCTGAAGCCATTGAAGAATTCCAGAGTGTATGGAGAAATAAAAATGGAATAAACAAGAAATAAAAGACCCACTTTAGTGAAACTATAATTTTGATCAGATTCTAAACAAAACTATTTTTCAAATAACATCATAATCATTTCACATAATCTTGAAAAAATACCAGTTTTATAATTATTGATCCATTTTTGAGCATCTTATCTTTACATAAACAATTAGATAGGCCTAACTTAATTTCAGATAAATTTATGAGATTATGAATCTTTAGGAATTTAGGCGTTTGCTTTTATTGACGTAATAAATCAAAAGTAGAAATTAAAATGTATTTATTTTTCAGATACCTGTCTGATTGCCAGAAACACCAAATTTTGTAGCGACAAAAATGCCATCTGTAAAGTGAACAATGATATTCCTGAGGGATTCCAATGCCATTGCAAGGATGGAGAAAATTTTGATGAAAATGGAATTTGCAAATGTAAGTTTGTAATTGATTAATAAGTAAACATTTTTCCAAAAATGTTTATATTAAGACTTTTCCAAAGTATAACTCATATAGTGTCCAACGTAATCGGTAAATTGTTTTCTCACCTCATATATACTCAAGAAACATCATAAGGGTGTTTTAAGATCTTTGTTGCAACTTGTTGTAGGGTATTAGGTTCATTAACCTCTATTCTTCACTACTCTTTCTATTTTATAAGCCATTAAATAAATTCGTTTGCTTTCAATTAGTACTGAATATTTTCATTCGAATATATAAGAATGTTTCAATTTACTTATTTATTTTTTCCAAAAACAATGGATATATGCATATAGGCATGAAATACGCTCCTAAATTTATCTGTGAAGAAGAAAATGCTGATTGTCTTTCAAAATCTGAAGCCATTGAAGAATTCCAGAGTGTATGGAGAAATAAAAATGGAATAAACAAGAAATAAAAGACCCACTTTAGTGGAACTATAATTTTGATTAGATTCTAAACAAAACTATTTTTCAAATAACATCATAATCATTTCACATAATCTTGAAAAAATACCAGTTTTATAATTATTGATCCATTTTTGAGCATCTTATCTTTACAAAAACAATTAGATAGGCCTAACTTAATTTCAGATAAATTTATGAGATTATGAATCTTTAGGAATTTAGGCATTTGCTTTTATTGACGTAATAAATCAAAAGTAGAAATTAAAATGTATTTATTTTTCAGATACCTGTCTGATTGCCAGAAACACCAAATTTTGTAGCGACAAAAATGCCATCTGTAAAGTGAACAATGATATTCCTGAGGGATTCCAATGCCATTGCAAGGATGGAGAAAATTTTGATGAAAATGGAATTTGCAAATGTAAGTTTGTAATTGATTAATAAGTAAACATTTTTCCAAAAATGTTTATATTAAGACTTTTCCAAAGTATAACTCATATAGTGTCCAACGTAATCGGTAAATTGTTTTCTTACCTCATATATACTCAAGAAACATCATAAGGGTGTTTTAAGATCTTTGTTGCAACTTGTTGTAGGGTATTAGGTTCATTAACCTCTATTCTTCACTACTCTTTCTATTTTATAAGCCATTAAATAAATTCGTTTGCTTTCAATTAGTACTGAATATTTTCATTCGAATATATAAGAATGTTTCAATTTACTTAATTATTTTTTCCAAAACAATGGATATAGACATATATTCATGAAATACTCTCCTAAAGATATCAGTAATGAAAGAAACGCCGATTGTCTTTCAAAACCTGACGCCATTGAAGGATTCCACAGTGAATGGAGAAATAAAATTGCCATAACAAGAGATAAAAAGGCCCAATTCAGTAAAACAATGAATTTTTTTCAGATTCTAAATAAAACTATTGTTCAAATAACATCATAATCATTTCACAAAATCTTGAAAAAATACCAGTTTTATAATATTTGTCCATATTTGAGCATATTCTCTTTATATGAACAATTAGATAGACTTAACTTAATTTCAGATAAATTTATGAGATTATGAATCTTTAGGAATTTAGGCGTTTGCTTTTATTAACGTAATAAATCAAAATTAGAAATTAAAATGTTTTTATTTTTTCAGATACCTGTCAGATTGCCAGAAACATCAAAGTTTGTAGCGACAAAAATGCCATCTGTAAAGTGAACAATGATATTTCTGAGGGATTCCAATGCCATTGCAAGGATGGATAAAATTTTGATGAAAACGGAATTTGCAAATGTAAGTTTGTAATTGATTAATAAGTAAACATTTTTCCAAAAATGTTTATATTAAGACTTTTCCAAAGTATAACTAATATAATGCCAAGGTAATCGGCAAATTGTTTTCTTACTTCATATATATTCAAGAAACATCATAAGGGTGTTTTAAGATCCTTGTTGCAACTTGTTGTAGGGTTTTAGGTTCATTAACCTCTATTCTTCACTACTCTTTCTATTTTAAAAGCCACTAAATAAATTCGTTTTCTTTCAATTAGTTCTGAATATTTTCATTCAAATAGTCACAAATCTTTCAATTTACTTAATTATTTTTTCCAAAATCAATGGATATAGGCATATAGGCATGAAATACGCTCCTAAATTTATCTGTGAAGAAGAAAATGCTGATTGTCTTTCAAAATCTGAAGCCATTGTAGAATTCCAGAGTGTATGGAGAAATAAAAATGGAATAAACAAGAAATAAAAGACCCACTTTAGTGAAACTATAATTTTGATCAGATTCTAAACAAAACTATTTTTCAAATAACATCATAATCATTTCACATAATCTTGAAAAAATACCAGTTTTATAATTATTGATCCATTTTTGAGCATCTTATCTTTACATAAACAATTAGATAGGCCTAACTTAATTTCAGATAAATTTATGAGATTATGAATCTTTAGGAATTTAGGCGTTTGCTTTTATTAACGTAATAAATCAAAATTAGAAATTAAAATGTTTTTATTTTTCAGATACCTGTCAGATTGCCAGAAACATCAAAGTTTGTAGCGACAAAAATGCCATCTGTAAAGTGAACAATGATATTTCTGAGGGATTCCAATGCCATTGCAAGGATGGAGAAAATTTTGATGAAAACGGAATTTGCAAATGTAAGTTTGTAATTGATTAATAAGTAAACATTTTTCCAAAAATGTTTATATTAAGACTTTTCCAAAGTATAACTCATATAGTGTCCAACGTAATCGGTAAATTGTTTTCTTACCTCATATATACTCAAGAAACATCATAAGGGTGTTTTAAGATCTTTGTTGCAACTTGTTGTAGGGTATTAGGTTCATTAACCTCTATTCTTCACTACTCTTTCTATTTTATAAGCCATTAAATAAATTCTTTTGCTTTCAATTAGTACTGAATATTTTCATTCGAATATATAAGAATGTTTCAATTTACTTATTTATTTTTTCCAAAAACAATGGATATAGGCATATAGGCATGAAATACGCTCCTAAATTTATCTGTGAAGAAGAAAATGCTGATTGTCTTTCAAAATCTGAAGCCATTGAAGAATTCCAGAGTGTATGGAGAAATAAAAATGGAATAAACAAGAAATAAAAGACCCACTTTAGTGAAACTATAATTTTGATCAGATTCTAAACAAAACTATTTTTCAAATAACATCATAATCATTTCACATAATCTTGAAAAAATACCAGTTTTATAATTATTGAACCAATTTTGAGCATCTTATCTTTACATAAACAATAGATAGGCCTAACTTAATTTCAGATAAATTTATGAGATTATGAATCTTTAGGAATTTAGGCGTTTGCTTTTATTGACGTAATAAATCAAAAGTAGAAATTAAAATGTATTTATTTTTCAGATACCTGTCTGATTGCCAGAAACACCAAATTTTGTAGCGACAAAAATGCCATCTGTAAAGTGAACAATGATATTCCTGAGGGATTCCAATGCCATTGCAAGGATGGAGAAAATTTTGATGAAAATGGAGTTTGCAAATGTAAGTTTGTAATTGATTAATAAGTAAACATTTTTCCAAAAATGTTTATATTAAGACTTTTCCAAATATAACTCATATAGTGTCCAACGTAATCGGTAAATTGTTTTCTTACCTCATATATACTCAAGAAACATCATAAGGGTGTTTTAAGATCTTTGTTGCAACTTGTTGTAGGGTATTAGGTTCATTAACCTCTATTCTTCACTACTCTTTCTATTTTATAAGCCATTAAATAAATTCGTTTGCTTTCAATTAGTACTGAATATTTTCATTCGAATATATAAGAATGTTTCAATTTACTTAATTATTTTTTCCAAAACAATGGATATAGACATATATTCATGAAATACTCTCCTAAAGATATCAGTAATGAAAGAAACGCCGATTGTCTTTCAAAACCTGACGGCATTGAAGGATTCCACAGTGAATGGAGAAATAAAATTGCCATAACAAGAGATAAAAAGGCCCAATTCAGTAAAACAATGATTTTTTTTCAGATTCTAAATAAAACTATTGTTCAAATAACATCATAATTATTTCACATAATCTTGAAAAAATACCAGTTTTATAATATTTGTCCATATTTGAGCATATTCTCTTTATATGAACAATTAGATAGACTTAACTTAATTTCAGATAAATTTATGAGATTATGAATCTTTAGGAATTTAGGCGTTTGCTTTTATTAACGTAATAAATCAAAATTAGAAATTAAAATGTTTTTATTTTTTCAGATACCTGTCAGATTGCCAGAAACATCAAAGTTTGTAGCGACAAAAATGCCATCTGTAAAGTGAACAATGATATTTCTGAGGGATTCCAATGCCATTGCAAGGATGGATAAAATTTTGATGAAAACGTAATTTGCAAATGTAAGTTTGTAATTGATTAATAAGTAAACATTTTTTCAAAAATGTTTATATTAAGATTTTTCCAAAGTATAACTAATATAATGCCAAGGTAATCGGCAAATTGTTTTCTTACTTCATATATATTCAAGAAACATCATAAGGGTGTTTTAAGATCATTGTTGCAACTTGTTGTAGGGTGTTAGGTTCATTAACCTCTATTCTTCACTACTCTTTCTATTTTATAAGCCATTAAATAAATTCGTTTGCTTTCAATTAGTACTGAATATTTTCATTCGAAAATATAAGAATGTTTCAATTTACTTAATTATTTTTTCTAAAACAATGGATATAGACATATATTCATGAAATACGCTCCTAAAGCTATCAGTAAAGAAAGAAACGCCGATTGTCTTTCAAAACCTACCGGCATTGAAGGATTCCACAGTGAATGGAGGAATAAAAATGCCTTAACAAGAGATAAAAAGGCCCAATTCAGTAAAACAATGAATTTTTTCAGATTTTAAATAAAACTATTGTTCAAATAACATCATAATCATTTCACATAATCTTGAAAAATTCCAGATTTATAATATTTGTCAATATTTGAGCATATTCTCTTTATATGAACAATTAGATAGGCCTAACTTAATTTCAGATAAATTTATGAGATTATGAATCTTTAGGAATTTAGGCTTTTGCTTTTATTGGCGTAATAAATCAAAAGTAGAAATTAAAATGTATTTATTTTTCAGATACCTGTCAGATTGCCAGAAACATCAAAGTTTGTAGCGACAAAAATGCCATCTGTAAAGTGAACAATGATATTTCTGAGGGATTCCAATGCCATTGCAAGGATGGAGAAAATTTTGATGAAAACGGAATTTGCAAATGTAAGTTTGTAATTGATCAATAAGTAAACATATTTTCCAAAATGTTTATATTAAGACTTTTCCAAAGTATAACTAATATATTGCCAAGGTAATCGGCAAATTGTTTTCTTACTTCATATATACTCAAGAAACATCATAAGGGTGTTTTAAGATCTTTGTGTCAACTTGTTGTAGGGTGTTAGGTTCATTAACCTCTATTTTTCACTACTCTTTCTATTTTAAAAGCCACTAAATAAATTCGTTTGCTTTCAATTAGTACTGAATATTTTCATTCGAATATATAAGAATGTTTCAATTTACTTAATTATTTTTCCCAAAACAATGGATATAGACATACACTGGTCCGCAAAATTGAAGGAACAACACATGTTCAAGAAAAAGAAATGTTATATGAAGGGATATATATCAAGTTTTGGTATATTCAAAGGCTTCCATTAATTAAGAGAGTATGTAAAACAGAAAACAAATAAAGTTGTTCCCAATATGCAAAATACCACCGTCTACGTTGACTCCGCCTCTAGCACGTGCCTGAGTCTTTCTCAAAGCGTCCTAATTTTACGCTCCACTAGATTTTTAGTGAACGTTTTTGTTTTTTAAAGTTTCCATGGCTTATAGGAAACATTTATTACAAGAAAAGTAAATGGCAAGATATTGGAAGGATGGAAGCAGGCCAATCACAGGCAGAAGTAGCAGGATGGCTTGGAGTGACAAGAAACGTTGTCTCAAGGCTTTGGAAAAAATTTCAAACGACAGCTAATGTTGCCAGAACACCCGGACAAGGACGGCCAAGGGTCACAACGTTAAATCAAGACCGTTATTTGAGTCTCCTTGTGCGCCGCAATAGAAGAATGACAGCATCGCAACTATGAAGTGACCTCAATGCAGCTACAGGAGTCTTAGTATCAACTGATACAATACGCAGAAGGCTTCACATGAAGGGTCTCTATGCTCGACGACCCATAATTTGTGTGCCATTAACACCACCTCAAAAGAGAGCAAGAAAACTTAGGCGCAGACAACATGTTGCCTGGAATCCAGATGAATGGAGGCGTGTAATGTTCATTGATGAGTCGAGATTCTCTCTAAACAGCGATTCTCGTCGTGTCTTTGTTTGGAGAGAGGTAGGAACCAGATATAATCCCCGGAATATGGTTGAAATGGATCCTAATAGAAGCCAAGGTTTTATTGTCTTGGCTGGAATCTTCTTGGGCGGTCGCACAGCACTCCATATTTTTCGGTAAGGAACCCTGACTGGACAGAGGTATCGGGACGAGATCTTGGAAGCATATGTGATGCCTAAAGCATTGAAAATGGGAGAAAACTTTCTTCTAATGGATAATAATGCCCGTTCACATAGGGCTGGTGTGGTCGACCCTTTTCTCCAAAACCATGCAATTGCTCGGATGAATTGGCCAGTTCGATCCCCAGACCTAAATCCCATTGAGCATGTATGGGACAACCTAGGACGGCGGATCTCATCCCTCCAACCCCCTCCTAGAAACACTGATGAGCTAGAAACAGCCTTTCCACAGGAGCTGTTAAACTCCCTAATTCTTAGTTTGGGTCACCGATGTCGAACCTGTCTATCAGTTAAAGGCGATCACACCCCATTTTAACAACAATATCCAAGATATTTATGCACTGACTGCAAGAAGATCATTGCTTGACCGGCTAATTTGAATAAAATGCGTGTTAAAATTATTTGATTTCGGGTATTCTAATCAATAATGGAATAATAAATTTGTGTATAAAATTTCATTGATAAATGTTCAATAAAATTTGAGATAAATAAAAAAATATGTTGTTCCTTTAATTTTGCGGACCAGTGTATATTCATGAAATACGCTCCTAAGGCTATCAGTAAAGAAAGAAATGCCGATTGTCTTTCAAAATTTGACGGCATTGAAGGATTCCACAGTTAATGGAGGAATAAAATTGCAATAACAAGATATAAAAAGGCCCAAATCAGTAAAACAATGATTTTTTTTTCAGATTCTAAATAAAACTATTGTTCAAATAACATCATAATCATTTCCCATAATCTTGAAAAATACCAGTTTTATAATATTTGACCATATTTGAGCCTATTATCTTTACATAAACAATTAGATAGGCCTAACTTAATTTCAGATAAATTTATGAGATTATAAATCTTTAGGAATTTAAGCGTTTGCTTTTATTGACGTAATAAATCGAAAGTAGTAATTAAAATGTATTTATTTTTCAGATACCTGTCTGATTGCCAGAAACATCAAAGTTTGTAGCGATAAAAATGCATTCTGTAAAGTGAACAATGATATTCCTGAGGGATTCGAATGTCATTGCAAGGATGGAGAAAATTTTGATGAAAATGGAAGTTGCAAAGGTAAGTTTGTAATTGATTAATAAGTGAACCTTTTTTTTTAATGTTTATATTAAGACTTTTTCTAAGTATAACTTACATAATGACCAAAGTAATCGGTAAATTGTTTTCTTACTTCATATATACTCAAGAACCATCATAAGCGTTTTCTGAGAGCTTTGTTGCAACTTTTTGCAGGGTGTTAGGTTTATTAACCTCAATTCAACAAGAAATTTGTTGGAAAATAAATAGTTCTGGATAATTTCATATAGATATGTAAGATACATTCATTTTACCTAATTATCTGTTTTCCAAAATCAATGGATATATGTATATTGTTTAATATATGTGGGATGGTTGTGTGCATGTTGGTGTGACTTGTGGAACGGCCGCTGATAAATTATACACCTAAGTATATAATATAAGTGATAGATTTAAAGCGAACGAGGATGCGTTTCTTATAAGTTTTAATAAAGCCAAGCTTTCGGGTCAATAACCCTTCTACAGGACATCATATCTGAAGAGAATCTTGCATTATATATTTATATCCATTTTGAGAAAAATTATCATATTTACAAGAAAAATAAACATGTTAGCAAACCAGTGAGAAAAACAATAGTAAGAAATATCCGCGTGCCCTGAGCATGCCAAGAAGAAATTCAAAAGAAGCTTCACGATTAAGACACGATTCAATTTAAGGCTGCTTGAGTAAAACAATCCAAAATAAAACGTACTGGCAATGGTCCCCTAAGGTACACTATGGCAATATTGCTTTATATATATCAGGGATGTCTATGTGTCTATTAATACTATTATGTCTTAAAGAGAGTAATGCCTCGACGACCAATCTTTTGTATTTGCTCTTGATTCCTGAGTAATATGCCTGTGGGTGAGAGGTATCGAAAGAATGTCCTGTCTGTCTAATGTGTTGCACTATGAGGGATCTAGGTTCACTGTTTCTGATGTTTCTGTGGTGTTCGTCTATCCTATCCTTAATTCTTCGGCCTGTCTCTCCTATATACAACCTGTTGCAATCTGAGCATTTTAAGGAATACACGGAGTTTGTAAGATATGGCAAGGTAATATGAAAACTATTTCTGGTGATAGGGTTTCTAACTATTGTTTCTAATTTGGGAGTGTTGGTGTAATAGGTGCGGATTCCGTACTTGTTTTTTAAGTGTCTGGAGATGTTGATACTATGGGTAAAGTATGGAATGATGCAAGTCGATCTATAAGTCTGACTGTTTAGCTGCTGTTGAGGATTGTGAAAGTGTCGGAGGATGAAGTTTTTGGGGTAACCTGAGTTCATTAGGTGATTAACCACATTTTGGGTCTCTGTTTGTTTAAATTCACCTAATGAACTTAGGTTACCCCAAAAACTTCATCCTCCGACACTTTCACAATCCTCAACAGCAGCTAAACAGTCAGACTTATAGATCGACTTGCATCATCCCATACTCTACCCATAGTATCAACATCTCCAGACACTTAAAAAACAAGTACGGAATCCGCACCTATTACACCAACACTCCCAAATTAGAAACAATAGTTAGAAACCCTATCACCAGAAATAGTTTTCCCATTACCCTGCCATATCTTACAAACTCCGTGTATTCCTTAAAATGCTCAGATTGCAACAGTTTGTATATAGGAGAGACAGGCCGAAGAATTAAGGATAGGATAGACGAACACCACAGAAACATCAGAAACAGTGAACCTAGATCCCTCATAGTGCAACACATTAGACAGACAGGACATTCTTTCGATACCTCTCACCCACAGGCATATTACTCTGGAATCAAGAGCAAATACAAAAGATTGGTCGTCGAGGCATTACTCTCTTTAAGACATAATAGTATTAATAGACACATAGACATCCCTGATATATATAAAGCAATATTGCCATAGTGTACCTTAGGGGACCATTGCCAGTACGTTTTATTTTGGATTGTTTTACTCAAGCAGCCTTAAATTGAATCGTGTCTTAATCGTGAAGCTTCTTTTGAATTTCTTCTTGGCATGCTCAGGGCACGCGGATATTTATTACTATTGTTTTTCTCACTGGTTTGCTAACATGTTTATTTTTCTTGTAAATATGATAATTTTCTCAAAATGGATATGAATATATAATGCAAGATTCTCTTCAGATATGATGTCCTGTAGAAGGGTTATTGACCCGAAAGCTTGGCTTTATTAAAACTTATAAGAAACGCATCCTCGTTCGCTTTAAATCTATCACTTATATTCTTTAGAGGATTTCAACCTTCTTTAAGTATATAATATACCAGAGTGTATTCCGATATGATAACTACAAATTTCAAACACATAATTTACATAAGATTTATATTATTGAACTTCTAGTTTTTATTCCTTAGCATTCATTTTTAAATCATATAAAATATTACATGAACCTTTATTTTATATATTTAAAATATTATTACGTATTTAAATTGAATGAAACATAAATATCAAGCATTTAATAGTCATATTTTCCCAGCTACATTTATTTTTGGGTTAATACAATATATAATTGTTATATCCATTGTTAATACCTTGGAATTCCACACTATCAAGCAATATAAAACATGGAATAAAGTAATTTCTTCTACTAGAAAGTTAATATTGTTTATTTCACAGCATATTTATATCAGATTTCAAATAAATAATGTTGGAAATATTTTTAATTGAATGAAAACTCATTAATATTAGCATTTGACATCTAATTATTTTACTATAGACCTTTGGCATATCAATGAACAATTATCAATGTAAATATAATATTCATCCAAATTAAAATTTTAAATATATATCAATATCGAAGTTGTATTGAAACACACCACACACACACACAATTAAAAATTTGCTTGAATCAATAACAAAATACTCGATTTATATGATATTTTATGTATGAAAAATTAAATTTTCAAATATGATTCAAAATCGCAGTTAAGAAAATGGCTGAATTATAACTTAGAAATGGTTCAAACAAGAAATGGAAGAAATTCATTGTTACATTAAACTGCGAGATTAATATCTTTTATTCAATTATTACAGAAATAATACTTCTAGTCCTCAAATTTTGAATGAATTTATGAAGATTTTCATTTATACAAATATCAACCATATTTTTATAAAAATAATCAAATATAATTTGGAATGGCCATTTTAATAATATTATAATCCCTTATTTAATTGAAAATATTGATTGGAAGTGTAATTTATTTTAAATAATTTATAGATGTTTTGATTATAATTGAAATAGTTGTAATTAAAGTTGAAAGTTGTCAGTAGATGTAAGATGCTGTCTATAAGTGTAGGTCATAACCTCGAGAATATAAAAATCTATATATCTAAATAGCATAATTAATAATTGTTCAAATAAATTTTGTGTTTAGCAATTGACCCATGCAAGGACGAAGGCAACGTCGAATACTGTCGAAAGAAGGATGCCCATTGTGTTGCCAAACCTGGCACAGATAAGGGCTTCAAGTGCCAGTGTCTTAGCGGGGATATTTTAGAAGAAGAAACAGACAAGTGTCCAGGTAATAGGAACAAATTTGAATTCTACACCAATAAATAATATTACTTCTTCGGCCATTGAAACCTATAATCTCGAGAATAACCAAATCAAAGTACCTAAATTTTATAACAAGAGAAGTCATAAATGATAGAGGTGTAGAAATTATGTCATTTTGAATGTGCGTTTTGAAATAGATTGGTGACAAATAAATCTGAGTCAGTATCAGAGTGTATTCAGATATAATAACTACAAATTTCTCTCTACATTTTTTACATAGGATTTATATTATTGAACTTCTAGTTTTTATTACTAAGTGTTAATTTTTAGATCATATAAAATATTCCATAATCCTTTATTTTATATATTTAAAATATTATAATGTATTTAAATCGAATGAAACATAAAAATTAAGCATTTAATAGTTATATTTCCCAATTACACACACACACAAGTATTTATGGGTTATAGAATAATGTCATAACCAAAAATGTACATAGCTTGTAACTGTAAATAATACATCGGCAGCTTGGCAAGTGTTATGCACCTAAGCTCCGATAGATAGCGGGCGCGCTAGGCGGGAAGTTTGTAAACAATAGTCGCCATCTTGAGGGGTTGGGCCGATCGCCAGCCGTTTTGGGTCTCTGACATTACTTCCTTAATTTACCATTATTTTTATCCATTTAACTTAGTTTACCTCTATTTCTTTTTATCCCTCAAACTTATTAACTATTTAAAGTCATCTAATAAATTATTATTTTATTCTACCCAAACGACTCGTCACCTTCATTACTGTGACATCTGGTGGAGACAAGCTGGATCATCCCTTCGCTGCCCAAGCTACAAGAATAAGTCGTAGAATCCAAGGATTAAACCCATTGGAGTATTCTAAGATGCAACACGAATAAAGAGAGACCCCACAGGGTGAGTACCACTTCAAACATATTAGAAACCCTTCTATATTTTCGGGGGAACCGGGCCAAAGCCCGGAGAAATGGTTGAAAGAGTACCATCGTGTAGCTCGCTACAACTGCTGGGACAGTTCCATGTGCCTAGCAAATGTTTTATTCTTCCTCTCAGGAACGGCCAAAGTCTGGTTCGAGAATGTAGAGGAACAAATAACCTCATGGGAACTTTTTGAGACAATGTTGTCTCAGGTCTTTGGGCATTACGCAAGCGAAAAAGACCAGCTTTTAGAAAAACTAAAAGCCAGGGCCCAAGGAAAGGGAGAATCTAGTGAGGCGTATATTCAAGACGTCCTCTATTTATGTCGGCAAATTAATCCCAACATGAATGAAAATGAAAAAGTTGCTCATTTAGTCAAGGGGATCTCTGAGGAAATTTAAAGGGCAATTGTAACCTTTGAAATTGCCACCACCGAGGAGTTTATAAGGTGGTGTCGAAAAATCGAACTATCTCAAAAGAAGCGTGTGAATAAGCGGATAGTTTTTGACAGACTGCCGAATGCTGCCGCCATCAACCCAGCAGAATCGGAATCCACGGAGGACTCATTAGACGTATCGTCCGAGAAGAAATCCACCATGCATTGAATCCCGAGCCAGCCACTCTCAAACCATCTTCCCTGGATCTAATTATTCGAGAGGAAGTTGAAAGGAACCTGTCTGCAATTTCGCAGCCCGTTCAAAGGCCAATGCCACGACAGCAGTACTCTAACCGATCCCAAATATTCAAACAGACGCCACGACAGCAGTTCCTGAACCAAAGAACACCGGCACCCAACCAGACACCACCACAGAGAAGAACTGATGAATGGAGGATACACGAAAACGTTCCAATATGTTTCCATTGCGGTCGCCCGGGACATGTAGCCCGATATTGCCGGGACAGAAGGCGTGTTTTCGAGGAAGCCAGGGTAAGAAGGCCGACCTACTCCAATAACTACAACACCTGGTTCAACCAAAATGCCGAAGAAGTTGAGTTTGTAGATCGCCGCTTTCGAAACCCGTCGCCCTATCCTGGCCGTGGAAGATCCCCCTCAAGACGAAACGCAACGCCGTCGCCCTCTCGTCGATCCAGTCAATCTCCTCGCCGCCTAAGCCAGGGAAACTAAGAAGAGCGACCGAGACTGGAGGTAAGGCCGCTGACGAAAGTAGAAATCCTCCCCCTATTATAACTGCGAACATGAAACGGAACTACGTTGTTATCACCATAAATGGACAGAATGTTGAGGCCTTAGTCGATTCTGGAGCCGATTATTCCGTAATCTCGGAAAGTTTTCGCCGATATTTGAAAATTCCGTTCTTTGCAGAAAAAGGGCCTGTACTGAGAGTCGCCAATAGGAAGCATATCGAAACTCTAGGGCGCTGCAACTTAAAAGTGTCGATTGAAGAACTTGAGATTTATTTTACTTTTGTTGTCTTCTCTGAATGTAGCCATCACATAATCCTTGGTCTTGATTTCTTTCGAGCCACAAGTGCAGTGATTGATTGTGGAAGAGGTGAAATACATTTGAAGGAAAGTGTGAACGACGGCCTAGAAGAAGATCTGCCTACACATGCGTTAGAAGACTGCTTTATTCCAGCTCGCTCAATTAAGAAAATCACGGTTATTAACGAAGAGATTCGAGGTGGATAAGATCTAATGATAGAAGGAAGCAAAGATCTCATCTTAAAAAAAGAATTGGTCATACCATCATCCATAATTAACTTCCATCACGGCAGAGGGGAGATATGGGTTACTAATGGGACTTCTCAGAAACAAATAATCCCAGCTGGTATGCTTGTAGGATACTTTAGGAAAATTGGAAATAGCGGAATCTACAGTGTTGACACAGCTGAAGACGAGAAAACTCAATCGAACATTAAGAGTGAGGATAGACGCCAACAAATCTTATCTCTGGTAGACGAGAGATTAGATAAAGAACAAAAGTCAATGATTGCAGAATGTCTAGAAAAGTACTCGGATGTTTTTGATTTTGAGAGAAAATCATTCAGTACAACCTCCAATGTGAAACATAAAATCGACACCTCAGACAACCGTCCTATTAAACAACGACCATACCGGGTGTCTCCTGTCGAAAGACGAGCTATACAAACTGAAGTCGATAAAATGATAAAGATGGGAATTGTACAACCGTCCGAAAGTCCTTGGTCGTCTCCAGTAGTTTTGGTTAAAAAGAAAGATGGGTACTGGAGATTTTGCGTAGACTACCGAAAGCTTAACAAGGTCACCAAAAAGGATGTGTATCCTTTACCTAGAAATGATGATGTTTTGGATAGCTTAACAGGAGCTAAATTCTTTTCCAGCATGGACCTACGTACAGGATACTGGCAAATAGAAATCGACGAGGAAGATCGGGAGAAGACAGCTTTCATCACCCCTGATGGCTTATATGAGTTCCGGGTGATGCCCTTCGGTCTATGTAACGCACCGGCAACATTCGAATGAATGATGGACAAGCTACTAGCAGGATTGAAATGGACAATTTGTCTTTGTTATTTAGACGATATAATTGTTTATGCTACATCCTTTAAAGAACATATTGAACGCCTAGGGAGAGTTCTCAGATACATCCAGCAAGCAGGCTTGTGTATTAATCATGAGAAGTGCCGTTTTGGGTCAAGAGAAATCAAAGTGTTAGGGCATCTGGTTACAGAAAGCGGCATTCGCCCTGATCTCGACAAAATTGAAGCAATTACAAATTTCCCGACTCCAAAAACAGCAACTGAAGTAAGAAGCTTCATGGGATTGTGTTCATATTACAGGCGACTTGTGAAAGATTTTGCAAATAAAGCAAAGCCGTTACACGACCTCCTGAGGAATAACGTGAAGTTCTTTTGGTCTAACGAACAAGAACAATCTTTCCAAATATTAAAATCAGCCCTAACTACCGATCCTGTGCTTGGCCATTTTAAAGAAGATGCTGAGACACTTGTACATACCGACGCGAGTGGATATGGCCTCGGAGCAGTGTTAACCCAACTGGTAGAAGGAAAAGAAAAGCCTATCGCCTATGCATCAAGAACCCTTAACGCCGCAGAAAGAAATTATTCCACGACGGAGAGGGAATGCCTGGCTGTAGTTTGGGCCATTTACAAGTTCAGACCATATTTGTTTGGAAAACACTTCACCGTCGTCTCCGACCATCATTCCCTGTGTTGGCTAGCTAATGTAAAGGATCCATCGGGAAGGCTAGCCAGATGGGCATTGCGACTTCAAGAGTTCGACATATCTATTGTGTATAAGAATGGTAAAGACACCAAGATGCGGATTGCCTCTCAAGAAGTCCTCTCCCCCAATCCAACGAAGACAACATACCAGAATTGTCTTCAATTACCGACATAAGAAAAGAGCAAAGAAGCGATGTCCAGACCAAAAAAATAATTCAGGAAATTGATTCCGAAAGTGGATACAACATAATCGACGGCATCCTCTACCGCAAAAACTACGATCCCATGGGCAAACCTTGGCTCTTAGTAGTGCCCAAACAAATTAGGGTTGACATTTTGAGGGAAGCCCACGATGCACCAATGGCGGGACACCTGGGATTTGCAAAAACATACGACCGCGTTAGAAGAAAATATTTCTGGCCCGGCTTGCATAGATCTGTGCGACAATATGTGGCTCATTGTCGAGAATGTCAACGGCGAAAAGGTTCTACCGAACGTCCACCAGGACAACTTGTGCCAATTCCGCCGGTTGCACGACCTTTTCAGAAAATAGGGATAGATTTGTTAGGAAGATTCCCTACCTCGAACGATGGCAATAAATAGACTGTGGTCGCGACAGACTATCTAACAAGGTATGCTATGACCAAAGCCATACCAAATGGAAGTTCGGAAGAAGTTGGAAAATTTATAGTAGAAGACGTGATCCTTAAACATGGAGCCCCAAGAGAATTGATTTCAGACCGAGGTCGAACGTTTATATCTCACACAATACGGGAGATTAACAACCTCTGTGGAACCGCACATCGCTTTACTTCTGCCTACCACCCCCAAACAAATGGCCTGACCGAGAGACTCAACAAGACACTTGGTGACATGCTGTCTATGTATGTCGACGTAGACCAAAGAAACTGGGACTCAGTTCTCCCTTACGTAACTTTTGCCTATAACACCGCCAAACAGGAAACCACTGGGTTTAGCCCTTTCTATCTTGTACACGGACGCGATGTCGAGACCCCATTGGACACCATCCTGACGTATAGAGAGGAAGCTAATCTGGAAGACTACGTGGAGTGTTTGGTAACAAATGCCGAGGACGCACGCCAGCTGGCCCGTTTGAACATTTTGAAGGCGCAAGAAAAAGACAAATCTCGATACGACAAAAGCCACAGACCTGTCCAGTATCGCGCGGAAGACCTTGTGTGGGTGTACACACCTGTGCGTAAACAAGGACTGTCGGAGAAGCTACTTAAAAGATACTTCGGCCCCTATAAAGTTGTGAGACAACTGTCTGAAGTAACTTATGAAGTAGAGGCCTTGGAGAGGAGACCCCGACAACGGAATATCAAAGACATCGTCCACGTCCTGCGGATGAAACCATACAGAAGCCCAGAAGAACAAACACAGGACTGATCTCAGAGTGTAGAATTTTTTTTTAAGCAGCGGGTCGCTGCTTATTTTTGAAAAGGGGAGTAATGTCATAACCAAAAATGTACATAGCTTGTAACTGTAAATAATACATCGGCAGCTTGGCAAGTGTTATGCACCTAAGCTCCGATAGATGGCGGGCGCGCTAGGCGAGAAGTTTGTAAACAATATTCGCCATCTTGAGGGGTGGGGCCGATCGCCAGCCGTTTGGGTCTCTGACATTACTTCCTTAATTTACCATTATTTTTATCCATTTAACTTAGTTTACCTCTATTTCTTTTTATCCCTCAAACTTATTAACTATTTAAAGTCATCTAATAAATTATTATTTTATTCTACCCAAACGACTCGTCACCTTCATTACTGTGACAATATAAAATTGTTTTATCCCTTGTTACTACCTTTGAATTCCACATTAGCAAGCAATATAAAAAAGGAATGAAGTAATTCCTCTTAATAATAGTTTAACTCGCAGCATATTTCTATCAGATTTCAAATGAATCATGTTGTATTATTTTTAATAAATTGAACGGACACTCATTAATATTAGCATTTGACAACATAATTATTACACTGAAGACCTTTGGCATTTCAACGAACAATTACCAATTTATATTTAATTTTAATCCAAATTAAAATTCAAATATTTATCACAAACAATATTTATTTTAAACAATTATTACTTTTCTTGAATCAAAAACAAAATACTCGAAATATATCATAATTTATGTGTGAAAAATAAAATTTTAAAATATAAAATAAAATCGCAGGTAAATGGTTGAAAAAGATTTTAGAACTTTAAACTGAGAGAAAGTAATTTCTTATATTCAAAGAATTACAAAAGTAATACTTCTAGCCCTCATATTTTGAATTAATCCATGAAGATTTTCATTTATATAAATATCAGACATATTATTATTAAGAAATCATATATAATTTGGAGAGGTATTTTAAATAATAATGAAATCCCTCATATAATTGTATAATTAAAAGTGTAATTTTTATCAAATAATTTATAGATGTTCTGATTATAATTGAAATGGTAGTAATTAAAGTTGAATGTTGCCAATAGATGTTAGATTCTGTTTATAGGCGTAGCTGATAATTTCGAGAATATAAAAACTTTATATCTAAATGACCTAATTATATATTGTCAAAATAATTTTGTGTTTAGCAAAAGACCCATGCATGGAAGAAGGCAATGTCCAATACTGTCGAAAGAAGGATGCCCATTGTGTTGCCAAACCTGGCACAGATAAGGGCTTCAAGTGCCAGTGTCTTAGCGGGGATATTTTAGAAGAAGAAACAGACAAGTGTCCAGGTAATAGGAACAAATTTGAATCTACACCAATAAATGATATTACTTCTTCGCCCATTGAAACCTATAATCTCAAGAATAACCAAATCAAAGTACCTAAATTTTATAACAAGAGAAGTCATAAATGTTAGAGGTGTAGAAATTATGTTATTTTGAATATGCGTTTTGAAATAGATTGGTGACAAATAAATCTGAGTCAGTATCAGAGTGTATTCAGATATAATAACTACAAATTTCTCTCTACATTTTTTACATAGGATTTATATTATTGAACTTCTAGTTTTTATTACTAAGTGTTAATTTTTAGATCATATAAAATATTCCATAAACCTTTTTTTTATTTTATATATTTAAAATATTATAATGTATTTAAATTGAATTAAACAAAAGAATTAGGTATTTAATTGTTAAATATTCCCAGCTATATCTATTTATGTGTTAATAGAATATAAAATTGTTATACCCTTTGTTTATACCTTTGAATTCCACATTATCAAACAATATAAAAAAATTGAATAAAGTAATTGCTTTTCTAGAAAGTTAATATTTCTTTAATTCACATCATGTTTATATCAGATATTAAATCAATCATATTGAAAATATTTTTGAATTTGATGATAACTCATTAATATTAGTATTTGACATTATAATTATTTAACTATAGACCTTAGGCATTTCAACGAACAATTATCAGTGTAAATTAAATATTGATCCAAATTAAAATTCAAATATATATCAATATCAATTTTTATTTAAAACAATCAAAACCTTTCTTGAATCAATAACAATATACTCGATTTATATGATATTTTATGTTTGAAAAATTATATTTTAGATTATGATTCAAAATCGCAGTTAGGAAAATAGCTGAATTATATCTTAGAAATGGTTCAAAGAGGAAATGGTAGTAATTCAATGGTACATTAAACTGAGAGAAACTTTTTTTTATATCCAATTATTACAGAAGTAATACTTCTATTCCTCAAATTTTGATTGAATTTATGAAGATTTTCATTTATACAAATATCAACCATATTTTTATAAAAATAATCAAATATAATTTGGAATGGCCATTTTGATAATATTATAATCCCTTATTTAATTGGAAATATTGATTGGAAGTGTAATTTATTTTGAATAATTTATAGATGTTTTGATTATAATTGAAATAGTTGTAATTAAAGTTGAAAGTTGTCAGTAGATGTAAGATGCTGTTTATGAGTGTAGGTCATAACCTCGAGAATATAAAAATCTATATATCTAAATAGCATAATTAATAATTTAAACGAGGTAAAATCTTCCCAATTACATGCGTGGTAAGGACAAAATACTCAGGAGATAAGTTTCTTCATTAATTTAATAGGACATCAAGCTTTCGGGCACAGCGTGGCCCTTCTACAGGATCAATTGTATAAGAAAAATTATACACTATATACACGAAGAATAAATCTGCATATGTATTATTAGAAATTAGTTGTAAAATTTTGAAATAATCGGTAATACTTAGGATTTTTGTTTAAAAAGAACATCGGGACATAAGCAAATTAATAAAATTTTGTTAAGAAGAATAATATACGAATATTGAACATGGTTGCCCCACAGACACCATTTCCAAACTCATTACACTTATCAAAATCAGTCTTTGCCATAGTGTTTTCAAATTCAACCAATCTTACTTCAAACAGACCAAAGGCACCCCTATGGGTAGCCCATTATCCTCTCCCCTTTCAGAAATAGTGATGCGCAAGATAGATAAACGTATTGTTAATGTCTTCCCTAACGACATTTTAATCTGGTCTAGATACATAGATGACGTCTTTGCTATAATCAAAATTAACGCCTTTAATGATATACTCAACACTTTGAATAATTTCTATCAAGACATAGACTTTACTTCCGAGACTGAAACAGGTGACTCCTTGGCATTTTTGGACATACGCATAACAAAAACACGCAATAGATATAATACTGAAGTCTATTATAAACCCACCTTTCACCCAATGTATATAAATTTCTCATCTTTCTGCCCATTAAGCCATAAAATCAATACGGTAAGAACCTTGTCCAAGAGAATATATACCCACTGTTACACTGAGGAGTCAAAGCAAAAGGAAACAAATAACATAATTTCAAATTTAATGTCCTCTGGTTATCCTAAAAACTTTATATTAAGGCATTTTCATAACCCATCCCGCACCAAGATATATGACAACTATAAATCCATCTGCACAATACCGTATTCCTTGCAAAGCATAAAAATAGCTAGAGAACTAAAGAACTTCGGCATCCGCACTTACTTTTCCAACACCCCTAGTATAGGCACTATCTTAAGGAACCCTATCACTAAAAACAACACGCCTCGGAACACTGTTCAAAGAAACAATGCTGTTTATTCCATAAAATGCAACGATTGTGACAGTGTTTATGTAGGTGAAACTAGCCGTTACATTAAAGACAGAATACAGGAACACGACAGAAACATCAGACATAACGATCCGAAATCACTTATTGTTCAGCACATTTCACAGACAGGACACATAGTTTCAACACAACTGATCCAAGATCACATTATTCTAATATACCACATAAACACAAAAGATTGGTTGTCGAGGCCTTGCTATTTCTGAGGTATAATAGTATAAACAGACATATTGATGTACCTGAACCGTATATAAGCTTATTACATAAATAGCCATTGATGTACCCCATGAATTCCCTGTTTTGTTCATTTATTTTAATATCCTTTTAAACTGTTTTACCTTATAAATACTCATAGTTTCATCACAGTTTCCGTCGAATCGTGGGAACGTCCTTTCAGTCTTATTACGCTTTTATCTTAATACCTTGTAATATTCGTATATTATTCTTCTTAACAAAATTTTATTAATTTGCTTATGTCCCGATGTTCTTTTCAAACAAAAATCCTAAGTATTACCGATTATTTCAAAATTTTACAACTAATTTCTAATAATACATATGCAGATTTATTCTTCGTGTATATAGTGTATCATTTTTCTTATACAATTGATCCTGTAGAAGGGCCACGCTGTGCCCGAAAGCTTGATGTCCTATTAAATTAATGAAGAAACTTATCTTCTGAGTATTTTGTCCTTACCACGCATATAATTAATAATTGTTAAAATAAATTTTGTGTTTAGCAATTGACCCATGCAAGTACGAAGGCAATGTCGAATACTGTCGAAAGAAGCATGTCCATTGTGTTGCCAAACCTGGCACAGATAAGGGCTTCAAGTGCCAGTGTCTTAGCGGGGATATTTTAGAAGAAGAAACAGACAAGTGTCCAGGTAATAGGAACAAATTTGAATTCTACACCAATAAATGATATTACTTCTTCGCCCATTGAAACCTATAATCTGGAGAATAACCAAATCAAAGTACCTAAATTTTATAACACGAGAAGTCATAAATGTTAGAGGTGTAGAAATTATGTTATTTTGAATATGCGTTTTGAAATAGATTGGTGACAAATAAATCTGAGTCAGTATCAGAGTGTATTCAGATATAATAACTACAAATTTCTCACTACATTTTTTACATAGGATTTATATTATTGAACTTCTAGTTTTTATTACTAAGTGTTAATTTTTAGATCATATAAAATATTCCATAAACCTTTTTTTTTTATTTTATATATTTAAAATATTATAATGTATTTAAATTGAATTAAACAAAAGAATTAGATATTTAATTGTTAAATATTCCCAGCTATATCTATTTATGTGTTAATAGAATATAAAATTGTTATACCCTTTGTTTATACCTTTGAATTCCACATTATCAAACAATATAAAAAATTGAATAAAGTAATTGCTTTTCTAGAAAGTTAATATTTCTTTAATTCACATCATGTTTATATCAGATATTAAATCAATCATATTGAAAATATTTTTGAATTTGATGATAACTCATTAATATTAGTATTTGACATTATAATTATTTTACTATAGACCTTAGACATTTCAACGAACAATTATCAATGTAAATTAAATATTGATCCAAATTAAAATTCAAATATATATCAATATCAATTTTGATTTAAAACAATCAGAACCTTTCTTGAATCAATAACAATATACTCGATTTATATGATATTTTATGTTTGAAAAATTATATTTTAGATTATGATTCAAAATCGCAGTTAGGAAAATAGCTGAATTATATCTTAGAAATGGTTCAAAGAGGAAATGGTAGTAATTCAATGGTACATTAAACTGAGAGAATTTTTTTTTATATCCAATTATTACAGAAGTAATACTTCTATTCCTCAAATTTTGATTGAATTTATGAAGATTTTCATTTATACAAATATCAACCATCTATATTAATAAAATGCAAATTTCATAAGTGGGCATCACTAAAAACCTTCGTTACAATGCATCAATTTCGACCAAATTTTCAACATTTATGTAAAACGAGATGGAGCAGGTTTTGCTTAACATCAAAATATTTTTCCTAACTTTAACATACATAACTTTGCTGTTATCGATAAAATACAAAAAAATTCAACAGAGTTAAAGTGTTTACACTTTTGCGCTTCTTGGAAAATTAGTTTTAATCTTTTTTATATATATTTTAATAACTTTTATACATGGTAAGATACTTTTATTTTATAGTTTTCATATTTTATACCAAAAAAAAGTTGAAGCCTTACTTGATGAGATCAATTTTATATTTTAGATAAATTTTTAGGCTAATTTTAATTTATTTCTTTTTTATTTTATACTAGCGGATGTGTACCCGGCTTCGCCCGGGTTTTATCCGAGTGAAAGTTTGCCTGACGAATATTATTGTTAATAATATTCGGGAACACACAGAATATTATGATAATAATGATAATATAATTCGTTACGTCATATATTTATATAATACTAGCGGACGTACCCGGCTTCGCCCGGGTTTTACCCGAGTAAAGGTTTGTCTAACGAATCTCTCGATAAAGTGAACATTTTTTCCCGGTCCCTTGAAAAATACTCGATAAGTTGAATAAAATCAATATTAATTGGTTCCCTCGGTAATTGGAAGTTAAAGGAATAATATCTTGCCTTGGAATTGTATCATTATTCTTGTATGGACGTACCCGGCTTCGCCCGGGTTTTACCCGAGTAAAGGTTTGTCTAACGAATCTCTCAATAAAGTGAACATTTTTCCCGGTCCCTTGAAAAATACTCGATAAGTTGAATAAAATCAATATTAATTGGTTCCCTCGGTAATTGGAAGTTAAAGGAATAGTATCTTGCCTTGGAATTGTATCATTATTCTTGTCTCAAATAAATTGCCGTGTCATCCTGAATTTTGTCTTTCCTAATTTTCTACATTACAAAATCATCGCATAATCATGATAATATTTAGAGCAGATTGTTGAATAATAACAGATAAATTAGAATAATTATCTTGATTATTTCTAGGCGAAAAGTTATTTCAAAAATTTTATTTGCTAGAAACTTTCCCAGTACTATACTAAATAACTTCCCAAAGTTTCATGGCGATCCAATGAGTGGTTTGGTCAGGCATAAAGGACAAACAGACCACACACACACACACACACACATACATTCATTTTTATATATATAGATATACAGATTATATATGCTATTTCTAACTTACGTGGTTAGTATTTTTATAAGACTAAGGTTATTTATATTATTTTTTTACAAAAAAAAGATTGAAATTTCATTAATGTGCTCAATTTTATGTCTTTTTGAGGACATTAACAAAATTTTAATTAATTGCTTTGATATTTTAAAAACAGATTATTTATGGTGTTTTCCACATATATGGGTTGTTTTGTAAAAATAATAAGGGTTATTTCTATTTTTTTCACTGAAAAGCTAGAAATTTCATTAATGTACTCAATTTTATGTCTTTTTTGAGGACCTTAACAAAATTTTTAATTAATTGTTTAGATATTTTAATAACAGATTATTTATGGTGTTTTCCACTTATATGGGTTGTTTTGTAAACAAATTTTGGGTTATTTCTTTTTTTTTTTTTCACTAAAAAGCTTGAAATTTCATTAATGTGCTCAATTTTATGTCTTTTTTGAGGATCTTAACAAAATTTTAATTAATTGCTTAGATATTTTTAAAGTAAATTATTTATGGTGTTTTTTTTTTCACATATATGGGTTGTTTTGTAAACAAATTTTGGGTTATTTCTATTTTTTTTCACTAAGATGCAAGATATTTTATTGATATGTTTATGTGATTGTCATTATGAGGCCCTTCTCAAATATTTCTTAAGAAATTTTTATTTAATTATTTAGATCTTTCAAATACAAATTATATATGGTATTTATAACATATAGGTGTTGTGTTTTTTTAAATATTTGTTTTTTTTTATTATTAATCGCAAAAAAGAGCAAGCAATTTCATTGTGTTCAATTATGGGTCATTTTGAGGTCCTTTTTTAAATTTTCTTATGGAATTTTTTAATTATTGCTTTGATCTTTTGAATTCAGTTTATTTATTATATTTTCTACATATATGGGTTGTATCTAAAAAATAGATTATTTATATTTTTAAATAAGCAAGGGATTTCTTTTACGGATTCATTTATTTGTCTTTTTGAAGTCCTTTTTCAATTTTTTTTAAAGATATCAATTTTTTTGATTAAATATTTTATATTTAGATTATTTATAGTTTTTTTAACATATAGGGGTTGTATTTTGTATTTTAGAAAATTATTTCTATTTTTTACCTCAAAAAAGCATGCATTTTCATTGCCGTATCCAGCGGTTGGTCTATTTTTGAAGCTTTTTAATGATAACTGGTTTTGTACATTAATTTTTTGGTAATATATAATATTATGATTTTAGTTTTTTTAAATCTTTTTAACATATCTGAAGGTTATTTTGAATAAAAAATTAAAAATTTTGATTTTTACCTCAAAAAGGCAGGAAATTTTTATGCTTTGTTTAGAAATTGCTGGTTTTGAAGCTTTTGTTATTAATCTCAATCTAAATTTTTTTTCAGAATATGCCTCGCCACAGCCGACGTTTACTTGGTAGGAATACGGCTGCTTCCAGGAGATATAGGAATGCTAGAGCTATTGAGACACCACTTCAAAGTGAGACGCGTCGTGCGCTTCGCCGTCTTAGGTATTCTGAAGCCCGCGTCGCAGCTACACAAACTATGCAAGTTCCTGTTCAGCGTATTCAGCTTTGGACTCATAAGCCGTTTTCAGGTTTGCAGTATAATGCCCATATGGTTTATGGTTTTTAATTATTGGTTATTATTGTGTTTATTCTACATACATGTGTTTATATTACATAGTATGTGTTATTTTTTTTTTTTTGATAATTTGATTGGAAATATTAGTTTTAGCACAATTTGCTTCATACCATAATGTTATATCTGTGTTGGCTTGCTGAACAATACTGGCCCAACATGAATTTACCTATGTTGACCCAAATTACCATTTTAGCATAAGTATACATCTTGCACCTAATAAGAGACCTAAACAATGTGTAAGGTTGAACAAAGAGTGGTCTAACATACACATTGTTTAGGTTTCAGTGAACAAAGAGGTCAGTAAATTGTATTAAAAAAAAATCTATTCCATGTAATGTAATAGAAACAAAATAAACCTCATCCTACCTAATATACATTACTTCTGAGGATTAAAGATTTTGATTTGTGTTGAGAATTTTGCATGCATTTCTCTATTTCTTTTCTTATCTTGCAAAGCTAATGGATTGTTTAGGTTGCTTATTTTTGACTCGCCAATTTGTTTAGTGATAAAGTGGTATAGCGTTCTTTTTCAGAGCATCACCCTACAAAAAATTACCTGACCTTTCCTAATATTCAGATAGATTTATTATATCAACATACTAGACTACAAACATTCCCTCGAGTAAAACCCGGGCGGAGCCGGGTACACCCGCTAGTATTTTTATAAAAATAATCGAATATAATTTGGAATGGCCATTTTAATAATATTATAATCCCTTATTTAATTAGAAATATTGATTGGAAGTGTTATTTATTTTAAAAAATTTATAGAGGTTTTGATTATAATTGAAATAGTTGTAATTAAAGTTGAAAGTTGTCAGTAGATGTATGATGCTGTTTATAAGTGTAGGTCATAACCTCGAGAATATAAAAATCTATATATCTAAATAGCATAATTAATAATTGTTCAAATAAATTTTGTGTTTAGCAATTGACCCATGCAAGTACGAAGGCAACGTCGAATACTGTCGAAAGAAGGATGCCCATTGTGTTGCCAAACCTGGCACAGATAAGGGCTTCAAGTGCCAGTGTCTTAGCGGGGATATTTTAGAAGAAGAAACAGACAAGTGTCCAGGTAATAGGAACAAATTTGAATTCTACACCAATAAATGATATTACTTCTTCGCCCATTGAAACCTATAATCTCGAAAATAACCAAATCAAAGTACCTAAATTTTATAGCAAGAGAAGTCATAAATGTTAGAGGTGTAGAAATTATGTTATTTTGAATATGCCGTTTGAAATAGATTGGTGACAAATAAATCTGAGTCTGTATCAGAGTGTATTCAGATATAATAACTACAAATTTCTCTCTACATTTTTTACATAGGATTTATATTACGATGTACTAGAGCGCCATCTGTTATCAAATTATAAAACTATTTTAGAGGCGTATTATTCTTTTTTTTTTTCAATAAAACAATTTCTACTGTCCTTACTGCGATGAAAAATTTAAAGGGAGGGCCTGGCTCATCAGTGGTGAACCCTCCCAGCGGTTTCGCCAGTTTAATCTACCATACCGCTGTTATATTGCATTTTTGGAACTTCCTTTTATAGGTGACCGTTGTAGGAATCTTGGAATGGGTATTTTAGAAGAACTATGGACATAAGCTTTTAGGACAGCAGAATTAAATATAATTATAAATATATAATATGCTTCGAGCAATCGCTCTTCCGCAAATATCAAATTGTGTCTTTTATTAGAACTATAATGTTACGATGTACTAGAGCGCCATCTGTTATCAAATTATAAAACTATTTTAGAGGCGTATTATTCTTTTTTTTTAAATAAAACAATTTCTACTGTCCTTACTGCGATGAAAAATTAAAGGGAGGGCCTGGCTCATCAGTGGTGAACCCTCCCAGCGGTTTCGCCAGTTTAATCTACCATACCGCTGTTATATTGCATTTTTGGAACTTCCTTTTATAGGTGACCGTTGTAGGAATCTTGGAATGGGTATTTTAGAAGAACTATGGACATAAGCTTTTAGGACAGCAGAATTAAATATAATTATAAATATATAATATGCTTCAAGCAATCGCTCTTCCGCAAATATCAAATTGTGTCTTTTATTAGAACTATAATGTTACGATGTACTAGAGCGCCATCTGTTATCAAATTATAAAACTATTTTAGAGGCGTATTATTCTTTTTTTTTAAATAAAACAATTTCTACTGTCCTTACTGCGATGAAAAATTAAAGGGAGGGCCTGGCTCATCAGTGGTGAACCCTCCCAGCGGTTTCGCCAGTTTAATCTACCATACCGCTGTTATATTGCATTTTTGGAACTTCCTTTTATAGGTGACCGTTGTAGGAATCTTGGAATGGGTATTTTAGAAGAACTATGGACATAAGCTTTTAGGACAGCAGAATTAAATATAATTATAAATATATAATATGCTTCGAGCAATCGCTCTTCCGCAAATATCAAATTGTGTCTTTTATTAGAACTATAATGTTACGATGTACTAGAGCGCCATCTGTTATCAAATTATAAAACTATTTTAGAGGCGTATTATTCTTTTTTTTTTTAAATAAAAAATTTCTACTGTCCTTACTGCGATGAAAAATTAAAGGGAGGTCCTGGCTCATCAGTGGTGAACCCTCCCAGCGGTTTCGCCAGTTTAATCTACCATACCGCTGTTATATTGCATTTTTGGAACTTCCTTTTATAGGTGACCGTTGTAGGAATCTTGGAATGGGTATTTTAGAAGAACTATGGACATAAGCTTTTAGGACAGCAGAATTAAATATAATTATAAATATATAATATGCTTCGAGCAATCGCTCTTCCGCAAATATCAAATTGTGTCTTTTATTAGAACTATAATGTTACGATGTACTAGAGCGCCATCTGTTATCAAATTATAAAACTATTTTAGAGGCGTATTATTCTTTTTTTTTAAATAAAACAATTTCTACTGTCCTTACTGCGATGAAAAATTAAAGGGAGGGCCTGGCTCATCAGTGGTGAACCCTCCCAGCGGTTTCGCCAGTTTAATCTACCATACCGCTGTTATATTGCATTTTTGGAACTTCCTTTTATAGGTGACCGTTGTAGGAATCTTGGAATGGGTATTTTAGAAGAACTATGGACATAAGCTTTTAGGACAGCAGAATTAAATATAATTATAAATATATAATATGCTTCGAGCAATCGCTCTTCCGCAAATATCAAATTGTGTCTTTTATTAGAACTATAATGTTACGATGTACTAGAGCGCCATCTGTTATCAAATTATAAAACTATTTTAGAGGCGTATTATTCTTTTTTTTTTTAAATAAAAAATTTCTACTGTCCTTACTGCGATGAAAAATTAAAGGGAGGTCCTGGCTCATCAGTGGTGAACCCTCCCAGCGGTTTCGCCAGTTTAATCTACCATACCGCTGTTATATTGCATTTTTGGAACTTCCTTTTATAGGTGACCGTTGTAGGAATCTTGGAATGGGTATTTTAGAAGAACTATGGACATAAGCTTTTAGGACAGCAGAATTAAATATAATTATAAATATATAATATGCTTCGAGCAATCGCTCTTCCGCAAATATCAAATTGTGTCTTTTATTAGAACTATAATGTTACGATGTACTAGAGCGCCATCTGTTATCAAATTATAAAACTATTTTAGAGGCGTATTATTCTTTTTTTTTAAATAAAACAATTTCTACTGTCCTTACTGCGATGAAAAATTAAAGGGAGGGCCTGGCTCATCAGTGGTGAACCCTCCCAGCGGTTTCGCCAGTTTAATCTACCATACCGCTGTTATATTGCATTTTTGGAACTTCCTTTTATAGGTGACCGTTGTAGGAATCTTGGAATGGGTATTTTAGAAGAACTATGGACATAAGCTTTTAGGACAGCAGAATTAAATATAATTATAAATATATAATATGCTTCGAGCAATCGCTCTTCCGCAAATATCAAATTGTGTCTTTTATTAGAACTATAATGTTACGATGTACTAGAGCGCCATCTGTTATCAAATTATAAAACTATTTTAGAGGCGTATTATTTTTTTTTTTTTAAATAAAACAATTTCTACTGTCCTTACTGCGATGAAAAATTAAAGGGAGGGCCTGGCTCATCAGTGGTGAACCCTCCCAGCGGTTTCGCCAGTTTAATCTACCATACCGCTGTTATATTGCATTTTTGGAACTTCCTTTTATAGGTGACCGTTGTAGGAATCTTGGAATGGGTATTTTAGAAGAACTATGGACATAAGCTTTTAGGACAGCAGAATTAAATATAATTATAAATATATAATATGCTTCGAGCAATCGCTCTTCCGCAAATATCAAATTGTGTCTTTTATTAGAACTATAATGTTACGATGTACTAGAGCGCCATCTGTTATCAAATTATAAAAATATTTTAGAGGCGTATTATTCTTTTTTTTTTTTAAATAAAACAATTTCTACTGTCCTTACTGCGATGAAAAATTAAAGGGAGGGCCTGGCTCATCAGTGGTGAACCCTCCCAGCGGTTTCGCCAGTTTAATCTACCATACCGCTGTTATATTGCATTTTTGGAACTTCCTTTTATAGGTGACCGTTGTAGGAATCTTGGAATGGGTATTTTAGAAGAACTATGGACATAAGCTTTTAGGACAGCAGAATTAAATATAATTATAAATATATAATATGCTTCGAGCAATCGCTCTTCCGCAAATATCAAATTGTGTCTTTTATTAGAACTATAATGTTACGATGTACTAGAGCGCCATCTGTTATCAAATTATAAAACTATTTTAGAGGCGTATTATTCTTTTTTTTTTTTTAAATAAAACAATTTCTACTGTCCTTACTGCGATGAAAAATTAAAGGGAGGGCCTGGCTCATCAGTGGTGAACCCTCCCAGCGGTTTCGCCAGTTTAATCTACCATACCGCTGTTATATTGCATTTTTGGAACTTCCTTTTATAGGTGACCGTTGTAGGAATCTTGGAATGGGCATTTTAGAAGAACTATGGACATAAGCTTTTAGGACAGCAGAATTAAATATAATTATAAATATATAATATGCTTCGAGAAATCGCTCTTCCGCAAATATCAAATTGTGTCTTTTATTAGAACTATAATGTTACGATGTACTAGAGCGCCATCTGTTATCAAATTATAAAACTATTTTAGAGGCGTATTATTATTTTTTTTTTAATAAAACAATTTCTACTGTCCTTACTGCGATGAAAAATTAAAGGGAGGGCCTGGCTCATCAGTGGTGAACCCTCCCAGCGGTTTCGCCAGTTTAATCTACCATACCGTTGTTATATTGCATTTTTGGAACTTCCTTTTATAGGTGACCGTTGTAGGAATCTTGGAATGGGTATTTTAGAAGAACTATGTACATAAGCTTTTAGGACAGCAGAATTAAATATAATTATAAATATATAATATGCTTCGAGCAATCGCTCTTCCGCAAATATCAAATTGTGTCTTTTATTAGAACTATAATGTTACGATGTACTAGAGCGCCATCTGTTATCAAATTATAAAACTATTTTAGAGGCGTATTATTCTTTTTTTTTTAATAAAACAATTTCTACTGTCCTTACTGCGATGAAAAATTAAAGGGAGGGCCTGGCTCATCAGTGGTGAACCCTCCCAGCGGTTTCGCCAGTTTAATCTACCATACCGCTGTTATATTGCATTTTTGGAACTTCCTTTTATAGGTGACCGTTGTAGGAATCTTGGAATGGGTATTTTAGAAGAACTATGGACATAAGCTTTTAGGACAGCAGAATTAAATATAATTATAAATATATAATATGCTTCGAGCAATCGCTCTTCCGCAAATATCAAATTGTGTCTTTTATTAGAACTATAATGTTACGATGTACTAGAGCGCCATCTGTTATCAAATTATAAAACTATTTTAGAGGCGTATTATTCTTTTTTTTTTTTTTAAATAAAACAATTTCTACTGTCCTTACTGCGATGAAAAATTAAAGGGAGGGCCTGGCTCATCAGTGGTGAACCCTCCCAGCGGTTTCGCCAGTTTAATCTACCATACCGCTGTTATATTGCATTTTTGGAACTTCCTTTTATAGGTGACCGTTGTAGGAATCTTGGAATGGGTATTTTAGAAGAACTATGGACATAAGCTTTTAGGACAGCAGAATTAAATATAATTATAAATATATAATATGCTTCGAGCAATCGCTCTTCCGCAAATATCAAATTGTGTCTTTTATTAGAACTATAATGTTACGATGTACTAGAGCGCCATCTGTTATCAAATTATAAAACTATTTTAGAGGCGTATTATTCTTTTTTTTTAAATAAAACAATTTCTACTGTCCTTACTGCGATGAAAAATTAAAGGGAGGGGCTGGCTCATCAGTGGTGAACCCTCCCAGCGGTTTCGCCAGTTTAATCTACCATACCGCTGTTATATTGCATTTTTGGAACTTCCTTTTATAGGTGACCGTTGTAGGAATCTTGGAATGGGTATTTTAGAAGAACTATGGACATAAGCTTTTAGGACAGCAGAATTAAATATAATTATAAATATATAATATGCTTCGAGCAATCGCTCTTCCGCAAATATCAAATTGTGTCTTTTATTAGAACTATAATGTTACGATGTACTAGAGCGCCATCTGTTATCAAATTATAAAACTATTTTAGAGGCGTATTATTCTTTTTTTTTAAATAAAACAATTTCTACTGTCCTTACTGCGATGAAAAATTAAAGGGAGGGCCTGGCTCATCAGTGGTGAACCTCCCAGCGGTTTCGCCAGTTTAATCTACCATACCGCTGTTATATTGCATTTTTGGAACTCCCTTTTATAGGTGACCGTTGTAGGAATCTTGGAATGGGTATTTTAGAAGAACTATGGACATAAGCTTTTAGGACAGCAGAATTAAATATAATTATAAATATATAATATGCTTCGAGCAATCGCTCTTCCGCAAATATCAAATTGTGTCTTTTATTAGAACTATAATGTTACGATGTACTAGAGCGCCATCTGTTATCAAATTATAAAACTATTTTAGAGGCGTATTATTCTTTTTTTTTAAATAAAACAATTTCTACTGTCCTTACTGCGATGAAAAATTAAAGGGAGGGCCTGGCTCATCAGTGGTGAACCCTCCCAGCGGTTTCGCCAGTTTAATCTACCATACCGCTGTTATATTGCATTTTTGGAACTTCCTTTTATAGGTGACCGTTGTAGGAATCTTGGAATGGGTATTTTAGAAGAACTATGGACATAAGCTTTTAGGACAGCAGAATTAAATATAATTATAAATATATAATATGCTTCGAGCAATCGCTCTTCCGCAAATATCAAATTGTGTCTTTTATTAGAACTATAATGTTACGATGTACTAGAGCGCCATCTGTTATCAAATTATAAAACTATTTTAGAGGCGTATTATTCTTTTTTTTTTTAATAAAACAATTTCTACTGTCCTTACTGCGATGAAAAATTAAAGGGAGGGCCTGGCTCATCAGTGGTGAACCCTCCCAGCGGTTTCGCCAGTTTAATCTACCATACCGCTGTTATATTGCATTTTTGGAACTCCCTTTTATAGGTGACCGTTGTAGGAATCTTGGAATGGGTATTTTAGAAGAACTATGGACATAAGCTTTTAGGACAGCAGAATTAAATATAATTATAAATATATATAATATGCTTCGAGCAATCGCTCTTCCTCAAATATCAAATTGTGTCTTTTATTAGAACTATAATGTTACGATGTACTAGAGCGCCATCTGTTATCAAATTATAAAACTATTTTAGAGGCGTATTATTCTTTTTTTTTAAATAAAACAATTTCTACTGTCCTTACTGCGATGAAAAATTAAAGGGAGGGCCTGGCTCATCAGTGGTGAACCCTCCCAGCGGTTTCGCCAGTTTAATCTACCATACCGCTGTTATATTGCATTTTTGGAACTTCCTTTTATAGGTGACCGTTGTAGGAATCTTGGAATGGGTATTTTAGAAGAACTATGGACATATGCTTTTAGGACAGCAGAATTAAATATAATTATAAATATATAATATGCTTCGAGCAATCGCTCTTCCGCAAATATCAAATTGTGTCTTTTATTAGAACTATAATGTTACGATGTACTAGAGCGCCATCTGTTATCAAATTATAAAACTATTTTAGAGGCGTATTATTCTTTTTTTTTAAATAAAACAATTTCTACTGTCCTTACTGCGATGAAAAATTAAAGGGAGGGCCTGGCTCATCAGTGGTGAACCTCCCAGCGGTTTCGCCAGTTTAATCTACCATACCGCTGTTATATTGCATTTTTGGAACTCCCTTTTATAGGTGACCGTTGTAGGAATCTTGGAATGGGTATTTTAGAAGAACTATGGACATAAGCTTTTAGGACAGCAGAATTAAATATAATTATAAATATATAATATGCTTCGAGCAATCGCTCTTCCGCAAATATCAAATTGTGTCTTTTATTAGAACTATAATGTTACGATGTACTAGAGCGCCATCTGTTATCAAATTATAAAACTATTTTAGAGGCGTATTATTCTTTTTTTTTTTAAATAAAACAATTTCTACTGTCCTTACTGCGATGAAAAATTAAAGGGAGGGCCTGGCTCATCAGTGGTGAACCCTCCCAGCGGTTTCGCCAGTTTAATCTACCATACCGCTGTTATATTGCATTTTTGGAACTTCCTTTTATAGGTGACCGTTGTAGGAATCTTGGAATGGGTATTTTAGAAGAACTATGTACATAAGCTTTTAGGACAGCAGAATTAAATATAATTATAAATATATATAATATGCTTCGAGCAATCGCTCTTCCGCAAATATCAAATTGTGTCTTTTATTAGAACTATAATGTTACGATGTACTAGAGCGCCATCTGTTATCAAATTATAAAACTATTTTAGAGGCGTATTATTCTTTTTTTTTAAATAAAACAATTTCTACTGTCCTTACTGCGATGAAAAATTAATTTTTCATCGCAGTAAGGACAGTAGAAATTGTTTTATTTAAAAAAAAAGAATAATACGCCTCTAAAATAGTTTTAGGATTTATATTATTGAACTTATAGTTTTTATTACTAAGTGTTAATTTTTAGATCATATAAAATATTCCATAAACCTTTTTATTTTATATATTTAAAATATTATAATGTATTTAAAGTGAATTAAACAAAAGAATTAGGTATTTAATTGTTAAATATTCCCAGCTATATATCTATTTATGTGTTAATAGAATATAAAATTGTTACACACTTTTTATTTTTCCGTTCTCCATTACTCTTCATGTTTCACTTTCCATACCTCATCTCAAAGTTAGAAATGTCGCTATTTCTCTTTGAAAATAAATTTCGATTTTTAAAAACAAACATTCGCGGTATAATTTTAATTTTCGTTTTACAATCATCAGCCGCGTTATATTGTATTTTAAATGTTACACCCTTTGTTTATACCTTTGAATTCCACATTATCAAACAATATAAAAAATTGAATAAAGTAATTGCTTTTCTAGAAAGTTAATATTTATTTAATTCACATCATGTTTATATCAGATATTAAATCAATCATATTGAAAATATTTTTGAATTTGATGATAACTCATTAATATTAGTATTTGACATTATAATTATTTTACTATAGACCTTAGGCATTTCAACGAACAATTATCAGTGTAAATTAAATATTGATCCAAATTAAAATTCAAATATATATCAATATCAATTTTTATTTAAAACAATCAGAACCTTTCTTGAATCAATAACAATATACTCGATTTATATGATATTTTATGTTTGAAAAATTATATTTTAGATTATGATTCAAAATCGCAGTTAGGAAAATAGCTGAATTATATCTTAGAAATGGTTCAAAGAGGAAATGGTAGTAATTCAATGGTACATTAAACTGAGAGAAACTTTTTTTTATATCCAATTATTACAGAAGTAATACTTCTATTCCTCAAATTTTGATTGAATTTATGAAGATTTTCATTTATACAAATATCAACCATATTTTTATAAAAATAATCAAATATATTTTGGAATGGCCATTTTAATAATATTATAATCCCTTATTTAATTGGAAATATTGATTGGAAGTGTAATTTATTTTGAATAATTTATAGATGTTTTGATTATAATTGAAATAGTTGTAATTAAAGAGTTGAAAGTTGTCAGTAGATGTAAGATGCTGTTTATGAGTGTAGGTCATAACCTCGAGAATATAAAAATCTATATATCTAAATAGCATAATTAATAATTGTTCAAATAAATTTTGTGTTTAGCAATTGACCCATGCAAGGACGAAGGCAACGTCGAATACTGTCGAAAGAAGGATGCCCATTGTGTCGCCAAACCTGGCACAGATAAGGGCTTCAAGTGCCAGTGTCTTAACGGGGATATTTTAGAAGAAAAAACTGACAAGTGTCCAGGTAATAGGAACAAATTTGAATTCTACACCAATAAATGATATTACTTCTTCGCCCATTGAAACCTATAAACTCGAGAATAACCAAATCAAAGTACCTAAATTTTATAACAAGAGAAGTCATAAATGATAGAGGTGTAGAAATTATGTCATTTTGAATATGCATTTTGAAATAGATTGGTGACAAATATATCTGAGTCTGTATCAGAGTGTATTCAGATATGATAACTAGAAATTTCTATCTACATAAAGTATATAAGATTCATATTATTGAACTTCTAGTTTTTATCTTAAGCGTACATTTTTAATATCATATAAAAAATTTATAGATGTTTTGATTATAATTGAAATAGTTGTAATTAAAGAGTTGAAAGTTGTCAGTAGATGTAAGATGCTGTTTATGAGTGTAGGTCATAACCTCGAGAATATAAAAATCTATATATCTAAATAGCATAATTAATAATTGTTCAAATAAATTTTGTGTTTAGCAATTGACCCATGCAAGGACGAAGGCAACATCGAATACTGTCGAAAGAAGGATGCCCATTGTGTCGCCAAACCTGGCACAGATAAGGACTTCAAGTGCCAGTGTCTTAACGGGGATATTTTAGAAGAAAAAACTGACAAGTGTCCAGGTAATAGGAACAAATTTGAATTCTACACCAATAAATGATATTACTTCTTCGCCCATTGAAACCTATAAACTCGAGAATAACCAAATCAAAGTACCTAAATTTTATAACAAGAGAAGTCATAAATGATAGAGGTGTAGAAATTATGTCATTTTGAATATGCATTTTGAAATAGATTGGTGACAAATATATCTGAGTCTGTATCAGAGTGTATTCAGATATGATAACTAGAAATTTCTATCTACATAAAGTATATAAGATTCATATTATTGAACTTCTAGTTTTTATCTTAAGCGTACATTTTTAATATCATATAAAATATTTCATAAACATTTATTTTATATATTTAAAAATAAATAATATATTTATTATTGAGTGAAACATAAATTTCAAGCATTCAATAATCATATTTCAAAGCTGCATCTATTAATGGGTTGATAGGATATCACACTATCAAGCAATATGAAAAATAGAATGAAGTAATTCCACTTTCTAGAAAGTTAATAATAATTTAATTCACATTATGTTTATATAAGATATTAAATCAATCATATTGAAAATATTTTTCAATTTGATGAAAACATCATTAATATTAGCATTTGACATCTAATTATTTTACTATAGACCTTTGGGATTTCAACGAACAATTAACAATGTATATATAATATTAATCCAAATGAAAATTTAAAATATATATCAATGTCAATTTTGAATTAAAATAATTAGAACTTTTCTTGAATTAATAACAAAATATTCAAATTATATGGTAATTTACGTGTGAAAAATTAAATTTTTAAATATGATTCAAAATCGCAGTTAAGAATATAGTTAAACAAGGTTTGTTTTCGAAAAATTGATCCATGCAAACACAATAGAAAAGACGAGTACTGTACAGAAAAGAAATAAGCCAACACATGAGGTACTTCCTGGTGTTGTTCCCAAGACTATTCTAAACTTATTCTATATTAATTCTGAAATATATTTTTATCCAAATAGGCCTTGAGGGACTCTCTTTGGAGCTCCTGTTGAATGAGGTGGTGAGAAACAGAGCTGGAGCGTTTGCGTTGTTCAAATTTTGGAAGACGGCTGAAGAGAAAGGGAAGCTATATACATAATCTAATTGATGTAAATAATTATATGTAAATAATCTTTGTCAGGATTAGAATGACGAATCCTGTATGGGACTTTGATTCCAGTAAAAGGCTTTTGGCTGCTGTTATATATTGTCACAGTGTAGAAAATACTATACTATACCTACTACATATAGGTTTCTCTCTGTATTCTTAGTTCTCTTCTCTTCAATTACTCTGTAAACTGGCGAATCCTTTATAGGACGAGAGGGCCTCAATAAATACTTTTGTTGTTGTTGTTGTTGATATTTTTATCCATAGTGACTTTAATTGAGGACTTACAAGAAAACTAAGCCTGATCAAATTCACCTCTGTCTCCGAAAAAAAAAAGACAACTCGCGATATTGATAATTTTCCACCCCCTTATGTTTTGACAATTCGTGTTTTCTTGAATCTTGTAAAAATATATTAAAAATTACTTATAATAAGGTTGAATTTTAAAATTAGGTATTAGATGATATTAATAAAAGGTAACTGTATATATTTTTCAAAATATTAATAATTATATTATGTATAAATTTGTAATATATTTATTTATTATCAATTCAATATATGCCTTTTTATTTAAAAAACAAGGTTTGTGTTTGAAGTAATCCATGCAAAGATAATTGAAAAAATGAGTAATTGAAAAAAGGTGTTGTCACTAAAATGAAAAATATTGTGACATTTTTTTCAGTAAAGAGAAAAGTGTTGATATTAAAATATATATAATGTGTTGTCCAAAAATAAGGCGTGTGATAAAAAAATTGTTTCAAAAATTAAAAAAATAATAATTTCAAATATACTCAGAAAAAAAATTATCAAAAAAGGTTTGTGTCCGAAAGTGATCCATGCAAACACGAGAGAAAAGACGAGTACTGTACAGAAAATAAATAAGCCAACCCATGGGGTACTGCTCGGTGTTGGTCCCAAGAAAATTTCTAATCTTAGTATCTTATTTGATTACTTGATACAAAGATATCATTTATACCAGGAAGCGCTTTGAAATCACTTTTTTTTCAATTCACCTGTTAGCTGAATCCAAACATAAAAGAAAAAAAGCTTCATCCGGTATATAAGTATATTATAATCATGGCATAAGCATATTTTAATATGTTAATTGCACCATATGCAGGACCAACGGGGCATTACCAGGCCACCTCTTGGAATGTATGGGAGTCTTAAAACAGGACCTATATTACAACCCTACTAAGATTGTGAATTTGATCTATGAATAGAATCTCCATGACCTTGTATAAATATAAAAAAGGACAATAATATTAATTTTCAATAGAAAGAAAAATAGGCATCTCTTTAACGTGTAACTGAAAACTCGATGAGGAGATGCCTTTTTTTTTCGTTCTTAATTTCTGCACCTTATCTCATTAAAATATCACGTTTAAAACCGTTGAAGAGAGATTATCGCTTGAAAGCTAGCGTTTTTTAATAAAAAGAAACTCATTGTGAGAAAATATTTTGTAATTTTAAAACTTTTTTCACAATTTTATCACGAATAGAGAAAATATCACATTTGTACTATTTTTCACATGCCTAATAGAAATAATTTTAAAAATCAAATTTACTTAAATTGTTCATAATGTATTTATTTTTAAAACAACACAAACAAACACAAACATTCATATATTATATATATTTATACTAAATTAATAAGTTCTACTAAATGAATATTAGAACCTTTTCATATTTAATTTTAATAGAGAATAATATATTATTTGTGTATTTTCAGAGGAATGGAAACCCTGTGAGGTCGGCAGCAATAAAGAACGACAATGTACCAGAAAGAAAGCCCTGTGTCTACAAAGTTATTGGGACAACTACAAATGTCATTGTCAACCTGGATTTGTAATGAACGACAACATCTGTCAAGGTATGTATGCAACTACAATTTACATTGTTACATAGAAATTAGTCATGAAGATAACTCTGGATATAAATACAATGAAAATTGTCATTGTCGAATAAGGTTTTTCATGTCTAATGACATTTTTTGGGTATATATATAAATGAAGTGTTATAGTCTGCCAGGATTTATCTTGTACGACGATAAAGGCATGGCTGAATTAAAGTATAAATGATAAAATATGTTTATATGATTCGAAATTAAATATGCATATACAATAGTAAGTTAACTCATATCCGCAATATAGATGGAAATTTTGTGCCGGAAGGATATTAATATTAAGAGACAAAATTGGCTTCTCCCGTTAAAATAGACATCAAACCGCCACGTGTTGTGGCTTTGTCACCGACCCGAAGCCGCTAGTTTAGGCGACGGTCAATAGATGGCGTCTGGTTTTGACGTCTATATTGACGCGAGAGGCGACCTTTGTCTCTTTAGATCATATCCGCAAAGTGGTTACAAATTTATTTTAATGCAAATTGGAAACATACTCGTACATCAATTTTAAACATAGTTATTTTGCTCCTCAATGGACTTCGTTAATCGTTGAACAAGCTTTCTGAAACTCAATAAATAATGTTTTTCTTTGAGCTACGAGTGATGAATGCACCGCTTCTTTCACAGCTTCATCCATAGTAAATCTACAGCCTCTTTTCCCTAATCATTGCCTCTTCAATACCAAAAAAATGGAGATATGATAATAAAATGTCAGGACTATACAGAGATGAGCAAGGTATTCAAAATGGATATTCTGAAGCGTATAAGAAGTGTGGGCTGAAGTATGTGAACGGACATTGTCATGCAACAACTTAAGACTGCAGTCCTCAGTGTTTATTTCTAAAATCTCTTTTTGATTTTCAGTGAAGCGTCTCAAGGTAACTTGCACTCTACATTGTTGTTATTTTTCATGTTTGTGTATTAAGTATTGTGAGTCGCTAAAATCTCTAAGCAGCTATTTTCCTGCGGATGGTTAACTTTTTAACTTTTTCTTGCAGGAAGAATTTGGATGTTTACATTCCATACTATGCCATTTATTCCCTGGCTCGGAAAGTAGCATTTGACTGGAAATCTCACATTTCTTCTCTGTACATGAAGATTATGATGTAGCTCCTCGTCTAACAATGTATGTGTTTTGTGCTTGTCATTAATTTTTAAAACACATTTACATTTTATATATTTTATTCAATTACGATCAAAATTACATAAACATCACATTTAATTATATATCATCACAAACAATTATATATCATAACTACATGACATTAAGCTAACTATATATATTTTTGTTTTCGTTACTGGTCCAATATTTTTATTTTCATAGACTAAATTATGAGATTAATTTATAAATGAAAAATATGCAAAACAAATAAACAACTATATACATCAATTCCCCCTTCTTAGGCTTGGCCCCTCATTTATTTATTTTTTTATATATCTCTGTGGACATCTGCGCTCCCTCTGAGGGTACCTGGGGGTTGTAACACTTTTCTCCTCGGAGATTGGAGTTGGCACACATTCAGCATCATTCATATTAGTGGGATGTGATTTACCAGGCAACATTTTTTTAATGTAGTTTTGATGAACTTTTTTTTTACTGTCACCTTGTTTTATTAAATAAACATTCCTTCCTAGTATTTTAATTATCTTTCCCGTATACCAAGAGGGATGATTATTAGTGATCCACCTAAATTTCACAGTCTCATCCACTTTAAAAAAAATTACTATTAACATATTGACCATTGACTTTGGAGACTTTTACTTCTTCTTTTGACAACACAGAAAGTCTTGATCTGATCTTTCTTCCAAGAAATAGTTCCGCAGGTGATGTCCCTTTTCTAATATTTACATCTGTCCTTATAAAGAACAAAGCCCTGGACAGAGCCAAATCTAGTTCCACCTGCTCGTTTTCATATAATAGCTTTTTTAGCAATTTCCTTACCTCTCTTACAGAGACTTTTGCCTGTCCATTCGATTTTGGGTGATATGGGGGAGATGTCACATGGGATATGCCATTCTTAGACAAAAAATCACCAAAGTCACTACTAAAGAAAGGAGGACCATTATCAGAAACCACTACTTGTGGAAATCCGTTACGAGCAATACAATTTCTCATAAAATTTATACAAAAATATGCACTGGTAGATGGTACTTCAGAAACTTCAACCCATGAAGAGAATGAATCTACTGCTAGTAAAAACAGTCTATTTTTGAAATTGAAATAGTCCATGTGAACCCTCCTCCATGGTCCTGCGTATTTAGGCCAACTCTCAGTCCTTTGATGAGGCAAACTTTCATTAGAAAGACAAGTTCTACAATTTATTGTAATTATTTCTATTGAAGAGTCCATGCCGGGCCACCAAATAGATGAACGAGCCATCATTTTCATTTTATTAGTCCCTGCATGGCTCTCATGTAATTATTGAAGTACCTTTTCATGTAGACTTTTTGGAATAAACATTCTATTCTCAAGAAAAATACATTTTTGGAGAATGGTGAAGTCATCAATCCTTTTTAGATAAGGAATGAGATCATCATTGGGACTTGAGGGTAACTCCCCTGTCTCAATAATTTCATACAATTTGAATAAAGTTCTGTCTAAATGTGTTTTATGAGCCACAAGAACATGGTCAATGATGGAAGTATTTAAGAGTAAAATTTCACCACTCCCATCATTATATTCCAAATTATTCTTTTGAAACTCTGGAAATCTAGAAAGGAAATCTGGAATGATATTATCCTTTCCTTTTTTATACTTAATTTCAAAATTAAAATTTGAAAGAGTTAGAGCCCATCTATGAAGTCTATTTGCAATGAGTGGAGGCAAATTTGTTTTATCTCCAAAGATAGTTATTAAGGGCTTGTGATCAGTATAAATGGTGAATTTCCTACCAAAAAGGTAATTTTTTAATTTATTTACAGCAAAAACAATTGCAAGTCCTTCTCTTTCAACTTGAGAATATTTTCTTTCATGAACATTTAAAGTTCCGGAAATGAAACACACAGGCCTTTCCTCCCCATCCTTCAAATGTGAAAGGGTTGCTCCTATTCCCACCTGACTTGCATCACAAGAAAGAATCAAAGGCAAATTTAGGGAATAATGCGATAAACATGAGGTCTCATCTAATGCATTTTTACAGGAATTGAAAGATCCATCTGTCTCAACATTCCAAGACCATTTCACATTCTTTTTTAATAGGTTGTATAAAGGATATGCTAAATCTGAAAGATTTGGCAAAAATTTACTATAAAATGACAAAAATCCAAGGAAGCTTTTTAATTCAGTTATATTCTTAGGAACTGGACAATTCTTTATGCAAGCTAGCTTGTCTTTCAAGGGGTATATACCAAATCCATTAATTTTATGTCCAAGATATTCAATCTCATTTTTAACAAACAAGCACTTATTTTTGTTTATCGTAAAATTATTTTCTTTAAGAATATTAAGTGTTCTCTTAAGAATATCTAAATGGTTTTCCAAATCCTCTGATGCAATAAGAATATCATCAAAATAAATGTGAACATCATTGATTCCTGAGAAGAAGGATTCCATTGTCTTCTGAAATATTTCAGAAGCAGTCTATATACCAAAAGCCAAACGATTATATTTATATAAACCTTTGTGAGTGGAGACAACCAAATACTTTTTTGAAATATCATCCATCTCAATTTGATGGTAAGCCTTTGACAAATCTAATTTAGTAAATAATTTCTTTCCTTGAAAATTACTTAAGACTGAATCAATGTTAGGGATAGGATATTTAACATCCTCTAAGTAAGGATATAAACTCTTTTTAAAATCAGCGCAAAGTCTAATTTGGCCATCTGGTTTTGCAACACAAACAAGTGGTGAAGCACAATCACTTCTATCTATAGGAGACAAAATATTCAAATCAACCAATTTATCAATTTCATATTCCACCAGTTGTTTTAAGGCAAAAGGAACTTGTCTGAATTTGTAAAATTTTGGGATAAAGTCAGCCTTCACATCAAGATGTCATTTGATACCTTTAATAGGTCCAGATTTGTATTCAAAAATGGATTTATAATTATTTATAAGTGACTCTACATTAAAAGAGTCCAATTTATGTAAAGAATTGAAAGAAATATAAAAAAAAAACTAAGGAAATCTCTTCCCAAAAGAAATTTAGAGAAATTTAAATCAGTTATAAGAGTCTCAATCACCCTAGAACCATTTCTAAATTTTATATCAAATTTAGCCTTGCCTAAAATGGGTATTTTAGAACCACTATAGCCTGTTAATATGGTATCACATTTGTTTAACTCAATATTTTAAAATATTTAAAGTAAACACATTTAGTTAAAGTAGTAATGGCTGCACCAGTATCAATTTCAGCCAAAAGTTCAATCTCATTCACATACACAGTTTCAGTCAAAGGAGGATGTAAATTTATATTATACAATGACAAACTATTTTGAGAATTTGAAGAATTATTAACATTAGGGTGCGACTTAAATTTATTAAAATTATTTTTATAATTTATGGGCAAATTATGGTCAGACCTGTCTTTTTTATAACATATTGTGGAAATATGACCTAATTTACCACAAACTCTACAAGTAGCAGATTTAAAGAAACAATTATAATGAAGATGGTTAGTCTTACCACAGTGTTTACAGGTATTATTAATGGCGTGAAGATATTGTGAGGACTGATGGGCATTTTCGGATCCTTTGATATTATGTAGCTCATTATCCGCTGATTCCGCAGACAGAGCTATGTTCACTGCACCATCAAAAGTTAAGTTTTCTTCTTGTAGGAAGTCTTTTGGGTAGATGAATCAATGATGCCAGCAACAAATCTGTCACGTAAGGATTCTTGTAAAAAATCTCCAAAAGAACACTTTTGAGCTTGGTCTTTTAGGCGTATCATATATTTAGAAATAGTTTCTTCAGACTTTTGATCCATTTTCTGAAATATGAATCTTTCATATATTATATTAGTTTTTAGATTAAAATGTGTTAATAAGATCGTACATAATTTATCAAAAGGAACTTGAGCAACTTCCTCTGGAAAAACTAAATTTCGCAAGATACTAAAATATTTAGGGCCTATACTTGAAATAAGAAATGGCGTCTTAAAATCTTCCTATGTTTTAGAAATTAACATAAATTGTTTTAAGCGATATATATAATTTTCCACATTTTCTAAATTCTCATCAAATTTCTCAAACGTACCTGAAGACATATTTGAAGTATAATTTCTTCTCCCAAATCAATTTCTTTGTTCTTTACAAAATTCGCTTTTCCTCGTCGCCAGTTGTTTTGAGCTTGTCATTAATATTTAAAGCACATTTACATTTTATATATTTCATTCAATTACGATCAAAATTACATAAACATCACATTTAAATATATATCATCACAAACAATTATATATCATAACTACATAACATTAAGCTAACTATATATTTTTTTGTTTTCGTCACTGTGCCAATATTTTTATTTTCATAGACTAAATTATGAGATTAATTTATAAATGAAAAATATGCAAAACAAATAAACAACTGTATACATCAGTATGCTCTTCTCCATCCTGTATATTCTACAGAGTCGTATAAATAACATAGCCGGTTATAATCGAGCCAACCCTGACCTGTAGGGCTTGGTCTCAAGACGAAGAATAAATAAAGACGACATATTTATTATAGCTTTGGCAAAAGCCTTCAAATATATTCTAAGCCTAGAATTGAGTCGAACCCCCAGTTAGATACTCTCAAGTTCTGCAAGAAGACTCTTTTTCAATGGAGAAGCTTCCTATACAGTAAATTCTACATATAATTTTACCTACTCTATATTGATTTATAGTCTTGTATATAGTACTTGATTTATGTTCATATAAAACCATTGCTATACTGGGAGAATCCTGTATGGAGCTTGATCCGTAATAATGGTTTTTGTGTATGTGTGTATTAATTTATAGTTTTTAAAACAATTGGTGATATTTTAATAAAATACTTTATTTTTTCAAAATATCTAATATATAAGGAAATATATATATTGAGAGCTCATATTAAATTTGAAAATGCATCATAAAAAATTATTTATATGAATGTAAAATCAAAAGGTTTGTTATTCCAGATCCCAGGAACCTAACATGTACGGCCAAGGAACACCTCCTTTGTCATATCATCAACGCTACCTGTATTGAAAGAAAATGTGTCTGTAAACCTGGCTATGAGAAAGGCCCATATCCTCTATCTACTTGTCAATGTAAGTTAAACCACACCTGGAAAATACTCTACCAATTTTATCGAAATACTTCTTATTTCAATGTGTTAACATTTTAATTACAAAAGATAAATATATTGACACACAGTAATATGTTATAATACCTTGATAAAGATTGGCATTCAGCCAACTGAAACATTGGTAAAATATATGATATTTTGAACCAATATATGTCTTTTTATTAAAGAATATTTTGTATGTTTACAGTATTGAACTCGTGTCACAAGGATGGACGGGGTTCCCTGGACTGTAACACCAAGAACGCCCTCTGCCGGGAACTAACGGAAACTGATCCAGAAGGCTACGAGTGCTACTGTAAACCTGACTTTGTCATGAGAAATGGAACCTGCCAAGGTAAATAACCTTTTTATTAACTCTATTAACGCTAAGGTATTCACAACCTTTATAATTAAGACAAATATTGATTACGTTTATAATATTCAAATACATTTTAAAATGTTAAACATATTACGATAATACTCGTAAGCAAAGTTATAATTATTAACAAGTCTAAGAGAGCTTATTAGAATAATTTTGAATCATTGCTGAGGATTATTGATATGATAAATTTTGAAAGGCCACGTAATATCTATATTCAAGAAAATATAAATTTTCTACTTCCTATAGAAGTAATAATACCACTGTGAAGAAAGGTAATTGTTTCACAAAACACTGATGCGAGTTCGGTAGAAGAAATCCCAGTTATGATGCTTTTGTAGGCTGTTGCAAGGATTTAAATCAGATCACTAAATAGCAGAAAGGGTAAAAGTCTCCTTCAAACTAACTTTATTTAAAACATGTTAAGAGGACAGAGGAAAACATCCAACTGATCAGCAGACAAAGCCGTGCTCCCCTCCTTTTATTGCCGGCTGGCGCAGCTGGGCTTGTTTGTTTACAATCACCCGAGCCGTCGCTGTCCGACGTCCCGGAGTGGATCTCCATTATTCCACAACCACTATTAGCAACTAAAGGTAGAATATCGTCACGTAGAAAATTGACACAAACTTCAGGATGACTCTGAAATTTATTTACCTCAATAACAAATTATAATTGATAAAATACGATATAAGCAATGAGGTAAATGTACAGAGTAAAGTACACTTTGATCTTAGCCAAAAGACCGAAAAGCGATTACATTGTAGCAAAGTATAAAAATATCAAAATTGATAATATGTTATTAAAATAATAAATGCTCTGTTATAATATAGTTAAATAATAAATTTTATTTATAGCATTTTACAAATATCATAATCGATTCCAAAGTGAGGGTTTAACTTATATAGAAAGGAATATAAATGCTCTCTATCTAAAATGTCACAAAGAAGATATAAAATTATAAATGTTTAAATAAACTATGAAAACTCATATACATTTATCCAACGGGTATTAGATTATTAGTCTTCTAAGTATATTCAGAAATATTACCGTTTTATGAATATAATAACTGAACAAAATGTTAAACCCAAGATAGTGGACATTGCTGCTGCTGTGATAGAGATGTATGGAGACATCAGAGGCTCTTTATTGGACAAGACAACAAAGGAAATTGACCCAGAACAGCAGCTTTACACATTCAAGATAGTGGACATTGCTGCTGCTGTGATAGAGATGTATGGATACATCAGAGGCTCTTTATTGGACGAGACAACAAAAGAAAATTGACCCAGAACAGCAGCTTTACACACCCAAGAACATTGAAACTGCTGTGATCGAGATGTATGGAGACTTCTGAGGATCTTCATTGGAGACGACAAGAAGAAAACAAAATGTTAAATGTGATTCAGAAGGAATTTTCTGATATTATAATATAAGGTGGAGATCCAGTGTAAGGATGGTCTAAAACATTGATTTTCAACCACTACGACCCGGGATCGAATCCCGCATTGAGCACTTTTTTCTGATTAACAAAAATAAAATGCACCAATGTATTCCTATTCTTGTAAAATTCCAACCCCACCAGTGAGTGCAAGTAACCAAACAGAGCTCTGGTAGATTTGTTAATGCAAAGTCGAATTGCTTTTCATATATGTAGATACGTGGTGCACTTACAGTAAAAGCAGTCACATACTTCTACACACCATAATTATCATTGCCTTAACCACGTGTACTAGGGTAAAAAAATGATAATACAAGGTTTATATACAATATTCTATCAAGGTGATAAATGACCAATGTAAAATCGTATTTTCCAGAATCTTCACCATGTGAACCTGGAGCAAGAGGTTCACTGGACTGTCAGAGAAGGAATGCTCAGTGTAAAGAAGACAAGGACCAATCCCAGGGATATCGGTGTTCCTGTCAGCCTGAACAACGTATGAGAAAGGGACTCTGTAGACGTAAGTTCTAAAAATACCATCTCTACTATACATCCTAATAAATAAGAGAAGCACAATTGACAATTAACAATTTTATTGATTCCTAGTCAATAACAAAATAATAAATTTACAGAAAAATTAAAATACAGTATTGTAATAAATATAGAAATATTTACACCAGACGAAGCCTTCTCTGAAAGGACGTCGAGATCTTATCAGGAGCTACAAGCCGCCCTGAGTGTGGACCTTGCTTATTGTGGGGTTTTTGTCCCCAACATGCTCAATGGCAAAATGGTAAAATATAAGAGAGAGATCAAGAGAGATTGAGATTGACACTGATTTATTATAACGTCCATATAAGATCATATAAGGTTAAATACATAAAATAATTAAATAAGATTAATAATGATAGATATATGAATAAATAGATATAAATAGAGAAAGAGAGAAAAGAGATAGAGAGCCATATATACTAATTAGTAATCTTAAATTAAAAAAGCTATTCATTTTTGAATCTTCACATATATGAAAAGTTTAGCAAGCTAAATTTTCCATTCAAAATCATTTTTATATTCTATTTATATTTCACAGATTGGTTTACCTTAAATTCCAAATAAACTGTATAGAATTATATTTAAAATCTTTTTACAAAGTTTATTAGTATGGATATTTTATTACCTGGATCTTTAAAGAAAATAAAACAATTATTCTCAAAATATAGCGAGAGATTGCTCCCTCTTTATCAATTTATTTCACAGTTAATTCTTCTTCTTTCATCTTGATAAAGAGAGAGCAATCTCTCGAAATATTTGAGGATAAAAATTTGTTTTTTTTTCTTTACAGATCCAGGTACGCCCTTTTATATAATATTAGTATATAAATTGGAAATTATATCGTTTTTTGCTTCTATTTAGATAAACCTAGTATAATAAATTGGACTATACAGGTCTTAAAAATATAAAAATCTTATCTAATTTCTAAATTCGTTATCTATTTTCCTCTTCAATATATTCAACACGACTTCGATATTAAAAATCTAATCAAATACGAATTAATAGTTTGCATTATATATTTGGAATGTTTAAACAATAATAAAAAATATATATTTTACTATATAAAAAATTATATTTAAAGATTAAATTTAGAAATTTTGAAATATATGAAAATTGCTTTTTCTTAACTACCTAAAAGGCCTTTAGAGAGATCGCAATAATAAATCATATTTTGATCCAATATAGGTCTTTTTAATTTAATTTTAAATATTTATAAATATTTTTAGCCTTCAAACTACTTCTCTTTATATATGTCATATAAAGTGTGTTACGCAAACTTTGACTTTAATCATCATCGATGCTACGTCACTACTATGACGTCACTACTTCCAACTACTACCCTTCAACCTTGCTGTTATTGTTTATCGCTAGCTTGTCTCAACAATATATGTAAATGGAACAAGTCGTTCCTTGAATAAATATATATTTGTTTTTATCTAAAGGGATGTCCTCGTAACTACAACATACGTGAGTACAAAAACAACCAGAAATCCTCAAAAAGGAATAATCGTATTTTGCTAAGCCTATATCAATTTGGTAGCAGAGCGTGGTTTGGGCGCGCGAATTGGACTAACCGCCAATTGATCCATTTAAATCAAGAAGAAATTAAATAATTGGACTAACCGCCAATTTAAAAAAAATAAAAAGTTGAATAAAAATGGATACATATAACTTAGCAAAAATCGAACATTTAACAGAAAACAACTATACAACGTGGTCCATGAAAATGGAAGCAATTCTAGATTCAAAAGATCTCTTCGAGGACGTAATTGTTAATGACGAGCCAGACTTTACAAATAATAAACTAGAATATGATATTTGGAAGAAAAAGAATCGGGAAGCATACAGCCTAATAATATTGTCACTTTCGGATGACTTAACAATCATCTTTCGAGGCGATAAAAGGGCCAAAAGAATTTGGTACGACATAAAGAAAAGGTTTGAAGGATCTCTAGAAAATAAAAGGATAGACCTAATGTTGGATCTAGCCAGACTAAAATTGAACCCAAATGAAAATGTTAACATGTATATTGTACGAGCACAGAAACTGGCACAAGAGATCACCCAGCTAGGAAAGACTGTAACAGAAAGAGAACTTGTACGATACATTGTTGAAGGACTCATACCTAACTTTGACACGATCGCAGCAGCATTGTCAATAAACAGAGAAATCTCCTTACCAGACTTGAGACAAGCTCTACTGGATTTCGAGAAGAAAAGACAGGACAGAAGCAAAAATCAGGAAAATGCTTTCAGATCAACAGGCAACCAATTCAAAGAAAAATCATGCTACATTTGCAAAAGAAAAGGACATTTCAAGAAAGACTGTTGGTTCAACCTTAACAACAAAGGAAATCAAAATAATACAACAAACAAAAATAACATGGCCAGTACAAGGAACTACCATAAAGGACCAAAACAAAACAAAGACACAGCCAGATCAGCAATCCAAGAACGAACGGAGGAACCATCCCAACGAAGAAACTCCACTTCAGAATACGCACTACATGCAAGCACAAGGGAGGAACGCCCGGCGACTCAGGACGTTTGGATAATTGATTCTGCGTGCACAAGCCACATGACTTCCCATGGTGAATGGATCGAGCACAAGACGGAGGAGAGAAGAAGCATACAAGTGGCGGAAGAAGGGAGACACATCGAATCTGCCTCATCGGGATCAATCCAAGCTACTGTTCAAGGTAAGGACAAACTTAACAACGCTGTAACCCTGCATAATGTCCTCCATGTACCACACCTGAAAGGAAATCTAATGTCCATTCCAAGCGTGGTAAGAAGAGGGAACTCTGTTCTTTTGAATTCTGAAGGAGCATACATATACTCTTCTGATGACAAGCTAATAGGAACAGGCAACTTTGATGGTAACATGTACACATTGAACCTATCACGTTTACCTGAAGCAACTCATGTTCCAAATGAACATTGCTTGATTTCAAAGGACAATTCTAGGACTGCATGGCACAGAAGGTTAGGACATCCTAGTGACAACAAATTAGACCTGATTTTGAAGAACAATCTTCTAAAAGGCTTGGACTCTATAAATGGTACCCTTGATCTATGAGATGCTTGCTCCTTGGGAAAAATGACCAAAGTACCCTATGTTCACACAGATAGCAATCAGGAAAGCTACCTATTTGAAGCCATTTATGTCGATCTCTGTGGTCCAATGAGAATAAACTCCTTGGGCGGAAGTAAATATTTCTTGAACATCGTAGATGGATTTTCTAGGAGAATATTTGTAGAATTTCTCAAAGATAAACTCTCAGCAGCAGAAGTTTTGAAGAAGTTTATTGTAAAGAGAGAAAACGAGCTAAACTCAAAACTAAAACGACTTAGAACAGATAACGGAACAGAATTTATCAATAAAAACCTTGAAACCTTCATAGAATCCAAAGGAATTAAACATGAACTAACTACACCGTACACCCCAAGAAGCAATGGGAGAGTTGAAAGAGCTAACAGAACACTATTAGACAAAGGCCGAACACTTCTGGCAGACTCCCAATTGCCCCTACACTTCTGGGCAGAAGCTGTGAATACAGCTGCATATCTGTACAATCTAACTCCCACAACCATTGACCCAGACACTACCCCTATGGAAAAATGGAAAGGTAAAAAGCCATCCGTCTCTCACATCATGAGATTTGGTTGTGAAGTCTTCTATAAACTCGAGAATCATCAAAGACACAAACTAGAAGCTAAATCTAAGAGAGGAATATTTGTAGGCTATTCAAGATGCAGAAGAGCTTATCGAGTATTTGATATCACAACGAGAGTCATTCTTGAAACCGCAGACATTCACTTCAGAGAGAACAATAATGTCATCTCAGAAGAAAAACAAAGTGATAATAATACGGACACTGACACATATTTCTTCATTCAGGAGGATAAACAACTGGACAATCATGTTCTATCAGATGTTGATATTGAAGAGCCAGCACCAGATACCATGATCAACAGACAGACAGAGTCAAGTGAATCAGACAGACCACAAAGAACTCGAACAATACCTAAAAGATTCGATGACTACGTTCTGGTTACTACCGAAACCATACCGAAAGACTATGAAGAAGCCATCACATGCGAAGACAAGAAACATTGGGAGAACGCAATGCTTGAGGAAATACAGAACATGTACTCGCATCAAGTATGGGAACTGGTACCTAGACCTGTAAACGCAAAAGTTGTCAAAAGTAAATGGGTGTTCAAAATATCTGAAGACCAAGAAAACAAAACCAAAACTTACAAAGCTAGACTTGTTGCAATGGGATACAACCAAATCCCAGGAAGAGATTACAACGAAAGTTTCAGCCCTGTAATTGAAAATGCCACCCTCAGGACTATTTTGTCAATGGCAGCAACAAAAGATTCAGTCATTAAACTATTTGATGTGAAAGCAGCCTATCTAAATGGAAACATTGAAAACACAATATTCAATATCACTGTCTCAGATTCTGAAGATACCTCAAACAGATTCATCAATAAATTGAGACATCACCTGGAAATAAAGGATGTAACATGTAAAGGCATGTTTTTGGGAATCAAGATCATACAAGACAAGGAGGGAATTTCGCTACAGCAAAGTCACTATGTACAACAAATATTGCAGAAATATGGAATGGAAAATTGTAAGAAAGTTCCAACACCAGGTTCCAAAGAAATCAATTTGGACAATCATATTGAAGATGACAATTGTGATCAGCACACTTACCAAGAAGCCCTTGGAATGCTAATGTTTCTAGCTGTTAACACCAAACCCGACATCGCTTACATCACTAGCAAACTTTCACAGTACTCCAGACACCCAAAACAGATGCACTGGACAGCAATCAAAAGAGTGATGAGATACCTACGAGGAACAATTTACCTAGGAGTGAAATTTGAAAGAGGGAAGACTGGAATCCTGAAGTCCTACACCGATGCCAGCTGGTCGACCACTCATGATGGAAAATCCTTCGGCGGATATGTATTGAAGCTCGGCGAAGCAACTATAGACTGGAAAAGTAGTAAACAACCACTCGTCGCTCTCTCCACAATGGAAGCGGAAATGATAGCTGCTTGTGAAAGCTGCTGTCAAATCAAGTGGATAATAAACCTGCTACAAGAGCTGGAAGAATGGAATTTCACGGAAAAAACAACTGCGATCTATACAGACAGTCAGTCATTGATCAACTGGATCTCCAGCCCTAAACAAAGCAGTCGCTGTAGACATATCAACAGAAAGTACCACTTCTTGAGAGACTGTTATGAATCCAGAGACATCTGCCTTCTGTACAAGCCATCCCAGGACCTGGAGGCGGATATCTTCACAAAGGACCTATCCCGAGACCAGATGAAGAAACACCTGGAGAGCCTCAGCATCGTGGGAATAAAGACAAAGTAAGGAGGGAATTGTTACGCAAACTTTGACTTTAATCATCATCGATGCTACGTCACTACTATGACGTCACTACTTCCAACTACTACCCTTCAACCTTGCTGTTATTGTTTATCGCTAGCTTGTCTTAACAATATATGTAAATGGAACAAGTCGTTCCTTGAATAAATATATATTTGTTTTTATCTAAAGGGATGTCCTCGTAACTACAACATACGTGAGTACAAAAACAACCAGAAATCCTCAAAAAGGAATAATCGTATTTTGCTAAGCCTATATCAAAGTGTAACAATAAAATGAACTTAAAAACACAAATTGATATATATGATAAGTTACAAAATATATCTCTCGTTTTTAATAGTGTTGAATATGAATGTTGTGTGATATATATATATATATATATAAGATAAAAGTTGATAATTATTTTTGTGTTTAATATATATATATATATATATATATATATATATATATATATATATAGGCAATAATTTATATAATATATGTTCCCAAAAATATATATATTTATTTTTTAATTATAAAGGCATATTTTGGATCAAAATATCATTTATTTTTGCCAATATTTATATATATATGAAAAAACAATTGAAAAAAAGGTCAGGCGTTAATATTAAAAATAATGAAGGCATATCCTTACCAGAAGCACATGGGCTTTTTAGATGGCAGAGCTCCATCTATTGGAACAGAAATCAACTAAACATTGATTTAACCTGTTCCCTGATATTTGGCCAACCTATATTTTTGATAAATTAATGTTTCTCTCATATATGTTCCTTAATATTATATTAAATAGTGTTTTGTGTTTGCAGGATCCTTAAGGGCAAGAAGAGCTCTGCGTTATAGAAGAAAATATTCCATTTTAGCTAAACAATAAATGTATAGCTCAAATATTTTAAATAAAATAATTTTATTATTGCTTTTATTCTAACTAAAAAGAACTGTATCTGAAAATTCCTATAAAATAACATTATTACCAAATTATTATTGTATGCATTTCTATATAGGTTAAGAGTGTAGTATTCTGTGTTTTTAATATAGAAGAGATCATCATCATAAACAATAATAATACGATGTATAATGTAAACAACGTGTTGATATAAAAATATAAATATAAAGTGTAATAAACAATTAGTAATAATAATTTCATCTGGTGAGTAATGTTTAATTAAATAATAACTATACAACATAAATTGGCGACGAGAATTTGAAAATATAACTGTAGCCCTAAAAAAAAACAAGTATGGCAGCCAACCTGACGCCACCTTTACCCATGAATATGAATGCAAGCAATTTATTTGCGGAATATAAGCAATGGATGGAATCCTATGCCATTTTTGAAATAACATCTGGAATTTCAAAAAAATCGGATGAAATTAAGAGAGCAACTCTATTGCATTGTTTAGGGCAAAATGTACAGCGCATATTTTTCAACTTGCCAGATGAAAAGGAAAATTATGAACAAACTAAAATAGCTTTAGATAAATATTTCACACCTCATAAAAATGTGGTCACTGAGAGATTTAAATTTAGACAAAGAGTCCAGAAAGATGATGAATCGATCGACAACTACCTAATTTCTTTAAGAGAGCTTTCTAAATCTTGTGAATTTGGGAATTTAGAAGCTGATATGATAAGAGACCAAATAATTGAAAAATGTAACAACAAAAAACTTAAAGAAAAATTGTTGCAACAAGAAAATTTGACACTGTCAAAAACCATTGATATTGCTAGAATGTTAGAAATTTCTAGAAAAGAAATTAGACTTCTTGAACCTCAAAATGATCAAACACTAAATAGAGTTCAAAATAAACCTAAAAAGCACTATAATGCTAATAATTTCAACAAAGGTAGATTCACTAATCAAGGTACCCCATCATTTTCAGGTGCCTCAAAGCCTAAATGTTATCGCTGTGGATTAGATACACATTCAGCACAAGAATGTGGTGCTAAAAAAATGACTTGTTCATATTGCAATAAATTAGGACATCTTTTTAGAGCTTGCAGGAACCGCCCAAATCAAAATAATAATAGAAACCACAAAAGTTTCAATCAAACTAAAGTTAAGACCATACAAGAAGAAAATAAGACTGAAGTAGGTGAAAGTTCAGATGAATATACCTACTATACAGGTGCTGAAAATAAAGAAAAAGTGCAAATAGATGGTAGTGAAATAAATATGATAATTGATACAGGGAGTGATAGAACTTTCATAAGCTATAATAAGATGCTTGAATTATATGGCCATAAAATTATGCCAAAATTACATGACACCACCCGAACCTTTTTTGCCTATGGTCAAGATAGACCTCTTCCATGTTATGGTTATTTCAATGCTGTGATTTCTTGGAAAGAAAATTCAATTTCAGAAGAAATTTATGTGATTGATAAAAAAGTTGAATCTTTGTTGGGAGGCAAGGCTAGTTTTGAACTAGGTATAATTAAAAGGGTAAATCATGTAAATGAATCAATGTCTACTAATATAGAAACTCTTGTTCAGGAACATGAACATCTTTTCCATGGACTTGGAACTATAAAAGGCTATAGTCATAAAGTGACATTGAAAGACAACTATAGGCTCATTCACCAGAGATGCCGTCGTATACCTTATGCAATGGTAGAAGCAGTAAATCAAGAGTTTGATAAGATGCTAGAGAATGGAATCATTGAAGAAGTGCATCAAGGTTCTGAATGGGTTTCTAACATAATGGTTGTTCCAAAAAGGGATAGTGAGGAAATTAGACTATGCATAGACCTTCGGGAAGTGAATAAAGCAATATTGAGAGAAAGACATCCAATTCCTACAATTGACAATATGTTACATGCCCTTAAAGGTGCTAAAGTATTTGCAAAGTTGGATGCAAAAAAAGGGTTTTGGCAGGTTGACTTAGACCCTCAATCAAGACCCCTTACAACTTTCATCACGCACCGTGGTTGTTACAGATTTTGTAAAGTTCCTTTTAGTCTATCAAGTGCTCCAGAAGCATATCAGAAAGGAATGGATTCAATTTTGCTTGATTTGAAAGGTGTAATTTGTTACTTGGACGATGTCGTAGTTTATTCCAAAGATAGACAAGAACTAGAAGAAAGGCTTAGAAAAGTCTTACAAAGATTTGATAAAGTAGGCATTAGGCTCAACAGGAATAAGTGCAAATTTGCCATGGAAGAATTGGATATTTTAGGTCACATTGTTAGTAGTGAAGGTATTAAACCTGATAATAGGAAAATAGAAGCAGTCTTAAATTTTCCAATACCAAAAAATATTGAGATGTTAAGGTCATTCTTAGGAACTTGTGGGTTTTTAAGAAAATTCATACCTAATTTTTCTAAATTGGCAGAACCTCTAAATAATTTGACTAGAAAAAATGTTAGGTGGAATTGGGATTTGAAAACAAATAAAGCATTTCAGGATCTTAAAGAGTCACTAACAAAAGAGCCATGCTTAGCATATTACAACTTGAACTCACCAACTGAATTAATCACAGATGCAAGCCCTATTGGTCTTGGAGCAGTATTAATACAAACACAACAAAATGGCATTAAAAGACCCATTGCATATGCCAGCAGATCCTTAACTGATGCTGAAAAAAGATATTCACAAATAGAAAAAGAGACATTGGGATGTGTATGGGCAATTGAACATTTTAACACCTATATTTGGGGAAGGAAATTTGTGTTAAAAACAGATCACAAACCTCTAATCTATATGCTGAATCCTAAAATTTTGGAATCCTGGTCATTCATTTTCTCTGGTGAACTATTGATCAATATATCAGCTCTTTTTGAGATAGTACTTGCATTTGATATACCAACAGTGTTTTTATTTCTTTTAACAGCTTCTTCTAGTTCATTCTTTTCTGCATCTTCTTCTACCTCCAAACTTCTTTTGGTACATAAATTTCCTGTCTTCAACCAGCGGTACATAATTAAACAGAAGAGTTATTTTCGAAAGCTAGTATAAGTACAGAAAATTTAAATTTCACTTATTTTAACATTAACAAAATTTAGATACTTACTTAATCGATTTGTTTTGAATAAAATCTTTATTTTATTTATTTTTTTAAAAAACAAACACCAACTTTTCATCAACAATTAAAAACAATTTAAATAAGCTTTCAAGCCAGTATCAATAAACTTACTTAAAGAAGTTTTCAAAATTATATTTTTTGAAAATCAATGTTATTTTGTCAACAGCTTTTGCTAACTTCAAATAAACTAAAGAATATGCAAAATTAACGTCCACAATAACGTAGTTTAGCATGGTTACCATAGCAACTTTAGTTAAAGAAGAGTATTTGATAAAATTCAAATATATTTTCAATTGTATAGAATTAGAAGAAAATCGTTTTAAATCGAAAACCAAATTGTTTATGTATTAGTTTACATCACTGCTGGATAAATACAGCATTGGTAATAAGAGAACATCTATCTTGACGAAGTCGTTTTAATTTTTTTTGTAAATGATTTTAACATCAGAAAATATAACTTTATTTTTATTTAAACTTTAATTTTTAAACATATTTTCTATTAAGCACACAAACATAATAACTTTTAAATATTAGGAAAGTTTAAAGTTTTCATTTCATTGTGGTTTTAAACAAAATTACCATTTTCAAAAATTAAAGGTTCGGTTATATTCGTTTTCCGTTTTTCGTTAAAGGAGGCTTGTTTGATTATTAATTTGAATAAAGTTGATATATTTTTCCCAAGAAATTTTTACTAAATGAATGAAATATTTTGTGTGAATTGTTAATTTGAAATTTTTTTGCAATTTTTCAGTACAATTATTATCATTTTTTTTTTACTATTACAAAGAAAGAAATTTATTAAAAATTTGAACAAAATCATAGGGTATACGCTATTTTTAAGTAAAACCACTAGGTATACGCTATCTAAATTTTAAAAGCATAGGGTATACGGCGTATACCCCCGTATACCCTCCACTACAGCACTGGTTGCCACCAGAGGTTTCTCCACCCTTGCCGACTACCAAGGAACCCGTGATCACCAGGAGTGGAAGAGTCGTCAAGCCATCATCAAGATATTAAGACTGATTCCTTTCATCTAAAGGAAGGAGGGAATGTAGTATTCTGTGTTTTTAATATAGAAGAGATCATCATCATAAACAATAATAATACGATGTATAATGTAAACAACGTGTTGATATAAAAATATAAATATAAAGTGTAATAAACAATTAGTAATAATAATTTCATCTGGTGAGTAATGTTTAATTAAATAATAACTATACAACAAAGAGAATTCTATTATTTGAAATTTTATTTCACACAATTGAAATGAACTTTGTGTATCAATATTAGTAATCAGTACCATAGTTTGGAATTTATGCATATTAATGCTATTGATATATATTATTCTACTAAACTGTTGAAAAATACACACAAACAAACCTTTATCAAGACATTCCGTCTTATACAGACTCCTGGTAGAAATGAATCTAAAAAGAAATGAGAAGCAGGGGAAGAATTTGAATCCTCGCTCAGAAAAGAGAAGCTAGTGAAAAATACTGGCCTATATACAATGAAAATAAAAATGCATTTTTAAAACATTGTTTTATTTAATATCTTTATTAATTTCGTGAAAAAATATAACACTATTTATATTGAATTTTGAACAAATTGAATGATTGATTTTTGAAGTTAATTTATTGTTAATAGTTTTATCTCACTCTTCCAATTAGGTCATAATTAAAATAAATTATATTGATATAAAGGCAATTCGCTGTGAAATCAGGCTGTAGTGGAGGGTATACGGGGGTATACGCCGTATACCCTATGCTTTTAAAATTTAGATAGCGTATACCTAGTGGTTTTACTTAAAAATAGCGTATACCCTATGATTTTGTTCAAATTTTTTATTAAAAATGTATTATTTTCTTTCTTTGTAATAGTAAAAAAATGATGATAAAAATTGTACTGAAAAATTGCAAAATATTTTCAAATTAACAATTCACACAAAATATTTCATTCATTTAGTAAAAATTTCTTGGGAAAAATATATCAACTATATTCAAATTAATAATCAAACAAGCCTCCTTTAACGAAAAACGGAAAACGAATATAACCGAACCTTTAATTTTTGAAAATGGTAATTTTGTTTAAAACCACAATGAAATGAAAACTTTAAACTTTCCTAATATTTAAAAGTTATTATGTTTGCTTAATATAAAATATGTTAAAAAATTAAAGTTTAAATAAAAATAAAGTTATATTTTCTGATGTTAAAATCATTTACAAAAAAAAGTAAAAACGACTTCGTCAAGATAGATGTTCTCTTATTACCAATGCTGTATTTATCCAGCAGTGATGTAAACTAATACATAAACAATTTGGTTTTCGATTTAAAACGATTTTCTTCTAATTCTATACAATTGAAAATATATTTGAATTTTATCAAATACTCTTCTTTAACTAAAGTTGCTATGGTAACCATGCTAAACTACGTTATTGTGGACGTTAATTTTGCATATTCTTTAGTTTATTTGAAGTTAGCAAAAGCTGTTGACAAAATAACATTGATTTTCAAAAAAATATAATTTTGAAAACTTCTTTGAGTAAGTTTATTGATACTGGCTTAAAAGCTTATTTAAATTGTTTTTAATTGTTGATGAAAATTTGGTGTTTGTTTTTTAAAAAATAAATAAAATAAAGATTTTATTCAAAACAAATCGATTAAGTAAGTATCTAAATTTTGTTAATGTTAAAATAAGTGAAATTTAAATTTTCTGTACTTATATAAGCTTTCGAAAATAACTCTTCTGTTTAATTATGGACCGCTGGTTGAAGACAGGAAATTTATGTACTAAAAGAAGTTTGGAGGTAGAAGAAGATGCAGAAAAGAATGAACTAGAAGAAGCTGTTAAAAGAAATAAAAACACTGTTGGTACATCAAATGCAAGCATTGCTGTAGTGGAGGGTATACGGGGGTATACGCCGTATACCCTATGCTTTTAAAATTTAGATAGCGTATACCTAGTGGTTTTACTTAAAAATAGCGTATATCCTATGATTTTGTTCAAATTTTTTATTAAAAATTTATTATTTTCTTTCTTTGTAATAGTAAAAAAAAATGATGATAAAAATTGTACTGAAAAATTGCAAAAAATTTTCAAATTAACAATTCACACAAAATATTTCATTCATTTAGTAAAAATTTCTTGGGAAAAATATATCAACTATATTCAAATTAATAATCAAACAAGCCTCCTTTAACGAAAAACGGAAAACGAATATAACCGAACCTTTAATTTTTGAAAATGGTAATTTTGTTTAAAACCACAATGAAATGAAAACTTTAAACTTTCCTAATATTTAAAAGTTATTATGTTTGTGCTTAATAGAAAATATGTTAAAAAATTAAAGTTTAAATAAAAATAAAGTTATATTTTCTGATGTTAAAATCATTTACAAAAAAAAGTAAAAACGACTTCGTCAAGATAGATGTTCTCTTATTACCAATGCTGTATTTATCCAGCAGTGATGTAAACTAATACATAAACAATTTGGTTTTCGATTTAAAACGATTTTCTTCTAATTCTATACAATTGAAAATATATTTGAATTTTATCAAATACTCTTCTTTAACTAAAGTTACTATGGTAACCATGCTAAACTACGTTATTGTGGACGTTAATTTTGCATATTATTTAGTTTATTTGAAGTTAGCAAAAGCTGTTGACAAAATAACATTGATTTTCAAAAAAATATAATTTTGAAAACTTCTTTAAGTAAGTTTATTGATACTGGCTTGAAAGCTTATTTAAATTGTTTTTAATTGTTGATGAAAAGTTGGTGTTTGTTTTTAAAAAAAAATAAATAAAATAAAGATTTTATTCAAAACAAATCGATTAAGTAAGTATCTAAATTTTGTTAATGTTAAAATAAGTGAAATTTAAATTTTCTGTACTTATACTAGCTTTCGAAAATAACTCTTCTGTTTAATTATGTACCGCTGGTTGAAGACAGGAAATTTATGTACTAAAAAAAGTTTGGAGGTAGAAGAAGATGCAGAAAAGAATGAACTAGAAGAAGCTGTTAAAAGAAATAAAAACACTGTTGGTACATCAAATGCAAGTACTATCTCAAAAAGAGCTGATATATTGATCAATAGTTCACCAGAGAAAATGAATGACCAGGATTCCAAATTTGAAGTTTGGAATGATTCCCAATATATTTAATTTAAGGAAAAGTATCCATGGCTTTCAATTTCCAAAGGTAGACTCGGATGTAACATTTGCGCAAGTGTTAAAACTTTAGGGGCTGCAAAAAGTGAAAGAATTCATATTTCACCAGAATGGAGTAACTACCTAATAGAAGCAGCAGGAAAAGATCGGGCAAGCAAATTATCAAACATTCGAATGAAAATTAAAAAGCATTGTGAGTCTGAAGGTCATAAAATAGCTGAGAATATTAAGAAAGACAGAAAAAAAAATAAATTAGAAGAATATGCAAACAATATGAACATTGAAGTAGAAAATGAAAATATTAAGCTTTTTAGAACTGCTTATAATATCGCTAAAACAAATAGACCATATTCTGATTATGAAAATCATATCACGTTACAAACATTAAATGGCATTAAATTAGGATCGACTCTTCACTCCAGATATTCTGCTACACAAATAATAAACCATATAGCCTGCGAAATGCGGAAAATGCTTGTTGCGAAGATTTTGTCAACAAATTCAAAAATTACTATACTAATTGATGAATCAACAACCTTAAGTAATAAATCAACTTTGGTCATTTTCTTGAAAGCATATTTAGGAGGAGAAAGTATTGATTATATTTTCTTTGATTTGTGTGAATTACAATGCCAAGACTCAGAAAATATTGAAAAAAAGCTTTTGAATACTTTGTATAAACATGGGTTGAACGAAGAATATTTAAAAGAAAATTGGATAGCAATTGCGACTGATGGGGCAAGTGTCATGGTAGGAAGACATTCGGGAGTCGTAACTCGACTTAAGCAAAAGTTTCCAAAACCTTTTGCATGGCACTGCCTCAACCATAGATTAGAGCTTTCTGTTGGCGATACTATCAAAGAAGTCCGCGGAATCAACCATGTTAAAGCTTTTATGGACAAACTTTATTCATTATATAGCCAATCTCCCAAAAATTGTCGTGCTCTGGAGGAAGCTTGCCATGAATTAGGAACAGGATTTGCTAAAGTGGGTCGAATTTTAGGAGTACGATGGATTTCAAGTAGTTTTAGAACAATAAAAACCGTCTGGGAGTCATACGAGTCATTGCACCATCATTTCAAATCATCAACATATCTCGATTCCACATATCAAGGGTTATTAAGAAGATTGGAGAGTCCAGAATTTATATTAGATTTAGGTTTAATGTACGAGACACGCTTCAGGAAATGTCAATGTTGTCTTTAGAGCTGCAGTCTAGAACAACTACTTTACAAAAGGCGGAACATATAATAAAGAGAACAATAAGAGTCATAGAAAGCTTCAAAACATCACCAGGAGAAAAAAGCTTGCTAGCTCTTGAAGCGGCAGAAAACTTAGTTTTTAGGAGCGTAACATTAGTTCCCAATGCCAAAATTATTCCGATTCATAGAAAAAAATTTCTTCTAAGTATAATAGAAAAGTTAAAATTAAGGTTGTGTACAGAATCAAATGAAGATAATGAGCAATTAATTAAGGATATTTCAGCTCTAGAACCAAACCATTTTGACGCAGAAAATGTTCGATATGGAGAGGTCGAAATGAGACGTATTTGTCGAAGGTTTAACTTAGATGAAATGAAATGCATTAACGGCTTGAGAGATTTTGTTGATGATAAAAACAATGTTCCCGAAACACTTCAACCATTTTTCAGGGCAATTTCAACATTGCCCTGTTCAACAGCTGAATGTGAGCGAGGTTTCAGCCTGATGAATGATATAATAACAAACTTGCGGACTTCTTTGCTAATATCAAATGTTTCGAACTTAATGTTCATAAATTCAAATGGACCACCAATCGAAATGTTTCAGCCGAAAAAATACGTTCAATCATGGCTTTTACATCATAGATCATCTACTGACACTAGATCAAGAGTTTGTGCCAGAAAAAATACAGATGCATCTCGGCAGTCATTATGGGACATTTTTATGTAAAAGTTGTATGTAATATTTTACGTCTTTTTTTTTTCAAATAAAAATATAATTAAAAATAACCTTGTTTATTTTTACCAAAAATTTATATTCTCAAGCGTATACCCTATGCTAATTTTACGACTACAGCACTGTGTGAAATATATAATTCTATTTTAAAATATATTTTAAATTCAATTTGATTGAAAATATTTAATAGAAATTAGCTATTTCTGTTGTGTATATTGAGAATTTCATAAAATATAAAATCAAAATTGGATTTTTTTATTTTTAATGTTTAGAATATTTTTTATTTTATTCTGAATATATTTAGGTTTATTTAATTTTATACCTAATTTTATATTGATAAAACTATTTTTAAATTATACTAACTTATTTGTTCTTACATGGATTCCAATGTTGGGTATTTTAAATTGGTCTTCTTTGATACATGTTAGAGCAGTCGTGGCATTTCGTTTAGGGGTTATTTTTCATAAAAATAAACAGTACAAAAAGGCTAAATTAGGCGAATAGGGCTTGTTGACCAAGATATTGTGACATTAACATGACAATTACTTTTTAAATTATTTTTTAACTGAAACGTCTGAACACAAACCTTTTCGTCACTTTTCGAAAACTAAATTCAATGTTCAAAATCCTCTGATTTAGGTTCCTGAATAATTCCTGGATATATTATAGTTTCGCAATGTCTTGAATCAATATTCATTGTAATAGAATGCAAATTCAATCATGTTATATATATAAACCGAAAATAATTTACAACAGCCAAAATAATGTTAAAAAACTTTGTTAGTAACTGGTATATAGAGACTTTTTTCAATCTCTATAATCTCTATTTGCACTAAAAATTAGCTACATTGGTCGCAGAATCACAAATCTAAAATTTATTCGTCTATGGCACATGAAGAGATATAAAGTTGTGTATACCAGTAAGTACAAAGTTTAAAAGGTCGATTATCTATTCATTTTTCAATTTATCAAATCAATCTGGAAACCTTGAACATTTTTATGTACACAATATCAAATTTATAAAACATACAATATATAAAAATAATTTAATTAGACTATACATTTAGATTTATGAGAAGGCTGTGTTATAGTTAGCATATATAACTTTAACTATTAGTGATAACGACCTCAATCTATTCCCCACCTACCTTCAGTCATCAGCTCTATGATCAGGGCAAGGTCCAGGATTAAATCCTACTCAGCCATAGCGGTGGCTATTGAGTAAACAAATCCGTGCAATTATAAAACTCTGAAATCAAAATACTCTCATTATTTTTACCCTCAATATTTCCGAACTTGTCCTGAAGCTAACATAACTCCATCCTACAAAGTGAAAAAATATTTTAAAATGAGAATTAGGATAATATATTTTTTTGAATTTATCAATTAATATTATATCATGAATTTACATGAACATACATGAATATCGTTTTGAAAATAGAGCAATCCTTAAATAAATATTTAATTAAAAAGGCATATATTGGAGCAAAATACCATTTAATATGTTATAACACCTTGATAAAGTTTGGTGTTCAGCCAAATGAAATATTGGTAAATTAAATGATATTTTGATCCAATATATGCATTTTTAATTAAATTATATATGAATATGGAGAGAAAATTTCTATAGGAATTCACTGTGAAAAAGATATGTGATTAGCCTGGCCTAAATTTAGTTAAGATGCTAATAAAATATTTGATACAGAAATATAGTCAAGCGTATCTCATTATTAAATATATAATAATACATTATTTCTTTCGAATAATAATATTTATAAATGTAAAGAGCGTCATATTTATGAAATGTTTTGAAGTTCATCATTACTTTCAAGTCCAATGAATTGGAAGCAATTTCTATATATTTTAAGCAATATTGAAAAATTTATTTAGTAAAACATTAGTCATAATGTTTTCTCTTTATTAAGATTCTAAGGATAATCTTTTGATAACTCAGAGTTCATTTGAAGATCAATTGAAAATTCTATTTCCTTAGTAGAGAGTAAATACTATAAGCTATTTCATTATTTAAAACAATTTGGTTGCTAATCAAGTATAAAAAAGACAATTTTGTAAAAGATATTTCAGTAAATGTAGAAATTTCATAATATTTGAGAAAGATAGTGCTTGTCTCAGAAAATAAAGAGAAGCAATACTTTTATAAAATATATTTTATCATGTAAATATAAAAATAAGTTCGTGAGGTTTTGATAAATATGGCGCTAATAGTTTATTATCCCATTGTTTCATCTGGCAAGACCATTATTTGGAAACATCATAATGAGGCTTCCTTTCACAGTACCATTATTTATTTGAAGTTTAAAGAACCTATTTTCATTTTATTAAAATGTCAACTTTTCTAATAAATAATGTGTTTTTGCGGGGAGTTTTACTTCATTACTTCAATACCAAGAAAAACCTGCTTAGAAGCATCGTAGTTTATGGTGACCATGCTCTAGCTGAACGAACTTGTTAGAAGTGGTTTTCACGGTATAAAAGTGGAAATGGTGATTTGTAAGATGAAAAAAGACCTGGAGCGCTTTTGAACATTTGAATTCACTCAACCAGCCATTTCACATTGCTTAAAAGTAATGGGAATGAAAAAAAGGTAGGGAATTTGTAGCCATATGAATTGAAGCTAAGAGACGTTAAACGCTGTTTTTTCATGTGTGAACAACTAATTCAACCACAAAAAAGATAGATTTTTTAAAATTGAATTGTAACTGTTACTCCTGTTGAACGACTGACAAATCCGAAAGCTTGAAAATAAAAAGTTTAACAAGAAACTTAGCCCTTGAAGCTTTATTTATTTTATAATTTGCGTATGTTAAAAAAGGAGTTTTCTTTTAACTAAAGGTGGTGAATGAATTCGGATTACTGGATCCCTGATAACAGTCTGGTGGGATCCAACAACAGATGTCTACAGTTAACTCTCTCAAACATCAGCGATATCTACTAAGATAAATAAACACATGGATAGTTCCCATCAAAAGATAATTTGTTACGTTTTACTTTATCATCACTGAAAACATTTGATAAATATATAGTTGAATATTTTATTCGAAATATTTAAATATCATTTTATTTTCATGAATTATATACATATGAACAATATTGCTTAATTCCATTTAGATATATTTATGGAAGCGTTCTTTGAACTATTATAGAAATTGAACATGTTGCAATTACATTAGCAGAAGAGGGAAAGAAAAGTAGCCTTATGTATAAATCTTGAAAGATGTGTGATAAATTGTATAACGACATTTGAAAATTATCCCGCATGTGTTTCTTTTTAACGAAAATTCATAATTTATTTTAAGGAGAAATAACGATTATTTCTAACCTTAGGGATGAAGTATGAAAGGACGAATTGTGAAGAGTAATGATAAACGAAAAAATAAAAGCGTCCTAGGATGGGAATGTGTGATAAATTGGAAAGTTAGATAAAATAAATTATATGTGACATATTAGTATATACCAAAACTAAAAGAAATTTAAATTAAGGTGTTACAATCATAAGATTTATAATTGTGTTAATTTACCAACAATTCAGCACTTTTCTGAAGTAAAAATATTTTAAATTTTAAAAATAAGATATTATTAGATATTTTATATTCAAAATGAAATGGAGGGAGGGTAGATGGAAGGGTGGTCTAAACTGTTGGTTTTCGAACGCTACGTCCCGGGATCAAATCCCGCATTGGACACCTTTTTCTTATTTAAAAAAAAGCTTCAATGGGCCCTGTTTTTTTTTGAAGCCCAACCCCATCAGCAAGTGTAAGTAACCAAATGGGGCTCTGGAACATTTTTAAGTGCAAAAGTCGAACTTCTTTTCACATATGTAGATATGTGGTGCACTTATAGTAAAAGCAGTCTCTAACTACAAACCATGATTATCATGGCCTGTACCACGTGTACAAAGGATAATAAATAAAAGAAAAATAGATAAAATAGTAGATAGATTTTAAATACTGTGCGGAAAAGAATATAAAATATTATGAAGTTTGTATATAACAAACTTATTGTTTCATATTATATAAACACGTTTTATAAAATGTTATAAATAGGTTTCAATAAAATAAATATCATTATTCATATTAATGTTTAAATAATAATTTATAGAGTTTTATGAATTATTAAAATGTGCTAAATGATACTTAAACAATTATATTAATAGTATAAATAAGTTCGTGAGACGTTTTCGAACTTGGAGCTTTATTGTGAAAAATTGGTTCGAATTTCAATGCTTAAAGTATTGTCCGTCGCTAGCCACTACTTTTTCCCATCTTTCTGGCAATTGACGGATCCCATCGCGAAAAATGCCGGCTCTTTGGCTACTATCTATTCATCGATCCATTTTTAGACTTCATCGTAATTGGAGAAGTGCTGGTCAGCCAGGCCATGTTGCATTGACCGGAAGAGAAAATAATCAGAAGGAGCAATGTCTGGGCTATACGGAGGGTGGGGTAGGACTTCCCATTTAAGCGCTTCTAAGTACGTTTTAACGGGTGCTGCAGCATGTGGCCGAGCATTATCATGTTGCAAAATAACTTTGTCATGTCTATTGGCGTATTGCAGCCGTTTTTCTCCCAATGATCGGTTCAAACGCATCAATTATCTTCAGTAGACCTCCCCTGTGATACTTTTGTTCGGTTTAGCAGCTTATAATATACCACTCCTATATGCTCCCACCAAATACACAGCATAAACTTCTCGCCGTGAATAATCGGCTTTGCCATCGATAATGAAGCACGGCCAGGGTATCCACACGTTGCCTTATATTTTAGATTATCGTAATCGACCCACTTTTCATCAACAGTTACAATTCGATGCAAACACCCCTTTCTTTCTTGACGTTGGTGCAGTTTTTCACACGTGAAAAAATGAGTTTCGACGTCTCTTGGGTTCAATTCATCTAGCCCCTCAATTTTACACCTTTCTGATCATTTCCATTTCTTTTAAGCGATGAAAAATGGCTGGTTGAGTGACCCCAAGTGTTTTTGCGAGTTCCTTTTGCATTTGTGTTGTATCTATATTTAGCCTTGCCTCTAATTCTTCATACTCAAACTTTAATGGAGCTCCGGGTCTTTTTTCGTCTTCCAAATTAAAATTGCAACTTTTAAACCGTGTAAACCATTTCTAGCATGTTTGTTCAGCTAGAGCATGGTCACCTTGATCAACTTTCTCTCTCCACGATACTAATTTCTACAGATAACTTCATCAACATCCATCATTGCTTAATATATTGTAAATAACTACCTTGTGGTTTATTCTATCTGCATATGTTGTTGCTGATTTGTTTAATGGATATGTTTATTTAATGCTCTTTTTCTCAATTTTTTATTTTTTATAATTCTGTTACCTACTCTACTACAATTATTGTAAATAGTTTCACGCGCAATTATCTAGATCGGATATAACGTGTTTTGTTTGCAACTAGTAAATAAATAAATGGACACCATAAACTTCCATTAAATACGAAACTCTCAGCCGCTTTTTTCTTCATATTGAAGAAACGAAGTTAACACATTATTTGGTACAAAAGTTGTCATTTTAGGAGCAACTATGTTATTTACACTTTAGATAAATTATTTTCACAGAAAAGAAAGCCCTATGCTAACGCTCCAAAATGATGATGTTAACAGATGAACAATGGAATAATAAACTAGTAGCATACAAAACCACACGAACTTGTCTATACTCCCAAGCCTCACAAGAAAAACTTATTAAATTAGAATAATGGTGAATATTATTGAATCATTTTCTTGTAATTAAGTCATGTGAGAAACTGATCACGCTTTACAGAATAATTAGGAAAAATAAAATTCAATTATATATTAATTTTGTATAGTAAATAGGGTTAATATATTGTTGCACCAAGTGGCAGCTTTGCAGGGTCGTCGACCTTGGTTTCTTCCTTCTTGGTGTTATACACGCTTCCCGAACGGGTTTCCATATTCAAAGCAAATAAATAAAAGTAAATAAAAATAAATTACCTTTTAAAGTTATTGTGTTTATTTATTCGTCGTCTTCCTCGTAGGTCGTGATCCGCAGTCTGCCTATCCGACTTCTCTCGCTCCAATAAGCAATCAAGATATATGTAAAATAACAATATTACAAAAGGAATAAAACTATAAAAAGGAATCATGATAATATATAAATAAACTGTTTTAAATAAATATTAAATATCATAGTATATTTTAAATAAATGTAGAGCGCATTAAAATTGATGTAACAATATGGTCAATAGTCAAGTGTGAAAAAAGTATATTACTGTAGAGAATTGACCGTCGTTGTTGATAAGAACTGATAGGGTTCAGTTACAATGTACTGGCCATGGGGAACGCTGCTCTTTGTTCTAATCTACCTTTTCTTATTTGTCGAAGCTGAAAATGAAATCAGAAAAATTACATGTAAGATTTTAAAAATGATAATGTACTTTTCTCAAAATACTATTCGAAGAAATTTAAATTTTATTCAACTCATGAATAATGAATTTGATGATTTTAACTATGATAACTTTAAAATGTTATAATAAGGCACAATTTGGATTATAGATTATAAACATAAGGTAATAAGACACTAAATCGTTGTTACCGAAACGTCACACACTATTTATTTATTTTGATTTTGTATTATTACCTTGTGTTTGAAATAATATTTATATAGACCTTATAACTCAAATCATGATCTAAACTAACTTTGTAAAAAGAATATGTACAAGAGTGAAATATTGTACTGGAATATGGTGAATAAATAAATAAAAAGACATTTCCTGATCTTACAACTCACTTTCACCAACTTTTTGGTGATTGATCATCAAATGAATTTTTCTTAATATATAAAAACTTTATAATATAATGCGATCGCCCCAGAATATTTAAAACGGACGGATGGACATGCGAGATTTGCGGGACAAGAATGGAGCCGGGGCTACATCACCATATACTCTCATGTATGGGGCTGAAAGACGAACGAGAAGTACTCCTCAGTGAAATAGGCCTTGAGGGACTCTCTTTGGAGCTCCTGTTGAATGAGGTGGTGAGAAACAGAGCTGGAGCGTTTGCGTTGTTCAAATTTTGGAAGACGGCTGAAGAGAAAAGGAAGCTATATACATAATCTAATTGATGTAAATAATTATATGTAAATAATCTTTGTCAGGATTAGAATGGCGAATCCTGTATGGGACTTTGATTCCAGTAAAAGGCTTGTTGCTGTTGTTGTATATAGTCACAGTGTAGAAAATACTATACTATACCTACTACATATAGGTTTCTCTCTGTATTCTTAGTTCTCTTCTCTTCAATTACTCTGTAAACTGGCGAATCCCTTATAGGACGAGAGGTCCTCAATAAAGACTTTTGTTGTTGTATAATAGTGATTGTGAAATGACATTCGAAAATTATCTCGCATGTGTTTCTTTTCAACGAAAAAAAACAAAATTTATTTTAAGGAGAAACAAGGTTTATTTCTAACCTTAGGAATGAGGTATGAATGGATTAATTGTGAAGAGTATTTTTATTTTTCCGTTTATCATTACACTTCACATTTCATCCTTTCATACCTCATTCCTAAGGTCAGAAATAATCGCTGTTTCTCCTTAAAATAAATTTTGTTTTTTCGTTGAAAAGAAACACATGCTGGATAATTTTCAAATGTCGTTTTACAATATAAAAACTTGATTAAACGTTTTTTGATTCAATAGGTTTATTATTTACAAAATATATAATATATAGTTACATATTAGATAGTAAAAAGGCATATATTAGATTGAATAAAATATTTTTTGCCAATATTTCGGTTTGCTGAACGCCAACCTTTATCGAGGCATTACATTTTTGTATACGCAAACTCAGCGCCGCATAGTGTTATAATATCATATATACATATATTTTTATATATGTATTGTAAATATACAGCAAAGAGGTTCTCTCTTTAGAGCTTATGGCAGAGGCGACATATTAATTGTACATAGTAATTATCATAGTACAGACTGTGCACTTTTGCATGTATTGGCAAGATGTCAATAAAATTATTTTAATTGTCAATTGTCATTATAGCTTATCCTCCTTTTTAAGCACCTATAGTTATTTATATTTTGAAATTTACTTCAAAAACTAAATTTTATAAATTGAACGTATCATGTTAAACATTTTGAAATCATATTTTATTTATTGGGTTATGTGTTATTGTGTAACAATATGTGTTAATTTTGTGTGGCGAAGAAATAATTTATTATTTAATTTAATTATTCAATGAGAATATTTGGAACCAGGTTTAATTTAATTTAATTTAATTGTTAATTTTGTGTGGCGAAGAAATAATTTATTATTTAATTTAATTATTCAATGAGAATATTTGGAAACAGGTTTAATTTAATTTAATTATTCATTATAAAATAATTATCAAAATATTTATTTGCGTGCTTGCTCAAGATTCTCTAGCTGTAGATAGGATGGTTGAGTTGTTGATAATTGTCGACTTGTCGTGGTGACGTCATCAATAAATACTTTTACATCCCCAGATATAAAAAGAATTGATTTTCTACGCTACAATTTCAATAAAATTTTTAAAAAAATATTTTTTAGAATTTATAAAGTCTATTTTAAGAATTCATATGTAAATAAATAAGCACTTTTAATGATATATATCAATACTTAAACATTACACTTCTCCATGCTTATTAAATGAAAATTATATGGATATCACTTAATATTATGATATTGTATAATAATATAATAATATTGTAAACTTTATTTTTCAAAAAGGTTACAAGTTTTTCTCTAAAAAGTGTAACGAATGGTCAGTCTATTTACATATTTTTATTTACAACTTCAATAAATAACAACAGTAAAAGTAAACAAAGATATTTACATTTTCTATCTTGACTCCTGGTCAGTGCTGTGGCCCTTGCCGTTATGGTCCCCTGATGTCCTGTGTAGAGGCCACTCCTGAGGCCTCCACAAAGTTCACCCACAGTATCAATGGAAAGCTGGTGGACAATGAAGACTATAGAGGTCACTCCTGGGGCCTCCACAAAGTTCACCCACAGTATCAATGGAAAGCTGGTGGACAATGAAGAAGCTGCCTCGACAAGAAAGAAAAGGACTTCGAGCATTCTTCATTGTAAAACCAGCCCATCTCTTCACCTCCTTTTTCTTTTATTTCTAATTTTGTATATAAATTATAATAAATTTCCTTTTTCTTTTAAATAAGCAGCTATTTGTTTTTTTTTTTTAATATTATTTTTAAATAATATTTCGAATGATAATTTTTATTATAATTCTTTTATTTTTATTTAAAAAAAAAATTCTTTTTTTTTTCACAGAGGGTGACCAGATAAAGATTTTTTTTTTTTTCGGTCACCCTGGGAGAAAAAGTTAGTCACGGTCAAGTTTTAGGGCAGTGACAGTCCAGTCTTAGAGCAGATAGAGGATAGTAAAAAGCTCGTGATAAATCAACCAAAATGTAGTTCTACAAGAATTGAGTGGTAGGAATTTCCCCCAACCTTCCAACTGAAGCACTAAGTTAAGTATTTTTTTTAATAATGATTTTTTTTCAACAGGTATATCCATGTAAATTTTCTCACAACCTATCCTCATTGCATATTTTATTTATTTTATTTCTTATCTTTGTGTTTTTTTTTTTGTCTTAAGAGATAAATAAATATATTGTAGTCTTAATCCAAACATATAGTTGTCTGTCCTTCTTTTTTTTAACCCCAGTGCGCGCAGGATACATGCAAATTATACTTTTTATATAGCAGGATGTAATATTTTCGTGAACTCCCTGAGAATGAAAGAGCCTCATGGATTTCGGGACGATAGCGTCAGAAATAGGCTCATCAATGACGCCTTCAACGTGGGACGACCAATTCCAAATAAGGCCACGAAAAGTTCACGGTAAAATAACACCCTGCTGTTTAAAACATGTAACTTGTAAAATCCTGTCTAAAGCATAAACTAATAGATAAATGTGTGCTAGTTGGAGGCTACGGAAAATCCAATCAAGAATGGTAAAGACCACGAGGCGGCCAACCACGTGGAGAAACGGATACCGCCATTTTTGAGGTAAGATTTGGTACATTTGTGGGAATATTAGATAAACGAGCTATTTTTAATTAAGCCAAACAATATGCTAAAAGGCCGCAGTTGTCTACTTACATTTAGTTTTATTAGATATTATTTTGTTTATTATTTGTTTCTTGAATAAAAAATTTGACATATATTGTGTTTAATTAAAAAGGCATATTTTTGATAAAAATATCATTATTTTCCAATATTTTAGTTGGCTGAACGCCAATCTTTATTAAGATATTATGAGCATTTTGAAAAATACGTTAAACCGCCCTATTTTAAAAATTTTAATAATTATCCATCGTTAGGCATTAAAACACACGTTATTTTGATTCCCAATTACCTCTATGTAATTTTCGTGCATTTTTAATATATATTTCAAACACATGTTTCTACATATTTTTGAAAAAATACGTTAAACCGCCCTATTTTAAAATCTTTTTTAATAATTATCCATCGTTAGGCATTAAAACACACGTTATTTTGATTCTCAATTACCTCTATGTAATTTTCGTGCCTCTTTAATATATATTTCAAACACATTGTTGTATAGTTATTATTTAATTAAACATTACTCACCAGATGAAATTATTTAATTATAATTGTTTATTACACTTTATATTCATATTTTTACATCAACACGTTGTTTACATTATACATCGTATTTTTATTGTTTTTGATGATGATCTATTATATATTTTTAAACACAGAATACTACATTCCCTCCTTCCTTTAGATGAAAGGAATCATGTCTTTATATCTTGATGATGGCTTGACGACTCTTCCACTCCTGGTGATCACGGGTTCCTTGGTAGTCGGCAAGGGTGGAGAAACCTCTGGTGGCAACTGGTGAAGAGTCTCGGCATCAAGTCTATCTGAAACAACTGGGTTAAATGTAGACCCTGTTCTACTTGAACTTGGTCGGTTTAAAGAAGTGTCCTTGTCTTGGTTTGAGGAAATATCATCTGGTATTTGTACATCAGAAGAGTTGAGGTGTTCAATTCTTGTTGAATCTGAACTAAGATTTTCCTGGCTCTCTTCTGGAATCAAGTCAGAAATGCCTTGATTGGTCTGTTGAGTAGGAACATGTTTCAAATGTTTAGCATTTCTATGTATTATTTTCCCATTTTTAGTGTTGACTAATTTAAAAGAATTTATTGAAGTGTTTTCAAGAATGACATGATGTTCTGATCTGAAATTTGAATCATGTTTTCCATTATTTGGATTTGCCACATAAACTAAATTTCCAATTTCAAAATTATGAGGACTAGCATTCCGAATTATATCATTATATGTTTTCATTTTTTCTTTGTAGACCATATTGAATTCTCTGATGTTGGATTCATCTTCTTCTGCATCATTAACAAGTGAGCTTAATTTAGTTTTGATTTCTCTTGAAAATAATAGGAATGCTGGAGTCTTTCCTGTAGATCTGTTTGGAGTAGTTCGGTAGGACATTAAAATTCTGGATAAATCTTCTTTCCAATCTTACCCTTCTTCAGAACTTGAATTAAATTGTTTCTTTAGAAATCTATGGAATCTTTCTATCTTCCCATTACTTTTTGGGTAATAGGGTGAGGCTTTGATGTGCCTGATTCCACATTCTTTTAAAAATCTTTCCATTGATGTACTTACAAACTGTAAGCCATTATCTGTTACAACTTCATGTGGATAACCATGTCTTGCAAAAATCTCCATCAATTTTTCAATAATTGTCTTGCTGGAAATGTCTTCTATTATCATTGCTTCAGGATATGAAGAATAGTAGTCGATCACTGTTAAAACATAATGATGCCAATTGGACCAACTATGTCAATTCCAAGTTTCATCCAAGGTTTTGATGGTAACGGAACTATTTGCAATGGTTGATCATTTATCAATGGTTGATTCCTTACACAAATTGAACAGTTTCTAATCAAATTTTCAATGTCAAAGTCCATGTTTATCCAAAAATATTTTTCTCTTAACAGTTGTTTGGTTCTTGTCATTCCTTGATGTGTTTCATGTGCAATTCTCAAGACTCTCTTTATTAGTTTTGAAGGTAGCAAAATTCTACTTCCTTTTAAGATAAGATTATCAAAAATTGAGAGTTCATCTTAAGACTTATAAAAACATTTGAATTCTTCATTCAAAGGATATGGCCAAACTCCCTTTTGAACCATCTCTTTCAGTTTTTGAAACAAAGTATCTTGCTCTGTACAAACTTTTATCTCTTTCAAAGACAGTGCTTGAAGCTCTTCAGAAGTGATGGATAAGACTTTATGAACATAGTCCTCCAGCCATTTTTCATCACTTGTGTTAGAAAGAGGTTGTCTTGAAAATATATCTGCAATATTTTGCTTTCCTTGAATGAATTCAATTTCAAAGTCATATGGTTGTAATCTCCAACTCAATCTTTGAATTCTTGGAGGCAAAACAGCTACATTTTTAGGATTCAGCATATAGATTAGAGGTTTGTGATCTGTTTTTAACACAAATTTCCTTCCCCAAATATAGGTGTTAAAATGTTCAATTGCCCATACACATCCCAATGTCTCTTTTTCTATTTGTGAATATCTTTTTTCAGTATCAGTTAAGGATCTGCTGGCATATGCAATGGGTCTTTTAATGCCATTTTGTTGTATTTGTATTAATACTGCTCCAAGACCAATAGGGCTTGCATCTGTGATTAATTCAGTTGGTGAGTTCAAGTTGTAATATGCCAAGCATGGCTCTTTTGTTAGTGACTCTTTAAGATCCTGAAATGCTTTATTTGTTTTCAAATCCCAATTCCACCTAACATTTTTTCTAGTCAAATTATTTAGAGGTTCTGCCAATTTAGAAAAATTAGGTATGAATTTTCTTAAAAACCCACAAGTTCCTAAGAATGACCTTAACATCTCAATATTTTTTGGTATTGGAAAATATAAGACTGCTTCTATTTTCCTATTATCAGGTTTAATACCTTCACTACTAACAATGTGACCTAAAATATCCAATTCTTCCATGGCAAATTTGCACTTATTCCTGTTGAGCCTAATGCCTACTTTATCAAATCTTTGTAAGACTTTTCTAAGCCTTTCTTCTAGTTCTTGTCTATCTTTGGCGTAAACTACGACATCGTCCAAGTAACAAATTACACCTTTCAAATCAAGCAAAATTGAATCCATTCCTTTCTGATATGCCTCTGGAGCACTTGATAGACCAAAAAGAACTTTACAAAATCTGTAACAACCACGGTGCGTGATGAATGTTGTAAGGGGTCTTGATTGAGGGTCTAAGTCAACCTGCCAAAACCCTTTTTTTGCATCCAGCTTTGCAAATACTTTAGCACCTTTAAGGGCATGTAACATATTGTCAATTGTAGGAATTGGATGTCTTTCTCTCAATATTGCTTTATTCACTTCCCGATGCATAGTCTAATTTCCTCACTATCCCTTTTTGGAACAACTATTATGTTAGAAACCCATTCAGAACCTTGATGCACTTCTTCAATGATTCCATTCTCTAGCATCTTATCAAGCTCTTGATTTACTGCTTCTACCATTGCATAAGGTATACGACGGCATCTCTGGGCAATGGGCCTATAGTTGTCTTTCAATGTCACTTTATGACTATAGCCTTTTATAGTTCCAAGTCCATGGAAAAGATGTTCATGTTCTTGAACAAGAGTTTCTATATTAGTAGACATTGATTCATTTACATGATTTACCCTTTTAATTATACCTAGTTCAAAACTAGCCTTGCCTCCCAACAAAGATTCAACTTTTTTATCAATCACATAAATTTCTTCTGAAACTGAATTTTCTTTCCAAGAAATCACAGCATTGAAATAACCATAACATGGAAGAGGTCTATCTTGACCATAGGCAAAAAAGGTTCGGGTGGTGTCATGTAATTTTGGCATAATTTTATGGCCATATAATTCAAGCATCTTATTATAGCTTATGAAAGTTCTATCACTCCCTGTATCAATTATCATATTTATTTCACTACCATCTATTTGCACTTTTTCTTTATTTTCAGCACCTGTATAGTAGGTATATTCATCTGAACTTTCACCTACTTCAGTCTTATTTTCTTCTTGTATGGTCTTAACTTTAGTTTGATTGGAACTTTTGTGGTTTCTATTATTATTTTGATTTGGGCGGTTCCTGCAGGCTCTAAAAAGATGTCCTAATTTATTGCAATATGAACAAGTCATTTTTTTAGCACCACATTCTTGTGCTGAATGTGTATCTAATCCACAGCGATAACATTTAGGCTTTGAGGCACCTGAAAATGATGGGGTACCTTGATTAGTGAATCTACCTTTGTTGAAATTATTAGCATTATAGTGCTTTTTAGGTTTATTTTGAACTCTATTTAGTGTTTGCTCATTTTGAGGTTCAAGAAGTCTAATTTCTTTTCTAGAAATTTCTAACATTCTAGCAATATCAATGGTTTTTGACAGTGTCAAATTTTCTTGTTGCAACAATTTTTCTTTAAGTTTTTTGTTGTTGCATTTTTCAATTATTTGGTCTCTTATCATATCAGCTTCTAAATTCCCAAATTCACAAGATTTAGAAAGCTCTCTTAAAGAAATTAGGTAGTTGTCGATCGATTCATCATCTTTCTGGACTCTTTGTCTAAATTTAGATCTCTCAGTAACCACATTTTTATGAGGTGTGAAATATTTATCTAAAGCCATTTTAGTTTGTTCATAATTTTCCTTTTCATCTGGCAAGTTGAAAAATATACGCTGTACATTTGGCCCTAAACAATGCAATAGAGTTGCTCTCTTAATTTCATCCGATTTTTTTGAAATTCCAGATGCTATTTCAAAAATGGCATAGGATTCCATCCATTGCTTATATTCCGCAAATAAATTGCTAGCATTCATATTCATGGGTAAAGGTGGCGTCAGGTTGGCTGCCATACTTGTTTTTTTTTTTTTTTTAGGGCTACAGTTATATTTTCAAATTCTCGTCGCCAATTTATGTTGTATAGTTATTATTTAATTAAACATTACTCACCAGATGAAATTATTTAATTATAATTGTTTATTACACTTTATATTCATATTTTTACATCAACACGTTGTTTACATTATACATCGTATTTTTATTGTTTTTGATGATGATCTATTATATATTTTTAAACACAGAATACTACACACATGTTTCTACATATTTTTGCAAAATACGTTAAACCGCCCTATTTAAAAAATTTTAATAATTATCCATCGTTAGGCATTAAAACACACGTTATTTTGATTCCCAATTACCTCTATGTAGTTTTCGTGCATTTTTTAAATATATTTCAAACACATGTTTCTGCATATTTTTGAAAAAATACGTTAAACCGCCCTATTTTAAAATCTTTTTTAATAATTATCCATCGTTAGGCATTAAAACACACGTTATTTTGATTCTCAATTACCTCTATGTAATTTTCGTGCATCTTTAATATACAGGGTGATCCAAAAGTCCCGCACAACTTTAAAAATTAATAACTCCGCGAATATTTGCGCTAGAGCAATGCGGTAAACACCATTGTGTTCAGGATGCAATGGGATATTTTATGGCAAATAATGAAAAATTCGAAATTGATTTTAGTTACAACTTTATTCGCTAGATGACGCCCTACCAGAATCAGCGATTCAGCGGCCAAATTGTTTGATAAATTGAAAAATATAACTGAACGACACGTATTTTTACTTTTTGAATACCAGGAAAGAACCCTAATAATATCAAATGATAAATTAATAAAACACCATTTCGCCAAAAGTTAGAAGAAATGGTCAACGATTTTTAAATACAATCTGAGATATGTAAAATAGGTATAAGCAAATTAAAAATTGTAGCAAAAAAAAAAACCTGATATTTTAGATGCGGTTTGCTGGAATCCTCTCAGCTATTTATATATTTCGAAAATAATAATTTTCTATTTTTTTTAAATTCAACTCTCTCTCAGTATCGATTATATTTATTTTAATTCGTTTGAAAAATATTTATCTATCTCTGATGATTTATTTTACTCTGGAATGCCGTTGTTGTTTTTGTCGTGTCCAATAAAGTGCCTCAGATTCTTTTCGTTTGGCCAACAAAAAATGTCCAATTTATATACACATATATTCTTACATAATGAGACTCTAAAGAATGCAAATAATATTCATCTATTTACATACACAACACATCTCTCCCCTTAATAATACTCCAGTCGGTCTAGGGGTTTCCTGGCTCTCTGAGGTCTAGGACTGCGGACGGGCACTTGCACAGCGGCAGCCTCCGGTTTAGGAGTGCAAGAGGGCACGTGAACAGCAACAGGCCCTGGTATAGGAGTGCAAGAGGGTACGTGCACAGAAGCGGACTCCTCCTTGTGTCCTGATGTAACCTCTGGAACCTCCTCTTCACTTTATTTCTGACTTCCACCTACAGGCTTCTCTCCTGATGTTCGAGGAAGTATCAAATTTCTTGTCTCCACTTGTTTCTTTCTCACAGGTCGCAATTGATTGATATGCCTCTTATACACGACGCCCTCACAACTTATAAGGTAGTGACGGTAGCTCAATAATTCCAAAATGGTACATTTTTACCGTTTAATTCCAGTTGCATAGTTGCGGAAATAAACCTCGCAACCTGTAGTAAACTGCTCCTGCCTTCTTACGGCCTCATGAAATACCTCTCGCGGATTTCTCATCTTGGTATTAAATTCGAGAATCTTGATCTTAAACTTCTCTTCATTAGCAGTTCCCCCGGGGAATTCCTTTATTACAGTTTGGGGGAATGCTCTATGAGCAAATAGGAAACTTTGTAGATTCGTCTCTAAATCATCCTTCCCATTATTCTTTCTCAAAAGGTTTTTAAACTCTCTTACATATCTCTCAGCTAAACCATTTGTACTAGGATTATATAAGGGCTGGTCTTAGTGTGCCGTATACCATTCATTTTGGTAAATTTCTCGAATTCACCGGAGACAAACTGTCTTCCGTTATCTGTAACCAAATATTAGGGCAATCCAATTCTGGCGAGAATTTCTCTAAGATGACTTATAATCGTTTTTCTGGTAATATCTTCGATGATAAAAATTTCTATCCACTTTGAGTATGCGTCCACGAGAACCAAAAACATTCTTCCCATGAAAGGACCCGCTAGATCAAGATGAAGTCGATGCCACGGTTTTTCGGGCCAAGTCCATTCCGAGATGGTAGCCGGGGGCATGCTTGCCGATTCTTGTCATACTCTACATTCTCTAGTTAACTCATCGATGTTACTGTCTATGCCTGGCCACCAGAAAATACCGTCTGGCAATCATCTTCATTTTACCAATCCCCATGTGTATTTCATGCAAGTCATTTAAAATTAAAGATCTTAATTTTTGGGGAATTACCACTCTTTCACGCCATTGAAAACAATCAAACTCCAAACTTAATTCCTCATTGATCTTATAATAAGGAGCTAGTGGGTTTTCTCTCAGTACCCTTGTGAATTTCCACACAGCACTCACAGTTGCCTTCTCTAACATTCCTTAATACTATAGACAGTATTTTATCTCGGGACGTCTCATATGCCACCTTCCTAAAAGAGAACGGTACCTCATTCAACTTCCTGAGAAGAAGTACCTGGTCTTCATCAAGAAACTCCCTGACACTCGATTCTAAAGGAAGAAGTGACAATGCGTCAACATTGGAATTATCACTACTTTTTCGAAACTCCTCAGTATAATTAAATGCAGCTAAATTTAAGGACCATCTTTCAATTCTGGATGCTGCACATATGGGAATTGGTTTCTGAGGTGAAAATATATGAATTAAGGGTCGGTTGTCTGTGACTAATACGAATTTTCGTCCCTGTAAGTATTGTCTTGATTTCTCATCGCCATAAGTTATGCTCAACGCTTCCTTTTCTAGTTGAGAGTACCGTTTTGCCGCTTCAGTTAATGTTCTAGAAGCAAAAGCTATAGGGCATTCTTCCTTTCTATCATTTCTATGACTCAGAATTACGCCTAGTCCATAGTCTATTAATAATGATTTACATTTTTTAAATAACATTCGAAATTTTTTCGTTCAATTCCATCTATAATTTTTATTCAAAAGTTGATAGAATAGCGCTAAAATGTTTGCTATATTCTTTATGAATCTATAATAATAAATTAAGAGTCCTATGAAAGATCTCAATTGCGAAACATTCTTTAGGTTCAGGCGCCTCTATCACTGCTTTAATTTTATTTTCAAAGGGATGCGGTCCATATTTATCCATTTTAAACCCTAAATATTCTACCGATTTCTTTTTAAATTTACATTTATATCTGTCTAACTTCAAACCTTTTTCTAGCAATCATCTAAACACTAGATCCAACTTTTGTTCATGATCTTCAAAGTCTTTTCCTGCAACCAAAATATCATCTATGTAGCAGGCCACACCTGGCAAATCAGAAAATAGGCCTTCCATAATCCTCTGAAATTTATTTGGTGCTACCGCTACGTCATATGGTAGTCTTTTATAAGAAAACAACCTCGTTGTTGTGTTTATATCAACAACAGCTTTGGCTTCTTCCGCTAACATTACTTGTAAGTAAGCCTGTGATAGGTCTAGAGTCGAAAGTACGGTGCTTGAAGATAATTTTGAAAAGATCTCATCGATCGATGGAATGGGATACCTATCTAATTCTATTGCTTTATTAGCTATACATCTAGAATCACCACATATCCTTACACTACCATCCTTTTTTGATGCCGGTACTATTGAAGCGGTTCAATATGCATGAACTATAGGTTATAAAATGTAAGAATTCACTAAACGATCAATTTCATTCTCTACTTTGTTTTTTGGAGAGAAAGGTAAACTTCTGGCCTTACAAAACACAGGAGTCACATCCCTTTTTAAATTAAAATTTATTCTAACGTCCTTTAGACAGCACAAATCTTTGTTAAACAAATCTGCATACCTATCCATTAAATATTTATATATTTAAATATATTTCTATTATATTCATTATTTAAAATTTTAATGCTAAACAATATAGAATAATCAAGTTTCAACTGTTTAAGCCATTCTCTTCCTAATAAAATTACCTGGATTTTTATATTTACAACTATTAATCGTAAATATTGGTTGGCTTCTTTTACAAAAACATTTCTTTGATCTATAATCTCTATTGATTTACCACAAAAGGATTTTAATCTTAAATTTGTTGGAAATAATCTTTTACCTTGCCAATAATTCTTATAAATATCTTTAGGTATTAACGTAACTGGACTTCCTGTATCTATTGTAAATCACAAAGAATAATAATCTACTGTTAAATTTATTGTGGCATCAGTTTCGCCCTGTACAGAATATATAGAGTCCTCTAGTACAAATTTACATCCTCAGATTCTTTTACTAGCTTTGCATACCCTACTTAAATGACCCAGTTTATTACATTTTAAAACAAGTCTTTGTTCTATGAGGTAAAACAGATGCCACGTGTGAATGTCTTTCATCACATCTATAACACACTATTTTGCCTTTGCCACTTTGCCTGAAAGGCCTATATTGCGCCGTACTATTATTTTACTCGCCCTTTTTATCCTTTCAATTCACAGGGGATATCTTGGCCACCAATTTATCTTGTAATTCTCTTGTATTTATCTCCGCCAATTCGAACGAGATCGCCACTGCAAAAACTTTATCCAGGGTGACATCGTCGTCCTCTTGTAGTAGTTTCTTTTGCAGGATTTCCGACTTGATTCCAGCCACAAAACGGTCTCGCATCATGGTTCCCAACATATCGACGAAATTACAATTTATAGCCAAATGTTTCTGTGGTGTTTTGCATAACAATAGTTATGTTTAGATGGATGGGAGAACATGTCGGTTACGCTGCCACGCGCTCTGTTTGCAATGCGGACCACACCTCATGGAACAACTGGACTAACACCAGCTGAGCTACTAATGGGTCGCAGACTGACCACAAGAATGAACCGCTTGCACCCTAAAGAAAGTGAAGATAACGAAAACGGGAAAGAACACTTCCAAAATAGGTTCAAGTCCCAAGAGAATGTGTATGCACGTAAATATAATGGAAAGGGAAAGTGGGAACCGGGGAAGATAAAGACAGTACTTGGACCCAGGAACTATGAAGTGATTATGGAAAACGGAGTGACAGCAAAAAGACACCAGGACCAATTGATGAGAAGAGTCAAGGAAGAAGTATCGGAGGATGTGGAGAAGTAGGAGGAGTGTAACACCGAAAGAAGGGGGGAACAAATGAATGACCCAAACGAATCACAGGAAAGGCTGGAGGAAACACCTGGGCCAAGTAGACCAATAAGAAACCGGAGACTCCCCGAATACTTAAAAGATTGTGTAACAAATTGGGGGTGAGAAGATGTGGTGTTTTGCATAACAATAGTTATGTTTAGATGGATTGTCATAGTGTTTGTTTGTGTTATTATGTTAATTATTTTTATGTATATATATCATTAATTTGTAAATAGTTCGTTAAGTCATATTAGTGTTCATGAGGCAATAAAGGTTTGATCAGTTGATGGATCTCGGTGGCCTGGAGTGATTGTAGAACATAGACACAACAGTTTCAATTCTCTAAGATATTCCGAAATTGATTCTCCTTCCTGTTGAATTCTCTTTAAAAATCTGCATCGCTGTGGTATCACTTTCTTCTTTGGATCCAAATGCAGCTTAATTCTTTGAATGATAGTATCATAGGGTTTATCATTCATTGGACCAGGAAGAAAATGTCGTTTCCCTGCTTCAAAGTTTCAGAATCTGGTAGCGAGGTAAAAATCAGCACTTTAATCTCCTCCCTCAGATGCCAAAAAGAAAGCCTCAAATTTTTGTACAAAAAGATCGAAGTGTCCTTCACTGGTCTATAGCATCAAAAAGGTATTATTAACTTTGAAATTGTCATGCTGATCTTTTCTACTCCTTTGTTTTCTTGATTCAGATAGTTTAAAAGATGTAATCTTAACCCATTTTCCTAATTCTCCTCTCCATAATCCGAGAGTCAGATTTGTTTAAAAGATGTAGTTGTTATACTTGCATAGACGCCGTTTTCCTCAGCTTTTTACTGGCTCTGTAGATCGCGCATCCTCGTCGCCACTTTTGTTGTGTCGTAATTAGACATACAAGAGCTCAAACTTGACCATGGCCAACAACAAATGTCCAATTTATATATACATATATTTTTACATAATGAGGCTTTAAATAATAAAAATAATATTCATCTATTTACATAATCAACAGTTAATATATAGCGAGAAGAGTAGAGGACTGAGCACAGATCCCTGAGGTACACCAGCCCATGTTCTTCGGTCCTTGGAAAATGTTCCATTGACCCGAACCTTTATCCTTCTTCCCCTTAAGAAGTCTGCAATCCAGATTAAGGTTTTTCCTCTTACTCCGATGTTGTGCAGCCTTTCAAATAATATCTACACTCGAACAAAAGCTGAGGTCATATCCAGGAATACGGCCGTTGTCTTCTTTGGCGGTTTTTCCTAGAAAACTATTATTGATTGACAGAAGTAGAACAGTTTATCAGTTGTACAGTGTCTGGATCTTTAGGCAGTTTGGTAGAAGTATATTTTTTTATTGTTAGTGAGCCAGACTATGAGCCTAGAGTGGATAATTCATTCTGTTATTTTACAAAGTATGCTGGTAAGAGCAATTGGCCGATAGTTCTTGCATTCCTTAGCATCTTTGTTTGGTTTCAGTATTGGCACTACAATTGATATCTTCCAATTCTTTGGTAGTTTACCAGTTTGCGATGAAATGTTCAGTATTCGTAGGAGTTGATTTTTAGCTTCGTTTCCAAAGTGTTTAATCATTTGACCAAAGATTAGAGCATCTCCAGGTGACATCTTGGATTTAACTTTCCTATTGATGAATTTAGCTCATTCAGTGTGAAGTCTCTCGAGAAAATATCTTGTTGATGGTAATTTCTTGCTTGTTTAACTAACTTGTTTATATTATTTTTAGAGTCCTGCCCTCATTCGTATAGCTGAGTCTGGAAGTGCTTGAAAGATATTCAGCAATTATGTCAGCCATCTGTTTGTTCGTTCTCGCTGTTCATATCGGCTAGAGTATTGGAGGATTTGTGTTGGTTTTGATTGTTTTATAACACTAATTATATTCCAGTGATGGCTTTCCTTTTTTGGATCAATTTTCTTCGCAGAATTCTGCCCATTTTTCTTGTTTGAATATCCAAATTTCTTGTTCTATTTTGTGACTAATTTCAATGAGTTCCTTTATGATTTCTTCTGTTTTATTTGTTTTAAGAAGTTCATTTTTATTGTCTCTCTCTGCAATCATTGCCTCGATATTGTGGCCCTTCCAGTAAAGTATTCACAGGTCTTTACGTCTACCTCTAGGTATTGATACTTTTGCAGCTTTGGATATGTTCAAAGAGAATTTTTCCAAGTTTTTGTCAATCGTTCTGTGATTTAATTCTTCGTTGCACAGTTCTTCAAGCTTTTCTGTAATTTTTTTTCCAGTGTTTTTTATTCTGTTGAAAATTCTCAATTTTGAATTTTAGGGTTGTTAAAATTGGTCTGTGATCACTGATTGCACTTTTAAGAATTTTCCATTGTGTTGTGGGTGCGATGTTGTAATTTATCGCTGTGATGTCTATTGCGGATTCTGTGCCTGTGGACTTGGATAGATAGGTGTTCTTTTCGTTATTTAACGGCGTAAGGTCGAGGTCGGTTAGCATGTCCTCAACCTGCTGACCTTTGTTATCCTGGACAGGTGATACCCAAGTTGGTCTTTCGGCGTTAAAATCACCAAGTATGATTGCGATATCCGAAGACGCTTCACTTAATGTATCTATCAGGCCTGTATTGATGCTAGTATTATCGTGGTGATAAACATTTATGATTGGAATTGTTTTATCTGTAAGATAGATTTCTATTGCCTGAGCTTCTGTCTTGCTTTCTCTAGGCTTACTCTGATTATAGGCGATTTCCTTAAATTTGATTTCTAGAGTTTTAATCAAAACGGCAAGTCCTCCTCCGAATTTTCCCGGTCTGTCCATTCGTAGTTTTGTATAATCTTTGATATTGAATCTCAGATTCTGATTCAATTTTGTCTCCTGAGGACAATTAATATGTACATTGTTGTCACAGAGAAGACAAGTCAGCTCTTTATTTTCCTCTGGGTACCATTTATATTGAGTTGTAGTAGATTGAATTGTGTCCTCGTAGTAGATTTCTCATCATGAGCTCGAGCTGCAGCTCCTGACGCGGCGGTTACGCGGTAGCATTACTAGAGATATCAATTTTGCTCTTCATTTGAAAATGGGTGCCGTTGCAACGTTAGTCATCTTGGAAACGAACCAGAATTTGGTCAAATATTCCAAGGGTCCAGGAGGGACCGCAAGGAGGTGTGGTCGGACTTCTCCCCTTCCACCTGGAATGCCGTCACACAGGATGAAGCACTCTTGGTGAATATTTTAAATTGTGATTCAGAATCTGCCACTGAAGCTTTACGAGCGTTTCGTTCCTTTAAAGATATTCGAAGCGGTAAAGGACCAATGAGTTGCTACTCTCTAAAGCGATTGATTAAAAGTTTTGAGGAAACTGGATCTCTGGAAGCAAAACCTCGGAGTGGAAGACCATCGACATGCAAGTCAGTGGCTGTTACGGTTTTGCAGAATGCTGAAGCTATTGAAACGTTATCCACGTATGGAGAAGTAAGTGCTAAACAAGTTTCTCGACAAACGGGGATTTCGTATGGAACAGTTTGGAGAGAACACACATTTAGAATTTTTCTATAAAAATATCCTAACAAAATTCAAAGTTTTCACGAGTTGACAGTCAGCGATTTTGAGAAGCGTCAAGAATTCGCTGCATGGGTTTTCCGGCAAATTGATATTAATGAAAACTGGCTGTCAAATGTTCTAAGAACAGATGATGCTCACTTTTATCTAAAGGGAGAATTTAACATTCAAAACTGCCTCATTTTGGCAACAGAAAACCCTAGGATTTTTACAGAAATGCCACTTCATCAGCACAGAGTTACAGTTTTGTGTGGGTTCACTTCTTCTTTTATTATTGGGCCATTTTTCTTTGAAAAAATCAATGGAAGAACTTTTAAAACCGTTTTTGTAACTGGTGAACGTTATGTTCAACTTTTGAGAGAAAAGTTTATTCCCATATTGCAGGACAGACAAGCACTAAGCGAAATAACATTCATGCAAGATGAAGGACCTCCTCATATCTCCCGCGGTGGGAAACAATTGGTGAAGGATACGTTCGGTGGAATTCGTTGATAAGTCGCCACTTTATATACCAGTGGCCCCCAATATCACCAGACTTGACGCCTTACAATTTCGGTTATGGGGGTACATTAAGTCGCGTTTTTATCGTTGCCGGCCTACCACATTGGCCATGTTGAAGGCTTCTATCAGATGGCACCTTTTTATAAATTTCAACTATTTAATTGTGACCATTCTGTCATCTATCGTCTGCAGGCGGTGTTTGAGAATGAAGGGCGCCACATTGAGCAAGGATTGTGACCTAATAAAAGAGAGAAGGCAGTTGCCTCATGTGTTATATTTTGCAGCTCTTTGTTTTGGGTTATGGGAATAATAAATGCTGTCCTCACATCTTGACTCTTTTTTTCTGTAAACAGTAATTTTTTTGTTTGTCATTTGCCCACATCTTATATTATGTCGTGCAGGCCAAAGTGTTATAACTTCTCGAATAACACTGGTATACACAATTTTACCCCTTATGTTTAGTTTATCGCTTTTCGCTCATTAGAAGAAATAGCATAAGGAATAATCTCTGCATCCCCCCCCCCCCCCCCCCAACTTTAGATGTTTTGCGCAAAATATAATACAAAATGATTTTACTACCACGTTTTTCAACGCAAAAGGTCGATTTAAAAATGATTTTTTTAGGGGATACATTTTCAAAATAATGTACAGTATAATAAACAATGATAACATTTGACAAACCCATAGGATATTTGGAATAAAGTTCGACAAATATATTTTGTCACTCCCCTCTATATTTCATTTGTTGGATCATGACAAATATCCAGTTAAATAGTCAAGTGTCGACAATTAGTCAAGAAACTATACATTCCTTATAGCACGAAATCCTATTAGTAGTGCCATCATAATTTTTGGTACTATATTAACATTTCAAAAATCGTGTATTGATATCGGTAGTTATTTTCAAACATTCAATTTATTTCACAAAACTCCTTCTAAAATATAAATATTTTTTGCTACATGTTTTAATTTGCATATACCTATTTTACATATCTCAGATTGTATTTAAAAATCGTCAACCAATTCTTCTAACTTTTGGCGAAATGGTGTTTTATTAATTTATCATTTGATATTATTAGGGTTCTTTCCTGGTATTCAAAAAGGAAAAATACGTGTCGTTCAGTTATATTTTTCAATTTGTCAAACAATTTGGCCGCTGAATCTCTGATTCTGGTAGAGCGCCATCTAGCGAATAAAGTTGTAACTAAAAACAATTTCGAAATTTTCATTATTTGCAATAAAAGATCGCATTGCATCCTGAACACAATGGTGTTTACCGCATTGCTCCAGCGCAAATATTAGCGGAGTTATTAATTTTTAAAGTTGTGCGGGACTTTTGGATCACTCTGTATATTTCAAACACATGTTTCTACATATTTTTGCAAAATACGTTAAACCGCCCTATTTTAAAAATTTTAATAATTATCCATCGTTAGACATTAAAACACACGTTATTTTGATTCCCAATTACCTCTATGTAGTTTTCGTGCATTTTTTAAATATATTTCAAACACATGTTTCTGCATATTTTTGAAAAAATACGTTAAACCGCCCTATTTTAAAATCTTTTTTAATAATTATCCATCGTTAGGCATTAAAACACACGTTATTTTGATTCCCAATTACCTCTATGTAATTTTCGTGCATTTTTAAGATGTGGAAAAACATTCATACCGTTACCTATTTTTCTTTGAAAATACGCTATACCAGGCGCGTGTGTTATTATTATTATTTTTTCTTTTTGTTCAAAAATGTTTGATGTCTATTTTTTTTTTGTTTATCTTTTTTGGTGTATTTCATGTTTTAAAGCGAACTATGTTTAACATCCAATTTTGTGTGCATTTAATGAATGTTTTATGAGTGAAAAACTCATGCTTGGTCTATTTTCTGAATATTATATTTTTATATGGTTCTTAAAATATTGGGACGCGAACTTAGGCCTAAAAACAATGCCTTTCTCAAAACCTGAAAATTTCCCGCAAGTTCCAAATTTAGAACCTCCCCCCCTTCAGGGACGCATATGTGAAGAGGGGAAGCACATGTGTAAAGGGGGGTGGAAATAGAGATATTTTGGGGTGACCACACGTGTGAAACACATGTGGACACTATAGGCGGGAAGAAGGAGACAACTAAGAATTCAGTTGACTTCCAGCATCTGAATTGAAAAGGTTGGTTTTTTTTTTGCTACCTCTTCCCGCACTTGCGGAAAGACTTCACCTCTTAAATATTCCATCTTTTTTTTTTAACTTTTCGCCATTTTCTCTTAAATTGTAAAATCGATACGACTTATTTTATTATATACCAAGGTTTAATAATCTCTTTTTTTTCAATTATTTTATCCACCAAAGTGATACCGCTCGATAAGTCTGAAGATATTTTGAATTTTGTTAATACCATTGTTCTCTTAGTTCTCTCTTATCTTTACGATACCTAGCCTTATCAATATAAGTATAAAGTTTGAAGCCTTTTTCTTAGAGAGAGAGAGAGAGAGAGAGAGAGAGAGAGAGCTAATTTAAAAAAAGGAAAATGCATAGGTCATGCGATTTATTTAATTTTATGTATTTCTATTATTCTTTATTTTACTAAGTGATTTCACCCGACAGGTCTAACAATATACCGATTTTTTTCTCGATAATACGATTGCTTATTTCTCTTATCTTTATATTATCTTGAGAATATTTAGATTTTATTAAGTTAGACGCAATTTCACTAGCCATATTTAAGCATATGTTCTCCTTTACTGATAGTTCAATTGTTTATTTTTTTATTTTTTTATGTCTTTATATGAACATAATATTCAGACTTAAGTGTCCGCTTCGATTTTCAATTGTATACGCGTTTAGTCATGCTTACTCATAAACCTCTATCTTAGTTTATTTTATAGTTAATACAAAAATTCCCGGTAGTGTCCATGAAATAAAACAGCAGAATTTTGTTTATTTATATTTTGCTAACTTTAATGAATATGCATTTTTTTTTAAACTTAACCCCTGACATTTAGACAAACATATTTTTATTAATTTTTTTCTCTTTGTTATACCGATAAGATGACAGAGAAAATTTTGTTCCGCTTCCCTAAAGCGTTGAATTTCGCCATCTTTCCATCCCGTTATGGTGTAACTTACAATCTTATGTATAGGATAAAGCATAGCTATCCTATTTAAGCGAGATCCCAGTAGTATAATATGCCAAAATATATTTGAAACATCTGCTGATGTTATTATGAATGGATATTTTACTGGATACCAACATACTTAGTTTGTCGATACACAGAAGCCTTGTTTAAAATAAATGTCTTATTTCCATTTTTGATTAAAGTTATGTATAGTGATTAATTTCTTTACGCATTATTTTAAATATTCTAAGTTACTTTAGTTTATGCAAGAAATATGTTTGTTCAATGATAGTTTTAGATAAGACGTGTTTTTTACAATATATTTTTTTTATAGCGTAGATGACCTTAAACTGGTCTTGTAATTTTATTTTGCATAGACATACTATCATGTGCAGATAGTAATCTGTGATTCTGTAGAATTGTATATTCTCATTTGTAACTCTTCGTGGAGGGAAATGCGTGACAACAGTATAGCGTTTATTGACAGAAAAACCTTCTTGGTATAGATTATTAGCCTTTTTTTTTTTCTCCAGTCACCTTTGATTATATTTTTTGCATGTGTCACGCACATTACAAATAGTTACTGCATATAATTTTATCTCTCCCATTTATAGGTGTATTTATATTTTATTATTTAGTTATTATCGTATTCAATCTAATAGCGATTTATAGTATGATAATCCATATTACAGAATTTGGTGGGGAAGGTTTTCCTTTTTAATGAAAGTAGTGAAATTTGTTGTTTCCTTTCTTTAACTCCAGCCAAAGGACGAAATCATTTTTATATATCCTGCATCCTTTGGAAATTAATAGCACTATTTCGGAATTAAACGCAATACGCGAACTTAGCAATTTATCAGATATATAGTTACAGGTAACCTTAGATAAGCAATGATAATGAACCTTGCACCTCGTGTATGTTTGCACTTGACTGGTTTTTGATAAGCCCTTCCAGAAACCCTTATCTATTCCACCACCTTCAGATTGTTTGGGCAGCAGAGGCCTGTAACAGAAGAGAAGCTTATAGTATCACAGCAGATCTAAAACTCGTTTCAACATCAGCTTTCGTAGTTTATGAAACGTAGCATTCGACATGGTAACCAGTAGCAAAGACCACATTTCTGGAAGGTCGAGAGTAGGCCCTGAAGATTAAGAAGAATATCTTGCGTAGTCCTATACAATGGATGTCGGGGCATGCAATTTTGTCTGTAAAATTGTATATTATTTAATAGGATTTAAAGATACTTACGAAGGTGGACGTGAGTGAAGAACAACATAAAACATAATATCCCGATGGACGCCACCGAGCGTAAGACCACGTGGCATGAACCAGTTGAAGAGTGGGTCATTGTGGTGGGATGTGGAAAGAATATTTTAAATATATGCATCAATAGTAGAATACAGAGATGTACTCTACATACTATCCACCTGCTAGGCTGATGCACCTAAATTCGCTCAGATTTTCCAAGATTGACTAACCGGCATGCCAAGTTAATCTACGCGATATATAGTTGTGCCAACCTGCACCTTCTCAGATGTGTCTAGGCTCGGTTCACCTCTGTCATACCACGAGAAACCACTGCGACAGCCATGTCTTAACGAGATAAACCTTTAGCACCATTACGATATATATATTTTGAACATTCAATTCAGCGTTCTAGTGAGACCTCAATGAGAAAGTGTGCTGTGTCAAACCAGGTCAAGTCAATATACTATAATATCATCGAAGGCGTAAGAGAAATTAGCCTGCAATCGATAGTATTTCCTTTTTTTTTATGAACCACCGCGTAGTGAACAAATATAATCCATAGCAGAACGAATAGAACAGTCTAATACGATGAAATTCAGGCTGGACTAAAGAAAAGAACAATATAGTAGACCCTGATATATGTAAAATAAAATGCGTGTAAAAACAAACCCTCCCCATAGATAGGCACTCTAGGAAAATTAATCTTTAAGTTTATATATAGTGTTTATCATAACTGGCGATGCATCTATATGCAGGCTGGTGCACTACTGTGAGAAGTATACCTGTCGAACAAGATGCCCAATTTGCTGTTGTTAGCATATGCACTAACGCATATGCTATTTTAAGAAGAAGAAATTCTGCAATAAGAAAGAAACATTTCTCTTTATATCTTCCATAATCTTTCCAACCCTCTAAATCTACTTGTTGAGATTACTTATTTCTCTAATAGAAGCCATTGCAGATCCTGTCAGTAAGCCTTGAAACGAGAGCATCAAAAATGAATACCGCAAATGGGCCCGACGGTAATAATACCTCAACTAGCCCAGACCAACTGTACCTGCCCGCTGCACTGCTGCAGTTGGAGAAATTCACGGGAAACACATCAAGTAAATTTGACTCATTTGTAAAGAACCTAGAGAGCGTATATAGCATGCACCTTCTGAGTGATACAAACAGGGTAATCCTGCTAAACAACCACCTTCGCGGAGCAGCCAAAGACTTCGCTCAACTCCCGCAGAACGGCCATCTGGATTATGAAGAACTAAAGAGGCGGCTGTCGAAGAAGTTCCGTGTCCATGTTCCAGCCGCAGAGTCCCGTAAGAACTTCTTCGGAGCAAGACAAATGTTGGGGGAGTCACTAACTGACTTTGCTGATAGAGTAGTGAGCTTGGCTCATCAGATAGAGTCAGAAGACCTCATGATCGGCAGGAGAGAAAGGAAGAGAGTGTTCGTAGCTGGGCTACACCCTGCAATCCGTTCCCGCGTGTTCGACCACCACCAGGAAGTTTGGGATACACTCGTGGATAGAGCACAAGGAGTTGAGAACAACGAGCGGGAATTCTCTTTAACAAAGGAGGAGGGACACCAAAGGGAACTAGAGAAGCTTACAAAAAGGATGACCGAGATGTATGAGGAGATTAGAGAACTAAGGAGGGCGCAGGATACAACAAAGAAACAAGAAAACAACAGGGAATATCGCCAGCACTACAATAGGGGCACCTACAATAGAGGCCAGCGAAGAAAGGACCAAAGCGCGGGCAACAGCACGACTCAGAACCATAGTGGAAGCCCCCAACATAATAATGGACCACGGTCGAACAACGGTCACAGGAGTGGAAAAGAAGAGAACGGACGCGGCTACCCATCAGTAAATAAGCGCAAATGTTTCACTTGTGGAGAGCCAGGACATTTCGCCGCCCGCTGCCCACGAGGAAAAAACTAGGTCCTGCTTGTCTTAGGGCAGGAGGCAAATCTGCAGGACTACTACCTGCCATTTCTGTAGTTGTATATAATAATAAAGATTCTGTACCATTAACGCATAAGCTTATAATAGACATGGGCTCTGAAACCAACATATTTAACCTAAAACTTGTAAATAAGGACCTATTCGAGCTGAACAAGCCAATAATGTCAAAGGGGCTAGGGGGATTCAGGGTCCCATCAGAAGGGAGTAGTCTAGTAGAGATAGGTGCAGAGATCAATTGGAAGGCAATCAGGAATGTCAGGACCACTTTCGAATTCTGTGACTTAGGCTTTGCAGACTATGACGGCATTTTAGGCATGCCAGGAATTAGGGCACTACGACTCACTATGAGCTACGATGGGACAATAACATCCGAATACGAGAAGAAGGGTGATCCGTGTTCATCAGCGTTTAAATCATCCATCATAGCGAAAGAACTAGAGGCGCTACCACCCAGATTACCCATGGACCAAATAAGGACAGGAGAAGACGTGGTCAGAGCATTCCCTCACTGTTTTTGCGACGGAATTAGGGATATGGGAGAGGGTTCGACAATAACAGCCCCTGAACTGAGAATGTTGTCGGCAAAACCAATACACAAACGTCAATACCCCATACCAGCAATAACAGTCCCAAAGGTAAATGTCTTGGTAAAGGAACTGGAGGGAGTTGGGATAGTGGAGGAATGTACATCTTTATGGAACTCCCCTCTATTCCCTGTTGCGAAATCTGACGGTAGTGTCAGGATTACACTGGACCTCCGCCTAATTAATGATGCGACGGAATTCTTCCCTTTCCCCATACCCAGAGTTGAAGACAACTTGCGAGCCTTTGCGGGCGCCAAAGTCTTCAGCACTCTAGACTTAACCTCCGGGTTCTTTCAGATTCACATCCCAGAGTGTGATCGCGACTATTTCGCTTTTTCCTTACCTTGGGGGAGGTACCGATTTGCACGGTTGGCACAAGGTGCAAAGAATTCAGCACAAATCTTCCAATGGGCTATGAATATAGTACTGGGAGATTTGTTATTTAAGTGCGTACGATTGTACATCGACGACGTGATTGTCTACAGTAGCTCTTTCGAGCAACATGTAGCAGACCTTGCTGCTGTACTCGAACGCTTGAGTAAATTCCGCCTGCGGGCCAAACGTGCTAAGAGCTACTTCTTCCGAGATTCAGTAGAATACTTGAGTCATACCATCGACCAAGAAGGAATTAAATCCCTTTACGACAACGTCGCAGCATTAAGAGATATGCCACGGCCTAAGAACATCAGGGCTGTGAGAAGTCTACTAGGCATGGTAAATTACTATAGGCGTTTCGTGCCCAATGCAGGAGAAGTCCTCGCTCCTCTGAGCAATCTATTGAAGAAAGGACACAAGTTCTTCTGGGGTACCGCAGAACAAGCGGCCTTTGAAATCATAAAGAAGGTACTTACAAGTGAGCCAGTACTGGTCCATCCAGTGCCAAGTAAGCCCTTTATACTAAACACTGACGCCAGTGGGATAGCAGTTGGAGCCTGCCTACAGCAGGAAGTACAAGGAGTCGTAAAACCCGTAGCTTATTATAGCAAACGACTTTCTGGACCCGAGACCCGCTACTCCACCATAGAGAAAGAGGCATACGCGGTAGTACTAGCGCTACAGCATTTTAAACACCTTCTAGCTGGTAGCAGCATAGAAGTCCTTACCGACCATAAACCTATAACATATAATAAAGGGTCGGATTACAAAAACGCACGGTTATCCAGGTGGGCAGAAATTATCCAGGAATTTAGAGTTACCTTTGCCTATGTAGCAGGGAAAGACAACAGAGTAGCAGATTTCCTAAGCAGGTTTCCTTGCAGCAATGATCTCAGCACTTTAGAAGATAATAGGGTTGTGGCCGCAGTCACTATTGAACAAGGGTCCCCTTTATTGTCTAACGATGAGGTTTGGTCGGAGCTGAAGCGTGATCCTAAGTGGTCACCATTAATCACCAGGATAGAGACTAGGGTAGGGATAGGCATAATCCCACATAAACATAAGGAATACATGAGGAAAGATGGATGCCTATATGTATATAACGACCAGGGTAACTGGGTGAAGGTGATCCCGAGATCGTTGATCAATCGAGTCATGGGCTATCACCACAACATCGCCTCCGCAGGACACTTCGGAGTGAGGAAGACGCTGCGCCGGCTGAGGTCTGAATATTTCTGGCCTAGAATGAGGACGGAAGTCCAAAATTATATACGCAGGTGCGAGAATTGTCAATTTTCAAACCAAGGCGCATCCAAGGTTGCGAATGCCCCACACTTCAGGCCAATGCAGCCATTCGAACATATCGCTATAGACTTCATTGGTCCATTGGAGACTACTCCACGAGGCCACAACAGCATATTATCAATCATGGACTTATTCACTAAATACCCAATATTGGTACCGACAAGGGATCAGACGGCAGGAACCGTAGTGAAGGCCCTTGTGGATAGGGTGATTACGCATCATGGAGTATCCAAGACGGTGTTGTCAGATCGTGGTTCAGCATTCATAAGCCAAGTTTTTAAAGGGGTCTGTAAAGCGCAAGGAATATCGGCGGTAAATATCACTGCCTGGAGGCCGCAAAGCAATGGAGCAGTTGAGCGTCAAAACCGAACGGTAATAGAATCATTGAGGCGTTGTGGATGTGGGTCCAACTGGGATAACATTCTGCCCATGGTAGCGTTTGCCATTAGATCCACCGAACATGCCTCAACAGGATATACACCATCAAAACTCCTTTACGGATATGAGCTGAGACAACCACAACCTTTCGTAGAATTAAGAGGCTACCCTATAATTAATGATTCTATTAACCATTATGCGACGGCTTATAAGCACCAGATAGCTGAAAAAATGGAGACGGCGAGAGAGAAATTGCGACAGACTTATCTAAAAGGTCAGGACGAAGCTGGAGCCAAATTTGCCGAAAGCAAACTGCGGGTATTTCCCGAAGGGCAGCTGGTTTTAGTAGAAAGAATGCATGAGACGAAAGGACGTCATAAGCTAGAACCACGATACGAGGGCCCGTTCTTGGTACTGGAACGCACCGGAGAAACAGTCTACCTGCTCGAAGATACCAAAAGTGGTAAGAGGGATAAGTTCCATGTGGATCGTATGAAGGCCTACTACGAGCCTATTAGGACCTACCCGCTAAATTCAACAAATGACCAGGAACAGGAAAGCGAAGAGGATGAGGAATTCTGTAGCACAAATCCAGTATTTGTGAATTTCTTTTATCCTCTGAGCAAATCAGCTGTACCACCTAACAGTAACCAAACGGCCCCAGTTCAAAGTTCAGATAATGGTCAGAATTCGTCAGCTATACGACGCTCTACACGTGAGAGGAAGCCGACAAGATGTAGACTTTGTGATGTGGGCGATGGCCATAGTCACTAATGTGAACATTAAGCAGAATTTTTTTTCTTTTATAGAATTTTTTTTTACGAAACTTTGAATTTTGAACTTTTATGTTAAAATTTTCAAATTTTCTCATGTCAATGCATTTGTAAGTGTAGACAATCGGTCTGGTTTAATTTTGGCAATTAGGTGTAACCAATTTGGCACAAATATTCAAGTTTAGGGTATTTTTTTTAGATTAGATTTAAATAGAATAAGATATTATTTGATCAAGAAGCTAATACTTAGTACTTCAGTAGGATGCATACTTTACAGTAGGCTTGGTAGCGCAAGTAGCTAAATAGATGTATAGGTATAGCTGGGCGACATCAAGTTTACTCCAGAGCCACACAACAACTCCAGAGAAAGATGTACTGCCGAGGTCGGAGTAATGTTTGGCGGCGAGCTGTTTGTGTTCTTAGTGACGTCCAAGGTTGGGTATACGAGCCATCGTATGACGCTCAATAATCCCTTGAATTGAGATTAAGTAGACATAGACAATCAGAAGCCAGGTAGTTGAGAGCAGTGGTGTAGCAGAGTGTAGGTTTCCACATTAGTACAGATATCGGTTGGGTATATATATAGACGCCCTATAATTCCATATTCTAGAAGTATTGCGTGTTACCTACAGTCAGCAAGTAGGATGAAGTTGTTGCACTGGTGGTGTAGAGTGGTTGCTGTGACTGGAGCGTGTTTGAGGAGGGAAGGTCAGTCAATAGGATCTTATCAGTGGAGGAAGCGTCTCCAATTGTCTGTGGCCTTCATGAGTTGAATGTCCTATTCTTTGTCGCTCTAATTAGTAAAATGTCCTATTAAATTGTCTTTGCAGTGGTACTAGGTGTTGAGGCAAAGACAATTTAGGGACTTTGATATTTACAATTCTTTTAAGGTTAGATTAGCTTACAGTTGAGACTGATATCAGTCATTGAATATAAATAGTTAGTAAGAGATTGTATGAGGCATAGGTTAATTTATATTGAAGGGCTTTTAGTTCCCAAATTTCAATTTTTATTTAGTTATTTGATTTCACATTAAGTCCTGACAATTTTAGTATTACTTTTATTAGGGTATATTGATGATGATTATATAGTATTTTGGCTTATATAATAGAACCTAGCTTTAGTATGATTGCCCGCTATGAATGAAGTGTGTGAATGGGAATGCGGAATGAATGTGAGAAAGCAGCAGTCAATTATATTATTAGACCAAACTATGTATTTAGAATAGTTTTAGGGGATTTAAATAGGATCGATTTTATTTTTGATTTCAAATTTGGTAGGATTATAAGCCTCTCAGGACAATGCAATTCTCAAATTAGATAATAGTCGCTCCTTTAGTTAGGCTTCCTCCGGGAATATGAGTTTTTTTTTTTTCCTTTGATATGTGAGACTTTGGTGGACTTAGCGGGTTTTCACCGGCGCACCAGATGGCTACATACAATTCAATTAAATCAATGTAGGGTTTGATAACTGGGTGGTATCTGGTTTCAAACCCCAATAGGGGAAGTATGCGCTATGGGTATGCTTCCTTCCTTACGGATAACGTTAGTGGTAAAAGACTGAGTTAGGGTGGGTTTTGCAAGTCGGGGACTTGACCGGTTCTATGCGCTGACCCATTTGTTGGGTCTGATACCATTAATAGGGACGCGCGAGGTTTCGTAGTGTCTTCAGATGACTGACACGAGGACTCTTCGGCGAGGGTATCAATAAGAGCAGAATAGGCCAGTTAATCACGCCACGGGCTTTGTGCTGGACGTGAGGTCTTTGGCATTTCGGGCTTTGTGCTGAATGTCGTATTTACTCATACACTGGCTATGAACCATGATGAGTTGGATGATGTGTTCATCCTGGAGAACCAACCCATCCCAGTCAGTCTTTATAAAGGACTCCCTACCAGACGTACTATGGTAGTGCATTGATAAAATACTATTTTATTTATTTTATTAGGTATTAAACAAGTTTAGAGCTTGATCATGTTAGTTTAAATTAGTTAGTAGCAAACCCATATAGAATTGGACATGTTTCAACGAAAAAGGCATGGAACTGATAGAGATAAATTTTGACTGACAGGCACCGTGTCAAGTCGATGTGAAGTCTCCAGTTTTTTTTTTTTTTTTTCATTATTGGCTCTTTTACTTTTTTTTTCTCCAGATTGGATTCATTTTAGTTCAGGTTTGAATTCATTATTGTTTTTTTTATTTAATTTTAGTTTGAATTCATTATTGGCTCTTTTATTATTTTTTTTTTTTTAGTTTGAATTCATTATAGTTCAGGTTTGAATTCGTTATTGGCCCTTTTATTTTTTGTTTGAATTCATTATTGGCGCGCGCTTCTTTATTTTTTTTATTATCTTTGGTTTGAATTCATTATAGTTCAGATCATTATTATTATTGGCTATTTTACTTTTTTTTCCAGATTGAATTCATTTTAGTTCAGGTTTGAATTCATTTTGGCTCTTTTATTTATTTATTTTTTTTAGTTTTGAATTCATTATTGGCTCTATTATTATTATTATTTTTGGTTTGAACTCATTATAGTTCAAGTTTGAATTCATTATTGGATTTTATTTATATTTTATTTTATTTTATTTTAGTTTGAATTCATTATAATTCAGATTATTATTCATTATTGACTCTTTTATTATTTTTTTTAGTTACTAAGCATTATTTTTAAACCAGTAGGTATGCACCTTCCCACAAATGTGTCAAATCTTACATATAAATAGATGTATATATGTGTTTATAACCCTTGTGTTCCAGGCACCCTAAGACTTCGGATATACTTATCACAATACTATCCGTGTCACAGAGTGGAATTAAAAAAGCCAGTCTTGCATTCAACTGGCGAATAAATAGAATGCATGGCGCCCTTTGTTTTGACATTTATTTTTTTTAGACAGTGCTATTGTTTCCTCTAATCCAGAGCGTTCCCCGACCTCCACTTTTGACCCCGGAGATTTGTCCTGCTCCCTCGCATACCCAAATCCCGTGGTCTTGGCGGGGAAGGACTGTAGAGGCCACTCCTGGGGCCTCCACAAAGTTCACCCACAGTATCAATGGAAAGCTGGTGGACAATGAAGAAGCTGCCTCGACAAGAAAGAAAAGGACTTCGAGCATTCTTCATTGTAAAACCAGCCCATATCTTTACCTCCTTTTTCTTTTATTTCTAATTTTGTATATAAATTATAATAAATTTCCTTTTTCTTTTAAATAAGCAGCTATTTGTTTTTGTTTTTTTTAATATTATTTTTAAATAATATTTCGAATGATAATTTTTATTATAATTCTTTTATTTTTATTTTTAAAAAAAAATTCTTTTTTTTTTTCACAGAGGGTGACCAGATAAAGATTTTTTTTTATTTTCGGTCACCCTGGGAGAAAAAGTTAGTCACGGTCAAGTTTTAGGGCAGTGACAGTCCAGTCTTAGAGCAAATAGAGGATAGTAAAAAGCTCGTGATAAATCAACCAAAATGTAGTTCTACAAGAATTGAGTGGTAGGAATTTCCCCCAACCTTCCAACTGAAGCACTAAGTTAAGTATTTTTTTTAATAATGATTTTTTTTCAACAGGTATATCCATGTACATTTTGTCACAACCTATCCTCATTGCATATTTTATTTATTTTATTTCTTATCTTTGTGTTTTTTTTTTGTCTTAAGAGATAAATAAATATATTGTAGTCTTAATCCAAACATATAGTTGTCTGTCCTTTTTTTTTAACCCCAGTGCGCGCAGGATACATGCAAATTATACTTTTTATATAGCAGGATGTAATATTTTCGTGAACTTCCTGAGAATGAAAGAGCCTCATGGATTTCGGGACGATTGCGTCAGAAATAGGCTCATCACCTGCAGCTCTCCAGCATTCTTTCTATGACTGGTGGTTCCTCGATAAAATGGTCTCCTGTCCTTGATCCATTCTTGTCTGTCAGGTGTCAGCTGCTCTAGGTCGTTTTCTCATAATAATATTGTATGATTATGATAAATCACACACACACACATGTTTAAATTATAAGTAATTTTATATCATCTTGTTACTAAATATATAAATATTATCAATTTCTTTTATTTCTTCCAAATATTCAGTTTATTTTTTTTTTCAATTATTTCTGTTAAAAGATCATTTTATTTATTTATTTCAACACACAAAACGCGATATCCCGGCTAGGGATAATTGCGTCGATTTACATTTTTATTTAAAACAGAAACAGTTATAAACATATTATTCAAGAAAAATTAATTAAAAATAAAAAGAGAAAAAATAATATATTAATATATTGGTAAACAATATTTTTTCTCGATAAAGAGCAATTTTGCTCGAAAGATCTTTAAAATTTTCAAATAAAAAGAAGCATTTTAAACAAATTTTAATTTTTACCCTATTTGTTATGTAGAATTTGACTTTATCATCAGCTCTGACGTCACAACTAGGCCTTGAGCTTCCTGTTTTGTCGCGTGTTTTATAACTTGTGTATTGTAACAAGTCGTTCCTTAAATAAATATAATTTGGTTTGTAATGACTAATAAAATATATTATTTTATAATAAAAAAGGGATGTCATCGTAACTACAAATAATGGAGTATAAAACAACTTGGAATTTATCAATAAAAACATCGTATTTTTGCTAAGCCTATTATTATTTAATAATTTGTGAAAACTGTAAATAGATTATATTCAGAATTTTCAAACGTCAAAATCTCTATGTTAAAATTATGTATTCATTAAATATGTGTTTTGAATATTGATTTCAATCATTATTTAGCGCTTATTTCATAAAGTTAAATAAATGAGTTGAATCAACCAAACCCGTCCAGTTACGTAAGAAAATTTCGCCTCTCCAGTTAAGAAGGTTAAATATATATTGATCATTTAAAAAAATATTTAATGGCTTTCACAAATTGTACTTAACCTAAAATATTCAAATTCTAGCTAAAATTTTAGTTCTGGTTTAAGTCTTATCAGAAACCTATCACACCTGAGAAAAAAGTAAGGTGACACGATATCTATATCTTATCCAAATATCTCAGAGATAAGTTGTTGGTAGGTCTATCCCTCCTTTAAAGGAAAGCTGTCACTCTCTCCATCAGACCCTATACAATGAAGATTCTAACCACTGTCTTGATTTCTTCCTTTCTCTTCATTTTATCTAGCGCGGCGCATACGGATGATGGTACGTTTTTACTCTATTGTAAATATGTATATAAAACGACTTTTGAAATACTATCCCGAATGTGTTTCTTTTCAGCGAAAAATCAAAATTTATTTCAAGGAGAAATATAACGATTATTTCTAACCTTTTGGATAAGGTATGAAAGGGTTAATTGTGAAGAGTAATGATAAATGGAAAAATAAAAGTGTCCAGGGATGGGAATCGAACCCACAGCGTTCCCTTACAACTTATTTTTCTGTTTATCATTACTTTTCACAATTCACCCTTTCATACCTCATCCAAAAGGTTAGAAATAATCGTTATATTTATCCTTGAAATAAATTTTGATTTGTCGTTGAAAAGAAACACATGAGGGATAGTATTTCAAATGTCGTTTTACAATCATAAGCTGCATTATATTATATTGAAGTATGTACGTATATAGGTATATATTATAAAATTAATGAAGCTTCCAGGGTTAAGTTTCTTGTGTAACTTTTTATTTTCAAGTTTTTGGACTTGTCAGTCCTTCAACAGGATTATCACGTTAACAACTTAAATATGCATTATTATATACATATTTTAAATTCTTATTATATATTGAGAGAAAAATATATTACATTATTTCAGTTTGAAAAACCTTTTTTTTTTAATATAGGTGCGTGGTGGCGTGGTGGATGATACGTGTTGGTTGAATGATATCTCGATATTTCAATTTTAATTTAATAAATTCGTGAACTATTGTGTTATATATAGAAGACATCTATGGGATAGTATTTGTCCATATTGTTTCGTATGTTTCTGATATTTCAATGCATCTGTTTATGTATTTTTGCTGTTTGGTTATCATAGTTTCTATAGTTATATAGTTAACTCAATTTAAAATATGTATATAATGTCGATTTTGTGTGAAATAACCCGAATAAATACTTAGAAGCGATGTAACAAATTTTATATGTTTGTTATTCTAGAGAGTCTATTTGGGTGAACCAGTAAAACAAACAGATATAATTTATATTATGATGCATTAGCGCGCCATCTTTTATCCAAATTCGAAACTATTATAGACGTGTATATAATTAACAAAAATAATTTATATTGAAATATCATTGCTGATCAAAGCTGTCTCTCAGAGAGAATTCTTCAAGGAACATTATCTATTATGTTAAGCACTTCATAAATAATGTGTATATCTATATTCAGTACTTTTTATAATGTATATTTATCTTTTCCTATCTCGCGAGGGATAAAGTTCTTCTACTCCCAGATAAATCAGGCAATTTCAAATTAATGACCTGTACACAAAGATTCCAAAAAATATCAAAATGACTTGTATAATTTAACATATATATAAACAATAAATTAATAAAAAGAGAATAGAACCTAAATTCACAGGCTAACAGCACTTCTTCTTATAACTAATAACAATAAAGCCGACATGTCACTCAAATTTCTGGAAATAAAATTAAGTTCAACATATGAAAATCAAATATACATAAATACCAATCAATACATACTGGAAATAAAGGCAATAACAACACTGAATAAATATATATATATATATATATATATATAAAAATTTGAAATATTTGTAATTTGTGAACAGATTTGAAAAATAAATATTACTTTCTTTTTTTTTTGGTCCCTCTAAGATATATTTTTGAAGGCGATCCTAGCCTCTATCTAACATATATATGTAGCATTTGATTCGTCATATGACATCAGACTTTATGATCTACTTGCATATAAAATATTGCCTGTTTTTCACAAACATATATTCTTATATTCATTATGGAGTATAACCCTATTCTTAACTAATTCACTTTTCATTCATACTTTAAATATCTATAGGAAATAAGAAATGATCTTAAAAGATAGCAACATGATGTCAATGACATCTCTATATAATGAGAAAATTAGTTAACTGAAAAGCTGCCTCAATATATTTCAGAAAATACATTTCAACGATACTTAACATTTTAAATAGATATTTATTCGCTAATAACAATACTAAATTTAATAAGTAATACTTTTTTTACCTCTATAAAATTAGAAAAGTAGGATAATTATATTCAACTGTGGAGTTATCATTGACTTTCAAGATAAATCCAGAAATGCTCATGTCGTTGGTAATTCTAATCCTTTATTTTCGAATTTGGTTTTGTCATTCCCTCAACCAATTTGCGGAATTTGTGATAAAAACAAATTTGCACACAAAACTAGGTCTTATTCAAAGGTATTCTGGGTCAAAATTATATAAATAACATTTGAAACTTTGTAGGATTATCTCATTTATTATATGAAATCTTACTATCACATTTATCTTTCGTTAAAACAGTTCTATCATGCCAAAGACATTGGAATCCGCCATCTTTTTCGGGAATTGGAGAACATTTGGCATTTTTCTTTCGACAGATGTCCTCATTTTCCTCAATTTCACAGGGAACTGTATGAAAGACAATTCAAAATTGGCAAATATTATCATATAATGTAGATAATCAACTCACAACTTCATATTAAATAAGGTATGAGAAAAATTGTAACCAATAATTTTCGATTCCTTTTATTTCGAATTCAATGCAGCTATACATGTTTAGAATATTCAAACATTTTTGTTTACCATTTATCAGAACTCAGATTGGTACTTTGCGATCAAGATTGGGTTGGAATCTGTGAAATACTGAGGGTGATGTAATATTGGTTAATGTATTCAAATATATGTGTATATCAGAAATGATAATCTATAGAAGACACAATGTTACACATTTTAAGATTATAAATAAGGCAAAATAAAAAAATAAAATACAGTGTTATAGCTAGGATAGAAAAATAATAAAGATATCAACAACAACTTCTTCCAAAATGAGATATATCTAATATAATTCACTCTAAAATTGTATTAATAATCAAGTGTGTTGTGAGTGATATTTACAACAAATAATTTGAATTTACAAATGCTTTTTCTTCTAAAGATATGTAAAAATAATTTCTATCTTATATAAATCTTTGTTATATTATGGCGTAAATTATCTTTCAATAAAATATTTATTATTATAATATTCAGACATTGCTGATCACAGCTTTCCTCTGAGTAGGATTCTGCAAGAAACATTATCTATCGTGATAATCATGCCATGATTAATGTGTCTCTATATGGAATACTTCAATCTTTTAAAAATAATTATCTTTGCCTAATTTTAGTGTCCAATTTTTTCTACTCCCATAATTCTTGTAATTTCCATTAAATAAACTTTTAGTTTATATTGGATCCAAAAATTCCAATAAATAGACAGATAGAGAGAATTTAAAATATATTTACAATAAATTCACAAATAGAATAGAACTTGGATTAACAGGCTAACAAAGTTTTCTATAAATAATAGCAATCATACCGTTTTTTAAATTTATACGTGTACCAATTATTGTAATACAAATTAATCGAACATATATAAATCAAATATAGAAACATTAAAAGAACTACATTCAAAAATTACAATCACAACAGTAAGGAACAAATATATCAAGGAACAAAATCTGAGTTTCGGGTTACAAAGTTGAAAATAGAAGCCTTTTTGTTTTAGGCCATCTTTGGATTCATTTTGAAGTTCATCCTTGCCCTCTATTTAACAGAACTTTGTAGAATTTAGGTCTTTAGTTGACATTAGACTTGATGACATACTTACTCTTAAAAATTGATTTTCTTCTTCAAACTTTGAAAAACTATATGTCCTATATATTCTAAGCAAAGTCAAATATTGGTAGCAGTGGTTGATATAAAGCTCAAAAATGAAAATATTTAGTCAGAAGAATAAGCAATAAGTTCATTCTGATCGGTAAACTGAAGCGCTTCTTGAAAGATTTAAGATATTTATATAGCGTCCCTTCTAAATAGCGCTTTCCTCTCTATAGCGCCCGTTTTAAACATTAAAATGTAAACATTTTACATTAAAACTAACCTGTCTATAGCACCCCCTCTCTATAGCACCCTATTTCGGTGAGTCCCAAGAGGGGGCGCAATAGACAGGTTTAACTGTATATTAATTTAGAATGTATCTATATATTGTATGTTTTATATTGAATGTTAGATATTCGCATTTAACTATATAATCGATTAAAATAATGAAGATTTCGTTAATAAACTGTAAAATCTTGTTTTAAAGTAAAATATTATTTGAGTGTAAAGTTATTTATCACAAAATGACTGCATTTAGAAACAAATCACAAATCTAAATATAAATATATTAACCTATCTGAATAGTAAGATGATATAGTTATTTATTAATGATTCATACTATTAAATAATTAGTATTAGATAATACAATAATTTTTCTTGTCTTTTAAGTAGATTTATTTTAATTTATTATTTAAACTATAAACCTTTTCCCAGTACAATATCAAATTTATACTTTTTTTCACATTGTTTCGCGTTCTAGCGTAATTCTGGCCTTAACTACGTGTATCGTGATTTTTCAGGATGCCTGAACGACCAGTCTTTTGGTCATTGAGGTACAGCTTGTACCACGCTGATGAGGGCCAACAGCCCGAAACGCCAATGTGATAAAATTTTCTTGATTAATCAATAATGGGTATTTGGCCAATTCTAGAATAAAAGAAAAATGAATATGTATTGATTTTAATGGACTGCCTTTCTCAAATGGAAGGAATTTAAATTTACGAGGGCCATCCAAAAAATAAGTTTCCCTAATTTTTAACAAATAAACCACATTATTTACAATTATGCAGTTATTTTATTTTCATTATACAACTCATAGACTACTTCTCTACAAAATCACCATTTCTGTCCAAACTTTTTGGTACCGTTGTAGAAATTTTTTGATACCACTGTTGTACCAAGCCGTGTCCTGTCTTCGTAGCCAGTGGTTCGCCTCCGCCTGCACTTCGTTATCATTTGCAAAGTGCTTGCCTCCAAGGTGCAACTTGAGTGCTGGAAAAAGATGGAAGTCGCTTGGGGCAAGTTCCGGAGAATAAGGTGGATGTGTGAAAATTTCCCATTTGAAGTTTTCCAGCAACGTTTGGGTCGTTCGAGCTGCGTGAGGGCGAGCATTGTCATGGACGAGTAACACTTTCCGAGACAAAAGTCCAGGACGTTTCCGTTTTATTGCAGCTCTGAGTTTATTGAGAACTTCGCAGTACCTCGCAGCGTTAACCGTAGAGTTTGGGGGCAGGTAGTCAACCAATAAAACACCCTTACAGTCCCAAAAGACGATAGCCATAACTTTGCCTGCAGAGATTGTGACCTTCGCCTTTTTTGGTGCACTTTCCTCAGGCTTCTTCCACACCATGCTTTGTCGTTTTGTTTCTGGAGTTGAATGATGCACCCAGCTTTCATCTCCAGTGACAATACGGGAAAACAGTTGATCTCCATCTCTTCGATACATTTCCAGGAAAACTAGGGCTGCCTCCATCCGTTGTTGCTTGTGATTTTCCGAGAGCAAACGCGGTAACCATCTTGCGCAGACTTTGAAAAAAATTCAAAACATCTGACATGATTGTTCCAATCGAAGAGCGTCCAATTTCGATTCCAAGAGGCAGTCGAATCATTATTTCGTAAATAGTGACGCGGCGATCTGCTTCCACCGCATTCCTAACAAAAGCAATGGCTGCATTGTCCGTAGCAGTAACGGGCCTGCCGCTTCGCTCGTCATCATGCACGTTTTGCCGTCCTTCCAAGAACCATGAACGCCATCGGCGAACCATTTGGATGCTCATACATCCTTCACCATACACTGACACTAAATCGCGATGAATATTGACCGCAATTTCATTTTTCGCCGTGAAAAAAACGAATTACAAAACGGAGTTCGAAAGTGGACACGTTCACCAGTGGTAGCTCCATGGAAACTGAAGCGCTACGGACTTGCGCGTACGAGTAGCGTGATTTTGAAGGTCACGGGCTTCCAACGCATCCTAGTGACCATTTCTTACACTACTAACTAATTTTTGCAATGTTTCGTTCGCAGAAAAAAAAATAGGGAAACTTATTTATTGGATGGCCCTCGTTATTTAGACATTATTGATTTTCATAACTAATGTCTTTTATCTCGCCATTTGTAATATTGATTCAAGGAATCAATTAAAACGTAAAATATACACATTATCTTGGTATTGGTAAGTGAAAATATATATGTTTCATATACATCTAATTTTCACGATACCTTGAAGTTTATCATTTATAAATTAAGAAATTCAAAAATTGAAATATCAATATTATTCGCCGTTATGTATAATATCTTTATATTATGTATGAATTAATTGTATTTGTATATATTCGCCGTAATAATATTATCGGCTAAGTAAAAAGAAAAATAACGTTTTTAGATAAAAACTAACTTTTTAGATAATCTTATAGAAGATAGTGAACAAATTAAATTGTTTTTTGTATCTTTAACTTGAGAAGTGCCTTATATGGTGTACTAGTATATGTTGTAAAAATATTTTCTGCTTGATTTTGATTATCTTGAGGATTATGCTATGGTAATTCAGTCGTGGTTAAAATCTTGAAAGTAAAATAAATAAAATAGTTTGATCAGTAATTGCTTTAATTGAGTTAGAGGAATATATAAAAAACATAATTTGATAAAAGTACTACCTGGCTTATGACGTAAGAATCTAAAAAATGAAAAACTTATTTACATAATGTACAAAAGATTTGAGCCGGCCATCGGGAAACAACAACAATTAGTCTTTATAGTGAAAACGACGACATCTGGCGATCGATTTAGCAGAGTATTTGAATCAATGAAATTATAATTTTATATAAAAATAATATTTTAATATAACATACACTGCGTGACATTGAAAATGGAACACCAAGAAATAGTGGCCAGAAAGTGATGAAACTCGACAGACAGAGAGAAACAGGGACGAACAAAAAGTGATCTTTATTTCAAAATGATAGTCATAATACAGAGAGCGAGAACGGCGTCGGCTTAGTAGCAAGTAGGACCACCGCGGACGGCGATGCACGCAGCAACACGTCTAGGTAGAGAGTCAATCAGAGAACGGATGGCGTCCTGAGGGATGGCTCTCCATTCCCTCTCAACCATTTGCCACAGTTCGTCTTCTGAACGCGGCTGTGGCAAGGCATGCAAACGGCGTCCAATGATGTCCCAGACGTGCTCGATTGGTGAGAGATCAGGAGAGTACGGTGGCCAGGGAAGCATCTGTACATCTTGCAGAGCTTGTTGGCTAATGCGAGCAGTGTGCGGTCGGGCGTTATCCTGCTGATAAAGGGCATTGGGTACCCCCTGAAGGTAGGGGAGTGTCACCGGTCGCAGCACATCATCAACGTATATTTGGGCCGTCATAGTGCCCTGAATACGAAGTAAAGGTGACCTGGAATCATACGCGATTGCGCCCCAAACCATGATTCCACGTTGTCGCACGGTGGGGCGTTCCACAATTGCTGCCGGATTGGACCTTTCTCCACGTCGACGCCACACGCGTACACGGCGACTATCACTGGACAAGCAGAAACGCGACTCATCTGAGAACACGACCCTGTCATCCACGTCGATCTAGCCCGGCACCATTCCAAACGTTGGCGCTTATTCGGTGGGGTCAATGGCAGTCTTCTTAGCGGACGGCATGAGTGCAAGCCATTAGCAACCAATCGACGGGAAATGGTTCTGGTCGAGATGGAATGATCTAGGGTGTCTTGCACATGTTGCAGGATGGCGGTACAAGTGGCTTGTGGGGCCGCCACTGCTTGTCGAAGGATACGCCGATCCACACGTGCTGACGTCACTCTGGTTGCACCGACATTCCTATAAATTGCCACATTTCCTTGTTCCAACCATCTTCTCCACAGTCGGTGCACCGTGGACACACCAAGGTGTGTATCAGCTGCGATTTGACGTATGGACCAACCCGCCCTTTTCAGTCCGATCACCATGCCCCTTGTAAAAGCGTCTGTCTGCTTGAACTGCCTCCGTTTACGATGACCTGGCATTCTCTGTTATTACACGTGTCTTTTGACACAAGAACAAAATTTCTACAATGATTTTCCTTGGAGAAATAACGACACGTATACTATCCTTTCTGCAAGTTCCTTCCCTTATATCTTACTCCATGTGCGCACGAGGGCTGCGCATTTTACATCATTTGCATAATTAGGCGCGTCTACCCTGAAATTCGCATAATTTTCTGGCCACTATTTCTTGGTGTTCCATTTTCAATGTCACGCAGTGTATATATATACGTAATTTCAGCATATGCTATTAGCTATATATAATTATACTCACCTTTTCATATTATGTTATTGATAACTCGGTTGACTGGGCATTTGCAATAGTAATTATTATTAGTTCGTATGCACTCTGCGCCACGTCCATAGCAAGTCTTGTAACTAGGGTATTTTAGAATGCATATTCCTGGAATAAAAACAGCATCAATTTAGTGTTAATGGTAAAAATGCAACGAGAAAAGAGTAATATATTTTAAAGCTGGTATGGATATATATTTTTTTGTCAATATATTTGATAATCTATAATATATTTTATATCAAAAGCGTATCACAAACATACATTTGCGCATAAAAAAACGAGGATAAAATACCTATTTCCATAGTAAATACTAGCGGATGTGCCCGGCTTCGCCCGGGTTTTACCCGAGTGAATGTTTGTCTAACGAACATTTGTTAAAACAATTCTCTATAAACTTATAAAACGTTCTCGGCTTCGCCCGGGGTTTTACCCGAGTAAAGGTTTGTCTAGCGAACATTTGTTAATACAATTCTCTAAAAACTTATTTAAAAAAAAAGATATATTTTGATAATTTGAAACTCGTAAATGTGAATCTCTCGATAAAGTGAACATTTTTTCCCAGTCCCTGTGTGCCGTGTCATCCTGAATTTTGTCTTTCCTAATTTTCTACATTAGAAAATCATAGTTTTATCTAGTGAACATTTTTTCCCGTGTCACATTGCCGTGTCATCCTAAGATAATCTTACTTTTGATAAATAATATTTAAGATAACAAACTTAGTGATAAGAAAACTTTTTATCATCGTCACAATGGGGGCGCTGCTTGCGAGTTAAATCTACAAATCTGCAAATAACTCTAAGGATATTCAAGATATTCATGAAATTATTTTTCCAAAACCTTCCCGGTGATATACCTAATAATATCCCAAAATTTCACGGCGATTGGATGTATGGTTTTTAAATCTATAGAGTACAGACAAACAGACAGACAGACATTCAATTATATATATATAGATATGCAAACATGCATTTAAAAAATGAAAATTCATGATTTAATAAGCTATCATTGTTCAGTATGTCATAGATTTAAAAATATCGCCATCAACGTGTTTAACGCGATATAGCGCTGAATTCATTTTAACATGCGAACCAATATTTAATCATAACTTTTATTTTTCTGATAAAGGTTGGCGTAAGGAATTGAAATATATTGAAGATAAATAATTATAAAATACAATATAACGCGGCTGATGATTGTAAAACGAAAATTGAAATTTTACCGCGAATGTTTCTTTTATAAAAATCGAAATTTATTTTCAAAGAGAAATAGCGACATTTCTAACTTTGAGGATGAGGTATGGAAAGGTGAAACATGAAGAGTAATGGCGAACGGAAAAATAAAAAGTGTCCAGGGGCGGGAATCGAACCCACACCCTTCTGCTTACCGGGCAGGTGCCTTGTCCACTCGGCTACCCTGGACGTATTTTTCCGTTCGTAACTAATACTTAAAGTAACATTTAAAATACAATATAACGCGGCTGATGATTGTAAAACGAAAATTGAAATTATACCGCGAATGTTTCTTTTATAAAAATCGAAATTTATTTTCAAAGAGAAATAGCGACATTTCTAACTTTGAGGATGAGGTATGGAAAGGTGAAACATGAAGAGTAATGGCGAACGGAAAAATAAAAAGTGTCCAGGGGCGGGAATCGAACCCACACCCTTCTACTTACCGGGCAGGTGCCTTGTCCACTCGGCTACCCTGGACGTATTTTTCCGTTCGTAACTAATACTTAAAGTAACATTTAAAATACAATATAACGCGGCTGATGATTGTAAAACGAAAATTGAAATTATACCGCGAATACTACGTCCATCTTCCATATGTAAAATACATTTAATCGTGTAAACCCGGGCGTTGCCCGGGTCATTCGTCAAGTAGTTTATAACAAATAGATTATATAACAATGATAAAACATTTATATTAAATTTAATAATATATAAAAATATTTTATTTTCAAAATATTGCCACGTTAATTCTTATAGTAGATATATATATATATATATAGTATAATTTAAATTGTAATATAATATCATTTTTAGTATATTTCACATATATTCTTATTAGTTAAGTTAGAGCCAATAGTTTAAGATCATACCCTCCTATTAAAATGTACACTGTTCCTATTTACTACCACCTCCATATTTTGTATGATATACTATATCTTTATTAATATAACCTGTATCATCCTTATTTGTATTTAAACTCAAAATGATGACGTCAAAATAAAAACAGAAAAAGAGTGGTCAGCTGGGGACAGCTACGTGAAAATGCTAAAGAAAATGACACCCCCTGAAGGGCCCCTTTCCGGGACTTATTATAGACGACCGCGCCCCTGAAAAAACAGAACAGTTTTAGCTCGCGGTGTGTGCTACAGTGTGCCCATCTACGCAGGCTGTTTCTGACTCTCTCTCTCCATGTCTCGGTGTGAGGCATACAGGTTTGTGTCATGACCTCTACCTCTGTCCCGTGGGCTGTCTCCGACAAGCTCTGGTTGAACCCATCTCCTGTCTTCAATGAATAGACATTTTGGGAAACTCTTCTTCACTATACCGTCATAATTCAAGCCTTTTGAGAATGGATTAATATTCTTGGATATAATGATCAGGGGACAGTACGCTCTGAATTCTCTTAAAGCAAGTTGTTCCCAGGATAGTACTTAGACCTTCTCTTTTTTCAGTAATTTACCCCTTACAGGTTTTTGCTCCATGGAAATTGCCTTTGTGTGCATCCTTTTACCCATTTCACGACGGCTGTTAAAATCAATCACAAGATTCTTAATTTTTAATCTGATTTTAGAGTGGAATTTCATTAGATAATTTTCCTATTTCAAATAATCTGTTGTTGAAATTTTGTTTCTCTATCCTGACCGCACCACACTAACTGCAGAGTATATATTTCAATATATATCTCATCTATATAATATCCTCAAAAATTACATTATGGTCTCTATTGCTTATCATTTCTGTTAGGCACACATCCTTAAATACATAAACCATATTGCATCACCCTCATTATGACACTGATTCTAAATCAATTGAAATCGCAAAAAAACATTCGAAAATCTGTTATTGGTAAAAACAAAGGTCGAAATACTCAAAAACAAGTATTGATGCCTTGTACTTGAAATAAAAGGAAATGAAAATCATTGCTCACAATGATTCACCTACCTTGTAGCATATGTAGTTTTGAGATATTATCTGCATATATTATATTATTTACTAACTGGAAATTGTATTTCATATAGATCCCTGTGATGATGACAAAAATAAAGAGACCTGTTCAAATAAAAATGCCAAATGTTCTCTAATTCCTGAAAAAGAAGGCGGATTCGAATGTCTTTGTCATGATGGAAATGTTTTAACGAAAGAAAAATGCGATAGTAAGTATTCATATTATATATGAGATAATCCTAAAAAGTTTCGAATATTATTTATATAATTCTTGACCTGGAATACCTTTGAATTAGATCCAGTTATGTGTGAAAATTTGCTTTTTATCGCAAATATCGCAAAATGGTTGAGGGACCGACCAAACCTAACCTCTAAAATATATTAATAGAATTACCAACGATATAAGCATTTCCTAAATATCTTGAAAATCAATGATAACTCTACAGAGAAATAAAATTATCCTAATTTTTTTTTAAATAATTTTATAGAGTTAAAAAAGTATTTATTTTTAAATTTAATATTGTTGTTAGCGAATAAATATCTATTCAAGGTGTTAAGTATCGTTGAAATATATTTGTGAAATATATTGAGGTAGCTTTCTCAGTTTACTATTTTTCTCATCATAAAGAGATGTCGTTGAGATCATGTTGCTATCTTTCAAGATCATTTTATATCTCCAATAGATATTTCACGTATGAACAATAAGTGAAGTAGATAGGAAATGGGTTATACGACATTATGAATATAAAAATATATGTTTGTGAAAGACACGCAATTTTTTAGAACTAAGTAGGTCAGAAAGTCTGATGTCAGTTGAGCAATCAAATGCTACAATTACATGTTAAATAGACGCTAGGATGGCGTTCGTAAATAATTCTTGGAAGGACCAAAAAAAAGTCATATTTATTTTTCAAATCTGTACACAAATTACAAATAATTCAAATCATTATATATAAATCTTATATAAAGAAAAAATATTATTTTCTGTTTGAATTTTGGATCATCTTGGGGATTATGCTATGGAGTTATTTGTTGGTTCTTTTTAGTACTAAATGGTATTGGTGATGCAGTCGTGGCTAAAATCTTGAAAATATAATAATCAAAATATGAATATTAAAAATAGCTTTAATTGAGCTTATGAGATATATAAAAACATAATTTGCGAAAGGTACTGCCTGGCTTAAGGCGTAAGAATAAAAAAGATGAAAAACAAAAGAATATTTACATAATTACAAACATGTTTGAGCCGACCAACGGGGAAGAACAACAATGATATTTTATATGGGAAGCATGACCTCTGGCGGTCGATTTAGCAGAGTATTTGTATCTATGAAATTATAATTTTAAAATAAAATAATACTTTAATATAACATAATTTTAAATGAAATATTTTAATATAACAATTTAAATAATATCTCAATATAACATTTCCCCCCTGTGAAGAAATAATATGGGTTCATTCAGAGAAAAGTGATAAAAAAATATTGTTAAAAAAAAGATAAAATGATTAATGGAAAGAAAATAATGTGAGAGGTGATATTCACTTATCATATTGGTTTTTTATATGGGAACCAATAGACAGGAAAATACATAATGGTATAAAGTGTGAATGATTACAAATATGTGGTAAAGATTTAAAATGTGGCATAGAGTGAAAATGTGGCATAGAGTGAAAATGTGGCATAGAGTGAAAATGCAAAGAGAGAAAATAAAAGTGTTCCATAATCGTATTGGCTTATTGTCAACCAATAGATTGGATAAACAAAAGAAATGCACACATATAATATCAAAAATGAGGAAGGAAAATAAAATGAATGATTATTTAAAAAGTGAGAAATAAAAGGGTGATATTCCTTAATCATATTGGCTTGTTGTGAGCCAATAGATTGGGAAAAACATGAGAAAAGGACATTATTAAATATAAGAAAAATGCATGATATTTACAAAAGTATATAAATGAAAAATGATGAATAACATTGAAAACAATATGAAAATTACATTTGTAAAAGATAGGTAGAAACATTTGATGATTATAAGAAAATAAGGCATTTGTGAAAAGCAATAAATTGAGACAAAAGTTTATGTACAAAAGGCAAATGTGAAAACAAGGAATGAACATAAAGATTAAATTATTATAATGTTAAAGATAAATGAAATTAATGGTAAGAATAAAGAATGGGCATTGAAAAAAAGAATCAAGGTGAACAAAAACAAATGCTAAAATTTTCATATGTTGGTAGCGCTAAATTTACATATTTTCAAAAACACTTTTAGATAATAATTACATATGAAATAGTTAAAAAGGGGTAAAAATGCAAATTTTGAAAATAACATTAAGAAATGAGAATAAGAAAATATCAAATATCAAAAGTTAGGGAATTTCAAATATAAGATGGAAATGTGTGTGAACAGTGGTTACTAACGAAAATATATAGTGGGAATATGTTAAACAATGTATAAGATAGTTTAATAAAATATTGAAGATGTGAGAAATAAGTAACATTATTTTGTTGTTGTTCTCCTGGCCGGCTGTATTATATTTAGAATTATAAAAATATGATGAACAATGTTTAAACCTAATTGCAAATGTTTAAAGGGTATATGGAATAAAAATATCTAGGAGAGAGAACTAATTATACAAAGAAAATGTGGCATTATTTAAATGGCAAAAATATTTAAGAAATGACATAAAAGGAATATATGTAACGATAAGTAAATAAGCGATTGTAAACTATTGTAAACATGAGTGAGAATTAAAAGTTAAAATAAACTGCGAAAAATGGTTGATACAAAGTACCTTGAAAAGGATGATGCTGGCTGGAGTTGGCTTCTCGGGAGATGGCTGGTAATGGTCGGAAGATGTGATGGCGGGAGTTGACTGCTTGAAACTGCTGGATATGGTAGGAGATGGAGATGTTTGATTGTAGATGCTATGTTTGATTGGAGATGGCTATGTTTGCTTGGAGGTGACCATGGCTTGAAGCTATGACTTTGAATGAATTAGGCTATCAGGTTGAAGAAATCTTTGTTTAAAGTATTTGTATTTTTGATATTGAATAATTTTGCTTTTGAAATTTTGAACGAACAGGTAAATATCCTGTCGGCTATTCTTATATAAAGAAAAAATATTATTTTCTGTTTGAATTTTGGATCATCTTGGGGATTATGCTATGGAGTTATTTGTTGGTTCTTTTTAGTACTAAATGGTATTGGTGATGCAGTCGTGGCTAAAATCTTGAAAATATAATAATCAAAATATGAATATTAAAAATAGCTTTAATTGAGTTTATGAGATATATAAAAACATAATTTGAGAAAGGTACTGCCTGGCTTAAGGCGTAAGAATAAAAAAGATGAAAAACAAAAGAATATTTACATAATTACAAACATGTTTGAACCGACCAACGGGGAAGAACAACAATGATATTTTATATGGGAAGCATGACCTCTGGCGGTCGATTTAGCAGAGTATTTGTATCTATGAAATTATAATTTTAAATAAAATAATACTTTTATATAACATATATATATATATATTCTGTGCTGTTATTGCTTATAATTTCAGAATTAATTGATTTGTATTTTTGAATATTTTTGATTTATACGAGGTGTGTTCAAAAAGTATCGCGACTTTTGTGTTATTTCAATAATTATTTATTTATTCATGAATACCTATTTTGTCCCCTTCAAAGTAATCCCCATGAGATATTATATACTTGTGCCAACGGTTTTTCCAATCTTCGAAGCACTTCAAAAAATCATTTTTTTTTTAAATCTTTTTCAGCTCCTCCTTCGATGCCGTCTTTATCTCGTCAAGCGTAGCGTAACGTCGTCCTTTCATGGGCCTCTTTAGTTTAGGGAACAAGAAAAAGTCACAGGGGGCCAGATCTGGGGAATACGGTGGCTGCGGCATCATTAGTGTGTTGTTTTTGGCCAAAAGGTCGCGCACAAGCAACGATGTGTGAGCAGGGGCGTTATCGTGGTGCAAAAGCCAATTTTTGTTCTTCCACAAATCCGGGCGTTTCTGGCGGATTGCTTCGCGCAAATTGCGCATAACTTGCAGGTAATATTCCTTATTGACCGTTCTACCCTGTGGCAAGAACTCATGATGCACCACGCCCCTGCAATCGAAGAAAACTGTCAGCAAAACTTTCACATTCGACCGAACTTGGCGCGCTTTTTACGGTCTTGGTTCGTGCGGCAGCTTCCATTAAGATGATTGAGCTTTGGTTTCCACGTCATAACCATAAACCAACGCTTCCTCACCAGTTATGACCCTCTGGAGCAAATTTGGGTCGTCGCGGACAGAGTCCAACATCTCATTAGCAATGTTCATGCGATGCTGTTTTTGGTCGCAATTGAGCAATTTTGGTACGAATTTCGCGGCGACCCGTCGCATGCCCAAATCATTGATAAAAATCGAATGGCACGAGCCAATCGATATGTTTAGGTCCTCAGCAACTTCTCTAACTGTGATACGACGATTGGCCAATATCATTTTCTCCACTTCATTAATTTTTTCGTCTGTTGTTGAAGTGCTCGAGCGTCCGGCACGCTCTTCGTCGTTCACATCTTCTCGGCCTTCTGAGAACATTTTGTACCACCGATAAACGTTGCTTCGGTCCAAGGTAGCTTCTCCGTATGCCACAGTCAACATTCGGAATGCATCCGCACACTTAATTTCGTTTTTCACACAAAATTTGATACAGGTTCTTTGATCCGTTTTTTTTAATAGGTAAAAATCGAAGACGATCCAAAACACCTGCAAGCAAAGCAGCTGTCAACAATTAAGTGAACATTCAAAATGGCCGAGCTTGTCAGCATAAGTGATGGACATGAGTACCAGCATAAAGCCACAAAAAGATCGATATTCGAATATACGTAACCCGCGAAAATTCAAAAGTCGCGATACTTTTTGCCTTGGAAACTAAATCATTTCTTCCATTATAAATATTTGCTCCTTCCCTATTGAAAATAACTGAATTTTCTTTGTTGACTAATTCGTATTCTGAAAATATATTATTCCTCAAATTTGGTACATGTAAGATATCTTTGATGCGAATATTTTCTTGACCTTCACTTGTGCATGTAGTAAGTCTCATATCTCCTTTGGCTATGGTTTGGGTAGTTTTGCCCTTCTCAGCTAGGTTGATTTCACTTTTGTACTCTGTCACATTTTCCATCAAAGTTAGGTTTGGGGTTAAATGTGCGGTGCATCCTGAATCTATACACCATATTTGCCTATCATTTCTCTCATCTGGTGAATCTTCAAATTATTTTACATATGTTTTAATGCTTGCTCTTTTATTCTACTTTTAACAGCATCCACTAGGTTATTTGAATGTTCCTTACTGTATTTGTGATTTCTATAATCAGGGGTCCAATTCTTTTGATCTCCTTGTTTCTGTTTATTTCGAAACCAGTAATCATTACCTAGATATCCTTTTTTATTACAAACAAAACATCTTTTTGGCTGAAATTGTTTAACCTTACTATCTTTAATTCTGTATGCTTGTTCATACCCATTCTCAACCGATTGATTCAATCTCATATTTCTTCTTCACTCCTCTTCTCTTAGAGTTTGTTGAATCTCTTCAATTGTTGCCTCTCTCTTAGATCGTAAGACAATTACAATATTTTCATACCTTGGATGTATGCCTCTGACAATAAGAAATGAAATTTCTCTTGAGGGAAACTGATGCCCTAATGATGAACTTCTAGCAGCAATATTTTTTGCAATAGTTATATATTCATCTACAGTTTCATTATCTTTCATTATAATGTTGTTTAATTCTAAGCCTATATCAATAATTTTATCTTCCAAATTGCCTGTGTATGTTTTTGTTAGTTAGTCCCTGACTTTCTTCGCATTTTTTTCTCCGATGAACATTCCAGCTTGTGCATTTGTCAACGTTGTGATGATTATCCCAAATGTTTCATCACTATTCTCACTCCAAATCTTCCAAGAACTTTTGTCTTCCATATCAGGTTCTGTATCGGAAATTACAGATTTTATAATTTTCTCCCTCTCAGAACTGCGCTGATTTTGAAGGCCCAAATTTGATAATTATTTCCTGTTATTTCCTGTTATTTGGGATAAAAAATTATAATCACACATTTTCGCCTTTTGAACTAATATAAACAACCAATATAATTTAAATGCAAATATAAATTTCCAATTTATTTAAATATTGGGTAGCTTGCTGAATAATGGACATAAGCTTTGAAGACAGTAGGAAAACATATAATTATTAAAATATAATATGCTTCGAGCAATCGCTTTTCCGCAAACATCAATTTGTGTTCATCTAAAATACCCATTCCAAGAGTCTAGCATCAGTATCACTATAAAAGGAAGTACCAAAAATTCAATATAACAGCGGTAAGGTAGATTAAATGGCGAAACCGCTGGAAGAGTTCACCACTGATGAGCCAGGCTCTCCCATTAATTTTTCCATTGCATTAAGGGCAGTAGAAATTATTTTATTTTTAAAAGAATCTTACACGTCTATAATAGTTTCGTATTTTGATAACAGATGGCGCGCTAGTGCCTCATAAGGTAATATATGTCAAAAATATAATAAACTAGCCGAATGACCCGGGCAACGCCCGGGTTTTACTTGATTAAATGCTTTTATTCAAATACTATTCGTTTCAATTAAAAATTGGCGCCGTGGATGTCATTCTTGTATAATATATAAATAAGGTGGATGAGTGGGTAACACGCTCGATTCCCGACAGTCATGAACCGGGATTGAATCCCGTGTTAAAAATTGTTTAATATGTGAATAACCTTCACATATTATTCATTGTTCAATTATCATGAACTAGGTTGCTCTTGCTGAGCGGTACCTATTAATGTGATTTGAACCAGATTATATAAATGAGTTTTAAAAATAAAATTTAAAAAATGCATCGGCCGGGAACCGAATCCGGGCCGCCCGCGTGGCAGGCGAGCATTCTACCACTGAACCACCGATGGTCATGAGAAATGGCCATATTTGGGTATTTATTCCATTCACAAAGCAAACGGTGACAGAATTGATTAAGAATTGTTGCTTGATTATGACGCTGATAACTGTATATTTTAATATAATTATTTAAAGAGACGAAGGTCGCCTCTCCCATCAAAATAGACGCCAAACTAGACGCCATCGATTGACCGTCGCCGTAAAATAGCGGCATCGGGTCGGTGACAAAGCCACAACACCAGCTTTGGCAAACTGAAAAAGGTCCACTTAGAGACCATGGTTTCGAGCTAATGGCTCTCGTCAGCCTAGGGCGGACTTTATTCCATGAGATCCACACGGGATGTAATAGAATCTTGACAAACTCCCAAAGAGGTGTTTAGCTGTCAAAGTGGCTGGGCCAAATCTATGGCTGAAATATTGATGGAATTTTGCCGAGAGGATATTGATCTAAAGAGACAAAGGTCGCCACTCCCATCAAAATAGATGTAAAAACTACAGTAGACGCCATCTATTGACCCTCGCCGCAAACTGGCGTTGTGGCTTTGTCACCGACCCGAAGCCGCTAGTTTGCGGCGACGGTCAATAGATGGCGTGTTGATGAAAAAATAAAAAGACTTGTTAAAAAAAAATGCCAAATGTTCTCCAAATCCCAACAAGGTTGAAGGTTTCGAATATCTTTGTCATAATGGAACTGTTTTAACGAAAGAAAAATGCGATGGTAAGTATTCATATCCTACAAAGATTGATAACCTGCAAAATCCTAGGTAATCCTACAAAGTTTCAAATGTTATTTATATAATTCTTATTGCCTCTGTGTGCACCCTTTTACCCATTTCACGACGGCCGTTAATATCACTCACAAGATTCTTAATTTTCAATCAGATTTTAAAGTAGAATTCCACATTAGATATTTTTCCTATTTTAAATAATCTGTTGTTGAAATCTTTTTTATTCTCTATCTTTGCCGCTCCACATAACCTGCAGAGTATATATTTCAATATATTTCTCATATATAATATCTTTAAAGTTCCATTGTGGTATCTATTGCTTATCATTTCTGTTAGGCACACATCCTTTAATACATAAAACCTAATTGCATCACCCTCATTATAACACAAATTCTAAATCAATTGAAATCGCAAATAACCAATCGAAGATCTGATAATTGGTAAACACAAAGGTCGAAATACTCCAAACAAGTATCGATGCCTTGTACTTGAAATAAAAGGACATGAAAATTATCGTTCACAATGATTCAACTACCCTGTAGCATATGTAGTTTTGAGATATTATCTGCATATATTATATTATTTACTAACTGTAAATTGTATTTCATATAGATCCCTGTGATGATGACAAAAATAAAGAGACTTGTCCAAAGAAAAATGCCAAATGTTCTCCAAATCCCAAAATAGATGGCGGATTCGAATGTCTTTGTCATAATGGAACTGTTTTAACGAAAGGAAATTGCGATGGTAAGTATTCATATTATATATAAGATAATCCTACAAAGTTTCAAAAGTCAATGTTAACTCAACAGTTTAATATAATTATCCCACTTTTCTTATTTTATTGAGGTAAAAAAGTATTACTTATTAAATTTAGTATTGTTATTAGCGAATAAATATCTATTCAAAAAGTTAAGAATCATTGTAATTTATTTTCTGAAATATATTGAGGTAGCTTTCTCAGTTTACTATTTTTCTCATCATAAAGAGATGTCGTTAACATCATGTTGCTATCTTTCAAGATCATTTCTTCTCTCCTATAGATATTACAAGTACGAACAATAAGTGAAGTAGATAGGAAATGGGTTTTACGACATAATGGATATAAGAATATATGTTTGTGAAAGACACGCAATTTTTTAGAATTGAGTAGATCAGAAAAGTCTGATGTCAGTTGACCAATCAAATGCTACAAATATATGTTAAATAGAGGCTAGGATCGCCTTCTAAAATAAATCTTGGAAGAACTGATAAAAAAGTAATATTTATTTTTCAAATCTGCACACAAATTACAAATATTTCAATCTTTTGTTGTTTTTGATATATTTATTCTGTGCTATTATTGCTTATATTTTCAGAATGTATTGATTTGTATATTTGATTCATTTGTTCGACTCAATTTTATTCCCATAAATATAAGTGACTTGTCGGGTTGATTGTTTTTATTTATACGAAGAAGTGCCGTTAGCCTGTGAATTTAGGTTTCTATCCTATATTTCCATTTATTGTATACGTTGATTTATACAAGCCATTTTGAGATTTTTGTTTGGAGTCTTCAATTACAGGTCTATTAATTTGAAATTGCCAGATTAACAGGGAGTAGGAAAACTTTATCACCCAACATATGAAAGAATAAGTATACATAATATGAAGTGTTTCATATAATGATACATTTCTAATGACGTGCTTATCATGATAGATAATTTTCCTTACAGTATTTACTCTCAAAGAAAGCTGTGATCAGCGATGATATTATAATAATAAATATCTTGTTGGAAGGTGATATAGGACAAAATATAACATATAGAAATTATTTGTAAATATATTTAGATAGAAATAATATGTGTGGAAGTATAAGAAGTGAAAAGTTGTTGAAGTTAGAGACATACCCTGGTTGACCACACATCCTGTCTCCAATGAATACACATTTAGGGAAACTATTCTTCACTCTACGGTAATATTCAAGCCTTTTGAGAATGGATTAAAATTCTTGGATTTAATGATCAGGGGATAGAACGCTCTGAATTCTCTCAAAGCCAGTTGTTCCCAGGATATTCCTCAGACCTTCTCTTTCTTCTCTGATTTACAGATAACAGATTTTTGCTCAATGGATATTGCCTCTGTGTGCATCCTTTTACCCATTTCACGACGGCTGTTAATATCAATTACAAGTTTCCTAATTTTTAATATGATTTTAGAGTTGAATTTCATTATATAATTTCTTAATTTTAAATAATCTGTTGTTGTAAATTTTTATTTTCTATCCTGACCGCACCACACTACCTACAGAGTATATATTTCAATATATTTCTCATATATAATATCTTAAATAGTTCCATTGTGCTCTCTATTGCTTATCATTTCTGTTAAACACACATCTTTAAATACATAAAACCTTATTGCATCACCCTCATTATGACACAGATTCTAAATCAATTGAAATCGCAAAAAAAAACACTCGAAAATCTGATAATTGGTAAACACAAAGGTCGAAATACTCAAAAACAAGTATGGATGCCTTGTACTTGAAATAAAAGGAAATGAAAATTATTGTTCGCAATGATTCACCTACCCTGTAGCATATGTGGTTTTGAGATATTATCTGCATATTTCATATTGAATACTAACTGTAATTTGTATTTCATACAGATCCCTGTTTTGATGGCAAAATTATATACACCTGTATATGGAAAAATGCCAAATGTTCTCCAAATCCCAACAAGGTTGAAGGTTTCGAATGTCTTTGTCATAATGGAACTGTTTTAACGAAAGAAAAATGCGATGGTAAGTATTCATTATAAATATGGTATAATCCTACAAAGTATTAAATGTTATTTATATAATTTTTGACCTGGAATACCTTTGAATTAGACCTAGTTATGTGTGAAAATTTGCTTTTTATCGCAAATATCGCAAAATGGTTGAGTGACCGACCAAACCAAACCTCTAAAATATATTAATAGAATTACCAACACGATATAAGCATTTCTTAATTTATCTTGAAAATCAATGATAACTCTAGAGAGAAATATAATTATCCTAATTTTATAATTTTATAGAGGTCAAAAACTATTGCTTTTTAAATTTAGTATTATTGTTAGCGAATAAATATCTATTCAAAATGTTAATTATCGTTGAAATATATTTATGAAATATATTGAGGTAGCTTTCTCAGTTTACTATTTTACTCATCATAAAAAGATGTCGTTGAGATCATGTTGTAATCTTTCAAGATCATTTCTTTTCTCCTATAGATATTTCAAGTATGAACAATGAGTGAAGTAGATAGGAAATGGGTTATACGACACAATGAATATAAAAATATATGTTTGTGAAAGACACGCAATTTTTTAGAACTAAGTAGTTCAGAAAGTCTGATGAATTGTTGAATGAGTTGATGAATCAAATGCTACAAATATATGTTAAATAGAAGCTAGGTTGGCCTTCTAAAATAAATCTTGGAAGAATTGAAAAAAAGTAATATTTATTTTTCAAATCTGTACACAAATTACAAATAATTCAAATCTTTTTTTGTTTTTGATATATTTATTCTGTACTGGTATTGCTTATATTTTCAGAATGTATTGATTTGTATTTTTAAATATTTGATTTATATGTTCGACTCAATACTATTCCCATAAATTTGAGTGACACGTCAGCTTGATTGTTTTTAATTATACGAAGAAGTGCCCTTTGCCTGTGAATTTAGTTTCTATCCTATATTTCCATTTATTGTATACGTTGATTTATACAAGCCATTTTGATATTGTTTGGAGTCTTCAAATACAGGTCTATCTATATAGAATTGCCTGATTAACAGGGAGTAGGTAAACTTTATCACCCAACATATGAAAGATTGAATATACATAATATAAAGTGTTCCATATAGAGACACATTTCTAATGACGTGCCTATCATGATAGATAATTTTCCTTACAGTATTTACTCTCAAAGAAAGCTGTGATCAGCGATGATATTATAATAATAAATATATTGTTGGAAGGTGATATAGGACAAAATATAACATATAGAAATTATTTGTAAATATATTTAGATAGAGGTAATATGTGTGGAAGTATAAGAAGTGAAACGTTGTTGAAGTTAGAGACCAATCCTGGTTGACCCCATCTCCTGTCTTCAATGAATATACATTTTGGGAAACCCTTCTTCACTCCACGGTCATTATTCAAGCCTTTTGAGAATAGATTGATATTCTTGGATATAATGATCAGGGGAACAGTACGCTCTGAATTCTCTTAAAGCCAGTTGTTCCCAGGATAGTACTTAGACCTTCTCTTTCTTCTGCAATTTACCCCTTACAGGTTTTTGCTCCTTGGATGATGCCTTCGTGTGCAAACTTTTACCCCCTTTCACGACTACTGTTAATATCAATCACAAGATTCGTAATTGTTAATCTGATTTTAGAGTCAAATTTCATTAGATAATTTTTAATATTGGATATTTTTTCTGTTGTTGAAATCCTTTTTATTCTCTATCCTAGCGGAACAACACTACCTTCATAGTATATATTTCAATTTCTTCTATTTAATATCTTGAAAAGTTCCATTTTGGTCTCTATTACTCATTATTTATGTTATACACACAATCTTAAATACATAAAACTATATTGCATCACCTTCATTATGACACATATTCCAAAACCAATTAAAATCGCAAAAAATCAATAGGAATTCTGATAATTGGTAAACTCAAAGGTCGAAATACTCCAAACAAGTATCGATGCCTTGTACTTAAATTAGACGAAATGAAAATTATTGTTCACAATGATTCACCTACCCTGTAGCATTTGTAGTTTTGATATATTATCTACATAAATATATTATTCACTAACTGGAAATTGCAATTCACACAGATCCATGTTTTGATAATGCATCAATTCTTATCATCTATAGATATATCAAGTATTAATGTGTGTGTGATAAGTGAATAGATAATGTTTCTTTAGAATTCGCTCTCAGAGACAGCTTTGATCACCGATGATATTTTAATATAAAATATTTTTGTTGAAAGTAAATATATAGGACAAAATATAACATATAGAAATTATTTGTAAATATATTTAGATAGAGGTAATATGTGTGGAAGTATAAGAAGTGAAACGTTGTTGAAGTTAGAGACCTACCCTGGTTGACTACATCTCCTGTCTTCAATGAAAAAACATTTTGGGAAACTTTTCTTCACTCTATGGTTATTATTCAAGCCTTTTGAGAATGGATTGATATTCTTGGATATAATGATCAGGGGACAGTACGCTCTGAATTCTCTTAAAGCCAGTTGTTCCCAGGATAGTACTTAGACCTTCTCTTTCTTCTATAATTTACTCCTCACAGGTTTTTGCTCCATGGATTTTGCCTCTGTGTGCATTATTTGACCCATTTCACGAAGGCTGTTAATATCACTCACAAGATTCTTAATTTTTAATATGATTTTAGAGTGGAATTTCATTAGATAATTTCTTAATTTTGGATAATCTGTTGTTGCAATTTTTTTCTCTATCCTGACCGCACTACACTAACTGCAGAGTATATATTTCAATATATTTCTCATATATAATATCTTAAAAAGTTCCATTGTGGTCTCTATTGCTTATCATTTCTGTTATGCACACATCCTTAAATACATAAAACCATATTTCATCACCCTCATTATGACACAGATTCTAAATCAATTGAAATCGCAAAAAATCAATAGGAGATCTGATAATTGGCATACTCAAAGGAGGAAATACTCTAACAAGTATCAATACCTTGTGATTAAAATAAAAGGAAATGAAAATTATTGTTCACAATGCTTCACCTACCCTGTAGCATATGTGGTTTGAGATATTATCTGCATATATCATATAGAATGCTAACTGTGAATTGTATTTCATACAGATCCCTGTGTTGATGACAAAAATAAAAACACCTGTCTGAAGAAAAATGCCAAATGTTCTCCAAATCCCAACATGGTTGAAGGTTTCGAATGTCTTTGTCTTGATGGAAATGTTTTAACGGAAGAAAAATGCCTTGGTAAGTATTCATATTATATATGAGATAATCCTAAAAAGTTTCGAATATTATTTATATAATTCTTGACCTCTGGAATATCTTTGAATTAGACCTAGTTTTGTGTGTAAATTTGTTTTATCACTAATTTCGCAAATTAATTAAGGGACCGACAAAACCAAATTCGAAAATAAATTATTAGAATTACCAAGAGATATGAGCATTTCGGGATTTATCTTGAAAGTTAATGATAACTCTACAGTTGAATATAATCATCCTACTTTTCTAATTTTATAGAGGTAAAAAGTATTACTTATTAAATTTGGTATTGTTATTAGCGAATAAATATTTATTCAAAATGTTGAGTTTCGTTGAAATATATTTTCTGAAATATATTGAAGTATCTTTCTCAGTTTACTATTTTTATCATTATAAAGAGATGTCGTTGACATCAAGTTTCTATCTTTTAAAATCATTTCCTATCTCCTATAGATATTTCAAGTATGGATGATAAGTAAGTTACATAGGAATTGGGTTTTACTCCAGAATATTTAAAATAATTTATGTTTGTGGAGAAAAAAAAGCAATTTTTAAGAGTAAGTAGGTCATCAAGTCTGATGTCAACTAAAGACCTAAATTCTACAAAGTCCTGTTAAATAGAGGCTAGGATGAACTTCAAAATGGATCTAGGATGGCCTAAAACAAAAAGGCTTTTATTTTCAACTTTGTTACCCGAAACTCAGATTTTGTTCCTTGATATATTTGTTCCTTACTGTTGTGATTGTAATTTTTGAATGGAGTTCTTTAAATTTTTCTATATTTGATTTATATGTTCGATTAATTCGTATTACAATAAATGGTACACGTATAAATTTAATTAACGGCATGATTGCTCTTATTTATACAGAAGCGTTGTTAGCCTGTTAATCCAAGTTCTATTCTATTTGTGAATTTATTGTAAATATATTTTAAATTCTCTCTATCTCTGTCTATTTATTGGAATTTTTGGATCCAATATAAACTACAAATTTATTTAAAGGAAATTACAAGAATTATGGGACTAGAAAAAATTGGACAATAAAATTAAGCAAAGATAAATATTCTTTAAAGATTGAAGTATTCCATATAGAGATACATTAATCATGACATGAATATCTTGATGGATAATGTTTTTGCAGAATCCTACTCAGAAGAAAGCTGTGATCAGCAATGTCTGAATATTTGAATAATAAATATTTTTATTGAAAGATAATTTATGTCATAATAAAACTTAGATTTATATAAGACTAGCTGATGTGTACCCGGCTTCGCCCGGGTTTTATCCGAGTGAAAGTTTGCCTAACGAATTTTATTGATAATAATATTCCGGAACACACAGAATATTATGATAATAATGATAATAATATTCGTCACATTATATATTTTTCGAGCAAACATATCCTCTCTCTGAATATATTTTTAAAAAGATATATATAAATTAAAATATCTAGAAATATACTACATGATTTTAGCCAAAAGGCCGAGAAACGATATTTTATATATAGAGATGACCTGGCATTGTGTGTTTTCTGCTCGAGTGAATATTTCGCTGGTAGATTTTGTACCTGTCTACTAAAAATTATTATCTAGCTTCGCCCGTGGTCTGTTTTAGTGAATATTCCCCTAAAGAATTTTGTTTATGTCAATCAAGCATGATACGGCAATATTGTCATAATCCTTTCTGACAAAATATTTTGTTGCTCAGTACTTGGTTAATTATAATTTTTCTTGGTTAAAAGTGCGGCAAAAAGCTCTTCCAGATTTAACTCTCTGTCCTTTTCAAATTTCATCGAGATTAGTTATATATTGAGGGCTTGCATAGCCGAAAAACACACACGTATATATATTATATAAAAGGGAGTACCTGGATCTGTAAAGAAAAAAAAACAATTTTTTTCTCAAAATATTTTGAGAGATTTATCAATTTATTGCATAGTGTTCCAGGTACGCCCTTTTATATAATTTTAATTAATGGATCGGCTTTTGACTCAAACATATATATATGTTCCTGGCTTCGCCCATTTTTACCCTAATAAAATTTTCCTAACGAACATTTGTTGAAACGATTCTAGAAAACATCCAATCCACTTATATATAGATTTATAAACATATAAAATGTTGGTATATGCGTTCAAATACATTTTTGAAAACATTTATTAAATTTTAAATAAGATATATTTATATATATATTAATATTGAAATGCGAAGTTTTTTACAACGTCATTGGAATATTATATTACTAAATCCTCCAATTAAATATTGAATTTATTATACGTGGAACACATTTTAGAATTTTTACAATTTATAAATTTAATTTCACCAGAAAAAAAAAGCCGCGAGAGGCAGTGCTTGCGAGTGAAAGTAGAAAATTTGCAAATAAAATTGCAAAGAATATTTATTTCAGATCAAATTCAAACCAGAAACCTTCCCAGTAGTATAGTAAATAACTTCCTAAAGTTTCACATGCAAATTATTAACCAATCAAATTCATTTATTGTCGCGACTAGTGCTGCGTCCAAGCGGTGAAAGGGTGGAACTAACGCTTTTTGGTTTTATACTTTAAAAAAGCATATCAACCATTTCAGTTTTTTGAATAGCCTATATGTTTAACAATATCTTTAGCTACCTACATGCGAAATTTCATAACGATTGATTCTGTAGATTTTGCGCAACGCGATAACAAAAATCGATTTTGGATTTCATTTTTAGAGTATAAGGATAGAAATTATTTGTAAACATCTTCAAAAGAAAATTTATTTATAATTTCAAATTATATGTTGTAAATTACACAAAAAAAATTTTTGAAATTTAATACAATTTTAGAGTGAATTATATTAGATATATCTCATATATATATATACTAGACGAATGGCCCGGGCAACGCCCAGGTTTTACCAGAGTGCGTATATATTTTTAAAATGATTTAATTAAAATACTATTCGTTACAATTATAAATTTGCGCCGTGGATGTCTCTCTTGTGAAACGTCCCGCCCCAAACTGTGTGTGTCTTGAAAATATAAAAATAAAAATGTGAACGGAAAAATATGTCCAGGGTAGCCTAGTGGTCATGGCATCTGCCCGGTAAGCGGAAGGTCGTGGGTTCGATTCCCATCCCTTGACACTTTTTTTATTTTATCCATTCTGACCAAAATCTATCCGTGAACTTAACACAGAGAGAATAAGGCAATTATATAAGTAGATAATCCAAATTGTGCCTTATCACACACTATTTTTTATTTGGCCTTATTACCTTGTCTTTATAATCTATGACGTAATGCCGGCGGCGCGCGCCCGTTGGCTGCCGGCGAGCACGTGACTTCCCTGTGCGCGCGCATCCGTGACAGAACCGGCCCATGACGGTCGTGACTATATATATGGATAATAATAATAATATAATAATAATTATTATTATTATTATTATTATTATTATCATTAGATAATGATAATGATCATAATGATGATGCGCGCGCATCCGTGACAGAACCGGCCGGCCCATGACGGTCGTGACTATATATGTTGATGATGGATAATAATAATAATTATTATTATTATTATTATTATCATTAGATAATGATCATAATGATGATGCGCGCGCATCCGTGACAGAACCGGCCGGCCGGCACATGACGGTCGTGACTATATATGTTGATATATATTTTAAAGAAGTTGTTATTATAATATTTATTATTTTTCTATCCTCGCTATAACACAGTATTTTATTTTTTAATTTGCCTCATTTATAATCTTAAAATGTGTATCATTGTGTCTTCTATAGATTATCAATTCTGATATACAAACATCTTTGAATACATTAACCAATATTGCATCACCCTCAGTATTTCACAGATTCCAACCCAATCTTGATCGCAAAGTACCAATCTGAGTTCTGATAAATGGTAAACAAAATGTTTGAATACTCCAAACATGTATAGCTGCATTGAACTTGAAAAAAAAAAGAATCGAAAATAATTGCTTACGATTTTTTTCATACCTTATTAATTATGCAGTTGTGAGTTGATTATCTACATTATATGATATTATTTACTAATTGTGAATTGTTTTTCATACAGATCTCTGTGGAATTGAGATATATAAGGACTTCTGTCGAAAGAAAAATGCCAAATGTTCCCTAAATCCCGAAAGACTTGCGGGATACGAATGTCTTTGTCATGATGGAACTGTTTTAAGGAAAGAAAAATGCTATGGTAAGTATTCATATTTTATATAAGATAATCCTACATACTCTTCTAATTTTATAGAGGTTAAAAATTATTATTTATTAAATTTAGTATTGTTATTAGCGAATAAATATCTATTCAAAATTTTAAGTATCGTTGAAATTTATTTTCTGAAATATATTGAGATAGCTTTCTCAGTTTACTATTTTTCTCATAATTAAAAGATGTCGTTGACATCATGTTATTATCTTTTAAGATCATTTCTTATCTCCTATAGATATTGTTGGCGCGCTGCTGGGCCCTTTAATTTACATGTTCCATTTTAACTTACTTGTTTTGTTTATATATTTTCTAATGGACTCAATTGTAACTTTTAACATCTTATTTATTTTTTATAACTTTCATAATTTTACTTTTACATAATTTTGTTTTATATTATTACTAGCGGATGTGCCCGGTTTCGCCCGGGTTTTACCCGAGTGAATGTTTGTCTAACGAACATTTGTTAAAACAATTCTCTATAAACTTATAAAACGTACTCGGCTTCGCCCGGGGTTTTACCCGAGTAAAGGTTTGTCTAGCGAACATTTGTTAAAACAATTCTCTAAAAACTAATTTTAAAAAATATATATATATTTTGATAATTTGAAACTCGTAAATTTGAATCTCTCGATAAAGTGAACATTTTTTCCCGGTCCCTGTGTGCCGTGTCATCCTGAATTTTGTCTTTCCTAATTTTCTACATTAGAAAATCATAGTTTTATCTAGTGAACATTTTTTCCCGTGTCACATTGCCGTGTCACATTGCCTTTATTCTTCATTGTTGGCTTTTTATATTATATTTACTCTTCATTGTTGGCTTTTTATCTTAAATTTATTCTTCATTGTTGGCTTTTTATATTACATTTACTCTTTATTGTTGGCTTTTTATCTTACATTTATTCTTCATTGTTGGCTTTTTATATCATATTTACTCTTCATTGTTGGCTTTTTATATTATATTCTGATCAAAATCTATCTGTGAACTTCACACAGTGAACTTCACACAGACAGAATAAGGCAATTATATAAGTAGATTTACTCTTCTTTGTTGGCTTTTTATCTTACATTCATTCTTCATTGTTGGCTTTTTATATTACATTTACTATTCATTGTTGGCTTTTTATCTTACATTCACTTTTCATTGTTGGCTTTTTATCTTACATTCATTCTTCATTGTTGGCTTTTTATATTACATTCACTCTTCATTGTTGGCTTTTTATCTTATATTCATTCTTCATTGTTGGCTTTTTATATTACATTTACTCTTCATTGTTGGCTTTTTATCTTACATTCACTCTTCATTGTTGGCTTTTTATATTATATTTTTAGATTGAGATTATTAGCTAGTATGTAAAAATATTAACTCTGTTGAAATTTAATTTTGTATTTATATATAAATAAAATTAACTCTGTTGATTTTTTGTATTTAATCGATAACAGCGAAGTTACGCATGTTAATGTTAGGGAAAAATATTTTGACGTTAAGCAAAACCTGCTCCATCTCGTTTTACATAAATGTTGAAAATTTGGTCGAAATTGATGCATTGTAACGAAAGTTTTTAGTGATGTCCTCTTATGAAATTTGCATTTTATTAATATAGATTTTACATACTTTATATCGTCAAATTTGCATACTTTTGGTTTTAGATTATTTAAGACAATAATCTTTAGTTAGAAAGTGCTTTGCCTCCAAACTTTTAGTTTGTGAATAAATGTTAAAAAGACTCCTCGAATGTTTCTTCCCAGTACATCAGGTCACCAGCGCAACAATATTTCAAGTTTTAATGATAGGTGGAGTAGATAGGAATTGGGTTATACTTTATAATAAATATAAGAATATATGTTTGTGAAAGACAGGCAATATTTTATATATAAGTAGTTCAGAAATTCTGATGTCAGTTGATGAATCAAATGCTACAATTATATGTTAGATAGAGGCTAGGATGGCCTTCTAAAATAAATCTTAGAGGGACCAAAAAAGAGTAATATTTATTTTTAAAATCTGTTCACAAATTAGAAATATTTCAAATCTATATATATATATAAAAATGAATGTCTGTGTGTGTGTGTGTGACAATTGACAATTAAAAATTATTTATTTTCATCTTAGACAATGTTACATCTCACATGAGAGAGAGAGGAAGAAAAGAAATATATACATAGAAAATTAAATATATACATAAATGAAACAAATTTACAAGAGGGACAAAGGTAGGAGACCTCGGCGCTGGAGGGTCCTGGACCAGGCGATGAGCGGGTCCTCCACCGCTGCTCCGAGCCCAACCTGGACAAAGTAGCGATAAATTCGCAACTTTGCCGACGCCAGGATGGAAAGGGCGTCGTCCTCAAGGCCGGACCCACCGAAGATCCAAGCCTGCAGGTCAGGGGGCCGCCCTATGATGTTGAAAGCCTCTCTGATGAGAGGCCTGATGGAACGGCAGCACCAGTAACGGTGGCCGAGGAAGCGGTCGATAGACCTGCAGGCAGGACAGGAGGGGCCGACCGAGGCAGGATGGGCCGGATGGGGCAGGGCGTGGAGGGCCAACTTGAGGGCCGCGTCAGCCTCGTGGCCCGAGTAGGCGCAACGCCGCAGTGAGGCCCAGTCGATCCTGGATGGTGGATTGATGGTGGGCGTCCATCTCGCCAGGAATCTGGAGATGGGCGTGGCGGCGAGGCGCGGGCGATCCAGGGGCCGTCGGGCTGAGCGGGTCGTGAGGCCGTTGAGGAACGGCGTAGCCGTCCCCCGCAGCACCACGGCCGCAGCTAAGGAGCTAGATGAGGGCGTAGACTCCGCCCCGAAGCCCACGGCGTTCTCGGAGGTCAGCCTCCGGCAGAAGGCGCCCAGGGTCAGGGCGTCAGCCAGGGCCGAGCGCGTAGGGCGGGCGATGAGGTGTTCCTCCTCGATGAGGTCCCGGACTCGGGCTCCGCTCCAGCGGGCGGGGGCCAGGAGGTCGGGAGGGCGGAGGAACCGGCAGCCGCCGATGATGGGGAGGTCCAGCAGCTGAGCCGTGGGGACCGCCCGGTGGTTGAGGCCCAGGATGTTGGAGGCTTCCTCCCATAGCTTCAGCAACCGGAGACGGCGGGGCTGGAGACGGGTGCCGTCCGGAGGAGGGTGGATCCAGGCTTCCCCGCTGTTGCCGCCGACTAGCCAGCTGAAGGCATTTCTGCCCCCGCGGAGCGCGACCTGCACCCCCTTGAGGCAGGCGAGCTGGAGCTGGGTCGCGAGGTCGAGGAGGCCGAGGCCTCCGATGGCAACTGGCCTCGCCATGACATCGGCGGGAAGCCACGCCGTGTGGTCCTGTCCCCAGACGAATCTCGCCAGTCGGGCCTGCAGCTTGGCGATGGTCGGGGGTGATGGTAGGTAGCCATGCAGGTGGTGCTGGATGACAGAGCCCACCAGCGTGTTCGCCGCTCTTGCTCGCCCGACGAGGGAGAGGCCGCGGGTGAAGGTCGTCCATTTGCGGCATGAAGTCTCCAGGAGGGCCAGGAGATGCTGCTCCCGGTGGGCGACGGTGCTCCTGGGGGCGATGTCGAGCCCGAGGACCCTGATGGAGGTGGTCGACCAGGAGGCGCCGAGAGGGGAGTCGCCGCGGTTGCGCCAGGCGCCGCACCAGAGGCCAGCGCTCTTCCGGAGGTTCACGCCAACTCCGGAGGCCTGCTTATAGTCTTCGAAAACGCTCGCCACCCACTCGAAGTCCTCGTCGCGATGTAAAAGGAGGACGATGTCGTCGGCGTAGGCGAGGACATTGCCCACGCCGAGGGTCAACTCCAGGCGACGTAGCAGCGGCCCCGTGGCGATGCTGAAGAGTGCGGCGCTTACGGCGCAACCCTGCCTGAGGCCGTTGAGAAGGGGGAAGGCTGTTGTATGAAAGCCTCCGGCCCGGATGGTGGCGTCCGCCCCGGCGTAGAGGATGTTGATCCAGGCCCTGAAGGCTGGCGGGAGGCGGAGGGACGTTAGCAGGGACTCCAAGAAGCCGCGGTCTAGTGAGTCAAAGGCGGACTCCAGGTCTACGCCCATGACGGCCAGCGGCGAGCCCAGGGCGGTGGCCTCCTCGACGGCGTCCGTCACCATGGCGATGTTCCATGACGGGGACCTCCCGGGGACGGCGTAGGTCTGGCATTCCGGCACAAGGGTCCGCAGGTGGGGCTTGAGGCGCCGGTGAAGGATGGCGACCAGGACCCTGTAGTCGGCCGAGGGCAGCGCGACAGGCCTGTAGCCATCAAGGCCGCGACCTCCGCGGGCCTTGGGCACGAGGCAGATGGAGCTGCGCCGCGTCGACGGAGGTAGGGCACCGCGGAGCCGTGAAGCCGCGAACACCCGGGCCAGAGCTTCCGCGAAGAAGTCCTCGTTGAAGGCGACGAGGAGCTCGCACGGCAAGCCGTTCCAGCCGGGGGCCTTTCCGCTAGGGAGGGGCTCGATGGCGTTGGCGATCTCGCTGGGGCTGATGTCCGGCCGGTGGAGCGGGTCCTCCTCACTCAGCTCGCGGGTGGTGGTGGGCGCGCTGCTGGCGATGAAGGCAGCTCCCGCAGCTGGATCGCTGGTGGGACGGGCGAAGCGGGGCTGGAAGGTCGCGAACGCCCTCCGCCGAAGCTCGGGGCCCTCGATGATGTTATCCTGCTCGTCCCTGATGACGCTGACCGGGCGTCGGAGGCGGATGGCGCGTGCTAGGTCCGGCAGCGATGGGTAGTCGGCCTGGATGGAGGAGGCCTCGAGCTGCGCCGCGATATAGCGCCTTGCCCTGTAGATGTAGCTGTCGCTGGCAGCGTGGCGCGGATCGTGCAGGGATCTGGCCTCCGCCAGCAGTCCCGCCTTGAAGGTGGTCCACCTGTCCCATAGGATCCCGTCGTCGTCATCGTGCGCCGTGTCTTCCTCGAGCTCCCGGATGTAACCAGCCAGATGTTCGAGAACGAGGCCCGAGCGGAGCACCGCGGCCAAGCGAGGCTGGGTGGGGGAGGAGACGGCGGTGGTGGGCGGGCCCACCTGGAGCAGCACGAGGCGGTGGTCCGAGAGGTGGTAGTGGCTGGTCGCGTAGATGGACACGCGATCCAGGACTCCAGCAGGGACGAGGATCCGGTCCAGGCGGTTGGATTCGACTTGGTCGCCGTGCATGGCGACTCTGGTGGGCAGGTGGGCGGCGTCGAACTGGGTGGCCACGTCGACCAGCGCGGCAAGGTCCAGAAGAGCGGCGAGGCCATCCGACGATGACGATGATGAGGGGCCCCGATCCCTGATATTAAAATCGCCGATGATCCAGCAGGCCCCCTCCTCCTCCTCCTGTGCCGCTGTCGCCGCCAGGAACTCCAGTTGCCGGTTTCTCTCCCGGGGTTCATGCGCCAGATGAACGGCGATGGCCGTCATCTCCTCGCCGCGGACATCTATGGTTGCCAAGGCGATGTGGCCCGGCCACAGGATGCGTTGTTGTAGCACGGCTACGCCCGGTCCGAAGACGCAGGCGAGTCCGGATCCCGAGATGGCTACGGGATGGGCCAATGCAACAGCACTGTAGCCGAGGCAGAGGTCTTGGCCGCTGCCCAGATGAAATGCGTTTGTCTCCTGGACAAACGCGATGTCAACGTGATGTTGCCTGAGGAGATGACAAAGGGCAAGGCTCCTCCCCCGAGTGGCGAGCCCTCGCGCGTTGATGCTGGCGATGCGGAAGCTCATTGTTGCCCTCCTGTAGGCATCTTCCCCAAGGTCTTCCGGGGGGTCTTGAGGATGGTGTGGTTGGAGTCTGGAACCGAGGCTATGATGGTGTTGGCCAGCTCTTTGAGGGCGGCGACCTGTGCCACTGTCAGCAAGTGCGCTCGGTTCTTCATTGTGGTCTCAGAGGTGAGGAGCTTCTGAGCCTCCTCGCATTTAAGGTCGGGCAGCCCGTTCCAGTCGATGGAGAGGCTGGGGGACTTGCTGAGGTGCTCCAGCAGCTGTTCGAGTGCGGCCTTTCCCCGGGCAGGCGTGGCGAGAGGTGAGGACAGCTTCTCCTCCGACATCACGTGGGCGAGCGGAGGGATGCGAGGCTAGGGGGGCCGCGGGGAAGCCAGGGAAGCAGGGTGGGCAGCAGGGGCGGAGTGGGTGAGATCCATCTGTTCGGCAGGCTGGTGTGCCGAGGGGGTCACTGGAGCCTCAGTTGAAGACTTCGCCGGTTGGACAGGGGACGCCGATGTTGCGGGCGCAGGTGTCGGCCTCCTTGGCTGCTGAGGAGGAGGAGATGGGGGGGGAGGCTTTGCGTCGGTGGGAGACGCTGCTTGCCTGGGGCTGCTGTTCTGCCTGGTGAGCGATGGGCAGTTTGCTCTGCGGTGGCCCTGCCTTCCGCATTTGGAACACTTGATTCCAAAGGAGAGGAAGGCCGACAGGGTGTCTCCCTTGGAGTGGATGGTCAGTCGGGTGGGCAGCGACTCCAGCCTTACGCCCTCGCGGAGCAGGATGAACGCCTCCCGGCGGCCGTCGGTGAAGGTGAACTCCCCCATTTTGACCAGGATGGGGGCGATGGAGGTGACCCTCCCAAATTGGCCCAGGGCGGTCAAGATGGTGCTGTCCTCCACAAAGCCGTGCAGGTTGGCCACGACTATGCGCTCCGCCCTCTTGCGGAAGGGGAAGACCTTGAGGGTCGTTCCCTCGATTTCTAGGCCGTCCGCGACCAGACGGTTCGCATGTTTCTTGTCCGCAAGACCCACGATGAAGTGGCCGTTCATTCGATGGAATTGCGTGATGCTCCTTGGCCCCCCGAGTAGCGTGCTCATGGCCTTGAGGTAGGAGTAGTCCGGGATGTCTAGGCACAGCTCCACGAAGACGTAGTTCTCGTGGTTGGTAGTGGCCTGCCTCACCCTGGCGTCGGCGATGTTGGCGCGCGTCGCCTTGATTTCCTGGGGCGGCACTGCTCTCGGCCCTGTTGGCCGCTTCTGCTGCTGGGAGCTGCGCTGGTTTCCAGGCTTGTTGGGCTGCCTTGCAGCGTGCTCAGGTGAAGTTGAGCCGAGGCGCCTCTTCTTGCCCTTCACGACGATGAAGCCCTCGTTGTCATCCACCTCCGCCATCTCGCTGTCGGCCCAGATGAGCGAGGCCGGGCTAGCTGGAGTTGCGCTGGTCGTAGCAGCAGTCTTCGGCGCCGTGACGTCACCACGCGCGGCGGCCGGATTTACATGCTTAACGCCTACCGGCGAATTTGCATGTCCTTGATTTTCAATTGTAGAATTTTCTAAAGATGAATTCTCTACAATTCTGTTTTTCGGCGATATCTCCTCGCCCGCTTGAGTTAGGATGCTGGGCCTTTCAGGCACATGTTCAGCAGAGCCTTGGCTACCTTTCGGTACCGAATTCGGCATGTTGACCGACATCTACACGCACGCCAGAGGCGAAAACGGCGGAGCTCGCGAAAGCGTGGCCGCTCGCTCGAGTGTGTGTGTGTGTGACAATTGAAAATTAAAAATTATTTATTGTCTTCTAGACAATTTTACATCATTTTAGCAACGAGAGAGAGAAAGAGAAGAAAAAGAAATATATTACATAAAGAATGAATGAAATATTTAAATATATATTACATATATTTTACAAGGGGGATGAAGGAAGGAGACCTCGTCGTTGGAGGGTCCTGGACCAGGCGATGAGCGGGTCCTCCACCGCTTCTCCGAACCCAACCTGGACAAAGTAGCGATAAATTCGCAACTTTGCCGACGCCGGGATTGAAATGGCGTCGTCCTCAAGGCCGGACCCGCCGAAGATCCAAGCCTGCAGGTCATGGGGCCGCCCTATGATGTTGAAGGCCTCTCTAATGAGAGGCCTGATGGAGGGACAGCACCAGTAACGGTGGCTGAGGGAGCGGTCGATGGACCCGCAGGCAGGACAGGAGGGGCCGACCGAGGCAGGATGGGCCGGATGAGGCAGGGCGTGGAGGGCCAACTTGAGGGCCGCGTCGGCCTCGTGGCCCTAGAAGGCGCAGCGCCGCAGCGAGGCCCAGTCGATCCTAGATGGTGGTGGACCGATGGTGGGCGACCATCTCGAGGTGAACCTTGAGATGGGCGTGGCGGCGACGCGCGGGCGATCCAGGGCCCGTCGGGCCGAGCGGGTCGTGAGGCCGTTGAGGAACGGCGTAGCTGTCCCCCGCAGAACCACGGCCGCAGCCAGGGAGCTAGATGAAGGCGTGGACTCCGCCCCGAAGCCCACGGCGTTCTCGGAGGTCAGCCTCCAACAGAAGGCGCCCAGGGCCGCGGCATCAGCCAGGGCCGAGCGCGTAGGTCGGGCGGTGAGGTGGCCCTCCGCAAGAAGGTCCCGGACTCGGGCTCCGCGCCAGCGGGCAGGGGCCAGGAGGTCGGGAGGGCGAAGGAACCGGCAGCCACCGATGATTGGGATGTCCAGCAGCAGAGATGCGAGGACCGCCCGGTGATTGAGGCTCAGGATCTTGGAGGTCTCCTCCCACAGCTTCAGCAACCTGAGACGGCGGGGCTGGAGACGCGTGCCGTCTGGTGGAGGGCGGATCCAGGCCTCGCTGCCGCTGGCGACCAGCCAGTCGAAGCCGTTCCTGCCTCCGCGGAGCGCGACCTGCACACCCTTGAGGCAGGCGGTGGGTTGCCAGGTCGAGGAGGCCGAGGCCTCCGATGGCTACGGGCCTCGCCATGACGGCGGCAGGAAGCCACGCCGTATGCTCGGGCCGCCAGACGAACCTCGCTAGTCTGGCCTGCAGTTTGGCGATGGTCGGGGGTGATGGCAGGTACCCGTGCAGGTGATGCTGGATGGTGGAGCCCACCAGCGAGTTCGCCGCTCTAGCTCGTCCGACGAGGGATAGGCCGCGTGTGAAGGGCGTCCATCTGCGGCAGGCGGACTCCAGGAGGGCGAGAAGATGCTGCTCCTGATGGGCTACGGAGCTTCTGGGGGCGATGTCGAGCCCGAGGACCCTGATGGAGGTGGTCGACCAGGAGGCGCCGAGAGGGGAGTCGCCGCGGTTGCGCCAGGCTCCGCACCAAAGGCCCGCGCTCTTCCCGAGATTGACGGCGATACCGGAGGCCCGCTTGAAGTCTTCGAGGACGGTCGCCACCCGCTCGAATTCTTCGTCGCGATGGAAAAGGAGGACGATGTCGTCGGCGTAGGCGATGACGTTGCCCACGCCGAGAGTCAACTCCAGGCGACGTAGCAGCGGCCCCGTAGCGATGCTAAAGAGGGCGGCATTAACGGTGCAGCCCTTCCTTAGGCCGTTGAGGAGGGGGAAGGCGGTGGTGTGAAAGCCTCCAGCCCGGATCGTTGCGTCCGCCCCGGCGTACAAGATGTTAATCCAGCCCATGAAGGCCGGCGGGAGGCGGAGGGACGTCATCAGGGACTCCAGGAAGCCGCTGTCTAGTGAGTCAAAGTCGGACTCCAGGTCTACGCCCATGACGGCCAGCGGCGAGCCCAGGGCGGTGGCCTCCTCGACGGCGTCCGTCACCATGGCGATGTTCCATGACGGGGACGTCCCAGGGACGGCGTAAGTCTGGCATTCCGGCACAAGGGTCCGCAGGTGGGCTTGAGGCGCCGGTGAAGGATGGCGGCCAGGACCCTGTAGTCGGCCGAGGGCAGCGCGACGGGCCTGTAGCCGTCAAGGCCGCGACCTCCGCGGGCCTTGGGCACGAGGCAGATGGAGCTGCGCCGCGTCGACGGAGGCAGGGCACCGCGGAGCCGTGATGCCGCGAACACCCAGGCCAGAGCTTCCGCGAAGAAGTCCTCGCTGAAGGCGACGAGGAGCTCGAAAGGCAAGCCCACCGGGGGCCTTTCCGCGAGGGAGGTGCTCGATGGCGTTGGCGATCTCGCTGGGGCTGATGTCCGGCCGGTGGAGCGGGTCCTCCTCACTCAGCTCGCGGGTGTTGGTGGGCGCGCTGCTGGCGATGAAGGCAGCTCCTGCAGCTGGATCGCTGGTGGGACGGGCGAAGCGGGGCTGGAAGGTCGCGTACGCCCTCCGCCGAAGCTCGGGGCCCTCGATGATGTTATCCTGCTCGTCCCTGATGACGCTGACCGGGCGGCGGAGGCGGATGGCGCGCGCCAGGTCCGGCAGCGACGGGTAGTCGGCCCGGATGGAGGAGGCCTCGAGCTGCGCCGCGATATAGCGCCTTGCCCTGTAGATGTAGCTGTCGCTGGCAGCGTGGCGCGGATCGTGCAGGGATCTGGCCTCCGCCAACAGTCCCGCCTTGATGGTGGTCCACCTGTCCCATAGGATCCCGTCGTCGTCATCGTGCGTCATTTCTTCCTCGAGCTCCCGGATGTAGCCAGCCAGATGATCGAGAACGAGGCCCGAGCGGAGCATCGCGGCCAAGTGAGGCTGGGTGGGGGAGGAGACGGCGGTGGTGGGCGGGCCCACCTGGAACAGCACTAGGCGGTGGTCCGAGAGGTGGTAGTGGCTGGTCGCGTAGATGGACACGCGATCCAGGACTCCAGCAGGGACAAGGATCCGGTCCAGGCGGTTGGATTCGACTTGGTCGCCGTGCATGGCGACTCTGGTGGGCAGGTGGGCGGCGTCGAACTGGGTGGCCACGTCGACCAGCGCGGCAAGGTCCAGAAGAGCGGCGAGGCCATCCGACGATGACGATGATGAGGGGCCCCGATCCCTGTTATTAAAATCGCCGATGATCCAGCAGGCCTCCTCCTGTTCCGCTGTCACCGCCAGGAGCTCCAGTTGCCGGTTTCTCTCCCGGGGTTCATGCGCCAGATGAACGGCGATGGCCGTCATCTCCTCGCCGTGGACATCTATGGTTGCCAAGGCGATGTGGCCCGGCCACAGGATGCGCTGTTGTAGCACGGCTACGCCTGGTCCGAAGACGCAGGCGAGTCCAGATCCCGAGATGGCTACGGGATGGGCCAATACAACAGCGCTGTAGCCGAGGCAGAGGTCTTGTCCGCTGCCCAGATGAAATGCGTTTGTCTCCTGGACAAACGCGATGTCCACGTGATGTTGCCTGAGGAGATGACAAAGGGCAAGGCTCCTCCCCCGAGTGGCGAGCCCTTGCGCGTTGATGGTGGCGACGCGGTGGTTCATTGGCGCTGTAGGCCACGCAGGACCTTCCTGGTCTTCTGGAGGGTCTTGCGGATGGTGGAGTTGGAGTCTGGGCACGAGGCCTTGAAGGTTTCGTGCAACTCGTCGAGGGTGGCGACCTGTGCCTCTGTCAGCGTGGGCGCTAGCCTCTTCATGGTGGTTTCAGAGGTGAGGAGCTGCTGTGCGTCCTTGCAGTTAAGGCCGGGCAGCTTGTCCCAGTCGATGGAAAGGGTGGGGGTCTCCTCGATGTGCTTCAGCAGCTGTTTGAGTGCGGATTCTCCCCGGGCAGGCGTGGAGGGAGGTGAGGTCATCTTCTCCACCGCCATCTTGTGGTCGAGCGAAGGGATTCCAGGCTCGAGGGGCCGCGGGGCAGCCAGGGGAGCAGGGAGGGCGGCAGGGGCGGGCTGGGCGAGATCCATCGGTTCGGCAGGATGGGGCGCCGAGGGAATCGCCGGAGCCTCGGTTGTTGTCTTCGCCGGTTGGACAGGGGACGCCGGTGTTGCGGGCACAGGTGCCGGCTTCCTTGGCTGCTGAGGAGGAAGAGGAGGAGGGGGGGGAGGCCTTGCGTCGGTGGGAGACGCTGCTTGCCTGGGGCTGCCGTTCCCTTGCCTGGCGAGCGCTGGGCAGTTGGCTCTGCGGTGGCCCTGTTTCCCGCATTTCGAGCACTTGATGCCAAAGGAGAGGGATGATGGGGGCGATGGAGGTCACGGTGCCGAAGTTGCGCAGGGCCTCCACGATGGCGCTGTCCTCGACGAAGCCGGGCAGATTTGCGATGACGATGCGCTCTGCCCTTTTTCGGAAGGGGAAGATCTTCAGGTGAGTTCCCCCGATGTCAAGGCCCACCTCCACCAGACGGCTCGCATGGTCCTTGGTCGCGATGCCCACGACGTAGTGGCCGTTATCCTGTTGAATTGGCATATTCTCTCTGGCCCTCCGACCAGCATGCCAATTGCCTTGAGGTAGGAGTAGTCCGGGATGTCAGGGCACAGCTCCACGAAGATGTAGTTCTCGTGGTTGGTGGTGGCCTGCCTCGCCCTGGCTGCGGCGATGTTGGCGCGCATCGCCTTGATTTCCTGGGGCGGCATTGACCTCTGCCCAGTTGGCCGCTTCTGCTGCTGGAAGCTGGGCTTCTCAGCAGGCCTGCCAGGCTGCTTTGCGGCCCTCTCAGGCGATGAAGTGCGGCGCCTTTTCTTGCTCTTGACAACGGTGTAGCCGTCGATGGCGTCGACCTCCGCCATCTCGCTGTCGGCCCAGTTGAGCGAGGTCGGGTTGGGTGATGTGTCGCTGGTCGAGGCAGCAGTCGGCGGCGCCGTGACGTCACCACGCGCGGCGGCCAGATTTGCATGCATGTCGCCTGCTGGCAAATTTGCATATTTTTGAATTTCAAAAGAAATTTCATTAGTTTTCTTCATTTTAATTTCTTTTGGCGATAATTCCTCGCCTGTTGGTAGCAGGATGCTGGGCCTTTCAGGCCCTTCTTCAGCACATCCTGGGCTTTCCGCCAATACCACACTTGCCAGACTAAGCGCCTTTTACACGCACTCAAAAGGCGAAAACGGCGGAGCTCGCGAAAGCGTGGCCGCACGCTCGAGTGTGTGTGTGTGTGTACTCTATAGATTCAAAACCGTACATAGGCTATTTGAAAAACTAAAAAAGTTAATGTGCTTTTTTTTAATGAAAAACCAAAAAGCGTTAGTTCCAGCCTTTTACCGCTTAGGCGCAGCACTGGTCGCGACGATAAATGAATTTGATTGGTTAATAATTAACACGTGGTTTGTTTACACGATGAATGTTAGTTTGTTCACACGATGAATGTTTTTAAAAGATAAGATTATCCAATCGCCGTGAAACTTTAGGAAGTTATTTACTATACTACTGGGAAGATTTCTGGTTTGAATTTGATTTGAAATAAATATTCTCTTTGCAATTTTATTTGCAAAATTTCTACTTTCACTCGCAAGCAGCGCCTCTAGCGGCGTCTGGTGAAATTATATTTATAAATTGTAACAATGCTTAAAATGTTTTCCAAGTATAATAACTTTAATTGAGAATTTAATAATATAATATTACAATGATGTAAAAAATACTTGGCATTTCAATATTAATATATATTTTTTAAAAAATTGTAACGTTTTTGTGTTAAATGTTAAAATGTAATGTTAAAATATATTTTTACATTGTTAATTTAATTTGCTGTTGTTTTATAAAAATGATGATGCAACTTTAATTGTTGTTGTGAAAATATCTTTATTTACGGAGCTGCTAACCATAATAAATGATTTTTGAGCCCCTAATTGTTGTTGTTTATTATCGTTTGTTTATATAAAAAAATTACATTGTATGTGATGATGATAAAAAAAAAGAAATTTTAAATTAATATATGTCATAATTTGTACATAGATAGATGCCAACCCAATCCAATATATATGAAAATGTATGATTTGAGTTTCAATAAAAACGAGGTTTAACAAATCTGTGGAGAGAAAAGAAGGCCTAGGAAAGGAGAATCGTTAATAGGGTTTTATTATCCCGGAACTCGTAAAGTTCGGGTTTAACAAACTGTCATTTCCTGGACAGGTCAGAACACGTCCAAATACAAAGAGTTAAAACGAACCAATCCGAGAGCAGCATCTCTAGCTCCGAACCTATCGCCAACTTCCACGTCAAGCAGGTCAAACAATGAGAAGTAAGAAGAGTTTTCGTTTTAAATCGAGAACCTAGAATTGGAAGTAAGGAGCTCGATCCCACCGAGATAGCACCTACAGTGGTTAGCTCGCTCCCACCGAGTTCGCATCTACAGTAGTAAGCTCGATCCCACCGAGTTCGCACCTGGAGTTAGGAGCTCGCTCCCACCGAGTTCGCATCTACAGTTAGGAGCTCGATCCCACCGAGATAGCACCTATAGTAGTTAGCTCGATCCCACCGAGTTCGGACCTACAGTTAGCACCTGGACAGTACCTAGAATAGGATCTTGGAATCGTTCTCACCGCCTCAATCCAGCAGATAAGTTCAATCTTACCGCAATGTGAACCATAGCCAATAGCCAAACCGTTCCGCCTTTCTCAAGCCCTTCTCTCTCCTCCGATTAGTTGCCTTATTTCAACCCCCATCAAGTGTATCCTGGCTTATTTCCCCTGTTGTGTACACCTTAGCACTCAGCACCACGACTGCGCCACCACCTCAACAATTATCAATCACTTCAAAGAGTAATATTTACGGTATAATATCACAGTGAGTCGACAGGATTATGACGGAAAGACCAGAGCAAGCTGATGTATATAGTTGTTTATTTGTTTTAAATAAATATTAAATTGATGTATATAGTTATTCATTTGTTTTAAATAAATATCAAATTGATGTATATATTTGTTTAGTTATTTTGCATATTTTTCATCTGTGAATTAATCTTATAATTTGGTCTATGAAAATAAAAATATTGGACCAGTGACCAAAACAAACTGTAAATAGATCGCTTAATGTTATATAGTTAGTATATAAAATGGTTAGGCAGGATATATATTTAAATGTTATGCTTGTGTAATTTTAATCTTAATTGAATAAAATATTTAAATTATAAATGTGTTATAAATCTTAAATACCAAGCATTAAAACAACTCTTTTGTTTTAGAAATTAGCATGAATTGCTTCAAGCGATAAATATAATTCTCAACATTCTCTAGATTTTCGTCAAATCTTTCAAACATACTTGAAGACATTTTAAAAGTATAATTTCTTTTTTCTTTCTAAAATTCGCTTTTACTCGTCGCCAGTTGTTTTAATGCTTGGTATTTAAGATTTATAACACATTTATAATTTAAATATTTTATTCAATTAAGATTAAAATTACACAAGCATAACATTTAAATATATATCCTGCCTAACCATTTTATATACTAACTATATAACATTAAGCGATCTATTTACAGTTTGTTTTGGTCACTGGTCCAATATTTTTATTTTCATAGACCAAATTATAAGATTAATTCACAGATGAAAAATATGCAAAATAACTAAACAAATATATACATCAATTTGATATTTATTTAAAACAAATGAATAACTATATACATCAATTTAATATTTATTTAAAACAAATAAACAACTATATACATCAATTCCCCCTTCTTAGGCTTGGCCCCCCCCTTATTTATTTATTTACTCTCCATATCTCTGCGGACATCTGCGCTCCCTTTGAGGATACCTGGGGGTTGTGACACTTTTCTCCTCCGAGATTGGAGTTGGCACACGTTCAGCATCATTCATATTAGTGGGATGTGATTTACCAGGCAACATTTTTCTAATGTAGTTTTGATGAACCTTTTTTATACTGTCACCTTGTTTTATTAAATAAACATTCCTTCCTAGTATTTTAATTATCTTTCCTGTATACCAAGAGGGATGCCCATTAGTAATCCACCTAAACTTCACAGTCTCATCCACTTTAAATTTACTGTTAACATATTGACTATTGAATTTGGAGGCTTTTACTTCTTCTTTTGATAACACCGAAAGTCTTGATCTGATCTTTCTTCCAAGAAACAGTTCCGCAGGTGATGTCCCTTTCCTAATATTTACATCGGTCCTTATAAAGAACAAAGCCCTGGACAGAGCCAAATTTAGTTCCACCTGCTCATTTTCATATAATTGCTTTTTTAGCAATTTCTTTACCTCTCTTACAGAGACTTCTGCCTGTCCATTCGATTGTGGGTGATATGGGGGAGATGTCACATGGGATATGCCATTCTTAGACAAAAAATCACCAAAGTCACTACTAAAGAAAGGAGGACCATTATCAGAAACCACTACTTGTGGAAATCCGTAGCGAGCAATACAATTTCTCATAAAATTTATACAAAAATAGGCACTGGTAGATGGTACTTCAGAAACTTCAACCCATGAAGAAAATGAATCTACTGCTAGTAAAAACAGTTTGTTTTTGAAATTGAAATAGTCCATGTGAACCCTCCTCCATGGTCCTGCATATTTAGGCCAACTCTCAGTTCTTTGAGGAGGCAAACTTTCATTAGAAAGACAAGTCCTGCAATTTTTTGTAATTATTTCTATTGAAGAGTCCATGCCGGGCCACCAAATAGATGAACGTGCCATCATTTTCATTTTATTAGTTCCTGCATGGCTCTCATGTAAAATTTGAAGTACCCTTTCATGTAGACTTTTTGGGATAACCATCCTATTCTCCAGAAAAATACATTCTTGGAGAATGGTAAAGTCATCAATCCTTTTTAAATAAGGAATGAGATCATCATTGGGACTTGAGGGTAACTCCCCTGTCTCAATAATTTTATACAATTTGAATAAAGTCCTGTCTAATTGTATTTCATGAGCCACAAGAACATGATCAATGATGGAAGTATTTAAGAGTAAAATTTCACCACTCCCATCACTATATTCCAAATTATTCTCATGAAACTCTGGAAATCTAGAAAGGAAATCTGGAATAATATTATCCTTTCCTTTTTTATACTTAATCTCAAAACTATAATTTGAAAGAGTTAGAGCCCATCTATGAAGTCTATTTGCAATGAGTGGAGGTAAATTTGTTTTATCTCCAAAAATAGTTATTAAGGGCTTGTGATCCGTATAAATGGTAAATTTCCTACCAAAAAGGTAATTTTTTAATTTATTTACTGCAAAGACAATTGCAAGTCCTTCTCTTTCAACTTGAGAATATTTTCTTTCATGAACATTTAAAGTTCTGGAAATGAAACACACAGGCCTTTCCTCCCCAAACACTTTAAGACGCCATTTCTTATTTCAAGCATCGGCCCTAAATATTTCGGGATCTTGCGAAACTTAGTTTTTTCCGGAAGAAGTTGATAAAGTTCCCTTTGATAAATTGTGCAGGATCTTATTGAAACATTTCAATCCTAAGACCAATATAATATATGAAAGATTTGTATTCCAGAAAATGGATCAAAAATCAGGCGAGGCAATTTCGAAATATATAATACGCCTAAAAGAACAGGCTCAAAGGTGTAACTTTGGAGATTTTCTGCAGGAATCACTAAGAGACAGATTTGTGGGCGGGCATCTTTGATACACCAACCCAAAAGAAGGATTAACTTTTGAGGGAGCATTAGACATCGCTCTGTCTGCGGAGTCTGCAGATAATGACATACACAACCTCAAGAGATCCGAAGATGCCCATCGGTCCCCACAGCATCTTCATGCCATCAATAATCCCTGCAAACACTGTGGTAAGAACAACTATATACATCACAAGCGACGAACGGTAAGGGCAAAAAGCTGGCAGAGAGAGAAGCCACAAGACGCCATCTGGCGGCCTTAATCTGGCAGTTGACGGTTACCCTCCGACGAGTTGACACCACCCAACTAGAGACGGCGTACCGGAGCTCCACCCCCGAGAGAGACGCCGCCCACAACCCCCGCCGACCGACAGGCAAGATGGACGGGACAGCCGACGCCCGCGCCGCCGCCCCAGGCAAGATGGACGGGCTTACCGCCGGTACGTGTCCGAACAACCTGACGCCCACCGAGGAGTCATCCACCGCCATACCGTATCCATACAGTACCCGAAATCAACCCATTCGACCAAGGGTAGTGCAAATGACCCGAAAGCAATCCACGCGACCAAGGGCGGTGCAAACGGCCAGAATTCACCATCCGATTTCGCGGTGCAATCGGTCCCGATACAGCACCTCAGACGTCCCAAGCAGCCATCCCAAGCCAAAGACGCCCCAGGGCAGACTTTTCGAGACGGAGCCCAGAACTGAGGTAGGCTCTCCACCCTATGACGTCAAGAAATTGACTTTGGACTTGTTTCTAACCCTACCTACCCCCTTTAACCATGTATCCAACCATGTATCCAATGAATGCACGCACGGGCAACGCCAAAACATGTCCCAAGGGACTTGCACTACACCCAAATCTTTCACATATGGCAACCCTTGCATGCATTCATTGATCAAACCAAAATTATCTACATGCCACAATTTATCTAACCCCGCGCCACACAACTTCTTTCCTAAAACCAATTGCCAGTACTACATGCCCACAAATAACAAAGCCACAACGGCTTCAACTTACAAATACAATGCCCAAAACATGTCCACACAGCAGGACAGCTCGCACAATTACCACACAAAACACACGAGTGACCACCCAGCGTCACGCAACAATCACACAAGTGTACCCAGCAACAGCCATGACACTAACAACAATACACAGCCAATATACCTCCAACAGGACGGTTCTCACGCTAACAACACACGCGTCCATACGTCATCACACGACGGTACCACACACAACCAGCGCAACAAACACGACACTCACAACAACAATATACAGACAATGTCCACCCAACAGGACGACTTTCACGCTAAACACACACACGCCCCTACATCGTCACACAACGGTAACACGCATAACCAGCCCCACAAGCGCAACAAGCACGACACTCGCGCCAAAAGGCGACAATACCCCGCAAACCTGTACACAACAACTACCGAGACAACCACCCCGTCTACAGAAAACATAGAAAAAATTCACGTCACCAAACAACCACACAGTCGAAAAACATTGCGATCTTTCCTAAACGCTGTGAACGCTTATAAAAAGTTCATTCCTGACCACGCCCTCCTGAGGACGCCACTTGTCAACCTTCTAAAAAGGATGTCATGTGGGTCTGGGATGACGAATGCCAGAAAGCGTTCACTAGCCTGAAAGAAAGCCTTACCACACACCCCACATTACACCTTTACCAGGAAGGTCTGCCATGCCAAGTGTACTGTAACACCTCAACACTCGGCATTGCAGGCGTTCTCAAACAGGTCTACCCTGATGGGAAGACATACACAGTCCAGCATTTCAAACCGCTCTCTGCGTGCTCATGAGCGAGGTTATTCAAACTCAGAACTACAATGCCTAGCTATTGTGGAAAGTTTGGATAGTTTCCGCAACTGTTTAATGGGCAGAAAGTTTACAATACTTTCTGACCATCCCGCATTGCAGTGGTTGAAAGGGATCAAAGCCCCGTCAGGCAGATTGTTTCGGTGGAGACTAAGACTGTCAAGATACGAATATGAGGTCCGTAGCATAAATGGAATACAACAATATGAAACGGGCGTTGTGACTCGTGTCCCATTTTGTGGCTTTTTAGATGCGTCACTCATAAAGAGCCATCAGTCTTCTCCATCGGGAAAATCTCGCGTGACTATGGATCACAATGGACTGCATACCGTCTCCCGTAAAGGCGTAACTAAAATTATAGTTCCAAACTCACTCACAGACAAACTACTTAAGTCCGTACACACCCGACACCACCATCCAAACATTTCAAAGATGACGAGACTCATCTCTTCACAATATTATTGGCAGAACATGACACAAGACATTGCAAAACAGGTAAAAACCTGTCCCACCTGCCGATTCGCTAGAAGTATCGATGAATCCAATCCACCTTTCCAAAAATACACCGACAACATCCACAAAACACGACAAAATTCGAACATAAAGCATAACACACACAATACAAACAATACCGAAATTACCTCACCTACGACAGAGAAATGATTACACAAATCAGCTTGACCCAACTACGACCGATACTGCTTTAATAGGACCACCGATCACCAAACAGGCGAACTGCAAACCTGACAATCATTTAAATCCTGCCATTTGTTTCAAAGAACGATCCACGCCACTCTCCAACGATAATAGGAGGTGCGATACAGAACGACCACAATTAAAAAATAAAAAAGTTCAAATGGATATTCCGGAGCCACGGTTCATAACATCAATAGGGAAGAACATGCATCGATACCCTATCTTTCATCTGATTTTCGTTATTTGCCTACTATCTCTACCTTATAGATTCGTCCCATTCTTATGCATTATTTACCTACTAATCTATACCCTACCTTCCCATAGAATTTTCGAGCTACAAGAGGCAGTTTTTCATATAGGACAAGCACTTATAAAACTCCTAATAATTTTAGGAAACATATTCGCAGAAATTCTAGACAAATTCCGAGGAGATAGAAGAAACTAAAAAAATTAACAAATCGATGCCGAAGGAAACAATTCCAACTCCAGTAAAATGTACAAAACCATTAGTTGAACAAAAACAATTAGCCCGGCAGGAAGTGAGGACCATTTGAGCTCCCGCGAGGCAATAAAAATATCGACCAGCAATCTCGTGCAAATAGAGAGGAAGTCTTGTTTGTTCCCCTGCGTCCCCCGCACACCCCCACTTCCTGGTTTCTAATTACCATCCCCCTCGACTAGCAGTTAAATTAAGGCCAGTGTTATCTCTAAGTGTCATCCCAGTTTGGGATCCCAGTTAAACCTGCATATCGACTTCTACAAAAATACAATTCAATTGCACTCTCACAAGAGTTAAGACGTTACCGACACTTCATAATGAATTCACATTCCTATTAATTCTTATTAAATTGTACAGACTTCCAACATTACATCACACTCCACCCCACCCCACACAGACACTAATTTTAAAAACACGTAGATCTCAAAGTCAATTACGAACAAAAACACGCACACTTACCACTTTAATTTGTTAGAAATTTAGCTTTTGAGCTTACGTTCTCCCAAAAGGATTAAACGACCTTTTAGAAAGATCGAGGATTCCCCTCGAATCCTGTATTCAAAGTTTTGATTTAGATACCGACACCCAATATAATAAAGTGGATATTGGGCGAGCGCATCTTAAGTGCCCTAGGGGATCGCATAAAAACCCCTAGAACGCATTAAGGCTCGAGACATATTAAAATACTACATTCGGCTTTTGAGATCTCAAAAATACACTAGGACATAAGACAAAGGCACACGAAAAAGGTTATTTAGATTTCCATGTCTCCTGTATACATAATATAAATTCGCACTTGGGTCAGATCACGATTCTACCAAGGTGTCGCAAACAGAAGAGACAAAAAAATTACAGGCCAAAACTAATCAATTGAGGAAAACTAGATGATGGCATGTAGATACAAAGCGGGTTCACGACCTCGCTATACATTATCTTTATTGTATATCAATCATTTACATTATTTTCTAAAATTAAAATCAAATTTTAACCAATTTATCAATTTTATTCAATTTCTTATCACTTATTTTAGCAATTATTTACCATTTTATTTACCACCTCTTTACTTTTGTCATATTACCATTTTTCAAACGAAAACTCATTGGTTTTCAATTAAATTTAGACGTTAGATTATCCTTTATTTTACAAAAATCTTTTTTTTTTATTATTTTTTTTTATGCAACCAAGCATTCAACTTTGATTTCATTCAACTATTTTTTTTTTAATCTTTTATTTTTATTTTTGATTTCAAAAGACCTCATGAAATTTCCTCGATTTCCTTCCCAAAATCGAGCAAAAAAATGTAATTAGGCAATTCTTTTCTTTTTTTTTTAATTCAACAAGCAATTTTTCTTTTTCTCACCACGCACCAAGGCATTTTTCTTTTTCAACCACGCCTTCACTTTGATTTCACTCAACCTTTCTTTTATTTTTATTTTTTGATTTCAAAAGACCTCATGAAATTTCCTCGATTTTCTTTCCCAATTTCGAGCAAATTAGTAATTAGGCAATTTTTCTTTTTTCACTATGTACCATGATACTCATTTTATGTTTTCACCATTACAATTTTGATTTCTAGTAATTATAAGCAAACTATATAACATTAATACCATCCTTTTTATCTCTTATATCCTTACCAATGCCTGTATATAATCTCTATATCCAATTAATTTTTACAAAAATTATTTTCTTTTCTTTTATAGAACTTACTCATGTAAAATTAAAAAAAACCTTCGTAAATTCTTCACATGTAGGGGGCGCATCTGTCATAATTTGTACATAGATAGATGCCAACCCAATCCAATATATATGAAAATGTATGATTTTAGTTCCAATAAAAACGAGGTTTAACAAATCTGTGGAGAGAAAAGAAGGCCTAGGAAAGGAGAATCGTTAATAGGGTTTTATTATCCCGGAACTCGTAAAGTTCGGGTTCAACAAACTGTCATTTCCTGGACAGGTCAGAACACGTCCAAATACAAAGAGTTAAAACGAACCAATCCGAGAGCAGCGTCTCTAGCTCCGAACCTATCGCCAACTTCCACGTCAAGCAGGTCAACCAATGAGAAGGAAGAAGAGTTTTCGTTTTAAATCGAGAACCTAGAATTGTCAATAAGGAGCTCGATCCCACCGAGATAGCACCTACAGTGGTTAGCTCGCCCCACCGAGTTCGCATCTACAGTAGTAAGCTCGATCCCACCGAGTTCGCACCTGGAGTTAGGAGCTCGCTCCCACCGAGTTCGCATCTACAGTTAGGAGCTCGATCCCACCGAGATAGCACCTATAGTAGTTAGCTCGATCCCACCGAGTTCGGACCTACAGTTAGCACCTGGACAGTACCTAGAATAGGATCTTGGAATCGTTCTCACCGCCTCAATCCAGCAGATAAGTTCAATCTTACCGCAATGTGAACCATAGCCAATAGCCAAACCGTTCCGCCTTTCTCAAGCCCTTCTCTCTCCTCCGATTAGTTGCCTTATTTCAACCCCCATCAAGTGTATCCTGGTTTATTTCCCCTGTTGTGTACACCTTAGCACTCAGCACCACGACTGCGCCACCACCTCAACAATTATCAATCACTTCAAAGAGTAATATTCACGGTATAATATCACATATATATAATTCATTGAGAAAAAAGAAATAATTAATTATCAAATTCACAAAAGTGACGATATCTTATTTAAAATATAATAAATGTTTTCAAAATATTATGTGTTTCAAAAATATATTTGAACGCATATAACAATATTTATATTTATATACGTTTATAAATCAATATATAGGTGGATTGGATGTTTTATAGAATCGTTTTAACAAATGTTCGTTAGGCAAACTTTTACTCAGATAAAAACTGTGCGAAGCCATTACATTCGCTAAATACAGTTATTTACAAATCTTCGTTTGAGGCAAGATACTATTCCTTCAACTTCAAATTACCGAGTGGATCAATTAATACTGATTTTTTTCAACTTATCGAATATTTTTCGAGGGACCGGGAAAATATTATCGAGAGTGTAGACAAGTATAGATTCAGTAGGGATTGGATGTTTGCTAGAATCGTTTCAACAAATGTTTGTTAAGCAAACTTTTACTCGGGTAAAAATCAGGCGAAGCCAGGAACATATATATATGTTTGTCGGCTATGCACGCCCTCAATGTGTAACTAATCTCGCTGAAATTTGAACAGGACAGAGAGTTAAATCTGGAAGAGTTTTTTTTTTGTCGCACTTTAACCAAGAAAAATTATATTTAACCAAGTACTGAGCAACAATATATTTTTATAGTCAGAAATGATTATGACAATATTGCTGTATCATGCTTGATTGCATCAAAAATTCTTTTGGGGAATATTCACTAAAGCAGACCACGCGCGAAGCCAGATAATGATTAAAAGTAGGCAGGAACAAAATTCTACCAGCGAAACATTCACTCGAGCAGAAGACACACGAAGCCAGGTCATGTCTATATATAAAATATCGTTTCTCGGCCTTTTGGCTAAGATCATGATATCTCTAGATATTTTATTTATGTATATATATTTTTTTAAAATCTATTCAGTAGAGAGTGGATAAGTTTGCTCGAAAAATAAATTTCATATATTATATAAATATATGACGTAACGAATGATATTATCATTATTATCATAATATTCTGTGTGTTCCCGAATATTATCTATCTATATATTTAAAATGAATGTATGTGTGTGTGTGTGTGTCTGTTTGTTTGTCCTTTATGCCTGACCAACCACTCATTGGATCGCCATGAAACTTTGGGAAGTTATTTAGTATAGTACTGGGAAGGTTTCTAGCAAATAAAATTTTTGAAATAACTTTTCGCCTAAGAAATAATCAAGATAAATATTCTAATTTATCTGTTATAATTCAACAATCTGCTCTAAATATTATCATGATGATACGATGATTTTGTAATGTAGAAAATTAGGAAAGACAAAATTCAGGATGACACGGCAATTTATTTGAGACAAGAATGATGATACAATTCAAAGGCAAGATACTATTCCTTTAACTTCCAATTACCGAGGGAACCAATTAATATTGATTTTATTCAACTTATCGAGTATTTTTCAAGGGACCGGGAAAAAATGTTCACTTTATCGAGAGATTCGTTAAACAAACCTTTACTCGGGTAAAACCCGGGCGAAGCTGGGTACATCCATACAAGAATAATGATACAATTCCAAGGCAAGATACTATTCCTTTAACTTCCAATTACCGAGGGAACCAATTAATATTGATTTTATTCAACTTATCGAGTATTTTTCAAGGGACCGGGAAAAAAAATGTTCACTTTATCGAGAGATTCGTTAGACAAACTTTTACTTGGGTAAAACCCGGGCGAAGCTGGGTACGTCCGCTAGTTATCAATAATATTCGTTAGGCAAACTTTCACTCGGATAAAACCCGGGCGAAGCCGGGTACACATCCGCTAGTATGATATATAAAAATCAAAAGAAATAATGAGTATCGTTTAATATAAAATTCGAATAAATATGAATGCGATACTAAAAATTAAATTTCTATTCAATGAATTAAATTAAAAAAGTTTAAATAATTGTGCAAGACGATATATATGATATATAAAAATCAAAAGAAATAATGAGTATCGTTTAAATATAAAATTCGAATAAATATAAATGCGATACTAAAAATTAAATTTCTAATCAATGAATTAAATAATTTATTCTTATAAAGATTATCGATTAAAGATACTTATATATATAATAAATATATATATATATATAATTAAAGGTACTCATAAAGGTTACCGATTTAAAAGTTTATTTCATAATTTTAGATTGTATAAGAAACATATTTTCATACGTATAAGTAGTGTATATATATATATATACTTTATTTTAAAAAGATTAAATAATTGTGGGGTTAAATAAAACGGTATTCCAATTATTTTCTTCAGCTAGAATTCAATAATATTTTTATTTATTCACGTAAGTTAATTTGTTGAAATCTAAAAGGAAACACGGGAGACGGGGGAGATATTTGGCCGAATGTGGAACTTGCCTTCTCATTGGTCGTGACGTCACGGTGGCTATTGCATCATCTGGTATTGCAGCAACTCTTTTGGACGGTGGTCGAACAGCACATTCAGCGTTGAAATTGCCATTAAATATGCAGGTAATTGACACTCCAACATGTAATATTAGCAAATATTCTGGGATGGGAAAAGTACTAAGATCATGTCAGCTTATAATATGGGATGAATGCACCATGGCACACAAGAAATCTTTGGAAGCACTAAATCGTACATTAAAAGATTTGAGAGGAAATGAGCAACTCTTTGGTGGTGCACTCATTTTGCTAGCTGGTGATTTTCGACAAACTCTACCAGTTATACCACGTTCAACACCTGCAGATGAATTGAATGCATGTCTAAAATCATCAGTGTTATGGCGGTATGTGGATAAAATATCTTTAATGACCAATATGCGTGTTCAATTACAACAAGATGAATCTTCTGAACGATTTGCAAAACAATTGTTTGATATTGGGAATGGTAAAATGGAAATGGACGTTTGGGTTAGTGAGCGTGCTATATTGTCAGCCAAAAATATTGATGTGAATTTAATTAACTGCACAATTCAAAATAAAATACCTGAAGAAGGAACAACATATAAATCCATAGATACTGTTGTCAATCCCGATGAATCAGTTAATTATCCAATAGAATTTTTAAATTCATTGGATCTACCAGGAATGCCACCGTATATTTTATCTTTGAAAATTTGTTTCCCCAATCATCCTTCTACGAAATATAAATCCACCGCGACTATGCAATGGGACTAGGCTATCAGTAAAAAAAATAATGAATAACATAATTGAGGCAACCATTTTAAATGGAAAATATCAAGGTGGAACATGTATTGCTACCGCGCATTCCTATGATACCAATGGATACTCCATTTGAATTCAAACGCTTACAGTTTCCTGTACGACTAGCCTTTGCAATGACCATTAACAAAGCACAGGGACAATCATTGCAAGTATGTGGATTAAATTTGATAAATCCATGCTTCTCACATGGACAGCTATACGTTGGGTGTTCACGAGTTGGAAAACCATTAAATTTATTTGTTCTTGCACCAGATAGGAAAACAAAAAATGTTGTATATTTACAAGCCACTACTCAGATAAAGTTCACCATCAATAATCAAATATTATTCATTTCATGATAATCTATATATATATAAAAATGAATGTATGTGTGTCTGACTGTCCTTTATGCCTGACCAAACCACTCATTGGAACTCCATGAAACTTTGCGCAGTTTATTTAGTATAGTACTGGGAAGGTTTCTAGCAAATAAAATTTTTGAAATAACTTTTCGCCTAAAAATAATCAAGATAAATATTCTAATTTATCTGTTATAATTCAACAATCTGCTCTAAATATTATCATGATGATACGATGATATTGTAATGTAGAAAATTAGGAAAGACAAAATGAGACAAGAATAATGATACAATTCCAAGGCAAGATACTATTCCTTTAACTTCCAATTACCGAGGGAACCAATTAATATTGATTTTTATATACTTATCGAGTATTTTTCAAGGGACCGGGAAAAAATGTTCACTTTATCGAGAGATTCGTTAGACAAACCTTTACTCGGGTAAAACCCCAGGCGAAGCCGGGTACGTCCGCTAGTCTTTTATCTTCTATATTAATTAAAATGCAAATTTCATAAGTGTTGTTCACTAAAAACTTTCGTTACAATGCATCAATTTCGACCAAATTTTCAACATTTATGTAAAACGAGATGGAGCAGGTTTTGCTTAACATCAAAATATTTTTCCCTAACATTAACATGCGTAACTTCACTGTTATCGATTAAATACAAAAAAAATCAACAGAGTTAATTTATTTATATATAAATACAAAATTAAATTTCAACAGAGTTAATTTTTTTACATACTAGTTAATAATCTCAATCTAAAAAATATTCAAAACAAGCAATTTTAAGATAACACCATATGTAAAACAGTCGGCCAAGAAAACAAATAACGTGTAATATATATATGTGATGATTTAAGACCATGGAATTGTTGTAAATAGTCTAGATATCTACTACCACATGTTCCACCCCATGACTGTATATAACTTCTTATGTACTGCAAATAGAAAGCCTCAACTAACATCAATCTGTACCGCGCAAGGAATCTAATAAAGTATAGCAACTGTACAGATAGAAGGAATGGAGACTACAGGAGAAAATTAAGGTTAAAACTAATCAGGCTTAGGTGAGAATAGAAGTAAGACCTAGGAAGTAGACCTAGAAGAGAGCCCGACTATTAATAAAGTCACAGTTAACCTTCTGACCCCGGAAACCCTGCAAGCTAAGTTTAAGCCAATATTTCCTGGGCAAGGCCGGACGTGTCCTTGTGACCGCGGAAACCATAAAAGTCGAGCTAACGCCCAGTATTTCCGGAACGAGGCCGGACGTATCTTCCACCAAAGAAAGCCGCAGGGCCAATTAGAAAGAAGCATCTAAATAGGTCAACCAATAGCCAACGGTCATGTGACATATTCCTACCAATTAGGAAAGAATCACCTAAATAGGTCAACCAATAGAAAACGGTCATGTGACAGCTTCAACCAATTAGAAAGAAGAAAGGTCTTGGTGTTAAATCGAGAACCTAGGTTAGGCAGTATGCGCTTGGATCTCACCAAGGTAACACTTGCTCTAAAGATCTCCCTCTCCGCTCAACTACGACGCCCAAGCAGATCGGTGCCCAACTACAATACTCTACAAGACTGAGAAAGCCAGCAAACCTCCTGCAAGCGCCCCTCCGAGTTACCAACACGCGAGCGTATGTTACCTGCTCCCCCCGACCATCTCTAAACCACGAGCCCAGCGCAAACAATGAACTCTGACTGTCCCAAGAATCCTCCAACCACGGCACAAGACCAGGACTGTCCCGACATACAAGACAGCACAACAGTAGGTTCCTCCTTCTATAATTTTTGTTGAACAATTCCTCGTTCGAGCTGAACTGT